>CM036778.1:3123283-3745783 GCA_020796225.1 Arion vulgaris | reverse complement strand
AAAACAAGTAAATTTATTTCATATTCTGACTAAAGATATAGAAAGCAAGTTGAATGCATGTGAAAATAAATGTCTACGAAAAATAATGAACATAAAATGGAACGAATTCAGAAAAAGGGATGAAATCACAGAAATGTCTGATCAACCACTAGTAACAGCTGTTATAAGAAAGAGAAGATGGAGATATGTTGGACACACCTTGAGAAGAAATGATTAACGAATATCAAAGCAGGCATTAAAGTGGATAAAATATGGAACTGCAAGTTATATAGTATTAAACTAAATTATGAATTTTCAATTCAAATGTTGTATCAATCCTAACATATGCTAGCGAGAGTTGGAAAATAACTAAAGATATAGAAAGCAAGTTGAATGCATTTGAAAATAGATGTCTACGAAAAATAATGAATATAAAATGGAACGCATTCAGAAGAAGTGATGAATTCAGAGACATGTCTGGTCAACCACTAGTGACAACTGTTATAAGAAAGAGAAGATGGAGATATGTTGGGCACACCTTGAGGAGAAATGATCAACAAAAATCAAAGCAGGCATTGAAGTGGGATGCAAACGGTTCAAGAAAGAGAGGTCGACCTAAAAGACCCTGAAACGAACTTTGCTGAGAGAGGCAGGAAATATCGGTCTCAGTTCCATGGAGATTGAACGAGTCTGCCCTAGGATAGAGCGGTATGGAGAAATTACTTGCAGGCCCTATGTAACGTATAACGGTACGAGATGAATTATTATTATTATTGAAGTGGGAGCAAAGGGTTTAAGAAAAGAGGACGACTATAAAAGACCTGAAACGAACTTTGCTGAGAGAGGCAAGAACTATCGGTCTCAGTTCCATGGTGGAGATTGAGTGAGTTGCCCAGGATAGAGCGGTATGACGAAATTACTTGCAGGCCCTATGTTAGGTTATAACGGTACGAGAGGAATTATTATTAGTATAAATATAAATAATAACACTCACCATATTTTCTCCATGTGTGCCACAGATACACAGCACCATCATGACCGCTACCATATTCAGCAACATCTTTGAATACTGGCACAATCACGTCAATGAGATGCTTCAAATTAATGAACAATTTCAGAACAGAAAAGAAGCCAATGCCCAACTTGATGTCTAATAAGTGATTCCGTTATTAACTTTCTTTCACCCAATATTGTAACTCCAAAGTTTCTTTCAAATCTGAAACCAAGATTGTGTGTGTTTTTTAATAGTTTATAATTTCTAGTTTGTCTATGCCATTTCTATAAATTTGTGCCGACTTTGCTTAACTTGAGATGACGATGGCTTCTTAACTGAGGGTTTCATTATTTCTTCTGTCTGTGGGCGTTTTCTGGCAGTACGAGTGTGACAAACACGTCACGAGAAGGGAGAGAAGAGTGACACACGAAGATTTAACGTAGTGAGTACTGCAATATTTTAGCTCGAATTGGGTAACATTTTGAGACATGTCTGAGAACATTGTTTGCATAGGGGTTATTACAGTAGGTAGACATGGGCGTTCTGCATACATTTTTAAAGGAGGGGGTAAAAATGAATTTTAAAAATTCATAGTTGGTAGATTACTACACGGAAATGGAAGCAGAAGACCAGGTTCGCATAAAATTGTTTTACTAAAACGTCAATCTAATGGGTCTAAGAACAAAGGATTGACTTCATTGTACCTGGTTTTTACCTTATATGGCTCGGTACCTCTCCACAGAAGTGGCACGAAACCTGTCGAGAGTATTGCGCAATCTAAGAGGTGTCTGGGGCGGTACAGATTGGAACCCACTACCCTCGGAACACAAGGCAAAGACCAAGGGGGGACTCTGGTCTGGAAACGTTTTTCGTTGCTTTCATATTAATGTAGAGTTTGTATTACAATTTTGAGATATTATGACTTAAAAGAGTAGAAAAAAATTAGTTAAAAAAATGTCAAAGCGTTGCCATATAAACAATACAAAATGGCCGCCAAACACAACATTTTAAATCTCTAAGACTCTGAACGTAATGAATATAAATGAATTCTGTTTTCACTCTAAGGTGGCAATTGTAATATCTAAAATATTACACATGATTTTTAGGATATATTAAATATTACATTTTTAATGAAATTTTGGGTAAACACAACCCCCAAAAACAGCTTTTTTTGACCAAACCATTTAATTTGCTATTTCTTGATGAAGTTTAGTACTGATGTTGTACCCACTTTTTCCTGATGTCTTCATTTCTCAACCGGTCTCTTCTTGTTACTTCCAGCATTCTGCGTAGACACTTCATCTCTGTCGTGACTAGTTTTCTTCTATCATTTGATGTCAGTGTCCAGGTTTGGCACTGGTAGCATAATGTTGGGAGACATATTGTGTTTAACTTTGCTTTTTACTGTTCATGGTGACATGTTTGCATTTTAAAATTGGTGCAATTTGTCCTATTATTTGATATGATTTACTGCATCTATTTTGGATTTCGTTAGTTATTCTTCCATTTGCTGAAAAATTCACTTCGTATGTAAAATCTTGACTTGTTTTAATTATTTGATAAACGATTATTTGTTAGTATTTTTATGAGCAACAGTGATGAAAATTATCAGAGAGAGAGGGTATAGAACGTGATACCAGCATGTATCAGTGACATGAGTGAAGATCTGGATTGTTAAGAATCTTTAAGTCTGTGTTTTAATAAGTTCTACCATACAGATGTTAGATGATGCAAAGCTGTTAGCCTGGAGATGAAAGACGGACGACTTGTTTTAAAGCTGTTAAGGCTTAGATTGAAGATGAAGTCGAGTTTGTCTCAGCTGTTATGGTTGGTAGATGAATGTAAAATCTGACTAGATGCTGCTTAATGCTGTTGTTGATGAAGATGATGATGAGAGAGACTGAGTGATATGATTTTAATTGAACGATCTTATTCATAGTTTCGAGTTGATTTTATCTCTTTCCAATATTTTGTTTTTGAAAACCTTAAAATAATTACTTCTTCTTTTGCTTTGCATCGCTATTTTGATGATTATACCGTTAGACATGTTCTTATACGTGAAGTCAACTGTTGTCTGGAGTCATCTCTGAGTCATTATTTGATGATTATGATGTTAGTTGCGTTCTTCTGATGAAGTCGACTGTTGTCTGAAGCTCATCTCTAGTGCCTTAGTTTTGAATGTAGTGTTATGTTGTAGGGCCAGCATTCCTTTCTTGGGAGGACATACAGGGGTCAGTCTTCAGGAATGTTCTGTGGTTTGTTCAGCGGTGCCACATGGGCACAGAGGGGTTGGGGACAATCGTAGCCTGTGTAGGTGTTTGTTCAGTCTGTTATGACCTATCCTGAGTCGAAAGATGATAGTCTGTCCTTGTCTGTCAAGTGTGTGGTAGTCATGTTAGGTGGTTTAGGTTCTTTTCTAATGTTCATGATAGCTTTTTTTCTCAGTATGTATTTCATTATCTATTTGTTCACATTCTGCTCCCTTTTTAGCAAGTTTGTCTGCCTTCTCAGTACCTGGCACTCCGCAATGTGATGGTACCCACTGAAGTGTAACTCCTTTGTTGGTAGAGATCTTGCTGAGCTCTTTTCTCAGGGATGGATGGTTACTCTGTAGGGCTTGCAAAACAAATAGTGCTTCTGTGAAAAATACCACTTGTTGGCAGTCAGAGTTGGAATTATTGATCATGATTGCGACCTGTAATAGTGCTTGAACCTCTGCGGTGTAGTTTGAACAAAATTAAAATTTTGTTCAAATAATTAGCTCATGCAACAATTGACATATATGTAGTACATGGTATTCTGAACACTCTTCTGCAACACTTGCATTCCTCTTCTTCTTCGAACGCTCCATATTGACCACTTGTTAATCACTCGTTATGAAATGTATGTGATTAGAGCCTAAGAATGTTTGTACGTTGTGCCAGTTATGCGCCTTCAAGTAGACCAGCACATCCAATTTGTGTATTCTTCTTCTTCTTCATCACCTTTTAACTCCCAACGGAGCACAGGTTTTCAACAAACTTCTTTCAGCTCTTCCTCTCTCTTGCCATCCCTTCCAATTCTGTCCATGTTTTACCTGTCATCCCATTTCTGTGACTCATTTTATTTACTAGGATAGCTTCCCTACGCCCCTACCTCAATAGCTTCTTACGATATGCCTTTTTCGGTAGCGGTAACTATTCTTTGTTCCCCATGCCGGCGCCGGTAACACATGGGCGGCACTTGCATTCGATAAACGACTTTCGAATATATTCGAAACATTAAAGTTTAAATTTGAATCATAATCTTCTTCAGCGATCTTTGCACTTAATTTGCTGTGTACTACAAACTGCAGGCAGTCAGCTTCAGGGTCTGGTCATGGTTTCCCCTTTGCTTTTGCTTAGTATTTATGTCTACTGCAGCCGATTCATGCAGCCTTTGCATTGGTGTGTTTTACGTCACATCTTCAGCACCATTTGGAGCTCTGGTGCTTACACTTCGACGATGTGTCCGGTTTCAGCCAACGTTTACTGAGTTCGCTCTCCGTTCTGTAGCCATTTAGTGTTTTTTACGGTGTGTGGTAACTAGCCCCACTCCCAACCTCCTTAGTCACTTCTTACGACATACGTGGCAGGTAACAGTGGTTCTATTCTTCACACCCCAATTTGGGCCCCGGTAACCACTTGAGCGATAGTGCTTTTGAACAAGCACACACAAGATCACTATATTCTCCCCTCTCGCAATACTTCTATAAAGAAGTAAATGGTGGAAAAGAAGAAGATGAAGAATATTTCAACAAACGTAATTCTCAACCCTAAGAATATATGATGTCCAACTTTTAATCGTTTCCAAGCCCGTCTGCCCTGCGTGTTCGTAGCGCGTTGGACTGCGGGTGACTAGCCCTCTGTGTGTGCGGGTTCTCTCTTCTCTCTCTCATTCCCGACCTAGACTGATGAACCAACTTTTATCATGATTTTTACCGTAGTTTTTAGGGACTCCGTTCCCCCGTACAGCTTTTCGCGAAGCTCTGTGTTTCGTGGCCAGGTTGTGTGTGCGGGTTCAATTCCGCTGGCTGGCAGAAAAGCCACAGGTTCCCCAGATTCAAGGTGTTCGTGGTACCTAACCGAAAGGTTACGATGTCCATGGCACCGAGCCGTAGAGCTGAAAGCTCAAGTGCTTCTGGATCGGAAAAAAAAATCATTTCAAAAGTATTCTCATTTTTTAATGTCCAAACTTTACCTCTCGTCTCATTAACTTACGTGAAAACTGTATCAGAACTTTACCTCTCGTCTCATTAACTTACGTGAAAACTGTATCAGAACTTCACAATATCGCTGCTAATATCATCTTCTTATGTGAAATCTTACCCTAATACCCTATTAATTTCATTTATGCAACATATATTTTCAATTTCTTATCTTTTTTTTTCATATGATTATTTGTGTCTATATTCTAATGATTGCCAAAACATATTCTGTCCTGGTCACGAAAGTAAACATCCCATTGATGTTTCATGTCGATCAGATTTAAAAGTAATGGAATATTTTTTCTCTTTCTTTTCAGAATCTTATCTTAACCACATTTGCCGTGAAGCGTCGTGGGGAAAGTTAGTTTTCTACCTTGTGCCAGGCGTGTTGCGCTTGACATTGTCAGTCCATGCTTTCGCAGGGACTCTGAGATGTTATCTATACATCGTGTTCTTGGCCTGCCTCGTGCTCTGCGGCCTGAGTGTCCATTATTGTAGGCAGGTGATGGTAGTAAATGTGGTTCCATTCTCATTAGATGGCCGAACCACTTGATTCTTTTCTTCTCGATGTACTATATGCATGGTATAGTACCAACGATGATTCTGATATTCTCGTTTCTCACTCTATCTCTCCTTGTAACGTTGACAGCTTTTCGTAGACATCTCATTTCACATGTTGTAATCTTTCTTTCTTGTCTCTTAGTCAGGGGCCATGTTTGGCACTGATAGCAGAGAGTTGGAATAAATATGCAGTTTATCAGTTGTCGTTTGACTGCCATGTTAATGCCTGAATGTTTTAATAGTGGTGACAGTTGGTATGTCACTGCGTTCATTATTTTTAGAATGTACAAATATTTCAAATTGGCGATAGAAATGATTTGTTTTTCATACCTCGCTGCATAATGGGAAATACAGTGTTAGGTCAGTATTTTTCATTGGTCATCGGCACACGATGGGTGATGTGGTCAACATAATATCAAACTCCTGACTTTTCAGTGCTTTTTAGCCGTACCCAGTTGAGACTAAGCTTATGAGATTTATGGGGAAATCTAGTACATCAGACTAAGCCAGCGTTTCTCAAAGTGGGCGGTACCGCCTCCCAGTGGGCGCTGAAGCGTTCTAAGGGGGTTGGGGGCGGGGTGCGAAAGTAGGTTCAGAAGAATGTGAGAGGTTTCATGTGATTAGGGGTCGGTGGTTCTTAAAGAAGAAATTAATAATAAATAGTAAATTAATTTCGTGATTTTGCGATTGAATAATCATTTCAAATTTGAATTCTGCATTTTAATTCATCTTATGCCCGTCTTACACGATCTATTTTTTCATCAATTTTCTATTTCATGTGAATCATTTGAAAAAATTGACCATGTATGACATAAATAAATATAAATTTATTTTCTATGTCAAAGAGAAAATAGAGCGTGTATATGTGTGTGTGGGGGCGGCGTTGCCACACTGTTATAATGAGGAAGGGGGCGTTACAATGTTTATTATGTGCAAAGTGGGTGGTGGACCGAAAAAGTTTGGGAATCTATGACTTAAGCGGTGATCGCGAGAGAGAGAGAGAGAGAGAGAGAGAGAGACTGAGTTGATATGAGAGCAGTTGCGAAACGTATTCTGCACACAGTATGGAAATGAACCCGGACCAGGTGCTTATGACGCGAGTTCTCTAGCAACTACGCTACTGCGGATCTATACATTGGTGGTATGGACAAGGACTCGTCTATGTCAGTATTACCAAAATAATGCCTGTATTTTTTCAGCAAACGGAAGAATAAGAAATGAAATCTAACACAGATGCAGCAAAGTAAATCAAATGATAGGACAAATGACGCCAATTTAAAAATATAAACATGCCACCATGAACACTAAAAGAGCAACGTTCAACACAATCTTTTTCCCCACATTATGCCACAAGTGCCAAACCTGGACGCTGATAACAAATGATAGAAGACAATTAGTCACAACAGAGATGAAGTGTCGACGCAGAATGCTGCGGGTAACAATAAGAGACCGGTTGAGAAATGAAGACATCAGGAAAAAAGTAGATACAACATCAGCACTGAGCTTCATCAAGAAACAACAAATTAAATGATTCGGTCACATAAGCAGATTACCAACAGACAATCCACCTCAAAGAGTAATGTTACTCCGATACAGTGGATATGATGATAGTCCTATCAATCAATCAATCATTCAATATTTCACTGATCTCAGTGTAGGTGAAATCGAGTTCCTAGTCCTATGGGAGACGAACGATAAAGCGTAGGTCCCGTGTTCAATTTGAGCACGTAAAAGAACCTTTGTCAGTTCAAAATCGAGATGAGCAGGCTGGAAAATCGCTGCCCGGGCAAAATTAATTTTAGAAAGTTTTTAAACAAAATTCTTATAAAAATATCTTCACTATCTTCAAAACTACATCGGGGCACCCTCGCTGGTGCTACATAGTTCGTTCACTACCGCTGAGATCTTCCTGTGTACAATAAAGATCGGAGCACACATGGCTACTTACCGACGTGCAATGATGATGATACAACCAATCAATCAATCAATCAATATTTCAAACTAGATTGTTCTTGCTTCAGAGCTTATCTCTAAGGAGACAAATAATTTTCTTGATTTCAATTTCAATTTCAATGTTAGAACTCGCGACCTGTACATTCATGGCAATAATCCTGATCAGACGTCATTAAGTCACGCGCTCTACAAAATCCCTTAGCTCAGTGCATTCTGATCAAATGTTAAAAACAGGGTAAATACATCTCAACCATTAATTTGTAAACCAATCTGGCCATCAAACATTACGCATTTTTCTGCTGTCTGCATGTAGGAATCAAATGTTAAATTATATATATGTTCATATACGTATATGTGTTCATATATATGGGTGTATGTGTGTGTGTCTTAGAAGAGCTGCAGGTGTGAGAATAAGAGACAAAATTAGAAATGAAGAAATCAGAAGAAGACTGGATGTGAAACCAGTCATGCAATTCATAAAAGAACAACAGATTAAATGGTTTGGACACTTGACAAGAATGTCCTGGTATCGCCTACCACAGACAGCTACACAGAAAAAGTGTAATGAGTACAAAGCAAGAGGAAGACCACGCAAAAGATGGAGCTACGACATCAAGAACAGTCTTACAAAAATGAATATCAGCTTATAAAGTGCCTTAAACAAGACACACAAGATCACTATATGCCCCCCACCCTCCCCCAACACTTCTATAAAGAAGTAAATGGTGGAAGAGAAGTAGAAGTGTGTGTGTGTGGGTGTGTGCATATCCATGGGCATACATACATTAAGGCATATGCCGCTCCCCCTTTTCTCTCCTGGAATACAATTATTTGATAAAACAGTTTATTCGGATCTGGTCTTCTCCATTTCCGTGTGACTTAACTTATTCCTGTCCGCTCCTCGTGGAGCATAGGACATCAACAATTGTTCGTCACTTTTCCCGGTCTCTGGAGGATTTTATTTATGGTCTCCCAGGATAGTCGAGCACTCTTCAGTTCCTCAAGAAGACTTCGTCTCCAGTTCTGTTTAGTGCGTCCTATTTTTCGTTTTCCTGCGGGTTCCACTCAACTGCTTGTCTAATGACACTAGACTGTGTCTTCCTTAGGGTATGTCCCACCAATCTCCATCTTCTCCTCTTAACTTGAGTCATCATGGATTCCTGTCCAGTTCTTATTCACAAGTCTGTGTTTGTAACTCTATCATACCATCTCAGTCTGAGTATCTGCCAAAGACATCCATTGACAAAGGTCTGAATCTTATATGTATTTAACTTGGTGACTCGCCACGTTTCCGAGCCATACAGCAACGCAGATTTCTCATTTTATCTGAATATCTTGAGATTTGTTTTCATGGAGATGGCAGTGGACTTCCACACGGTGTGCAGGATACCAATTCCACGATGTAACCTAAAACAATTATGATCATATTAAAAAGCAGACTTCGACAAAATGCACAATTACAGTAAATGGAACTGATCAAATACAAGTACATCAATTTAAATACCTCAGAGTCCTGGTAACATCAGATGACAGATGCAGATCAGAAATAAAGAGCAGAATACGGCAAGCGAAAGCATCGTTCCAGAAAATGAGAAGCATTATATGCAACAACATCATCAATTGAGATCAGAATGAGAGTTATACAGTGCTACATAGAACCAATTCTGACATACGGAAGCGAGTCATGGACAATGAACAAACAGATAGACAATTGAGATCAGAATGCGAGTTATACAGTGCTACATAGAACCAATCATGACATACGGATGCGAGTCATGGACAATAAGACCACAAATCGAAATATCTCTGAGGGTCACGACGATGTGGTTTTACAGAAGAATGATGAGAATCCCATGGACTGTTAAAATGACTAATGTGGAGGTTCTAAATGGGGTCAAGACACAAAGAAATCTTATCATCAATCAATATTTTTCGGGCATGTGATGAGGATGGGAGGTTTAGAACACATTGTGACAGCCAGTAAAATCTAGGGGATATGAGACAGAGGAAAACAGAGAGAGAGAAAATATTGGATAGCTTGACTTCATGACACGGTAGAGCGTCAACATCTGATTTGTGGAGATCCATGATCGCCTACGCTAGCCGGCACGGCACCTGATTTGTGGAGATCCATGATCGCCTACGCTAGCCGGCACGGCACCTGATGATTATGAAACTAAAATGTCTCACAGCCTGTGCAGAACTTATACTCTGTTCTATTCCTATGTGTGCCAGAGGTAGGAGGGTCAATTTCTTTCATCACGCGAGGAACTTCGAGAGTGGGAGGGAGCCACAAATCTTATGTCTGAGTAGATGGGCGAACTATTCCGCATTACTACACTAATCCGTCAATGATTGCTTGATCGATTGATTGATTGATTGATTGATTGATAATACCATTATCATTGTACTTCGGTGAGTAACCATGTACTCCGATCTCTTTCTTACGGGAAGATCCCAGCAGCAGTGCACAAGCTCTGTAGCCCCAGAGAGGGTCACGTACATAATTTAGAAGTTGGTGCAAACATTTTGTAGGAATTTTACTTTTATTATTTTAATAATTCTAATGAATTTTTCCGTGATAGCGGCTATCCAGCCTGCTCTTCTCGGGCTTGGACCGACAATGGTTCTTTTACGTTCACAACTTCAACATGTGACCTACAATTTATCGTCCGTCTCCAACAGTGCTAGGAACTCCACCTTACCTACACTGACATCAGGGTTCTCTTGAAAAAGATATCGATAGCTCCACGAGGTAAGAAACCGAGTACCTTTGGAACGCGAGATGAGCACATAGCCTCTACGATATAGATACCGTCAAACAAACAAACAAACAAACAAACAAACAAACAAACTAGTTACAAATTATCAACTTCAATGTATATTATCCACCTTCCTCTCCACCTTCCTCTCCACCTTCCTCTCCACCTTCCTCTCCACCTTTTATCCACCACGGACAATTGATGTGGACGTTCATGTGTGCGTGTATATATGTGTGCTTGTGTATGTATGTGTCCTTGCGTGTATGTATGTGTCCTTGTGCGCATGTTTGTGTCCTTGTGCGCATGTATGTGTCATTGTGCGCATGTATGTGTCCTTGTGGGGATATTTGTGTCCTTGTGTGGATATTTGTGTCCTTGTGGGGATATTTGTGTCCTTGTGTGGATATTTGTGTCCTTGTGGGGATATTTGTGTCCTTGTGTGGATATTTGTGTCCTTGTGTGGATATTTGTGTCCTTGTGTGGATATGTGTGTCCTTGTGTGGATGTTTGTGTCCTTGTGTGGATATGTGTGTCCTTGTGTGGATGTTTGTGTCCTTGTGTGGATATTTGTGTCCTTGTGTGGATATGTGTGTCCTTGTGTGGATGTTTGTGTCCTTGTGCGCATGTATGTGTCCTTGTGCCATGTATGTGTCCTTGTGGGATATTTGTGTCCTTGTGTGGATATTTGTGTCCTGTGTGATATGTGTGTCCTGTGTGATATTTGTGTCCTTGTGTGGATGTTTGTGTCCTTGTGTGGATATTTGTGTCCTTGTGTGGATGTTTGTGTCCTTGTGTGGATGTTTGTGTCCGTGTGTATGTATGTGTCCGTGTCTATGTATGTGTCCGTGTCTATGTATGTGTAAGTGCGTATGTATGTGTAAGCGTGTATGTATGTGTAAGTGTGTATGTATGTGTACGTATGTAAAGAAATATAGATTTAAAGCCAGATATGACAGCAAGATTAAACATCTTCATACACAGAATTAATCAGCTTAAGACTACAGAGAGCGAAACAACCAGCATGACAAAAAAACATCAAAGTAATGTAACTACAAACAGATTCCCACTTGCAACAGAACAAAGTCAGACTTGTACAATTAGTAAATCAAAGGAAAATTATATAAGTGGTTTTTTTTTAAAATATAAATGTTATAGATAAAATGACTCTCAACATTCAGTTGACCGAGACAAGAACAAACAATTCTGGAGAACTTATTATCTTCTTCTTCTTCTAACGCTCCATATCGACCACTTGTTAAAGAATTCTTTATTATTTGTATGTGATCTGAGCCTAAGAGCGATTGTGCGTTGTGTCATTTATGCGCATACAAGTAGGCCATCGCATCCGATTTCTGCGACGCTTTTTATTTACTAGAGTAGCTTCCCTAGGCGTTTATCTCAGTCGCTTCCATGTAGGTTGCAGTGGTACTATTCTTTGCTCCCCTTGTGAGTCACGACAAGACACGGGCGTGTTGTATAATTAAATATGAACATAAATCACAGACGGCGGAAATTAGGAGTTTAAGAACCCCAGAGGAAACAACGAAGCCAATGAATATGATCTATAAATAGATAATAAACAAGCATTAGGGCTTCTGGGAAAAAAATTTATCAAAGATAGGATTCGAACAACAATCCCTTGTTTGTGCAAACACTGTTTAACCGAATCTGATCTGATTATTCTGTGTTCAGCAGGTGAGTGTTTGTGAAAGACAGTCCTCAGTAAAGCTTCTTTTTTAAGGAGCTAGCTGGCTGTGTTCTTAATAACGCTTGTATTGTTAAGCTAGAATGGGTGCCGCAAGAAATAAGGGTTTTGGTTCGAATCCGCCTTACGAATCCGTGTAGGTCGCAGTGTTACTATCCATCGCTCCCCTTGCGAGCCCCAACAAGCTTCGAGCGATTCTAGTGAACAAGAACACTCACAATGAAATAAAACTGGTTTATGGAAGAAATAAGATTCAGAAAATTGAAATATTTTTAACACATTATGATACATAAGAGCGGCAGAGTGGCGTAGTTGTTAGTGAACTCGCTTTTTATTCTAGTTGTTCTGATTGAATTCCACAACTTGTGTGGAATATTTTTCCCTACTGTTACGGCTCTGAGGTCGACCCAGCCTTAAATTGGTAACAAGAAAAACACTGGAAAGTAAAAGCGGCCGGCGTGATATTAACCACATCACCCATCGTGTGCCGAGGGTCAATGAAACCTGGGCCTAACATCGTATTACTCAATTTATAACTCGAGGTTTGAAAAACATGTTCCTTTACTGTTCCTTTTTATGATGATGAAGAAAACTAGTCACTACAGAGAGGAAGTCTCTACGCAGAATGCTAGGAAAATCAAGAAGAAAACTAGTCACAACAGAGATGAAGTGTCTACACAGAATGCTGGGAGTATCAAGAAGAAAACTAGTCACGACAGAGATGAAGTGTCTACACAGAATGCTAGGGGTATCAAGAAGAAAACTAGTCATGACAGAGATGAAGTGTCTACGCAGAATGCTAGGAGTATCAAGAAGAAAACTAGTCAAGACAGAGATGAAGTGTCTACACAGAATGCTAGGAGTATCAAGAAGAAAACTAGTCAAGACAGAGATGAAGTGTCTACGCAGAATGCTGGGAGTATCAAGAAGAAAACTAGTCACGACAGAGATGAAGTGTCTACGCAGAATGCTGGGAGTATCAAGAAGAAAACTAGTCACGACAGAGATGAAGTGTCTACGCAGAATGCTGGGAGTATCAAGAAGAAAACTAGTCACGACAGAGATGAAGTGTCTACACAAAATGCTGGGAGTATCAAGAAGAAAACTAGTCACGACAGAGATGAAGTGTCTACACAGAATGCTAGGAGTATCAAGAAGAAAACTAGTCACGACAGAGATGAAGTGTCTACACAGAATGCTGGGTGTATCAAGAAGAAAACTAGTCATGACAGAGATGAAGTTTCTACACAGAATGCTAGAAGTATCAAGAAGAAAACTAGTCAAGAGAGAGATGAAGTGTCTACACAGAATGCTAGGGGTATCAAGAAGAAAACTAGTCACGACAGAGATGAAGTGTCTACGCAGAATGCTGGGAGTTACAAGAAGAAAACTAGTCACGACAGAGATGAAGTGTCTACGCAGAATGCTAGGAGTATCAAGAAGAAAACTATTCACGACAGAGATGAAGTGTCTACATAGAATGCTAAGAGTATCAAGAAGAAAACTAGTCACGACAGAGATGAAGTGTCTACACAGAATGATAGCAGTATCAAGAAGAAAACTAGTCACGACAGAGAGGAAGTCTCTACGCAGAATGCTGGGGGTATCAAGAAGAAAACTAGTCACAACAGAGAAGAAGTGTCTACACAGAATGATGGAAGTATCAAGAAGAAAACTAGTCACGACAGAGATGAAGTCAGAATGATGGAAGTATCAAGAAGAAAACTAGTCACGACAGAGATGAAGTGTCTACGCAGAATGCTGGGAGTATCAAGAAGAAAACTAGTCACGACAGAGATGAAGTGTCTACGCAGAAAGCTGGGAGTATCAAGAAGAAAACTAGTCGCGACAGAGATGAAGTGTCTACACAGAATGCTAGGAGTATCAAGAAGAAAACTAGTCATGACAGAGATGAAGTGTCTACACAGAATGCTGGGTGTATCAAGAAGAAAACTAGTCATGACAGAGATGAAGTGTCTACACAGAATGCTGGGAGTATCAAGAATATACAGGTTTAGAAATGAAGACATCAGAAAAAAATGTCGGTACATCAGTACTGAACTTCATCAAAGAAACAACAAATTAAATGTTTCAGCCACATAAACAGATTACCAACGTATCGTGCGACTCAAAGAGCAATGCTACTTCGATACAGTGGAAACAAATTAAACGGTTATCCATGCAAAATGTGGACAACAGAAATAACAGAGATTGTGAAAGACATTATTTATGAACCACACACAAAAATCCATTCTAGAAATATCTTCCTATTCTAGCACTGTAACACAAAACAGGATTAGAGAAACAGTGGGGAAAAAACAACAACATTACCGCAGGAAAAATACATGTCCTGGGAGCCATCACAAGGTACTGAATAACCTGTTATACCGGAACGACCGGGTTTCAAATCAATATATTTAAACTAAGAAACAGGCCTGTTTTGTTATTAGTGTCAACAATAACTGGGTTGTTTACTTAATACGGTAAATTTATACAGACATATCGCATTAAGAGAAATGTTGAAAGCAAATTTTTAGTTTTACGATACAACGTATTTAGTATTGATGACATTTAGACGCTCTCATTGGATGACATTTAGACGCTCTCATTAGATGACCTTTCACTATTGACGTCGTAGAAATCTAGGCTGGTATGCTGTTTTTGTTTATTAAGTAGCAATGAAAAGACTGATTGATTGACTGATTGATTGATTGATTGATTGATTGATTGATTGATAGGATCAATGATTAACCAGGTGTCTCTGTAGCGTAGAGGTTCTCGTTTCAAAGGTATTAAGTTCGCTCTATCGTGAAGGCATTGGAATATTTTCCCAAAGATCCCTGATCTCAGTGTAGGTGAGATCAAGTTCCTAGTTCTATCGGAGAGTTACGATTTAACGTATTTCACGTGTTTAACTAGAGCATGCAAAAGACCATTGGCAGTTCAAAATCAAGACGAGCAGGCTGGAAAGCCGCTGCCCGGGCAAACTCATTAGAAAGATTAAATAATAAAACTCCTACAATATATTTTCACCATATTTAAAATTACATCGCGGACTCTCGCCGGTGCTACAGAGTTCGGGCACTGCAGCTGAGATCTTCCTGTGTAAGAAAGAGATCGGTGCACACATGTTTACTCACCGAAGTGCAACACTGATGGTTCAATCAATCAATGAATCAATCAACAAGAAACCATGTGCACATGTTTTGCGTGGACATGTGTCTTGTATCTACTATATCTGAGTAGTATTTCCAATTCGGTGAGTAACCATTTGTGCTTCGATCTCTTTCTTACACATGAAGGTCTCAGCGGCAGTGTATAAACTTTACACCAAGAAGACAAGAGACCAAACAAGAAAATGTATCAAATTTTATAAGAAAGCGCGCTGGAACTACATCGGCCACACACTTAGAATGGATGAGAGAAGACTCCTTACCAATCCCTCATATGGACATCAGAGGGAAAAAGAAAACGAGGAAGACCAAGAGAGACTCTGCGTAGAACCATCACCAGAGAAGGCTCAACGATGGGCCTAGCAAACATTAAAGACCTAAAACAGATAGCAACGAACCGCGAGACATGGAGAGCTATGACCTCTGCCCTATGCGCCGCCCACAGGCCCAAGAGGAAAGACTAACTAACTAACCGGCGAAAGTTTCCAATGTAATTTTGACAATGGTAAAGATATTTTGCAGGAATTTTATATTTATGAGGTTCTAATGAATTTTTCCCAGGTAGCGGCTTTCCAGCCTGTTCTCCTTGATTTTGAACAGTCAAGGGTTCTTTTACGTGCTCAACCTGAACACTGACCTACGTTTTATCGTCCGTCTCCGATAGGACTAGGAACTCGATCCTATAATAGCAGAGCTCAGAAATCTCTGGAAAAGTATCCCGTTGGCTCCACGAGGGAGCGAACCGAGTACCTTTAGCACGGGAGGCGATCACATAACCTCTACGGCACAGAGACTCTCTAAAGAAGAAACTATAGCATAAAAAACATAAGAATTCCTTGTGAGGTATTAGAATGATTTCTATAGAATTCTTCCGTCGTGTTAACTAAACTATCACACAGTCTATTTGAAATCCGAAGTATTTCGCTTATACTTCTATATTTCTAACATCACATAGAAGTCTTCTCTCTAACATCACATAGAAGGTTTCTCTCCAACATCACATAGAAGGTTTCTCTCTAACATCACATAGAAGGTTTCTCTCTAACATCACATAGAAGGTTTCTCTCTAACATCACATAGAAGGTTTCTCTCTAACATCACATAGAAGGTTTCTCTCCAACATCACATAGAAGGTTTCTCTCTAACATCACATAGAAGGTTTCTCTCTAACATCACATAGAAGGTTTCTCTCTAACATCACATAGAAGGTTTCTCTCTAACATCACATAGAAGGTTTCTCTCTAACATCACATAGAAGGTTTCTCTCTAACATCACATAGAAGGTTTCTCTCTAACATCACATAGAAGGTTTCTCTCTAACATCACATAGAAGGTTTCTCTCTAACATCACATAGAAGGCGTCTCTCTAACATCACATAGAAGGCGTCTCTCTAACATCACATAGAAGGCGTCTCTCTAACATCACATAGAAGGTTTCTCTCTAACATCACATAGAAGGTTTCTCTCTAACATCACATAGAAGGCGTCTCTCTAACATCACATAGAAGGTTTCTCTCTAACATAACATAGAAGGTTTCTCTCTAACATCACATAGAAAGTTTCTCTCTAACATCACATAGAAAGTTTCTCTCTAACATAACATAGAAAGTTTCTCTCTAACATCACATAGAAAGTTTCTCTCTAACATCACATAGATGGATTCTCTCTAACATCACATAGAAGGTTTCTCTCTAACATCACATAGAAGGTTTCTCTCTAACATCACATAGAAGGCGTCTCTCTAACATCACATAGAAGGCGTCTCTCTAACATCACATAGAAGGTTTCTCTCTAACATCACATAGAAGGTTTCTCTCTAACATCACATAGAAGGTTTCTCTCTAACATCACATAGAAGGTTTCTCTCTAACATCACATAGAAAGTTTCTCTCTAACATCACATAGAAGGTTTCTCTCTAACATCACATAGAAGGTTTCTCTCTAACATCACATAGAAGGTTTCTCTCTAACATCACATAGAAGGTTTCTCTCTAACATCACATAGAAGGTTTCTCTCCAACATCACATAGAAGGTTTCTCTCTAACATCACATAGAAAGTTTCTCTCTAACATCACATAGATGGATTCTCTCTAACATCACATAGAAGGTTTCTCTCTAACATCACATAGAAGGTTTCTCTCTAACATCACATAGAAGGTTTCTCTCTAACATCACATAGAAGGTTTCTCTCCAACATCACATAGAAGGTTTCTCTCTAACATCACATAGAAGGTTTCTCTCTAACATCACATAGAAGGTTTCTCTCTAACATCACATAGAAGGTTTCTCTCTAACATCACATAGAAGGTTTCTCTCTAACATCACATAGAAAGTTTCTCTCTAACATCACATAGATGGATTCTCTCTAACATCACATAGAAGGTTTCTCTCTAACATCACATAGAAGGTTTCTCTCTAACATCACATAGAAGGTTTCTCTCTAACATCACATAGAAGGTTTCTCTCTAACATCACATAGAAAGTTTCTCTCTAACATCACATAGATGGATTCTCTCTAACATCACATAGAAGGTTTCTCTCTAACATCACATAGAAGGCGTCTCTCTAACATCACATAGAAGGTTTCTCTCTAACATCACATAGAAGGTTTCTCTCAAACATCACATAGAAGGTTTCTCTCTAACATCACATAGAAGGTTTCTCTCTAACATCACATAGAAGGTTTCTCTCTAACATCACATAGAAGGCGTCTCTCTAACATCACATAGAAAGTTTCTCTCTAACATCACATAGAAGGCGTCTCTCTAACATCACATAGAAGGCGTCTCTCTAACATCACATAGAAAGTTTCTCTCTAACATCACATAGAAGGCGTCTCTCTAACATCACATAGAAAGTTTTCTCAACATCACATAGAAGGTTTCTCTCTAACATCACATAGAAGGCGTCTCTCTAACATCACATAGAAAGTTTCTCTCTAACATCACATAGAAGGCGTCTCTCTAACATCACATAGAAGGTTTCTCTCTAACATCACATAGAAGGTTTCTCTCTAACATCACATAGAAGGTTTCTCTCTAACATCACATAGAAAGTTTCTCTCTAAGATCACATAGAAGGTTTCTCTCTAACATCACATAGAAGGTTTCTCTCTAACATCACATAGAAGGTTTCTCTCTAACATCACATAGAAGTCTTCTCTCTAACATCACATAGAAGTCTTCTCTCTAACATCACATAGAAGTCTTCTCTTTAACATCACATAGAAGGTTTCTCTCTAACATCACATAGAAGGGGTTCACTTCTTCTGTCTTCTTCTTCACCGTTTATCCCTAGGGAGATATAGATATGTAACCAAGTTTGTCCAAGCCTTCTTATCCAAGTCCGTCTTCTCCAGATTGTTCCGCTCTCTCCCCACTTTTTTGCATTCCTCTTCCAGCTCCCGCCTCGAGGTATTCCCTTACCTCTATTACCCTGGGGGTTCAGTTGTAGGGCCTGTCCACAGCCAACTCTATATAACTAGGCCAGACAACTGACAAGGGGTTCCCTGACCTAGATCAAAAAGGGGGCCGGAAAATATAGATGTTTGATGTTTATAGAACACTGCAAGCTTTTTGCAATTTTACTCAATTCTGTGAGTCTATGGTTATTTATTGGTGAAAATATTCATAATATTGATATTCCTTATTGTTAAACTTAACTTGTTGCATAATATAACTTCGATTTAGCATTTTGTGTTGATTTTGAAATGAATTCGTCTATATACACCAATACTGGAATGCGAGGTCACGTGATGTAGTTGTGGTCTGATTTCCCATAATTCTTACCTGAGTCCGAAGGCCCATACGTTTATAGTTGGCTCTGGTCTGTCTCGTGATGCTGTTAGGAGGTCTCCTCAGTGTGTCCTATACATCGCCACCTTCTGCTCGTTATTTCGTGTTCCACTAGCCTTTGCCCCGCTCTATCTCATAATTCCATATTTGTGATGCTCACTTTGTGTTTCTGTTATCGATATAAGAGAAGACTGCAGTTAAATTATGTAGCAATGACAAAACACGTAATAACAAAGTACTGTTGTTTTACAAAATAAAAAAAACAATAAAAGTACACATCAACGTTTCGATCAAAAGGCGTTTATCAAGCAAAGAATACAACAGAAGTGACGAATTTCACTTCTTACACATCACACAACATACAGACTACGACAGAAACATTCTAGCGGTCCTAAAATAAAAATCTGTGAATAAAAACGAAAAAAAATGTGCTGTCTAATTTTAGCTGTATTCTTGAAACTTCTTGAATAATTCTGTCTCTTACACACAAAATCACTTATTAAAATACACCATTGAAAAACTGTAACCTTTCCTAATTACATCACTGTAAACAACGGTTAGATTTCGCAATCTCTTCTTTAATATGACGTGGCAAAGATACATAAGATTGACTCTGTCTCTCTCGCACGTAGGACAGACATTGCACTTAAGTCAACGTCCCACTTTTAGTGTCAGTAAACATACACTGTAATAATCATTTCTGTTTTGTTCGTTCCAAAAGTCGATACTTTGTCGATAATTCGGTATTATCTACCTACAGAACAGATCTGGAAAGTCAATCTTTTAAAATGTTCTATATAAGTGAAGTTGATATTATTCGGAAAATATCTTATGTAAACGAGCTAATTGCCAAATGCCTTTAAAGCAATTCGGTTAAATGCAAAATACTGTATTGTTAGACGTTTGTTAAACATAGCTTTTAAGATCTTATGTGCGTCATCAATGTATTAAGGTTATCTGGGTCCAGATAAGAGGTTTGGGTATCTTATAAGGTCAGGTGTGAATAGTATTGAAACATGCACTTTGCCCTCATGACCAGCTTGTTCGTAGCGCGTTGGGCTACAGGTGGCAAGCCCTCTGTGAGTGTGGGTTCAATTCAGCTGGCTGGCAGAAATAGCCCCAGGTTCTCCAGATTTACGGTGTTCGTGGCACCGAACCGATTGGTTGCGATGTCCATGGCACCGAGCCGAAGAGATGAAAAGCTCAAGTGCTTCTGGATTTTAAAAAAAAACCAAGAAAAACATGCAATTTATAATAAAAAGAGCTGGGATATAGTGGTTAGAGTACTCGCTTCTCAGGCGATACGAGTTCAATTCCACAAGGGTGTGATAGCTTTTTTTTCGACAGTGACGACTCTCTTGTGGGACGGATTAGTAACAGCTGTGAAATAGCAGTGGTTAGCGCACTCACGTCTTAGAGTCTCTGTGGCTAAGTAGTTAAGCCCTTGGCTTGCGTTTCCAAAGCCATGTGTTCGAATCCGGATCACGACGTTCTGTTCACGAGTGCATTTTTTTCAAGAGGCTCCTAGGGTTGTTTGCCGGAGTTAAGGAGTTCGTGCTTTTTGTAATACACTCGGCAGCTGCATGTCATACACTCGGCAAGTGGCATGCCATACACTCGGCAGTTGCATGTCATACACTCGGCAAGTGGCATGTCATACACTCGGCAAGTGGCATGTCATACACTCGGCAGCTGCATGTCATACACTCGGCAGCTGCATGTCATACACTCGGCAGATGCATGTCATACACTCGGCAGCTGCATGTCATACACTCGGCAAGTGGCATGTCATACACTCGGCAAGTGGCATGTCATACACTCGGCAAGTGGCATACCATTTCTGCAGAAAGGGACCGAGCAAATGGGATAAAAAACGGTGCACTAAAGTAAGTCCTTAAGGTTTCTTCTTCGAACGCTCCATATCGACCACTTGTTAACAACTCTGTGCGATTTGTATGTGATCTGAGCCTAAGAGCGATTTACGTTGTGCCAGTTATGCGCCTACATAAGTAAGCCAGCACATCCGATTTCTGCGCTACTTTTATTTACTAGGGTAGCATCCCTAGGTCAGACATCAATCGCCTTTTACGATATACATTGTAGGTCGCAGTGGTACTATTCTTTGCTTCCATTGCGGGCCCAGGTACCACATGGGCACCATAAATTTAAAAACCCCTTTAAGACTAGATAAAAATCTGGACCGATTTACATGTGAATTTTTACCCGGATTTCCTAGAATTTTCCTGGAGCTACGGAGTTCTGCTTTGTGCAACACCCTCTGCAGATAGCGTGTCAATTTTGCCTAGAGGGATTTTTTTCCGATCCAGCACTCTGAGCTTTTCAGCTCTTCGGCTCGGTGCCATGGACATCGTAACCCTACGGTTCGGTGCCACGAACACCGTAAATCTGGGGAATCTGTGGCTTTTTCTGCCATCCCGCGGAATTGAGCTCGCACACACAGAGGGATAGTCACCTGTAGTCCAACGCGCTACGAACACGCTGGGCAGACGGGCGCCGAGAGGGATAAAGTTATACAAGAAAAGCCTTTGCAATGAAGTTAATCCTACGCAATTCTGATTTTTGAAAAGAAGAAAACCAAAAATGTCCAACTCCCTTGTTGCGTCCCTTAAAGCTAACTCTCGCGCACCAACACTCACTAAACCATCCCATCTTATTCAACCCAAACAACAATTATCACAAAAAAGACAACCATTTTCTGAAACGTCAAGATGCCATCACTTCCATCTATCCCCCAGGTCCTATTTAATTCCAACTTGGAACTCCCTATTCATCTCTTCTGCGCATGCGTTACTGACATTTCTATTTCCGTGAAATATTTTTTACCCAAAAAGCGTTCTCATTAAAAACATGGATTGGATATAATATATGTTTCTTTTGACAATTTTTCTTTAAAAAAATTTCAAAATGTTGGACAGGAAACCAGTTTGAGACGTTCCTAGCACATATATATATACATACATTTATATTACAAAAAATAAAATAAAAACACACACAGGATAGCCAAGCAAGCATCGTCTGTGCGAGCTTTATGAAGCGTAAAGATACGGGATAGAGACAACAGGATGAGAAAGATGGATGCCAATTACATGAGGCAAATGTTAGAACTGTAATTACATAAATGTAGGGAAGTTGGGGCAAGATGTAACACTTGAAAGAAGACAATCTGTTGTGGATAAAACGGAAATAGAGGTTACAGGATGTGACGTGGAAGAAGACAAGATGGCGAAATATTGTTAACTTGCATATATCTTCTTTCTTTTGTCGTCACACTGTTACCAGGTTGTTGTCCAGTGTCGTCGTTTTCTTCTTTTGTCGTCACACTGTTACCAGGTTGTTGCCCAGTGTCGTCGTTTTCTTCTTTTGTCGTCACACTGTTACCAGGTTGTTGTCCAGTGTCGTCGTTTTCTTCTTTTGTCGTTACACTGTTACCAGGTTGTTGCCAGTGTCGTCGTTTTCTTCTTTTGTCGTCACACTGTTACCAGGTTGTTGTCCAGTGTCGTCGTTTTCTTCTTCTTATGTTGTCACACATAGTTCATAGTTCATACGTGCAGTTCCAACTTCACTGCAACGGGTCACACCATAATTGCTCCGTTCCTGTGCCAACAAAAATCACACAAAATGCTAACAACTGTCTCCTATGGTGTGAACTAATTCTAGAATGAAACAGCCGTACCGCCACAAAAAGCAACCTGCACGGCATAAATGCATATGGCCGTCGCTAAAGTGTCAACACAGCACTTGAATTATAATTCATGTCGAAGGGAACATCAATTAAGACAAAATCCAGCTTTGTGCACCCGCAATATAACTGCATACGGCAGATTGAGTTTTTTCATTATAACCGCTGTCCACCATTTTCTGAATACCCACAACAACGCACGGTTGACCCACAAAAAGCATTCCATGTAATATTCATAGCTCACAGCGTTGCTCAAGCAATAACTCAGTAGCTCGGCAAACGAAACCGGAAAATACCCGACCAAACATGGTGGAAATGCGCTAGCAAAGTCGTGTCCAGAATCAAACAGTCCTGATTCTTAATGGCCCACCCGCATTCTACCATTGCCGGTCATATGTTTTTTGTCACACTGTTACCGGGTTATCGCCCAGTGCAGTGGTTTTCTGATTTTGTCTTGCACTGTTCTAGTGGCGTATAATAATAATAATAATACTTTCTCTCGTTCCGTTATACGTTACATAGAACATGCAATTTCAAATCCGGACCTCGTCGTTCTGTTCACGACTGCATTTTTTCCAGATACCCCTAGAATTGTTGCCGAAGCTGCAGAGTTCATACATTATGCAATACTCTCGGCAGCTGGCGTGCTATTTCTGCGGAGAGGGGCCGAGCCATATGGGGTAAATCCCGATTCAAGGAAGTCAATACTTCGGCTTTAACCTTTTGTAGATGAAAAGTACCTTCTCCTTTGTAGATGGAAAAGTACCTTCTCCTTTGTAGATGAAAAAGTACCTTCTCCTTTGTAGATGGAAAAGTACCTTCTCCTTTGTAGATGAAAAAGTACCTTCTCCTTTGTAGATGGAAAAGTATCTTCTCCTTTGTAGATGGAGAAGTACCTTCTCTTATGCAAATTTGGTATAAATTACATATTTTTAATAGAAAATTTGAATCAAACAGGTATCAGTTATATGAAGACTATCATCAAAGCACTCCGGACATGTTGATAGGTGCTCTGATCTCCGCCTCAACAAATCCAGAAGCGTCCAGTGGCCCAACACGCCAGCTCAATATTGATTAATCAATCTCTTTGCATATTTGGTATGTCGTTCATTTTGGGCTGTACCACTATCGACACCCATCTCTCTCAATCTGGTCAGCTAGTGGGATTCACAACCCATAAACATCTCCGCTCAGAAATATTCTCTCAAAGATTTAAGAATGTCATTTCCGTCCATTGCGGCTCCCTCTGATATCGTAGCCATTCCCGCCAACTTCGAGATACGTCTCCGATGCCCTACAGTGTGAGAATCATCTAATCCACACAAAAATGACACTTAGGAAATTATGTTTTAGAAGCTAGACTTATCAATATTGATCATACAATAACAATTTGTAAACAAAGTAAATTAGAATATGGGGAATTCCAACTTTGAAGTCTTCATCCTAATCCTTGTTTCTATTAGCAAAGGATTCTAGAAAAGCCTCTTTTAATGATTTGTTTGGTAAAAGTTGATGTTTGATTGAAGGTTTTTGAAGAAATGATGGAAGGATTTCATTGTTTTGTTTATTGAAGGTTTCGTAATGTTTTCTTTGGATGTCATCTTTGTTTGTAGAACGATTCTGTCTCAATAATCTGCGATGATTACTGTTATATTATGTTTAGGCAGCGAGTCAAGGGAACCAACAGCATGCATGCACTTCGACATCTTTAGGTGAAGAATTAGCACCTATAGGTATGTCGGGAGGGATGTGAGTTCGATTCAGTAACCAATAATCAATGTTTATAAGCAGTGGCGGCTCGTCATTATTTTTGTTGGTGGTGTCAGACAGGTATTTTCGGAAAAATTATGGTTTCTGTTAGGATATATTTGAATGTATAAAATAATAAATACACGTTACACCTTATTTTTGGTGGGCACGGCCCAGTGTCCCTTAATGACGAGCCGCCACTGTTTATAAGTTTGTAAGGCTTGAGGACACTGATGTCCTGAAAGAACTAAATGTTAAAGAGAATTGGCTGATAAACAGCATACTATACAGAAAAATGACATTCTTTGGTCACATCAAGCGACACGATGACCTGGAAAGAACAATACTAGAGGGCAGGGTCCCAGGACGCAGAGGCAGACCAAGAAGAAGATGGCTACAAGATATTAAAGAAACCATGAACATGACCATCGACGAAGTGGGTGAACTGGCAAAAGAGACAGGGTGAATTTCAGATGTGTTGCAAAGAGAGCAACGTCATATAAAGGATACGCACCTTGATGATGAAGGTTTGAGGTGGATTGGTTTCAAAATGGGGGAGGATAAGGATAGAAGGAGTTGTAGAAGAATTAAAGAGTTATTGAGGAATCAAATGTGGTGTTGCAGAATGAGTGATGATTGAGTGAGAGAATGGTAGTGAATGAATGAGGGAAGGAGTGGTGGACGAATGAGAGGAGTGGTGGAATAAGGAAACTCGTGGAGAAATTAGAGAATTAGTTGAAACTTATCCTGGGGTCAAATGTGCAAAGCTCCAAAATATTTAATTTTCCTTGATGTAATGCTCTTTAATAGCCAACTCTCTTTAATATCAAGCTGTTGCAGAACAGAAGCATTTGTTCTTTTCTCTGTCCATGATATTCTAAGTACTCTTCTGTAACATTTGTTCTTGTCTCTGTCTATGATATTCTAAGTACTCTTCTGTAGCATTTGTTCTTGTCTCTGTACATGATATTCTAAGTACTCTTCTGTAGCATTTGTTCTCTTCTCTGTCCATGATATTCTAAGTACTCTTCTGTAACATTTGTTCTTGTCTCTGTCTATGATATTCTAAGTACTCTTCTGTCCATGATATTCTAAGTACTCTTCTGCCCATGATATTCAAAGTACTCTTCTGTCCATGATATTCTAAGTACTCTTCTGTGTATGATATTCTAAGTACTAAAAACTGGCAAATATTGATATCAAAATGCGGCAACCATAACAAAGTTATCATATGTCATGACATTCAACAACAGAAACAATTTGTTAATGTTATACACAACAAAAGTTTCATGAAATATAAACTATTTCATCCATTGGAACATTTATGGCATCCTGAAATCCATTATGAAATAACGTATTCTTTTGAAACTTCATCTAAGGAAGAGAAATTATTTCTCTGAACAAAGGTTGAAGATTTGTCTCCCATTTGTTAGTAAATTGTCTCCCATGTACATGATATAATGGAAGCACTATTACTAGATTAAGTTGGGACAAATGTTGAGTAGTCTTCTTGAAATTTTTCTGTGCAGATTTTTTTCTCCTTCAAAAATTGTACATTATTGTATATGGCCGTTTTCATCTTTACAGACTGTCAATTGGCAAGTGTTTTACTGAAATAATTTCAAAGTTTTCGCTTTTCTCTCTTGTCTTTCAACTCATCCTAAGTCTCTCTTCTTCAATGCTTCATTTGAGCCTAGCCTGAGGAGCTGCTGATATGGGGGAAAGTACCTTGCCCATTTTGCACAAACCTCCTCTGTTCCCTACTGTTTAATCCAAAGAAAAGACAAAGTCCACACTTTTGGAATCAAGCAGGGTTTGCAAGGGATGTCAGATGAAATGAAAACACATATAACCATCAACTTCCTTAGGGAATACATTATTGTTTACACAAGATAATGGGAGTTTTATTTCAATTTTAAGTTTTACATTAGAGATTTTGTTTTACACTTTTACGTGATACTTGAAAGTAATGAAATCTGGTGAAAGGAAGTTTTTACGGTTTTCTGTTGAAAGTGTAGTTAGGAAGAGAAGTGTATAAAGGTTAGACAATAAATAATAATAGTAATGAAATGTGGAGAAATGGAAGAGAGTGGGACACACACGGTAAAAAAGGAATAAGTAGGGGATTAACAATGACGTTTCAAAGAGCGATTAGCATGGAGAATAAAGGAAGATGATTAACAGTGGTATTGTAGAGGGGGTTATCAGAAGTGGACTAGCTGTGGTATTGTAGAGGGGGTTATCAGAAGTGAACTAGCTGTGGTATTGTAGAGGGGGTTATCAGAAGCGGACTAGCTGTGGTATTGTAGAGGGGGTTATCAGAAGCGGACTAGCTGTGGTATTGTAGAGGGGGTTATCAGAAGTGAACTAGCTGTGGTATTGTAGAGGGGGTTATCAGAAGTGGACTAGCTGTGGTATTGTAGAGGGGGTTATCAGAAGTGGACTAGCTGTGGTATTGTAGAGGGGGTTATCAGAAGTGAACTAGCTGTGGTATTGTAGAGGGGGTTATCAGAAGTGGACTAGCTGTGGTATTGTAGAGGGGGTTATCAGAAGTGAACTAGCTGTGGTATTGTAGAGGGGGTTATCAGAAGTGGACTAGCTGTGGTATTGTAGAGGGTTATCAGAATGGACTAGCTGTGGTATTGTAGAGGGGGTTATCAGAAGTGGACTAGCTGTGGTATTGTAGAGGGGTTATCAAAGTGAACTAGCTGTGGTATTGTAGAGGGGGTTATCAGAAGTGGACTAGCTGTGGTATTGTAGAGGGGGTTATCAGAAGTGAACTAGCTGTGGTATTGTAGAGGGGGTTATCAGAAGTGAACTAGCTGTGGTATTGTAGAGGGGTTATCAGAGTGGACTAGCTGTGGTATTGTAGAGGGGGTTATCAGAAGCGGACTAGCTGTGGTATTGTAGAGGGAGTTATCAGAAGCGGACTAGCTGTGGTATTGTAGAGGGGGTTATCAGAAGCGGACTAGCTGTGGTATTGTAGAGGGGGTTATCAGAAGCGCACTAGCTGTGGTATTGTAGAGGGGTTATCAAGCGGACTAGCTGTGGTATTGTAGAGGGGGTTATCACAAGCGGACTAGCTGTGGTATTGTAGAGGGGGTTATCAGAAGCGGACTAGCTGTGGTATTGTAGAGGGGGTTATCAGAAGCGCACTAGCTGTGGTATTGTAGAGGGGGTTATCAGAAGCGCACTAGCTGTGGTATTGTAGAGGGGGTTATCAGAAGCGCACTAGCTGTGGTATTGTAGAGGGGTTTATCAGAAGTGGACTAGCTGTGGTATTGTAGAGGGGGTTATCAGAAGCGGACTAGCTGTGGTATTGTAGAGGGGGTTATCAGAAGCGGACTAGATGTGGTATTGTAGAGGGGGTTATCAGAAGCGGACTAGATGTGGTATTGTAGAGGGGGTTATCAGAAGTGGACCAGCTGTGGTATTGTAGAGGAGTTACCAGAAAGGGATTAGATATTGTATTAAAAAAAGGGTTTTTAAGGATTGACTTCATTGCACCGGGTTTTACCCCATACGACTCGGTCCCTCTCTGCAGAAATGTCACGCCACCTGTCGAGAGTATTGCATAAAGCATGAACTCCGTAACTCCAGCAACAATCCTAGAGGTCTCTGGAAAAACTGCACTCGTGAACAGAATGGCGCGGTGTGGATTCAAACCCACGACCTTCGACTCACAAGGCAAAGGGCTTAGCCACAGAGAACCCCAATTATATTGTATTGTAGAGTGAGTTACCAGAAGGGGATTAGATATGGTATGGTAGAGGGATTACAGAGGGATTAACAACGAAATCGCAGTGGGTTTACAGGAAGAAATCGGAATTGACTAACAAGGAGATTGAAGAAGGGAGATTGCAGAGAGGAGATTGCAGAGAGGAGATTAGCTGGAAGAATTAAAGGCACTAACAGGAGAAGGAAGCATCTCTCAAACTTTGGGAAAAGATCAAAGGTATGCCCACTTTAGTGTGACCAAATGGGGGAAGCCTTTATAAAATGCTATATGGCACAATAAACTCTCATTGAACAAACTCCGAGCATCTCTTCTTTGAAAGAACGACGATGATCGGAGTTTACACGTTCAACCGCACTGGGTCTAATCGTTGGGACACTTCCGAACAGGGCCCAATAAAAAAAAGGAAGAAATGAGAAGGGTATTAACTTTAGCATTACAGAGAAGAGGATTAACAATATCATTACAGAGAAGAGGATTAACAATATCATTACAGAGAAGAGGATTAACAATATCATTACAGAAGAGATTAACAATATCATTACAGAGAAGAGGATTAACTATAACATTATAGAGAAGGGGTTAACTATAACATTGCAGAGAATGGGAATAACTATAACATTGCAGAGAATGGAATATATAACATTGCAGAGAGGGGGACACGAAGAGTTGGAGAAGACCATCATGGAAGGAGGCATCCCGGCACAAAGGAGAAGAGGAAGACCACAGAGAAGATGGATTGTAAATGATGATTCGGGATGTAAGTGATGATTTTGTCTGCAAAGGCGGGACACCTTACCTCTGAGAGAGAGAGAGAGAGAGAGAGAGAGAGAGAGAGAGAGACATTTCGAAGACCTGGTATGGTATCAACGTTCTGCTCACGACAATATATTTGAAGGTGATGAATTTAGTGTCAGCAGCAATGGCGGAGGTGGGAGAACCGGTTGATGTCAGCACATTCTCTCACATATGTTCTTGCCTTTTAACGCTTTCTAAAGGGATAGAATATCAAGAACTCGTCTCCATATCTGAGAGAACCTGCTTGACCACATGTGGTAGGGAGATGCTTGTCTTAGAAGGCTACCTAACCACATGTGGTAGAGAGATGCTTGTCTTAGAAGGCTACCTAACCACATGTGGTAGAGAGATGTGTGTCTTAGAAGGCTACATAACCACATGTGGTAGAGAGATGTGTGTCTTAGAAGGCTACCTAACCACATGTGGTAGAGAGATGCGTGTATTAGAAGGCTACCTAACCACATGTGGTAGAGAGATGCGTGTAATAGAAGACTACCTAACCACATGTGGTAGGTAGATGTGTGTCTTAGAAGGCTACATAACTACATGTGGTAGGGAGATGTGTGTCTTAGAAGGCTACCTAACCACATGTGGTAGGGAGATGTGTGTCTTAGAAGACTACCTAACCACATGTGGTGGGGAGATGTGTGTCTTAGAAGGCTACCTAACCACATGTGGTAGGGAGATGTGTGTCTTAGAAGGCTACATAACCACATGTGGTAGGGAGATTTGTGTCTTAGAAGGCTACCTAACCACATGTGGTAGGGAGATGTGTGTCTTAGAAGACTACCTAACCACATGTGGTAGAGAGATGTGTGTCTTAGAAGACTACCTAACCACATGTGGTAGAGAGATGTGTGTATTAGAAGGCTACCTAACCACATGTGGTAGGGAGATGTGTGTCTTAGAAGGCTACATAACCACATGTGGTAGGGAGATGTGTGTCTTAGAAGGCTACCTAACCACATGTGGTAGAGAGATGCGTGTAATGTCTCCTGATGGGCAGTTTTATTCCAACGGGACTATTCTGTGATTCTCCTAGGATCTCTGTGGCGTAGGTTAGGTGCTCGACTTCTGTTTCAAAGTTACTGGTTCGTCCTCGTAGAGCCATCGGGATATTTTCCCAGAGATTTCTGATCTATGATAAGTGATATCGAGTTCCTAGTCCTATCGGAGACGGACGATAAAACGTAGATGTTATTCAAATAGAGCAGTAAAAGAACCATTGTTAGTTCAAAATCGAGACGAGCGGGCTGGAAACACTGCCTGCAAAATCGAGACGAGCAGGCTGGAAACCCACTGCCTGACAAAATCGAGACGAGCAGGCTGGAAACCCACTGCCTGACAAAATCGAGACCAACAGGCTGGAAACCCACTGCCTGACAAAATCGAGACCAACAGGCTGGAAACCCACTGCCTGACAAAATCGAGACGAGCAGGCTGAAACCCACTGCCTGGCAAAATCAAGACAAGAGGTGAAACATACTCCCTGACAAAATCGATCCACACAGGCTTGGAAACCCATCTGCAAACCCGAGACCACAGGCTGAAACCCATACCTGGCAAAATCGAGACTCAACAGGCTGAAAACCCACTGCCTGACAAAATCGAGACGACAGGCTGAAACCCACTGCCTTGCAAAATCACTGAGAAGGTGAAACCAACCTCAAAATCAATCCAAAAGTGTGATCTCCTAAAACATCGAGGATGCAACGGCTGAAACCCACTGCCCTGAAAATCGAGACCAAAGGGAACCATCTACAAAATCGAGACCAACAGGTGAAACCCACTGCCCTAGCAAATCGAGACCAACAGGCTGAAACCCACTGCTGACAAAATCGAGACCACAGGCTGAAACCCTGCCTGACAAATCGGACCAACAGGCTGAAACCACTGCCCTGACAAAATCGAGACCAACAGGCTGAAACCCACTGCCTGACAAATCGACCAACAGGCTGAACCCACTGCCGGAATACCAAGATTAAAATAAACTCCAAATATTTCACCATCTTCAAAATATATCCGACCATTGAGGTGCAGAATTCGCGCTCTCCGCTGATATCTCCTGTTAAAGAAAGAGATCGGAGCAAACACAGTTACTTTCAAGGCACATGATGAGGGTCACAATCAATAATCAATCAGGGACAGTGTGTGTTCACCAAAACATCGAGGGATGCACAAAACGAAAGGACTGTCTCTCTCTTCACAGCACATACAAACTTATCTTCATATCACAAACACGTTTATCTTGACAAATTCCTGGCGGAGCTTAGTGCCTTAACAGTTGCTTGACACTTTTGTCCCGGTCTCTGGTTGTTTTCTTATGGTCTCCTAGGACAGGAAAGTGCCCTCAAAACACTACGTCTGCAGGTCGGTTTATGACGTTCGCGACTCCTCTTTCCTTGCGGATTCCACTAAAAGGGGGAAGTGAAGTTGTTTATACGTACACTAATATACAGTTCACCACGTGTGAAATGAAATGATTGAGGAAGGCAGTGGGAGTCACCAGGAAAGACAGACTACGAAATGAGGACATCAGAAGCAGAGTGGGCATAACTTCATGCACTGAATACATTGAAAGACAACAAATGCAGTGGTTTGGACATTTAATGAGAATGAAATACAAACAACCACCAATAACAGCATACAATAAAAAGAGATCGGGTACTAGAGCTAAGGGAAGACCAAGAAAAAGATGGAAAGGCAATATCAAGACCACACTACATTAACACGGATACAATACAACAAGGGCGACTCATTCTAGCCCTAGAACGCAAATTAAAGCTCCCATCCCTACGCTTAACGGCAAGAGTGGACAGCCAACTACATCTTCCACCTGGGAATAGACAACAGACAAAAGAATATACAGTTGTAAACAATGACAAAACAGACATTCCTATCACAAGACAAGGGACACAATCTATAGTTATTAATCTTTGTCTATATATTGAAAAGGTTGTGTCCCTTGACTATTTGAATTCTACCGAGAAGAGGATGGTCTTCAGTTTATAGTTGTCGCCCGTGTGGTTACCGAGGCCCAAATTTGGGATGTAAAGAATAGAGCCACTGTTACCTACCACGCATGTCGTAAGAGGCGACTAAGGAGGTTTGGATTAAATCGGATGCACGTGCCCTAAACGTGTAGAAGTATATGCGTTTAGGGCCTGCAAAACCAATGTGCAACGTATACACGTTCTTGGCAAGATCAAACATATCACAAAGAGTGATTAAAATTGGTCGTAAAGAACGAACGCAAAGAAGAAGACGAAGTTTATAGTTGTCACTTATTCAATTTTTTTTCAATACAATATTTGATGTAATTATAGAATAGACCACCAACAACATATAGCTTATACCACAGCCAACTATAAACTCATATGGCCAGCGGACTCAGGTACAAATTCTTGGAAAAATAGACTAAACCGTCACGGGACTTCGCATTGCAGTATATTTGTATATAGACGAATTCATGTTAAAATCAACACAACATACTTAATCAATGTTATATTATGTTACAAGTTCAGTTTAACAATAAGGAATATCAGTATTATGAATATTTTTCACCAATAAAAATCTATAGACTCACAGAATTGAGTAAAATTGCAGAAAAAAGCTTGCAGTGTCCTATCAAACATATACAAAAATCAGCCGCCACCCCAAACTCAAACTAGGTCTGGTTTTCCCGGTCAGTAACGCGGCCCATATTAGTGTTAGCTGTGCTTATCCTAAGCAGAACGTTGCCACTCTAACAGTCATTCAGAAACATCTCATATACCTCTGTATCCGTCACTATAAAATCTTCAGTCAATCCTGAATCCTTCTTCTCCGTGGTCTTCCTGTATTCATCGGTCTTTTGGCTAAGGTCAAAGTGTAGCGTCCACTTGATCCTGGGAGATTTCATAAACGCCAATGGACACAAAACACTCTTAAACAATCACAGAGTAGATGTTCGAGCCCTTAGGCTCAGATCACATACATATTATGCAGAGTGATTAACAAGTGGTCGATATAGAGCATTCGAAGAAGAAGAAGATGCAGAAAACAAGCTGTCCTATTTCGGGAGGGAGGGTGGCTTGGAGGTATGTAGAGAGAAGTAAGCTTCGACCATAAACCCGGAGGGAGGGAGTGACACTGAGACATTTGATGGTTATACTGATTCCATCTCATCTTCTGACATCCCATGGAAACCCTGCTCATTTTTAAACGTACAAACTTTGTCTTGTCTTTGGAGGAAATTAGTATGATTGAGAGGAGCTTGTACAGGCCGTACGGTATATTTTCTCAGTATGATGCAAGTCTTTGAAATGGCGCCCTTAAAATTTTGTGACTTTTATTTAAAAATGCACAAAATGTATAAATCATAAATCGTATACATCAATATCGGAATAACTAAGGCCAATATAGAAAAGTGTTGCGTAAAGATTTCTAATTATTGAATGGTTTAAATTGTATTTTGATTTCGCTGTTTATGTTGTCCTCTTTACGGTACCAGCTGATGCAGCTGCCTCTCTGTATCATAGCAGGATAATCACAATAAAGCAGCCCCAGTGATAAATATAAATTTGCCAGGTACGCATTGAATCTCGTCTATTTACTATTTAAACCGGTTCTAACTAGCTCGTCCTACGTCACATTTGTTCATCGCTCCTTCCCGCACTACAATTACACACCATCACACAACCTTGACCTATACTACGTCATAACTGAACCTTCTCATTTTCATACATATATGCCAGATTAGCTCCATTCACAGGCTGCTTTTATCTTGAACACCCTGTAGATGAGACTGCAGTAAAACTTTGATTGGCAAAACACGGAATCACAAAGTACTGTAGTTTTACAAATTACAAAAACAATGACAAAATACAGCAACGTTTCGACCAACAAGGCCTTTATCAAGCAATCGAACAACAGGAGTGACGAATTTAAAAAAAAACATGTCTAAGGGGAGACAGGACAAACAGTTGCTAACTTTCTTATTTCTCAGTCAAATGAGATATTTTTTATCAGGTAGTACTAGGGATAATCTGGGATGAAATATTATATAACTTTTATATTAATTACTTGTCGGGTTGCCATGGAAATGGTGGCCATGTTGGATTATAAATAATGTGGTAAAGTAGGTAAGTACTCACAATTAGTTCATATTAATCTTTTTTTTAAATTGAAATACTTAAATAAGCCATAGTTCTAGACACCTAGCAACTTTAAATTGTTCTCGGACAGATAACAAGACGATGGAAGTGCAATGAATAAGACATATACAATTTTACCACAAAAAAGAAGAACTTAGGGTTACTAAATATTTTGTGTTTAAAAATATATTTCTCAAAACTTGCATTTCTATATCTGAGTGCCCTCAGTATTGATAGATCTATATGTATGTCAAATTTCATATTGATATCTTAAATGGTTACTGAGATTAACCTACTGAACACTTCATAAATTAGTGAAAATCACAATTGTGAGAAAACTGCAATTTAAAAATATATTTGGTGAAATATGACAAGATGAATACTACCAAAGAATTTCTACATAAATCGCTTGTATGATTGACAGAACATGCGTCCTGTATGATTATATGTTAAACCCACCGGTATTATATGTGCCTCTTTCCTTCTGAGATATCTCATGCTCTTTGATGTGGAGCATAAGAGAACTACTATTTTTTTAATATAGGCAAATATTGACGTAGACTAATGAGATAACATTTTTTTGCTATGTGATTGATAAATTCTTCTTTGACAATTTGAATATCATAGTTGAAAGATGTATTGGTCTCTACAAAAGCTTTGGAATTTCCATCACAGAGCAACTGGCAATAAACAAGTGGTCTCTTTCTCACTGACCTGGCAAAAATAAGCTTGGCAGCTTCAGCTTCCATTGAATTTGATGAATCCTCACAATTTTCTCACACTGGTACTTTACAATGATATATAATTCGATATGTCTAAAAGAATATAGATATGATACACATCACTAAGTACCAACAAAACGGTATTTCTAGACATTGTCTCTTCAAAAATACGTTAAATATCCGAGAGGATGGGCTGTTTAAAACTCATTTTCAAATTAAAATTTTTTTTTGCTGATTTCGATTCTAGAGATATAAAACTAACAGAATAAAACCTATTTGGAAAATCGATATTTTAAAGAAAATATGTCATTTCGTGAGTTCTGAGACACCTCGTAATCACATTTGTACAATTACTTGTATTCACGCAATTCAATTCAGTTTTTTAAATTACCCGAAGCACTTGTTCCGTTTCTTTTCACACTTATGATACCAAATAACTACATTTTAATTGTCCGCCTGCCCAGCGGACGAAGGGTGACAAGCCACCTATGATTACGGTTCAATTCCGCGGGCTGGCAGAAAAGCCACAGGTTCTCCAGATTTACCGTGTTCGTGGCACCCAACAGAAGGATTACAATGTCCATGACACCGAATCGAAGAGCTGAAAGATCAAGTTCTTCTGGATCAGGTAAAAACAAAACAAAAACTACATTTTAAAAGTTACAAAACTGTAACAGTGAATAGAACAACGGAAAACGAAACAGCGCGGTCAATAAAGACAAAACACAAGTAAACAAAAGCTTACATTCTATCTATAATGCCAGTGGCGTATACCTGGTGGGTGTTTAACAATATAATGTGTGTTTAAATACAGAAAATTTCATTTTATCTATTTATTTTTTTAATCGATCTAAGAAGGACAGTAGGCCATAGATAGGTTTCCTGTTGATTATAATTTGTAAGAGTTAGTTAGTTTATACCAACTATTCAAATATTTCTCATTATTTCCCATTCTAGACAGGACGACCAACTAAGGAGACTCTGAAACGAACTTTCCTGAGAGCGACTAGAAATATCGGTCTCAATTACATGGAGGAGGTTGAACAAGTTGCCCAGGATAGAGCGATATGAAGAAATTGCTTACAGGCCCTATGTAACGTATAACGGAACGAGAGGAATTATTATTTCTCATCTGTTTATTTGCTAAAATACCAATGAATTCGTTTCTGTATTTGTTGGACAAACTACTGAACGTATAAGTGGTGCCTACAAAACCAACGACTCATTTACTGGGGCTGATGGCGACGTTCCGTCCATGTAGTACCGGAGCCTACAAGGGAAGAAAAGAATAGTACCACTGTGACCTTCAAGGCATGTCGTAATAGGCGACTGATGTAGGACCTAGGAAGCTACCCTAGTAAATAAAAAGCATCGTAGAAATCGGATTTGCTGACCTACTTGGGACGGAGCCATATGAGGAAAACCTAGTACGTTGAAGTCAGTACTTCGCCTTTAGACCCTGATTGTTTGGTTGATTGAATGATTGATTGATTGTTTTATTGATTGACTGATTGATTGATAGCATAATCATCATTGCATTTCGGGGAGCAACCATATGTCCTTCAATTTCTTTCTTACACAGGAAGATCTCAGCGGCGGTGCGCGAACTACGTAGCACTGGCGAGGGTCCCTGGTGTTATTTAGAAGTTGGTGAAACTATTTAGCAGGAATTTTATTTATTATTCTTTTTAATGACTATTGAACAGGCAGCGGCTCTCCAGCCTGCTCTTCTCAATTTTGAAATGTCAATGGTTCTTTTACGGGCTCAACTTGAACATAAGACCTACGTTTTATCGTCCGTCTCCGATAGGATTAGGAACTCGATCTCACCTACACTAAGATTAGGGATCTCTTGAAAAATACCCCGATGGCTTAACTAGGGAACGTACCGATATGCTTTGGTTCAAGGGGCGTACACCTAACCTCTACGCCACAATCCCTTTAGACACTTCGTGTGTGAAAGTGTGTAGCCTGCAGCAATGCCTTTAGACACTTCGTGTGTGAAAGTGTGTAGCCTGCAGCAATGCCTTTAGACACTTCGTGTGTGAAAGTGTGTAGCCTGCAGCAATGCCTTTAGACACTTCGTGTGTGAAAGTGTGTAGCCTGCAGCAATGCCTTTAGACACTTCGTGTGTGAAAGTGTGTAGCCTGCAGCAATGCCTTTAGACACTTCGTGTGTGAAAGTGTGTAGCCTGCAGCAATGCCTTTAGACACTTCGTGTGTGAAAGTGTGTAGCCTGCAGCAATGCCTTTGAGCAATTCAATTTTCTATTTGCATTTATCTTGAGCAGACCCAAAAAATAGCTGCCTGCGAAAAGTTACCAAAAACATCAGAAAAGACAGTCGCCAACATCAGCATAAGAAAGAAAGTTTTCACAGAACCTTGCTTGAATTACATTGAGAAACAAAGTCACCAACATCAGCATAAGAAAGAAAGTTGACACAGAACCTTGCTTGAATTACATTGAGAAACAGAGAATAAAGGGGTTTGGCCACTTAATAAGAAACACAAACTCCACAGTATACAGAGTCTTCTACAACAGAACGTCAGGAAACAAGACCACGAAAAAGATGGCATAGAAGAATCCTGTCCCCCAATTAAAAAATATATCTCCATGTCAACTACTAGATTTCACAGTTGGGATTGAAGATTGAAGTGGCCATAAAATAATAGCACAAGTATATGAGTAGGTTCATCAATCAACATTGAACTGATATGGTCAGTCGCTGGACGTTGTTGGAGATATTGTGAAGTAGATTGGAGCACATATGAAAATGTCCGGAGTGAAATGAAGATATTCCAGAACAGAACAGATTCTACAACAGAACATCGGGAAAGAAGGCAAGAGGAAGACCACGTAAAAGATGGATAGATGACATAGCAGAATCTTGTCAAAGAGCAAAAATAATAATCACCAAAGACACCAGAACAGCGCAAGATAAAAACAAAAAACCACGACACTGGACAACAACCCGGTAGCAGTTTGACCCGGTAGCAGTTTGACCCGGTAGCAGTTTGACGACAAAAGAAGAAGAAGAAGAATTATCTTGTATGCGGGCTACTTACAATACAAACATGCGCATGTTATGATTTTCTATATCCAAACTAAGATAACCACTGTGTCGATAATCTGGATTGTCGGAACTTCTTGTATCTCCTATTCCAGGAAAGTTTGCCGTTGTCATAGCAACGGGCGTAATAATACTATATTGGTTGTTTCATTCATTGTGTTTGACGTCATTGATTTGTGTTCAAACAAAAGTAAGTTAGTCATGTGACAATCATTTTCAGTTTATCCATTTCACCGATGTATTGCTGGGGCTCGCAAATGAAGCAAAGAATAGTAACACTGCGACCTACAAAGCATGTCGTAAGAGGCGACTAGGGTAGGGGACTAAGAAAGCGACCCTAGTAAATAAAAAAACTTTGCATAAATTAGATGTACTGGTCTACTTGTAGGCGGCATAACTGGCACAATGTACAGGGTGTTCAACTTAAAAGCAGCCCCAGTGATAAATATAAATTTGCCAGGTACGCATTGCATCCCGTCTATTTACTATTTAATCCGGTTCTGACTAGCTTGTCCTACGTCACATTTGTTCATCGCCCCTTCCTGCACTACAATTACACACCATCACACAACCATGACCTATACTACGTCATAACTGAACCTTCCATTTCCATACATATATGCCAGATTAGCTCCATTCACAGGCTGCTTTTAAGTTGAAACTGTACAATCGCTCTTAAGCTCAGATCACATAGAAATCATAAAGAGTAGTTTAACAAGTGATTAATATGGAGCGTTCAAATAAGAAGGAGAAGAAGAACATAAACTTCGACATCTGTTGGGGAAGACTGAGCACCTATTGGTATGCCTGGACTGCTATGACTTCAGTTGAGAAGTCAGTATTCAATAATTGAATGTTAGTTAATTGCATATCCTTTACAGGACTTTCAAATAACCCCATCTTCTTAACGCTGTTTGTGATTTTTCTAGACATTATTACGTTCAGTAGTTTGCCATTGCTTTCTGAACGGGTGGTGCCATCGTCCTTTGTAAAAATCCACGCGAAACAATTTGCAACCAAACTGTCTGCAGCGTGATTCGAACTCAGAATGTCGGGGTTAATAAACCGAGTCACTATTCCCTAAGCCACAGACACCACCAATTGAATGTTAAAGAACGTAAACAGATCAATGAGCATACTTAACCTAACTTTGTTCCATCCCATAATATTAACTTGTTCCAGATCTCCTATGTTTCTACTTTTGCATACATTTATTATATTTCTTCTTCTTCTTCTTCTATCTGCGAGGAGCGAACCGAGTACCTTTGGAACTAGAGGCGAGCATCTAACTTCTACGTCACAGAGACTCCCGTGATAGCTAACTTCTACGTCACAGAGACTCCCGTGATAGCTAACTTCTACGTCACAGAGACTCCCGTGATAGCTAACTTCTACGTCACAGAGACTCCCGTGATAGCTAACTCGTGACAGAAGTAAATATTAAAAAGGAGTTAGACCAACCAAACAAAAACTACATATTTTATTGTAATAATAACTCTTCTCGTACCGTTATACGTTACAAAGGGCCTGCAAGCAATTTCTCCATACCGTTCTATAACTCGCTCAATCTCGTCCATAGAACTGATACCAATATTTCTTGCCTCTCTTGGTAAAGTTCGATTCAGGGTCTCCCTAGGTCGTCCTTTTTTTCTTAAACCGTATGCATTCCACTTCAATGCTTGCTTTGATATTCTTTGATCCTTTCTTCTCAAGGTATGCCCAACATATCTCCATCTTCTCCTTCTTATAACAGTTGTTACTAGTGGTTGACCAGACATTTCTTCTCAAAGTATGTCCAACATATCTCCATCTTCTCCTTCTTATAACAGTTGTTACTAGTGGTTGAACATACATTTCTTCTCAAGGTATGCCCAACATATCTCCATCTTCTCTTTCTTATAACAGTTGTTACTAGCGGTTGACCAGACATTTCTCTGATTTCATTACTTCTCATTAATTCGTCCCATTTCATGTTCATTATTTTTCTCAGACATACTTTTAAATGCATTCAACATCTTTTTGCTTTCCATATCTTTAGTCATTTCCCAACGCTCGCTGGCGTAATTACCGTCCAGGGCAAGCGACGATGAAAATAGACCCAGACGTGTGCTGATGCACCTGTCTTGTGTGTGCGGAGGTGATTGTATAGTCAATCCTAGAACACAATCCCCTACCACAGGTGGGGCATGCAATTCTCGCTGGCATATGTTAGAATTGATACAACAGTTGAATTGAAAATTTGTAATTTAATTTTAATACTATATAACTTGCAGTTCCATATTTTTTTTCGACTTTTAAAAGCTGATGTTGCTTTGACAATTCGTATCATAATTTTTTTAAATTTCTTGTACAATCAAAATTGCTTCCTAAAAGTAATATTTTATTAAAATTAATTCCTTTTTTATTGAACTAAAAGTAATTATTTCAAAAACGACATATTTTGATAAACAATTTAAAAGTATAAATTTATTATCTTCGATGCGAAGTTTAGACGAAACAATCTCAAAGAAGAATATTTATTAAAAAAATAAACAAGACAGAACGAACAAAAGCAAGCGAGAGAACTCAGTGAGGTTTTTAATCGATGCTAGCACAAGAGTTATCGATCATGCTTGCACCGAGCAACCTTTCTTTGCAACCAAATCTTTGTCTTGTATTGCATTTACAAATAGAGAAGTTTCCATAATTTACACATTTACAAACGTTACGGTGATTGTTTGGAAAGGTTAGCAACGATGGAAACATTGTTAATTTACCTGTTGTAGATGTAGGTTATCTTAATGAGATGATGATGATGGTAATGTTGATGCGGTGGTGATAATGTGATCCATATTGATGATGTTCTTCATCTCTATCATCCATTCTTGTCTAGGCGGGACGGGCGGGAGGGTCTCTTGGCGTAGAGATTAGATGCTCACCTCTATTTCCAAAGGTACTCGATTCGTTCTCTTGTGGATATTTTTTCCAGAGATTCCTGTTCCCAGTGTATGTGAGATCGAGTTCCTAGTCCTATCGGAGACTGACGATAAAACAAAAGTTCCGTGCTCAATCTGAACACGTAAAAAAAACCTTGTCAGTTCAAAATCGAGAAGAACAGGCTGGAAAGTCGCTGCCCTGACAACATTCATTAGAAAGATTAAAATGTAATATTCTTACAAAATATTTTCCCCATATTCTTAATTACATCGTGGACTCTCACTTGTGATACGGAGTACGTGCACTGTCGTTGAGATCTTCCTGTGTAAGAAAAAGATCAGAGCACACATGGTTACTCACCAAAGTGAAATGATGATGGTCCCATCAAAGCTATGACTGTCTACCTAAGATTACTCAAATCTAATACCATGCTACAGTATAACTTCAGATGTGGTACTAGCAAGTAGGGATTTTATGTTTTCATTTTTTACTTGATATGAGCTATGTTGACTATCAAGTGTTCTTCAACGTCCTCAATTTTAACACGGAAATGGACAATGAGCAAAGCGCAGTCACAAAAATAACTACATGTGAAATACGTTGCCTGTGAAAAGTTACCAACAACACCAAAAAGACATCCAACATTAGCATAAGAAAGAAATTTAGCACAGAACCTTGCTTGAATTACATTGAGAAACAAAGAATGAAGTGGTTTGGGCCAAACTCCACAGTATACAGAGTCTTCTATAACAGAACATCGGGAAAGAAGGCAAGAGAAAGATCACGAAAAAGATGGTTAGATGGCGTAGCAGAATCCTGTGAAGGAGCAAAAATAACAATCACCAAGCCACCAGAACAGCGCAAGACAAAAACAGAAAACCACGATACTGGACAACAACCCGGTAGCAGTGTGACGACACTGGACAACAACCCGGTAGCAGTGTGACGACACTGGACAACAACCCGGTAGCAGTGTGACGACACTGGGATACAACCCGGTAGCAGTGTGACGACACTGGGCAACAACCCGGTAGTAGTGTGACGACAAATGAAGAAGAAGAAGATGAAGATTTGAGCACGAGACCTACCTTTTATCCTCCGTCTCAGAAAGGACTAGGAACTCGATCTCACCTACTCTTAGATCAAGATCTCGGGAAAATTATCCCGATCAGTACATGCGGGGACAAACCGAGTACTTTTTCAACGAAATGCTAGCACTGCACCTCCCTGAATCAGAGACCATGTGAGGTCCAAACGGTCCAAATGCGAAGGACTGACACTGGGTTTCACTATATGGTTCCGTCCCTATCGACAGAGATGACATGCCATCTGCTGAGAGCATTACACAAAACACGAACCGGCAACACTCCTTGAGATCTCATTAAAGAAAAGTGTGTTAACATTTATGTACAGAAACGTCAATATATTACATGCATTCCCACGCTGTTCTCCGTAGGCAACCATTCTCTTTGGACCAGGGATTTAGCAACTGGTTTATCTGTCTCATTGCCAAAGAGAAGAAAACTCGATAAAAACGACAACAGAATAACACATCGTTGAAGTCTACCACGACGTCCTTGTCGATGTTGTTACACCTTGTCGATGTTGTTACACCTTGTCGATGTTGTTACACCTTGTCGATGTTGTTACACCTTGTCGATGTTGTTACACCTTGTCGATGTTGTTACACCTTGTCGATGTTGTTACACCTTGTCGATGCTGGTACTCTAGAGCAGCGTTTCCCAAAGTGGGCTGTACGCCTCCTCCCCCCAAGTGGGCGCTGAAGCGTTCTAGGGGGTGGTAGTGGGTTCAGAAGAATTTGGGGGAGGGTGAGAAGAAATTAATAATAAATATTTTAAAATAAATCATTTTCGTGATTTTGCGATTGAATTATCATTTACAATTTGAATTCTGCATTTAAATTCATCTTATGGCCATCTTAGACGATCCATTTTTTCATTAATTTCTTTTTTATGTATATAATCATTTGAAAATTGACTATGTTTGACAGAAATATATATCAATTGTCTATGTCAAAGAGAAAATAGAGCATGTATATATGTGGGAGGGGGCATTGGCAAACTGTTATAATGTGGAGGGGCGTTACAAAGTTTATGTCGTGCAAAGTGGGCGGTGGACCGAAAAAGTTCGGGAATCTATGCTCTAGAGCGTGGTGGTACTTATGAATACTGTCAGGAAATGTGGGCGGAGAAGGGAGTTCTGTTACTCAACGTCTGTCTCACATATGTAAGAGATGTACGGAAAAAGTTGTACGGGTGGGAAACATTTATCAAACAGATTTTATTTTAAATAGCTAAGAAAAGTGAACAGTGTGATGATGATCCGACGACTAAACACACACACACATTTTTTTTAAAACATGATAACTTTAACAAACTCCACTCAAGTTCCCTGACCTGACCTGACCTGGCCGGACCCCTCTGGCATGAACTTCCTCCAATCTATGTCAACTTAATGATATCCTTTTTTAATAATTACACTCGTTATAGTATTTTTACAGATAAATAGAAGAATAAGTAACAAATAGATGCAATAATACAACAAATGGTGCCAATATTAAAATGTACATGCATATCAACTATAACAAAACAGTTAAAAGAGACGTTCATACTAGTAACACAATCTTTCTTCCAACATTATGCTATCAGTGCCAGACCTGGACGCTGACATCAAACGATAGAAGAAAACTAGTCACGACACAATCTTTCTTCCAACATTATGCTATCAGTGCCAGACCTGGACGCTGACATCAAACGATAGAAGAAAACTAGTCACGACACAATCTTTCTTCCAACATTATGCTATCAGTGCCACCCTTGGACACTGACATCAAACGATAGAAGAAAACTAGTCACGAGATAGATGAAGTGTCTACGCAGAATGCTGACAGTATCAAGAAGAGACTGGTTGAGAAATGAAGACATCAGGAAAAAGTGGGTACAACATCAGTACTAGACTTCATCAAGAAACAACAAATTAAATAGTTCGTTCACTTAAGCAGATTACTAACAGACAGTACACCTCAAAGAGCAATGTTACTCCGATACAATGGATGCAAATGCAATGTTACTACGATACAATGGATACAAAGAAATGTTCTACAGATACTAATGGATACAAAAGCAATGTTACTCGATACAATGGATGCAAAGAGCAATGTTACTCCGATACAATGGATCATATCAAAGTAAAAGGCCGTACACGCAAAAGGTGGAGCTCAGAATTAACAGAGGCACTGAAAACATTACTATTTTATGAAGTGCACATAAAAGATCGTTCTAGAAATCTCTACTCATCGTGACGTTGTGAGGCAGAACAGGATTAGAAAGAAAAAACAAAGAAGCGTCTATCGATTAACTAGTGGATACATTTTACATAGGGACATATTCACTTCATAGTACCACATCTTTCTCTCTCTCTCTCTCTCTCTCTTCTGTTTCTCTCTCTCTCTCTCTCTCTCTCTCTTCGTTTTTGGGGGCTATTTTGATCATTTTAATTGTGATATATAAACAGCCGTTGCCAGGAACGTAATTTTAAGTCACATTGTTCAGTACCATTTGGAGCTCTAGTGTTTGTCCTTCGGTGATGTGTCCGATTTCAACCAGCGTTTACTGGGTTCGCTCTCCGTTAGCCTTTTCCTGTTCCCAGCCGACCTACAAAGCAGCAGGTTGCTATTTTCTTTAAGGGTAGCGACCATTAAACGACCTGCCCTCTCGGGTTGATGAGCGTCATTTGCCCAGGTAACCAGTCTTTTTGTGGACTACTTCTCCTGCTGTCTAGTTTTGTGTACGATTTGCTCCGCTAGACTTTGATTGTCCCCAATCAAATTACAAAGCAGCAGTAGTTCCCTGCGAGCGGAAACGCACATTGGATTAAACCTCTGCTGGGCTTTCCAGTTTTTGTATCACATCTAACGAGCTATATTTCAACAGTGGACGTCTGTAGCCTAAACGGTAGTTAGCTCGATCACAAACCAAAAGTACCTATTTGAAATTCAGCAACGGACATATTTGTTCGACATGGATCGTTACGAACGGTATACCTCTGAAGATGACGTGGCAGACAGCATGGTGGGGGACACTGGTAAGCGATAAGTAGGCCTCACGCAAAATTCAGTCAGAAGGGCAATACCAGGCGTCATCACTACCACCTGAATTGAAAGCGAGCGTTGCAGAAGAAGAAGAAGTTACGGACGGTAAAAATTGATATCACCGTTCAGAAAACAATGACACACTACTAAAGGTATAAGTAGTGCCTAAAAATCAATAACTCTTTTTCTGTGGTTGATGGTGACGTCATGTAAAGGTACAGGTACAGTACAGGTACAGTACAGGTACAGTACAGGTACAGTACAGGTACAGTACAGGTACAGACAAGGATCAGAGAAATCACCATCATTTGTGTCCCCGTGCAAGCAGAAATCAAGGGTAAGGAACGAGCTAATAGGTTGACTGGCTTGACTACGATATCAAAGGGAGCTGCAATTGACCAAAATGATATTCTTAACACATTGAGAGAGTCCTTCACGAACAGAAGAATTTAAGTGTTGTGAATCCCAGTCGCTGACCAGATTGAGAGAGATGGATGTCGATATTGATACAGCCCGAAAAGAACGACATACCAAATATGCAAAGAGATTGATTAATCGATATCGAACTGGCATGTTGGACCGCTGAACGCTGCTGATTTTGTTGACGCAGAGATCGGAACACCAATGGACATGTCCGGAATGCTATGATGACAGGCATCATATAACTGATAACTGATGTCACGATTTTCATTGCTGAAACTATGGTTTTCCATTGATTGATTGATTGATTGATTGATTGAACCATCATCATTCGGATTCGGTGAGTAACCATGTCTGCTCCAATCTCTTTCTTACACGGGAAGATCTCAGCTGCACCTGCGAACTCCGTAGCACCTGTGAACGTTGGAATTAACTCTTACTAACTATGCCTTCTCATAACTAAAGGTGATCACCAAGCCTAGATTTTCAAGCGATGAAAAACGAACACCCTGTGCACCTACGTTCTATTCAATAAGCTAATATTTTCGTCTTCGTACGCTTCATATCGACCACTTGTTAAACCACTCTTTATGATATGTATGCACAGCATGGACATTTAACAAGGCAGTGGAAAAACATATATTTGATTGTGAATATAAGTTTTACTGAAGAGTCATCGGTATATCATGGACAGAGAAGAGAACAAATAGATCTATCCAGAAAGAACTCAAAATCAAAGAAAACTGGCTGATGCTACAAATAAGAGTGAGAAAATTGAAGTATTTTGAACATATAAAGAAACATGAAGGGCTGGGAAGACTATCATCGAATTAGGCATCCCATGGGATGCCTGGGTCCAGCAAAGAGGAGAAGAGGAAGACCACGGAGAAGATGGATTCAGGATGTAACAGATGGTTTGAACATGACGGCTGCAGAGGCGGGACATCTGGTCTATGAGAGACGAGAAATTAAGAAAGACTTTGCGGTGGCAAAGTTCTGCTCAGGACAAGCTATTTGATGATGAGGGTGATCTGATCCGAGCCTAAGGGCGTTGTGCAAGTTATGCGTCCACAATTAGGTCAGTCTTTCAATTTCTGCAACGCTTTATTTATTAGTGTATGTTCCCCAGTTCCCTAGCTCAGTCACATTTTACAACATACCTTGTAGGTCACAGTCTCACAATTCTTTGCTCCTTGTGAGCCTAGCTACACACGGGCGCTATAAGCTAATATTAGAAGAGCCCTTCAGAAAAATGGACGGTCGTGACTGGAACGATTTGTACAAAAAGACTACAACAGAAGAATTGAGTTACTCCTCCTACTTCAATTTGTCAATTCTTTACAAACTTGTTTATTCAGCCATGACGGCGTGTTTGTTTTTTGTAAACCAAAATTCCGCCTTCATTTTAATATCCTGAAAAAGTTGCAACCCTTGGTTAGTATCCTGAATGTGGTCTTCATAAATGTTGCTAACTTAAATTGGGAAGCTAAGAATAGGAGTTCAACGTGTTTTAGCGAACACAAACTGAAATATGAAGCAGAGAAATTGTGGAGGCACGTCTTTTGAGATTTAATTTTAGATGTTCATTTTTGTATATGCAGGGGCGAGTCTTAGTTGGGTACAGATATTCGTGGTTTATTTTTAGCAATGGGAGGATGTGTATGGGTTATATGGTCATGGTGGTGGGGGTGGTATTTTGTTATGTTAAGTGGGTGTAGTAATTAGAGATCGAGCAAGGAAAGATAAGGCCTCTATGTAACGGGAGGGGGAGTGGTAAAACATGGGGCCTCTACGTCACTTGGAGATCTGCGATAATGCGTGAGCCCTGTATGTGTCTAGGGACCTAGGGCAAAACATGATGCCTATAGTTCACAAGGGGCTCTGTTGTAAAACATAAGGCATTTATGTCACCAGGGTGTCGTGTGGTAAAACGTAGGGCGTCTAGCTCACTAGGGGCGTATGTGCAACGGAGGAGGAGGAAGAAGTAAAATCATTTTTAACAGAGAATAATGTTCTGGAAAAGTGGAAACATAACATTCGGGTTAAATGTGATTTAAAACGTTGTACATATGTCTCGGATCGAATTCGAACCCGCAACATTCAGTACGACAGTCAAACGACTTAACCACTTCGCCATTGAGACCATCTAAAGGTTCTCTATGAAGATTTACCCTAGCGTCAATCAGCCATGACATATGATAACCATCCATGCATGTAATCAAGTAACAACACATAATAATTATTTCATTTCTGCTTCAGGTCTCCCTTATCAAAATTGAACCAAAAAAGCACTACGGTTTACGGCCTCGGGGGTCCTGGGGCTAGTTCATCCTTTATTGCGGCCTGATTCAAAAATTACTAAATCAATGATTTCTGTCTTTTGATCTTAGTGCTTGGCTTTAATTAAAAATAATCAGTGTCCTTGTTTATCTCATTGAGTGTTTGTTTAAATTGTTGATGTTTTGTAACTCTATCAAATCTATTTTTTGGTCATCGTTACAAGTCGTTGGTTGGCAAGGGGAAAATTTAATATAAAGTTAGCGAATGTATGGAGAGTGTATTCTGTGAAATTAGAAATTAAGAAACGAAAGAAGACTGAATGTGAAACCAGTCATGCAATTCATAAAAGAACAACTGATTAAATGGTTTGGACACCTGACAAGAATGCCCTGGTATCATCTACAACAGAAGCCACACAGAAAAAGTATAATGAGTACAAAGCAAGAGGAAGACAACGAAAAAAATGGAGCGACGGCATCAAGAACAGTCTTACGAAAATAAATATCAGCTTACAAAGTGACTTAAAACAAGCACACACAATATCACTAGGTTCCTTCCTCCCCTTCCCCAAACACTTCTATAAAGAAGTAAATGGTAGAAGAGAATAAGAAGAAGGAATATTCTGTGAAAGACAAAGTAAAGAAGAAATAAAACACTTAAAGATAGAAAAGTAGCGGGAATGACAACACTCTAGCAGAGGACATCAAGACAAATAAAAAGAAAGATAGATGAGCCTGAAGGTCTAGACATACTTGAAGAACAGAGCTGGAGACTAATATTAAAAAGATAGGAAAGCCGTGGAAAGAATTGGAAGGGATGGCAAGAGAGAGGAAGAGGTTTATTAAAGACATGTGCTCCATTGGGAGCTGAAAGGTGAAGAAGAAGCCGAAGAGAAAGCAGTTTTATGAAAATGAGAAACACATTATGCGTGAACTCACTACCAATGACATTGCGGAACCTAGTACTCCACTGTTACGAATCATGGACAATGAACAAACAATCAATAAGATCGCTGGAAACCACAGAGATGTGGTTTTACAGAAGAATGGTAAAAATGCCATGAACAACGAAGAAAACACATGATTATGTTTTAAAACAGACTTGCACACAAAGAAACATTATCAAAAGAATACGAATCAGGCAAACAAGGTTTTTCGGGCATATAATCCAAAGAAGAGGTTTAAAACATTTGGTAACAACAGGTAAAATTCAGGGAAGGAGAGATCGTGGAAGACAGAGTGAGAGATGTTGGATGGTCTGACATAGTAGTTCAACTCAAATATATACGTCAGCACTGATTAACTACACCAGGGAGGGAGAGAGAGAGAGTTGTGGAGAGACATGATCGCATACGCCGGCAGGCATAACACTTCATTGAAACATAAATCTCTTGAAACCTTTTATCCGCACTCTACCGCGCATTCCTCTCTTACGTCTATCTATTTCCTTTGATCTTCCAACATTCTAATTGGAATGCACGGAGTGACTTTCTGTTTAAATGACACGGTGGTCACATGGTATTTGAAGAGGCATTCATGATTGCAAGTGAATGATGGCCGTCTCTTCTTAATATTGATTGCCGTTGCTATGAAGGTAGCATCTATTATTATGAACTTCTTCTACCGCTATTAGATTGAAGCGTTGCCTGTTTAGTGGTTTGTACCACAGTGCATGATAGTTTTGTGTTTTGTACCGAGTTATCTTTCCATATCTAATGTTGTTGTTGTAGTAGAGTTATCTTTTCATGTCTATGTTGTTGTGTACAAGAGTTATCTTTCATATCAATGTTGTTGTATAGGAGTATCTTTCTTTTAATTGTTGTAGTAGAGTTGTCTTTCATTTCAATTTTTGTTGTAGTAGTATCTTCACAATGTTTGTGAGTGCAGTTATCTTCATATCTAATGTTGTTGTTGTAGTGAGTTATCTTCAATTCTAATGTTTTGAGTAATTATCTTTCATGTCTAATTTTTGTTGTAGTGCAGTTATCTTTTCATTATGTTGTTGTGTAGTGATATCTTATTTCAATGTTGTTGTTGTAGAAGTGATCTTCATATCTAATGTTGTTTAGTGAATTTCTTCCATATCTAATGTTGTTGTTGTAGTAGAAGAGTTATCTTTCCATTTCTAATGTTGTTGTTGTAGTAGGAGAGTTATCCTTCCATATCTAATGTTGTTGTTGTAGTACAAGAGTTATCCTTCCATATCTAATGTTGTTGTTGTAGTAGAAGAGTTATCTTTCCATATCTAATGTTGTTGTTTAGTACAGAGTTATCCTTCCATATCTAATGCTGTTCAAGAATAGTTTCTCAATCTAGACAAGATAAAGTAGCGTCTCCGCCCCTGTATGTAAATGATGTTAAATTCTATTTTGACTGTTGCCTAATTCAGATAGTGACAAGCTAACTTTCTCTCGAATTTTACTGCTTTTAATTTATAATATTTATGATCTCTTATCATTCTCAGAACATATACCATTCCAACATTATTCTACCATTCTTCTTCTTCTTTGCGTTCGTTCTTTACGACCAATTTTAATCACTCTTTCTGATATGTTTGATCTTTGCCAAGAATGTGTATACGTTGCCCATTGGTTTGGTAGGCCCTAAACGCATAGACTTCTACACGTTTAAACACGTGCATCCGATTTCAGACCAAATTCTACCAGTGCCAGCCAACCTGGACGCAGACATCAATTATAGAAGAAAACTAGTCACGACAGAGAGGAAGTGTCTACGAAAAAGGCTGGAGGTAACAAGAAGAGACCGGTTTAGAAATGAAGACATCAGGAAAAAGTGGGTACAACATTAGTACTGAACTTCATCAAGAAACAACAAATTATATGGCTCGGCCATATAAGCATATTATCAACAGACAGTGCACCTCATAGAACGATGTTGCTTCGATACAATGGATACAAAGCAAAAGGCCGGTCACGCAAAAAAGGACCTCAGAAATAATAGAGACGACGACAGACACTAATTACGAAGCGCATACAAGGGCCCGTTTTAGAAATCTCTTCTTGACCTGACTCTGTGAGGTAAACAGGATTCCAGAAAAGAAAGACAGAAGAAAGAACCCGTGACAGTTTACAATTGAGCAAATCAGGCTGGAAAGCTGCTCCCCGGGCAAAATTTATTAGAAAAGATTTTTCTATTAAAATTCTTGCAAAAATATCTTTAACATCTTCAAAATTATATTTGGGACCCGCGCCGGTGCTACGGAGTTTGTGCACTGAAGTTGATATCTTCCTGTGTAAGAAAGAGATCGCAGCACATATGGTTACTCACCGAAGTGCAATGATGATGGTCATATCAATCAATCAATCAATCAATCAATCAATCAAAAGACTGAACGTATCCACTCGTTCTGCGCAAACCACACAGATCATAATAACTGTTTAAACTGGGGGATAAGCATAGTGGTACAAAATAACTACATGTGAAATGCGTTGCCTGCGAAAAGTTACGAACAACACCAGAAAAGACAGAGTCACCAACATCAGCATAAGAAAGAAAGTTGACACAGAACCTTGCTTAACTTACATTGAGAAACAAAGTCATCAACATCAGCATAAGAAAGAAAGTTGACACAGAATCTTGCTTAACTTACATCGAGAAACAAAGTCACCAACATCAGCATAAGAAAGAAAGTTGACACAGAATCTTGCTTAACTTACATCGAGAAACAAAGTCATCAACATCAGCATAAGAAAGAAAGTTGACACAGAATCTTGCTTAACTTACATCGAGAAACAAAGTCATCAACATCAGCATAAGAAAGAAAGTTGACACAGAATCTTGCTTAACTTACATCGAGAAACAAAGTCACCAACATCAGCATAAGAAGAAAGTTGGCACAGAACCTTGCTTGAATTACATTGAGAAACAAAGTCACCAACGTCAGCATAAGAAAGAAAGTTGACACAGAACCTTGCTTGAATTACATTGAGAAACAAAGTCACCAACATCAGCATAAGAAAGAAAGTTGACACAGAACCTTGCTTGAATTACATTGAGAAACAAAGTCATCAACATCACGATAAAGAAGAGAAAGTTGACACAAGGAATCTTGGCTTAATCAATCATCATCAACAAAGTCACTAACGATCAGCATAGAAACAAAGTTGACAAGAACCTGTTAATTACATTGGAAACAAAGTACAACATCAGCATAAGACAGAAAGTTGACACAGAAGTCTTGTAACTACATCCGAGAAACAAAGTCACCAACATCAGCATAAGAAAGAAAGTTGGCACAGAACCTTGCTTAACTTACATTGAGAAACAAAGTCACCAACATCAGCATAAGAAAGAAAGTTGACACAGAACCTTGCTTAACTTACATTGAGAAACAAAGTCACCAACATCAGCATAAGAAAGAAAGTTGGCACAGAACCTTGCTTAAATTACATCGAGAAACAAAGTCACCAACATCAGCATAAGAAAGAAAGTTGACACAGAATCTTGCTTAACTTACATGAGAAACAAAGTCACCAACATCAGCATAAGAAAGAAAGTTGACACAGAACCTTGCTTAAATTACATTGAGAAATAAAGTCACCAACATCAGCATAAGAAAGAAAGTTGACACAGAATCTTGCTTAACTTACATCGAGAAACAAAGTCACCAACATCAGCATAAGAAAGAAAGTTGACACAGAACCTTGCTTAATTACATACAGACGTAATACAAAGTACTGTAGTTTTACAAATTACAAAAAATGCAATACAGCAACTTTCACCAACAGAGCGCTTTATCAACAAAGAACAACAGGTGACAATTAAACAGAAAACAAATGGACGTAATTGAATTATGCTCCCAATAAATATTATGATTTCCATATAATATATTGTACATTGAAACAAAGTCACAACATCAGCATAGAAAGAGTTGACCAGACGTTACATCAGCAAAAAACATAGCATAGGACAGACGCACAAGAACAAGATGGTCGGCTAAAGACAATTAGTACCGTTTTAAAAGAACATAGAATTAATGGTGAGAGAATTGTAAACCATGCCTACTAGATGCAGAACTGGCATTTAGTTGGTGGCCAGAAATAGCAAAGCAGTGGCGGCTCGTTGTCTTTTGTTTGGGCAGACACAATTCAGAAAAATCTGTTTGGGTTAGATTATATTTTAATTTATTAAATAATAAATACAAGTTACTCATTATTTTTGGGAGGCCCAGCCCCACTGGCCCTTAATGACGAGCCGCCACTGAGCACAAGTATACGAATATGCTCATCAATCAACATTGAACTGGTATGGTCAGTCGCTGGACGTTGTTGGAGATATTGTGAAGGAAATTGGAGCACATGTGGATATATCCGGAGTGCAATTCCAAGATATTCCAGACCAGTGGCGGCTCGTGTTAATTTTTGTTGGTGGGGCCAGACATTTTTTCCGGATAAATCATGGTTTTTGGTTGCTATATTTTAGTTTATAAAATAATAAAACACGTTATACATTATTTTTGGTGGGGCCCGGCCCTCTGGCCCTTAATGACGAGCCGCCACTGTTCCAGACTGAAACAGAACCAACAACTTATGTGTTTGAAAATATTTAAATATATTCTAGGGGTGTGCTAGCATATAGACTTTTGTTCGTCGTCTACTTCGTCTCTGCGTTCGGTTTTTATGCTCGTCTAAACCATGAGATGGGTTGCCTCTATGAAGCTGCATGTCAGTTGGAGTTCCTCGAGTTCTCTATAGCTTACTCTGTAAGCTTTGTTCATGAGGCCATGTTTCATTTCGTTGGTGTATGTATGATGGACATGACTGCAGGATGTGATCTGGAGTCTGTGTTTCTGTCTGACATGACACTGTAGCAGTCTGAGCAGGCTTTATTATGTGCATGTGGTGGTTGAGCCTGCAGTGACCTGTTCTTAGGCGAAAGATTGTTGTGTGTTGTTTTCTGTTTAGTCTGCTGATGGGATCTTGTGGGTGTTTGTTGTAGGTTTGTTGCCTCCATACCTCTTTGTACTTCTTTGATTGTTTCTTGATATGTCTCTTGATATGTCTCTTGATATTTCTCTTGATATGTCTCTTGATATGTCTCTTGATATGTCTCTTGATATGTCTCTTGATATGTCTCTCTCTTGATATATCTCTTGATATGTCTCTTGATATGTCTCTTGATATGTTCTCTTGATATGTCTCTTGATATGTTCTCTTGATATGTCTTTGATATTCTCTTGATATGTCTCTCTCTTGATATGTCTTTTGATATGTCTCTTGATATGTCTCTTGATATGTCTCTTGATATGTCTCTTGATATGTCTCTTGATATGTCTCTTGATATGTCTCTTGATATGTCTCTTTATATGTCTCTTGATATGTCTCTTGATATGTCTCTTGATATGTCTCTTGATATGTCTCTTGATTTCTGGTGTGACACGGGGTTGGTTCTTTGTTCCCCCTGACCAGCCTGTCTGCTCTCTCATTTCCTGGTACGCCTCAATGGCATGGTATTCATTGGAAAATAATTTGGTTGTTTCTTCCCCCACATTATCTTGTGGTTCCCTTTGTGGGGCGTATACACGCTTCAGAGCCCCTACATTATTTAATTAACATCCTAATTTCTGAATAACTAAAACTGAAAAATAACAATCACCCAAGCCACTAAATCAGCGCAAGACAAAAAACAGAAAACCACGACACCACAGTGCAACAACCCAGTAACAGTGTGACGACAAAAGAAGAAGAAGATAAGAACTACAGCAAAGAAGAAGAAGATGAATCCAGACTATGTTCCTAAATATTATTTCTGGTTATATTCTTGTTACTGTGACGTTGTTTGTTATTGTTTCTGTTTGAATGATGACATTCTGACTCCCTTGACGATATTGATTGTTTTGACATAAAACAAAACAGACAAGCATTGTTTTCTGAAATCTCTTGTTAGCGGACTTTCCACGCATTCAACATTGATTTGTTTATGTTTGCTGCCATAGCAACTAGGTTCTACACTTATTTTTTAAAACTTCAGTTGAATGAAAAACGAAATACTGGTTTCCGGAGACGAAACAATGTTTTAGGCGGATGTTTGAAATATGATCGGTTTACAGTGTTCTTTATTATTAACTTTCCTTTTCATAATTTCTTCTTCTATCTATCTATCTATCTATCTATCTATCTATCTATCTATCATCTATCTATCTATCTAAACTATCTATCTATCTATCTATCTATCTATCTATCTATCAAATTATCTATCTATCTATCTATCTATCTATCTAATTATCTATCTACATATGTTCTATCATCTATATACATAATGTATCTATCTATTATCTATCATATATCATATCTATATATCATCTATCTATCTATCATCTAATTATCTATTATCTATCTATCTATCTATGATCTATCTATAATCTATCTATCTACATCTATTTATCTATCATCATATCATAATATCTCTATCTATCTATCATTATCATCATTGCTATCTATCTATCTATCTATTTATCTATCTATCAAATTATCTATCTATCTATCTAATTATTATCTATCTATATCTATCTTCATCTATCTATCTATCTATCTATCTATCTATCTATTTATCATCTATCATTTATCTATCTATCTAATTATCTATCTATCTATCTATCTATCTATCTATCAAATTATCTATCTATCTATCTATCTAATTATCTATCTACCAATGGTCTACAGAACAAATGGTTGAGAGATCACCAGGTCATAAAAAAGATAATGCATACCACCAAGCAGAGAAGAACAAGTTGTCATTTTTCGCCTTCGTACAGGACACAGTAGACTGAGCTACCATCTGTTTAACAAGTACAAAATAGGCCCTTCTAACATATGCACATGTGGCACCAGTAAGATGACAAAGACACACATACTGCAAGAATGTCCAACATACAGTGAACAGAGAGAAAAAGGCACCCATGAGTGCACATTGGCATGGATCCCCATTTGTAAGATGCACAAAGACAGATGGCTATATTTAGAAGATGTCAAAAAATAAGGACATCTGGTTGACCACAACTACTTAGGTCAATCATGTCAGTACAAGACAAGCTAATGGAGATGTCATGGACTCAGTTGACCACTAACTACTTTAGAAGTATACAAGTCGATGTCAGTACAAGACAAGCTATATGGAGATGTACATGGACTCTAGTTGACCACTAACTACTTTAGAAGTATACAAATCGATGTCAATACAAGACAAGCTATATGGAGATGTACATGGACTCTAGTTGACCACTAACTACTTTAGAAGTATACAAATCGATGTCAATACAAGACAAGCTATATGGAGATGTACATGGACTCCAGTTGACCACTAAATACTTTAGAAGTATAAAAATCGATGTCAGTACAAGACAAGCTATATGGAGATGTACATGGACTCCAGTTGACCATTAACTACTTTAGAAGCATACAAATCGATGTCTGGAAACGTTGAAAGAAGAAGATCAATCTTTCTCTTTCTCACTATCTCTGCTCATATTTCAATACTTTTTCTTCTATTGCGATCTCACTAGATTATGATACCGTAGTCTCTGATATTATATGATCCCGTAGTCTCTGGATATTTTATTGGTTATTGGTTATTGGTTACTAAACTGACGTCATTGCACTCCGGGCAAACCCATAGGTGCTCAGTCTCCCCAACAGATATCGAAGAGTATGCATACTGATGGTTCCTGTGGCTCGCTGATTAAACACACCTCTCACTCTGCCTCTCAGGCATCCAGTTCGACTTGAACAACGGGTAATTCCAAACTGCTTAAATCGCTTGATCGATTCAACATCGATTTTAGTGTCCTCATCCAACAGAGAGTCTCGAAGAGACCGAAGAATATCCCCTTATCCATCTTCAACTCCCCAACAATCGATGCTGTTGATGCAAGCCTGTCCGCTCTCTCATTACCGTAAACACCCGCATGCCCAGGACAGTATATCCACGTAAGCCGCTGGAGGTTAGAAACTTCTATAGACGACATCCACTCATACCGAAACCTGCCCTTCTGGATCTTGTGAAGCATCGACTGAGAGTCAGATACAACAACTGCCCCAGTAAATGAAGTCCCAGAAATCCAATGGAGGGCAGCAGTAACGGCCTCAACCTCCATCCTCATACTAGAAGTAGTTGTCCTGTATGCCCCACTTTGCTCTGCAACAACCCTACCATGCGCATTAGCCAAGAAACCCCAGCCGGATTTCTCACCACGTTGAACCGACCCATCGGTATATACAACAACATCATCATCCCTTGCATTATCTTCTATCAGCTGCTTAACTGCGAGATCAGCCTTCATGTTGCCCCAATCTCTACATTCTTTCCAAGAGTAATGATAACGTTGAGATAGTTCATCATGCTTCCATCTGTTGGGATCCATTCTTCCCCTTTGGTAGAGTCGCAACCGTAGTCACCTGGCCAATCGTTCTCTCAGCCTGGGCCATCCACGACATGCCACGCTTGATTCTCGTGCCCTTAACATCATTAGTGTTCTTGTGAAGTGGATGTCTCTTATCCGAAGTAAGCCGCATATATGCCTTGGTTTAGGCGATTGCATGACGGGAGCGTAGTGACAGAAGGCCAAGCATATATCTCATCTTCACAATGGGGGTATCTCTAGTGCAGCCCAGAACTATACGCATACCTTCATTCTGAACCCGTTTGAGTCGTTCACATTGTGATCTTGATATCGTAAGAATTCCGAGTCCGTAATCTACCACTGACATTACCAGTCGATCGAACAAAAAGGGCAAGTAGTCTCTGCTCAAGGTGTGCGGCCACCATAACTTTGAGAGCCGAAAGACCACGCTTGCATCGTTGTATCGTCTGTTCAATATGGTGTTTGAAAGATAGACTACGATCAAAGGTTATTCCAAGATAGCGAAGCCTGTCTCTGCGCTCGATGGTATGTTCATCAAAGATTACACAGGGTAGGTCAGCCTTGACGATGTGATTATTCAACGAGCACCACAACATACACGCTTTTTCAGGATTGACCTGAGAGCGAGACTCTACACCAACCCGAGATGGTATGCAATGTTTTCTGAATGTCGTCAACCATCTCTCGTCTATCTGACCCAGTCCTATATATTAAGATATCATCTGCAAATGGCAATGTCGACCCAATCGTTAATTGCTCACTAAATAAAACAGAACAGAGAAACATGGTCAATCCCATGTCAGTAGCAGCTATAGAGATTGCATGGATCGTTACTACTAACTACTTTGCTCATGTGTAAACAAGTATAAAGCATGTATATTAGAGATACCATGGTAATCTCTGATATTATATGATCCTAGTTCTGGATGTTATATGATCCCTTGAGTTCGTCGATGTATACAGATTCCAGTAGTTCTGATGTTATATGATCCCGTAGTCTCTGATGTTATATGATTCCGTAGTTTCTGATGTTATATGATTCCGTAGTTCTGATTTATATGATCCGTAGTCTCTATTTATATGATCCCGTAGCTAATGTTATATGATCGTAGTCTCTAATATTATATGACCCGTTTCTGATGTTCATATGGTCGTAGTTTCTGTGTTATATGATCGTGTGATGTTATATGATTCCTTGATATTATATGATCCAGTTCTAATATGATCTATTCTAATGTTATAGATCGATTCTATTATATGATCTAGTTCGATGTTATATGATTCGGTTTCTGATGTTATGATTCAGCTGATATTATATGATCTGTCTTATTAGACGAGTTCTAATGTTTGATCCAGTCTCTGAGTATGATCCCGAGACTTGTATGGCAGTCTTTAGATAACGATTTTCATTTGTATTCTGATCTGCCTAGCCACCACATAACGTTTGTCTTGGACACTGGTGTTAGTGGGCCACCTCTTTCTTCTCAGGTCTTCATACTGAGTGCAGTTCTGTAGGATATGCTCTGTCTTCATATTCGCCAAGCCACATGTGCACAGGTCGTTGGTGCCTATCTTGAATTTAGTGTACAGACGGTGTCTCATTTTGTTGTGACTCGTCCACTGTATTACCACTCTAGAGAAGATGTTGCATACTTGGTGTAGTGATGCTTGCAGTTCCATCAAGTTGTTATCTCTTTGATTTTTGAGAGCAGTTATCAACGACAGTTGGTGTCTGTAGCTTAAGTGGTAGTTAGCTCGATCACAATCCAAGCGTAACTGGTTCAAACTTCGCGGCGTCCAAGTCTGGAAGCAATTTAGTTTCCTTTGATTTTTACGAACTGTAAAAATAGACATCACCTTTCTCTCTCTCTCTCTGTCTCTCTCTCTCACTCTCGAGATCCCCGCTTAGACTTATGTACCATATTTTATCAGGAATTCTGTTGTCGCTTTTAGGGACTCTGTCATTCCGTACAGCCTCTCATTACACCCATTATTTTCGGGCCATGTTTACCGTTCTCACCTCACCTTTCAGAAAGCAATGGCAAACTACTGAACGTATAAGGGGTGCTTAGAAAATCGACGACTCTCTTACTGTTGTTGATGGCTACGCCCTGTAAAAATGATATACCACGATTTGTATTTCGACCACCGACAGAGCTACAGTCAAAAATACTATGTTTTCTTTGACATTGTTGCAAGGTAGACAAAAGTATATTTTAAAAACAGACAGTATTTGTCTTTTTCTTCAACCTCGTGCAAGATGACACCAAATTGAAACAGGATGCTCTCATATTTCTCAGTACGGATTTTAACATCTAGTTTTCCCTTCACGGAAACGATATGTACATTTTATTTTTATTTTGTTCCTTCGTCTTTGTTAACTTGTAAGATCCGGGTCTTCTATACTGATCTTTCTTTCTTTTCTTCAATCCAGTTTTGTCTCACAGCGTCAGAATAAGAAGATATTGAGGGTGGCAGAAGGAAAGGAGGGCAGAGAAAATCCTGGTTTGACAACATCAAGAGCTGGTCAAGACAGAGTTTCTCCACACTCGCCTGAGGAGTTGAAGACAGAGACTCATGCGTGCTTTTGTGCTGATGTCTCCACAGTAACACTCTACGACCTAACGGGTTATGGGTTTTATTATTATTATTAAGAAGAGATTTATAGAACGATCCCTTGTGTGCGCTTCATTAATAGTGTTTTTCGTTGCCTCTGTTCCGGTCTTTTGCTTTCTATCCACTGTATCGGAGTAACATAGCTCTTTGAGACGCACTGTCTGTTGGTAATCTGCTTATGTGGCTGAACTATTTAATTCGTTGTTTCTTGATGAAAGTCTAGTACTGATGTTGTATCCACTTTTTCCTGATGTCTTCATTTCTCACTCGATCTCTTCTTGTTACCCCCAGCATTTTACGTAGATACGTTATCTCTGTCGTGACTAGTTTTCTTCTATCATTTGATGTCAGCGTCCAGGTTTGACACTGGTAGGATAATGTGGTGAGAAAGATTGTATTGAACCTTGTTCTTTTTGTGTTCATTGTGACATATTTGTATTTTAAAATTGGCGACCATGAACATGACTAATATACCGACAAAATAGTTGTCAAAATAAACACCCATACTGCTTCTTCTTCTTCTTTTGCTTCGAACTCTCCATATCGACCACTTGTTAAACCACTCTTTGTGATGTCTATGTGATCTGAGCCTAAGCGCGATTGTACCTTGTGCCAGCTATGCGCTTATACATCTGATTTCTGCGATGCTTTTTATTTACTGCGGTAGCTTCCCTAGGTCCCTACTTCAGTCGTCTTTTACGACATGTCTTGTATGTCGCAGTGTTACAATTCTTTTCTTCCATTTCGAGCTCCAGCAACACACAGGTGGAATAACATCCATACAACCAGTCCGTTTAATGAGGTCACTGTGAAGTGAAGGTAACGTGCTCGCCTCTCGCTTTAAAAGCACTTGTGTCGCTTCAGTGTGGAGCAGTCGGGTTATTTCAGAAATCCCAGATCTATTTATACGTATTATTGAATTCTTAGATCTATCGGAGACGGACGATTAAACGTTCAAGTTGAACACTTACAAAAGTCGAGAAAACCTGAAAATCGATAAGGGTAAGTTAGAGTAGTAGGCCTAATGTTTTACCACTGGGCCCCTTGGTGACATAGATGCCTAATGTTTTACCACTGGGCCCCTGATGATATATATGCCTTACGTGTTACCACAGAGCCCATAGTGAACTATAGGCATCATGTTTTGCCCTAGGTCCCTAGACACATCAGTTTTACACCAGATCTCCAAGTGATGTAGAGGCCCCATGTTTCAACCCCCTTCCTCCATCCCCGGTTACATAGAGGCCTTATGTTTCCTTGCTCGATCTCTAACTACTACACCCACTTAACATAACAAAATACCACCCCCACCACCATGACCATATAACCCATACATATCCTCCCATTGCTAAAAGATTTTAAAACCACGAATTTCTCTACCCAACTAAGACACGCCCCTGCATATAAAACAAATTAACATCTAAAATTAAATCTCAAAAGACGTGCAACCACAACTTCTCTGCTTCATATCTCAGTTTGTGTTCGCTAAAATATGTTGAACTCCTGGTCTTAGCTGAGGAAGCAACGGAAGTAACGAATATGATCAACAAATGAACAGATACAGGTATTAAGAGCTTCCGAAAACAAGTAGACAAACACGGACTCGAACCACTATTAGTCCTTAGACACAATCGCCTAGCCTAGCAATACGAGCGTCCTTACGTACACAACCAATGAGCCATTCTTAAAAAAATGACTCACGGGGAGTGTCTTTCTCAGACGCTTGTTATTACCAGACACAGAAACAATCAGGTAGGGTTCGTTAATAGTGTAATGGCTCATTGGTTGTGTACGTAAGGACGCTCGTATTGCTAGGCTAGGCGATTGGTGTCGTAAGGACTAGGTAAGTGGTTCGAGTCCCGTGTTTGTCTACTTGTTTTTCGGAAGCTCTTAATACCTGTATCTGTTCATTTGTTGATCATATTCGTTACTTCCGTTGCTTCCTCTGGGGTTCTTAAAAAAACTCATTGTGCTCATCTTAGAATTAATTTGAAGCTACTTTGAATGATGTGTACATGTTTGTTATATGTGTATATATGTGTGATATTGTGTCGTCTCTAATATATACAGGCACAACAAGCTCATAGCATGTGCCTGTGCAAACACTATTAACGAACCCTACCTGATTGTTTCTGTGTCTGGTAATAACAAGCGTCTGAGAAAGACACTCCCCGTGAGTCATTTTTTAAGAATGGCTCATTGGTTGTGTACGTAAGGACGCTCGTATTGCTAGGCTAGGCGATTGGTGTCGTAAGGACTAGGTAAGTGGTTCGAGTCCCGTGTTTGTCTACTTGTTTTTCGGAAGCTCTTAATACCTGTATCTGTTCATTTGTTGATCATGGTCTTAGCTTCCCCATTTAAGTTAGCAACGTTTATGAAGACCACATTCAGGATACTAACCAAGGGTTGCAACTTTTTCAGGATATTAAAATGAAGGCGGAATTTTGGTTTACAAAAAACAAACACGCCGTCATGGCTGAATAAACAAGTTTGTAAAGAGTTGACAAATTGAAGTAGGAGGAGTAACTCAATTCTTCTGTTGTAGTCTTTTTGTGCAAATCGTTCCAGTCACGACCGTCCATTTTTCTAAAGGGCTGTTCTAATATTAGCTTATAGCGCCCGTGTGTAGCTAGGACTCACAAGGGGAGCAAAGAATTGTGAGACTGTGACCTACAAGGTATGTTGTAAAATGTGACTGAGCTTAGGAACTGGGGAACATACACTAATAAATAAAAGTGTGGCATAAATTGAACGTACTGACCTAATTGTGGACGCATAACTTGCACAACGCCCTTAGGCTCGGATCAGATCACCCTCATCATCAAATAGCTTGTCCTGAGCAGAACTTTGCCACCCCAACAGTCCTTCTGAATTTCTTTCTCTAATAGACCAGATGTCCCTCCTCTGCAACGGTCATGCTCAAACCATGTTAATCCTGAATCCATCTTCTCTGTGGTTTTCCTCTTATCCTCTTTGTCGGGATGTCTCCTTCCATGATGGTATTCTCCAGTCCTTCGTGTCCTTTTATATGTCCAAAATACTTCAATTTTCTCATTCTTATTTGTAGCATCAGCCAGTTTTCTTAGATTTTGAGTACTTTCTGGATAGATCTAATTGTTCTCTTCTCTGTCCATGATATACCGATGACTCTTCAGTAAAACTTATATTCACAATCAAATATATGTTTTTCCACTGCCTTGTTAAATGTCCATGCTGCGCATACATATCATAAAGAGTGGTTTAACAAGTGGTCGATGTGGAGCGTACGAAGACGAAAATATTAGCTTATTGTATAGAACGTAGGTGCACAGGGTGTTCGGTTTTCATCGCTTTAAAATCTAGGCTTGGTGATCACCTTTAGTTATGAGAAGGCATAGTTAGTAAGAATCAATTCTAACGGTCGCAGGTGCTACGGAGTTCGCAGGTGCAGCTGAGATCTTCCTGATAAGATATTGGAGAATACATGGCTACACACCGAAGCTGAATGATGATGGTCCAATCAATCAATCAATCAATCAATCAATCAATCAATCAATGGAATACTATTGTCGAAACAACGAAAATCGTGGCATCAGTTATCAGTTATATGAGGCCTGTCATCATAGCACTCCGGACACGTCCATATGTGCTCCAATCTCCTCCACAACAAATCCAGCATCATCCAGTGGTCCAACATGCATGTTGATTAATCAATTTCTTTGCATATTTAGTATGTCGTTCTTTTCAGGCTGCACCAATATCGACGCACATCTCTATCAATCTTGTCAGCGACTGGGATTCACAACACTTAAACTCTTCTGTTCGTGAAGGACTCTCTCGATGCGTTAAGAATATCATTTTGGTCCATTACAACTTCCTCTGTTATCGTAGTATATATATATGGAACTGCAGTAAAACTATTTGATTGGCAAAACACGTAATTACAAAGTACTGTAGTTTTACAAATTACAAAAACAATGACAAAATACAGCAACGTTTCGACCAACAAGGCCTTTATCAAGGAAACGAACAAACAGGAGTGACAAATTAAAATGAAACACAAATGGACGACCAAATACAAACGTATCTAAGGAAAATCTGGAATAAAACGAATAACGAAATAAATGTAACACAAAAACACACATAAAAACTAGAAATAGAAAGGAAAAGAAAACAATGAAACATCTAGTAAATATATAACTTGAATACATGCAATATATACCCATATAGATTACAAAGCATGGGAAGAGAAAGTACTAAGAAGCATAAGAATGGAATATAACATGAATACATGCAATATATACCCATATAGATTACAAAGCATGGGAAGAGAAAGTACTAAGAAGCATAAGAATGTAATACGTTGAGCCCGCGTGGTCGCAAGGTACCATACAAAGAAATCAACCGATTCTCCAGAGCAAATCGACTGCGATCATCCGAGGAACATGATCGGATGGCTGTGACCTGGACATCGTGAGCACCTAAATGGCCAGTATCATTGAAATGGGTGGCTACAGGGTCACAGAGCATTGGCGTATGTCGCGTAAGTGTTGGGCGAATCGGTCACTGAGCCTCTTGCCTGTCTCGCCGATATAAGCCTTGTTACACTGCTTACAGATAATGGCATAGATAAGATTACGGGACTCGCATGTGAACCCATCGTCAATAAGAAACGTGCCTAAAGGAAAAGATACAGTACGCGTCTGTATCACATAAGCACACGTGTTGCAACACCGACGGCCACACTGGACAGTGCCAAAATGAGTCTGGATATTGACTTAAGGCGACTGTGTACCAACATAATCGTAGACGTGCCAGCCAACCTATTAGTTCGTTCATTACCACTGACTCCTGCATGCCCAGGGACAAAAATGAAGGTGATGTCTCTGATCCCTGTACTGTACCTGTACTGTACCTGTACTGTACCTGTACTGTACCTGTACTGTACCTGTACTGTACCTGTACTGTACCTGTACTGTACCTGTACTGTACCTGTACTGTACCTGTAACTTTACATGACGTCACCATCAACTACAGAAAAAGTCATTGATTTTTAGTCACCACTTATACGTTTAGTAGTGTGTCATTGCTTTCTGAACGGTGATATCAATTTTTACAGTTCGTAACTTCTTCTTCTTCTGCAACGCTCGCTTTCAATTCAGACGGTAGTGATGACGCCTGGTATTGCCCTTCTGACTGAATTTTACGTGAGGACTACTTATCGTTTACCAGTGACCCTCACCATGCGGTCTGCCTCGCCGTCGTCAGAGGTATACCGTTCGTAACAATCCATGCCGAACAAATTTGGCCGTCGCAGAATTTCAACCAGGTAATTTTCAGTTATGATCGAGCTCACTACTACTAAAGTTTCATAAGTCCACTGTTGAAACAGTGCTACAGTATAGCTCGTTAGATGTGGTATTATGAAAACTGTGCTACAGTATAGCTCGTTAGATGTGGTACTATGAAGTGAACATTTTTGTTTGTAAAATGTACCCATTAGTTTAATTAGTAGAATCTTTTCTTTCTTCTCTATTTTCTCTAATCCTGTTTTGCCTCACAACGTCAGGATAAGAAGAGGTTTCTAGAACGGGCTTTTATGTGCACTTCATAAATACAAGGTATTCAACTTAAAAGCAGCCCGTGAATGGAGCTAATCTAGCATGTATGTATGGAAATGGAAAGGTTCAGTTATGACGTAGTATAGGTCAAGGTTGTGTGACGGTGTGTAATTGTAGTGCGGGAAGGGGCGATGAACAAATGTGACGTAGGACGAGCTAGTCAGAACCGGTTTAAATAGTAAATAAACACAACACAATGTTTACCTGGCAACATTCGAATTGTCAATGGGGCTGCAATTATCTTGAACACCCTGTAGAATAGTGTTTTTCAGTGCCTTTGTTATTTCTAAGGTCCACCTTTTGTATGGAAGGTATTTTGCTTTGTATTCATTGTATCGGAGTAACACTGCTCTTTGAGGTGCACTGTCTGTTGGTAATATGCTTTAATTTGTTGTTTCTTGATGAAGCTCAGTACTGATGTTGTACCCACCATTTTTCCTGATGTCTTCATTTCTAAACCGATCTTTTCTTGATACTGTCAGCATTCTGCGTAGACACTTCTTATCTGTCGAGACTAGTTTTGTTCTATCGCTTGATGTCAGCGTCCAGGTTTGAAACTGATAGCATAATGTGATAGCATAATGTGATAGCATAATATGGGGAGAAAGATTTTGTTGTATAATGTTCTTTTTTGTGTTCATGCTGACATGTTTACACTTTAAAATTGGCGCCATTTGTTCTATTACTGTATCTATGCTTAATTTTATTAGCTATCCCTCTATTTTTCGGAACAAAATGCTATGACGGGTGTAATTATTATAAAAGGATAGAATTTATTAAGGTGACATAAATTGGAGGAAGTTCATGCCAGAGGGGTCAGGCCAGGTCAAGTGAGGTCAGGTCAGATATCTTGTGTAGACTCTGTTCAAGATATCAGGCTCTTTTAAAATTGTATGTGTGCTTAGTATAGTTTAGTCGTCAGATCATCATCCCTGCAGATCGAACCAATTAGTCCATAAGTGCTACGATCACCCCCTCAGTGTGTCTCTCAGTGTGTTGTCTCTAACGACACCGGTTCTTTCATCTGAAACTCCTCTGTTCGGAAAGACGCTCTCAATGTGAGAATTTCATTTCGATTCATGGCAGTTCCTCTAATATTGTAGCCAAGCCAGCCAATCTATCAGCTCGTTCATTAACCCTAACTCCTGCATGCCCAGGGACAAAAATGAAGGTAATATATTTTTCTATGTTCATAGTAATGTTCATTTTATTTTCTTAAATCGATCACCAAAATAGATGTTGAATCGATCAAGTCGAACTAGATACCTGAGAGGCAGAGTGAGAGGTACGTTTAGTCAGCGAGCCACGGAACCATCAGTATGCATACTCTTCGATATCTGTTGGGGAGACTGAGCACCTATGGGTCTGCCCAGAGTGTAATGACGTCAGTTTAGTAACCAATAACCAATTATTTTCTTGTTATTTTGTGTGCGGATTTTTTTTTCTATCAATTTTTTTTGTTGTAATATATATATTTATAATTTTTATAATTTTTACAATTTTTATGTTTATAATTTTTATAATTTTTATAATTTTTTTGCTTGTGCGTTTTCCCCAACGCCACTCCTCTCCACCACTAACTGACAGAGAAAATGCCTACGCCACCCTACATTCCAAACTTACCTGTGTGACAGATTCACCTGAAGGCAAACTACTGGGGTATTCGTCCTTAGAGGCATGGGCGTCGATACGTTAAGCAAAGAGGATTGGGTGGGGTGGGGTGGGGAACAAGTGCCACCCCCTAGAAAATATATTTTTGACAAAACGGTTTTATTCGAATCTTTTCTTCTCCACTTTTGCCTCGCAAACTATAAACCAAATAATTTTTCATTTTTTTCCTCCCTGATAAAATCTTTTGTAGACGTCCATGCTTAGAGGTTCTCAAAAAAAACACATTCTGTCCTCCCCCTGTTTCATATATAAACTAGGCTAATGCCTGAACTCTATTCAAGTTTCATCAGACTTGAGTCTGAGGCACGTATTTCATTTTTCAATATCTGACACAGTTCATTGCGTCTGTAGAATTTTCTTGAAAGCAAGTTGCACATTATATGTCTTACCTGTCCGTGGTATTTACCTGCATCTGCTTCTCACCTGAGTGATATGACCAACTTTCTTACTTGTGTGATATCACTAACATTTTTACCTGTGTGATATTACCAACGTTTTTACCTGTGTGATATTGAGGATCATCTATCTTCATCGCCCATTGAGCATGTCCATAACTGCTCTGATCTTCTTCCAAGCATGTATTTCAGTGTGTTTAGACTAACAACTCCCATTCTGTGTTGGATGATGTGTCTACTAGGGTGTCTTCTTAGGACATTTTAAATGGTTTCCTTGAAGGAATCCTCCATGGTGTCCATGAAGGAATCCTCATTAGTGTCCTATAAGGCATCCCCAATGGTGTTCTTGAAGGCATCCCCAATTGTGTTCTTGAAGGCATCCACAATGGTGTCCTTGAAGGCATCCCTCAATTGTGTTCTTGAAGGCATCCCCAATGGTGTCCTTGAAGGCATCCCCAATTGTGTTCTTGAAGGCATCCTCAATGTCGCCCATGAAGGCATCCTCAATTGTGTTCTTGAAGGCATCCCCAATGGTGTCCTTGAAGGCATCCCCAATGGTGTCCTTGAAGGCATCCCCAATGGTGTCCATGAAGGCATCCCCAATGGTGTCCTTGAAGGCATCCTCATTGATGTTCATGAAGGCATCTTCAATGGTGTCCTCGAAGTCATCGTCAATGATGTCCTTGAACACATCCCCAATAGTATCCTTGAACACATCCCTCAATGTATCCTTGAACACATCCCCAATAGTATCATTGAAGGCATCCTCAGTCTTGTCCATGAAGGCATCCTCAGTGTTGTAGTTGAAGGCATCCTCAGTAGTTTTCTTGTAGGCATCCTCAGTGGTGTTCTTGAAGGCATCATCAGTGGTGTTCTTGTAGGCATCCTCAGTGGTGTTCTTGAAGGCATCATCAGTGGTGTTGTTGAAGGCATCCTCAGTGGTGTCCTTGAAAGCATCTTCTGTGGTGTCCTTGAAGGCATTCTCAGTGGTGTCTTGAAGGCATCCTCAGTGGTGTCTTGAAGGCATGCTCAGTGTGTCTTGAAGGCATCTCAGTGGTGTCCTTGAAAGCATCTTCTGTGGTGTCCTTGAAGGTATTCTCAGTGGTGTCCTTGAAGGCATCCTCAGTGGTGTCCTTGAAGGCATCCTCAGTGGTGTCCTTGAAGGCATCTTCAGTGGTGTCCTTGAAGGCATCTTCTGTGGTGTCCTTGAAGGCATCTTCTGTGGTGTCCTTGAAGGCATCTTCAGTGATGTCCTTAAAGATAACCTCAGTGATGTCTTTGATGAACTTATGGTTGGTATCCTTCAAGATACATCAACTGTACTCACTTTGATTATCTTTATTCATTTTCTTAAAGAAATTTCAGTTGCTTTTGTTCAACTCATCAAAATTTACTTTTCTGATGATCACAAATTACTAAAATGCAAAAATAAATTAAAAAATTCTACAAGAACCAAAATAAAATTACTTTTCTTCAGAAACTCAACAAAAATTACATTTTCACAAGAACGGAAAACAAATTAATATTCTCAAATTGGTTTTCTTTACATGTCAAAACAAAATAATTTTTCTATAAAATAGCTATAAAATTACATTTCTACAAGAGCGACAAATGTTTACTTTTTTGTTTTACAAACGTTCTTCTTACTTTTGTTTCAGTTATCCATATTTCTTTCCTTAAATAAATTATCACTGCTTTCTTTGATCTCCCCCACAGTTTTCCTTCTCTCGTCCATGTCTTTTTTCATATCGTTACTGCCTTCCTTCACTTCGCCTCTGCTTTCCTTCGTGTTATCACTGTTTTCCTTCTCTCGTCACTGCCTTCCTTCATATCCCTATGCTTTCCTTCATGTTATCACTGTCTTCCTTTCGTCTCTGCCTCTCACTGTCTCTCTTTCTCGTCTCATGTCTTCTTCTCTCATCGTCTACTGCCTTCTTCACTTCGCCTCTGCTTTCCTTCATGTTATCACTGTCTTCCTCTCTCGTCCTGCCTTCCTTCACTTCGCCTTGCTTTCCTTCATGTTATCACTTTCTTCCTTCTCTATCTCTGCCTTCCTTCACTTCGCCTCTGCTTTCCTTCATGTTATCACTGTCTTCCTTCTCTCGTCTCTGCCTTCTTTCACTTCGCCTCTGCTTTCCTTCATGTTATCACTGTCTTCCTTCTCTCGTCTCTGCCTTCCTTCACTTCGCCTCTGCTTTCCTTTCATATCACTTTCCTTCCTGCTTACCTTCCACTTGCCTCTGCTTTCTTAATTCCTCACTGCTTCCTTCACTCGCCTCTGCTTTCCTTAATATCCTCACTGCCTACCTTCACTTCGTCTCTGCTTTCCTTCATGTTCTCACTGCCTACCTTCTCTCATCCCTACCTTCCTTAACCTCTTCATTATTTTATTCAATAACCTTCATGACTGATATACTAGAAAATCGACCTTACCTACGATCACCTATTGTTAACTAATTTTCTATGATCCACATCTCCAGTCTGATGTTGTCAAGGTTTCCATGTTTTGAAATCAATACAGCTGTTTTAATTATGTATAGTTGGCGTGTACGCAGAACTTAACAGATGTTGAGCAGTTACCATAGTGATGAGTGGTGCCTTGAGCGGCCGGTCTGTTGTAGAAAACCCCCAAAAATATCATGGGGTGGGGCAGAGAAGAAACTCACAGATCTTTTTGTGTGTAGCAAATGCCCTGCTCATGTCAGGATTTGAACAGCTTGGAAGCGTTATGGCGTCACCTTTATCAACAAAAGCTCCGTCACAATGTTGTACACAAAACATTAAACAATTAGATCGGCCCCTCGGGAATACTCTACCCTCGTCCGCAAACGATGACTTCGATTTTGCAATCACTCGCATCCGAAGCGGACAAAGGGATCGCTTTATGCCTTTTTCACCAGACCTGTTCTTCCATTAAACTAATTTAGAACAGGTAAGGGACCGACTGTACTGTGCCACTAGAGGTCACCTATAGTTCACTTTCTCAATAAACTTGTAGAAGAAGAATTAATCAGAATGCTCAATTTAATTAAACAATTCACAACACTAGCAATAAGTTAGGCAATAAATGTATGTTGTTGTTGAGTTTGATCGAATTTACTCTCAATGTGATTTTATTTCGTAAGTTTTTACGTCAAGGAGAAATGTGTTTTATTTTACACGCACGTGCACACACGCACATACGCATATTTAAGTTTCAGTTTGGAATATCTTCATTGCACTTCAGACATGTCCATAGGTGCTCTGATCTTCATCGTAATATCCCCAACAGCATCCAGCGACTGACAGTACCAGTTCGATTTTGATTGATGAGCCTACTCATATACCTGTTATGCTGTTCTTTTCTTGCTACTTCAATCTTCAAACCCAGCTCTTGCAATCTAGTAGTTGACGTGGATTGGTTTACATGAAAATCTTCTTTACAGCAGATATATGAGGTGTTTTGTTTCCGATCTAGAAGCACTTGAGCTTTCAGCTCTTCGGCTCGGTGCCATGGACATCGGAGCACTTCGATTCGGTGCCACGAACACCGTAAATCTGGAGAACCTGTCGCTTTTCTGCCAGCCCGCAGAATTAAACCGCACTCACAGGGGGCTTGTCACCTGTCGTCCAACGCGCTAGAGCACGCTGGGCAGACTGGCATATATGTGTTTAGAAGCAGTGTCCCAGGAATGTTATTGTACAGAAGTGAAAAATACAAAATATACACAAGCTGGCGATATTCCCAAACAACAGTGTCAGAAACACACTTCTAATTGTCTGGCTAAGTACAATAGCAACTGAAGATTGGATGTATGTGAGTTTATTGGTACAATAGCAACTGAAGAGCAAACTAACAAACTGTGCATCACTGGAAGCTATTCGTAAAAGTGGAGGATGTAGGTGTATTGGGGATGTATGTTTTATGTCGGGGGAAGGGGGAGCATTGACTAGAACAGCTCACAATTGGACAGATAACGTGGAGGAAAATAGGAACGTTCAATGAAACATGGGAAAAAAGAGTGAATGAAACATGGTGAAGAACGGTGAATGAAACATGGTGAAGAACGGTGAATGAAACATGGTGAAGAACGGTGAATGAAACATGGTGAAGAACGGTGAATGAAACATGGTGAAGAACGGTGAATGAAACATGGTGAAGAACGGTGAATGAAACATGGTGAAGAACGGTGGAACATGTAAATTGTTATGTTATGCGATCGACGCCATGGCACATTGGGCATTCCCGTTTGTGCTCTGTCCTCCGTTGCAGCAGCCATCCCAAAGTCCATTTGCTCACCGTACCCATGAGAAGTTGATTACTATATCTCTCTCTCTACCACGAAGACGACACTATCTGGCATGTCTAAACTTAACGCCTAATTCTCGAACTCGTTCCAGTGTCTGAGACTCGCCCATATAACATAAATGAGAGCGTACCACATTGATGACATCGGCTCTGTCCATACTTCTGCCTACTTGAGCCATGGCATTGTTTGCAAGAAAATCAGCACGCTCGTTACCCTAAACTCCAGCATGTCCAAGTGTGTACAGCCAAGTCAGTGTCTTGAGATGTGATCTCCGAATGCTGTCCAAGTGTGTACAGCCAAGTCAGTCTCTTGAGATGTGATCTCCGAATGCTGTCCACCCATTCCACACGTATACTTCAAGATTAAATCATTTAAATTGTGATTGTGATCTGATGTAGAGAACACTTAATAAATAGACGGCAGAAAGTCAACAATGGAAACTAGTTTGTAGAAGAAGCTTCATGTCTTAAAAAGGAGATTAAGAAAATGATATATATATATATAAGAATTCTTCTTTAACCATGTCTGATTGATTGATTGATTGATTGATTGATCATTGCACTTCGGTGAGTAAACATGTGTGCTCCAATCTCTTTCTTACACAGGAATATCTGAGTGGCAGTGCACGAACTACTTAGCACCGGCGAGGCTCCCCAATGTAATTTAAAACATGGTTCAATTGTTTGTAGGAATTTTAGTTTTAAATCTTTGTCATGAATTTTCCTTGGGCAGCGGCTTCCCAACCTGCTTTTCTCGATTTGGAACTGTCAATGGTTTTTACGTGCTCAACGTGAACATGAGGCCTGCGTTTCATAATCCGTCTCCGATAGGACTAGGAACTCGATCTCTCCTACACTGAGATCAGGGACTCTGGAAAATGTTCCGATAGCTTCACGAGTAAGCCAACCGAGTGCCTTTGAAACGAAAGTCGAGTACCTAACCTCTACACGATAAAGAACCCTTCCATGATGTATTTTGTGTTACACTGTTCAGTCCCATATTTTTGTTTCTTTACAATCTGCACATTATCGGGAAATCCAAGAAAGAAAGATCACAACATGTGAAATGAACTGTTTAAAAAAAGCTGTCAATATTACCAGAAGGGATAGATTGAGAAATGAGAACATTACGAATGTCTTTGGAATCACACCAAGCACATAACATATTTCTTTTCTTTTCTTGTAAAACCCTTGTTATACCCCGTATTATGTAGAGTAATACGTTGTTAGGATCTTATATTTCATTGACCGTTGGCACACGATGGTTGATGTGGTCGACATCACACTGACATCCAACATATTAGAAAACAACAAATAAAATGGTTCAGTCACCAAATAGGAATGAAATCCGCTCTATTACCTTCTTCTTCTTACTCGAATCCTGTATGCCTCACAGCGTCAGGTCAGGAAGAGATTTCTAAAACGGTCCCTAGTATGCGCTTCGTAGATAGTCTCTTTCGTCGCCTCTGTTATCTCTGAGGTCCATCTTTTGCGTGGCTGGCCTTTTGCTTTGTACCCATTGTGTCGGAGCAGCATTGCTCTTTGGGGTGCACTGTCTGATGGTAATCTGCTTACTTGGCCGAACCATTTAATTTGTTGTTTCTTGATGAAGTCTAGTACTGATGTTGTACCCACTTTTTCCTGATGTCTTCATTTCTCAACCGGTCTCTTCTTGTTACACCCAGCATTCTGCATAGACACTTCATCTCTGTTGTGACTAGTTTTCTTCTATCATTTGTTGTCAGCGTCCAGGTTTGGCACTGATACCATAATGTGGGGAGAAAGATTGTGTTGAACATTGCTCTTTTGTGTTCATGGTGACGTGTTTGCATCTTAAAATTGGCGCCATTTGCCCTATCATTTGATTTGCTTTGTTGCATCTATTACCATCTCGCTCTTATAACAACGGCAACCCAGACGTCACAAGCCCGAGGAAGAGTAAGAACCAGATGGATAGATAATTTCACAGATATCCTGCGACATCAAAGACTAACAACTACAGATCCAACACACCTGCCCCAGGATAGAAAATTGAAACTCCCCATGCTGCTTCACAACAAATGTGGATAAGACACTATGTGTGATGTGGTCAACATCACAGCAGTTGTGTTTACTTCTCAGTGTCTCGCTAGTACACACACAAAAACTGGGTCGACATAAAGGTCTGGAGAAAAAATCCTCTGTGGAGTTTAATCCCAGGACAACTTTCCTACATAGCAAACGACCTAACTACTACTATATCCATGTTCTCATATATACGTGAGAAGTTCTAAAAATTATTGATACAAAACGACACTAAAAAAAACTACTTTTATCGTCAGCTGACAAGGACAGTCACCATTTTCCCGATACATCCAACATAACAACGGTCGCTAAGCAACGTTTGGTTTCATCCAATGAAATAAAAGGTAAATATTAGATGGGCGTGAAAGGGAAAAGCCATGGAGACTGGTTCGTATTGATGTTTTAAAAGTGATGTTCTGCCTCTTTCCCCAATTGTGCATTCATTTGTTTGATTGTTATAACATGGTATGATGGGGAATGATCATTTCTCGCTCTGTTTCATACTTGAGGTTTAACGCATTGCTGATGTTAACGGCCACTGTTTGATCTATAGCTGTTATATATCGCAAAGTTATCGAATATTGCCTGAAACAATGTTAGGATGAGTTGTTGAAGGGTTTCTATGCAATAACTAGGTCGTTAACTAAGTCAGGGGTTTCCAGGACGGGGTGTACGCTTCAATGAATGTGGCAACATATGGGTGTGAAGCATGGTCATTTAACAAGACAGTGGGAAAACATATATGTTCGTTTGAATATAGTTGTTACAGAAAAGTCCTCTATATATCATAGACAGAGAAGAGAACAAATAGATCTACCCAGAAAAAACTCGAAATCAAAGACAATTGGTTGATACTACCCCAAAAAAATGAGGAAATTTAAGTATTTTTGATATATAAAAAGATATGAGGGGCTGGAGAAGAACCATCATGGAAGGAGGCATACCGACAAAGAGGAGAAGAGGAAGACCACGGAGAAGATAGATTCAGGATGTAACTGATGGTTTGAACATGCCCGCTGCAGAGGCGGAACATATGGTCTGTGAGAGAGAGTGAGATATTTCAGAGGACTGTTGGAGTGGCAAAGTTCTGCTCATGGCAAACTATTTGATGATGATGGTCTACACTTTCCCATATCAGAAGCTGCCCACATAAACAATCTGTGACCTCCGATAAAATACGGCCAGCGAGCTCAGGTAAAATTCGAGGAAATCAGTCTACAACCATCGCATGATCTCACATTTCAATGTAGTTATATTCATATAAATTTATTTTAAAATCAACGCAACATGCTAAATCAAGGTTATATTATGTAACAAATTAAATTTAACAATAAGGAATATCAATATTAAAACATTTCATCAATAAATAACTATTGACTTGTAGAACTATATAAAATTACAATAAACCTCATAATGCTATATCAAACACTTATTTTAAAAACCAGCACCATTAAACAGAAATTTTGGTTTTCCCGTCTGAGCTAGTTGGCCGTATGTTGCTGGTGGCTAAGGAAAACTCAAACCCCTAATGGAGAATTTGAACCAAGGACCCTGCATCTATAAGCGAATACACTAACGACTGTACCATTGCGGCTATCGAACTTGTTAAACACAAATTATGTAACAAAAGTGAATTTTCTTGTGTGTGTCTCTTCTTTAATCCTGTTTTGCTTTACAAAAGAGATTTCTATATGCTTTGTACATGGTCTCTTTACCAGACTATATTGCTTCTGTAGTCCATCTTTTGTTTTGTATTCATTCTATCGGAGTATCATTGCTATTAGCTTTGTAGGTCGCAGTTTTACTATGTTATGCTCCCCTTGCGAGCTGACAACTACTGGTGTGAGATATGCATACGAAACCGATTATAATGAAGAAGAAGAAGAAAGATCTGCTGTCATGAATTTCAAATATTATCTTTCTCTAATCTTAGATCAAATTTTAGATCAAACAAATATTATCTTTCTCTAATCTTAGATCAAATCTTAGATCAAACAAATATTATCTTTCTCTAATCTTAGATCAAATCTTAGATCAAACAAATATTATCTTTCTCTAATCTTAGATCAAATCTTAGATCAAACAAATATTATCTTTCTCTAATCTTAGATCAAATCTTAGATCAAACAAATATTATCTTTCTCTAATCTTAGATCAAATCTTAGATCAAAAAACAAATATTATCTTTCACTAATCTTAGATCAAATCTTAGATCAAACAAATAATCTTTCTAATCTTAGATCAAATCTTAGATCAAACAAATATTATCTTTCTCTAATCTTAGATCAAATCTTAGATCAAACAAATATTATCTTTCTCTAATCTTAGATCAAATCTTAGATCAAACAATTATTATCTTTCTAATCTAGATCAAATCTAGATCAAACAAATATGATCTTTCTCTAATCTTAGATCAAATCTTAGATCAAACAAATATTATCTTTCTCTAATCTTAGATCAAATCTTAGATCAAATCTGATCAAATATTATCTTTCTCTAATCATAGATCAAATCTGATCAAATATTATTTTCTAATTAAGATCAAATCTGATCAAATATTATCTTTCTCTAATCTTAGATCAAATCTTAGATCAAACAAATATTATCTTTCTCTAATCTTAGATCAAATCTTAGATCAAACAAATATTATCTTTCTCTAATCTTAGATCAAATCTTAGATCAAACAAATATTATCTTTCTCTAATCATAGATCAAATCTGATCAAATATTATCTTTCTCTAATCTTAGATCAAATCTGATCAAATATTATCTTTCTCTAATCATAGATCAAATCTTAGATCAAACAAATATTATCTTTCTCTAATCTTAGATCAAATCTTAGATCAAACAAATATTATCTTTCTCTAATCTTAGATCAAATCTTAGATCAAACAAATATTAACTTTCTCTAATCTTAGATCAAATCTTAGATCAAACAAATATTATCTTTCTCTAATCTTAGATCAAATCTTAGATCAAACAAATATTATCTTTCTCTAATCTTAGATCAAATCTTAGATCAAACAAATATTATCTTTCTCTAATCTTAGATCAAATCTTAGATCAAACAAATATTATCTTTCTCTAATCTTAGATCAAATCTTAGATCAAACAAATATTATCTTTCTCTAATCTTAGATCAAATCTTAGATCAAACAAATATTATCTTTCTCTAATCTTAGATCAAATCTTAGATCAAACAAATATTATCTTTCTCTAATCTTAGATCAAATCTTAGATCAAACAAATATTATCTTTCTCTAATCTTAGATCAAATCTTAGATCAAACAAATATTAACTTTCTCTAATCTTAGATCAAATCTTAGATCAAACAAATATTATCTTTCTCTAATCTTAGATCAAATCTTAGATCAAACAAATATTATCTTTCTCTAATCTTAGATCAAATCTTAGATCAAATCTGATCAAATATTATCTTTCTCTAATCATAGATCAAATCTGATCAAATATTATCTTTCTCTAATCTTAGATCAAATCTGATCAAATATTATCTTTCTCTAATCTTAGATCAAATCTTAGATCAAACAAATATTATCTTTCTCTAATCTTAGATCAAATCTTAGATCAAACAAATATTATCTTTCTCTAATCTTAGATCAAATCTTAGATCAAACAAATATTATCTTTCTCTAATCATAGATCAAATCTGATCAAATATTATCTTTCTCTAATCTTAGATCAAATCTGATCAAATATTATCTTTCTCTAATCATAGATCAAATCTTAGATCAAACAAATATTATCTTTCTCTAATCTTAGATCAAATCTTAGATCAAACAAATATTATCTTTCTCTAATCTTAGATCAAATCTTAGATCAAACAAATATTAACTTTCTCTAATCTTAGATCAAATCTTAGATCAAACAAATATTATCTTTCTCTAATCATAGATCAAATCTGATCAAATATTATCTTTCTCTAATCTTAGATCAAATCTGATCAACTATTATCTTTCTCTAATCATAGATCAAATCTTAGATCAAACAAATATTATCTTTCTCTAATCTTAGATCAAATCTTAGATGAAACAAATATTATCTTTCTAATCTTAGATCAAATCTAGATCAAACAAATATTATCTTTCTAATTTAGATCAAATCTTAGATCAAACAAATATTATCTTTCTCTAATCATAGATCAAATCTGATCAAATATTATCTTTCTGTAATCATAGATCAAATCTGATCAAATATTATATTTCTCTAATCTTAGATCAAATCTTAGATCAAATCTTAGATCAAATCTTAGATCAAATACCATATGTTCTTCATCTTCTTCGAACGCTCCATATCGACCACTTGTCAACCACTCTGTTTGATTTGTATGTGATCTGAGCCTAAGAACGATTGTACGCTGTGCCAGTTATGCGCCTACAAGTAGGCCATCACATCCGATTTCTGCGCTGCTTTTTATTAACTAGGTAGCATCCTAGGGTCTACATCACTCGACTCTTACGACATGCATTGTAGGTTGCAGTTGTACTATTCTTTGCTTCCTTGCGGCCCCGGCACCACCACATGGGCGCTACCATATGTTACTTCTCGTCACTTTATGTTTTCCACTCATTCTCTCACTTCTATTCTCTCCATTCATTTTGTTCTCTTCCTTTCTTCATTGCCATTTGTATTTATTTCACCCGTCCTCTATACTCATCCTTTCTCTCCATCCATCTTGACATATTAAAATATCCGGCTTTTTAATGTTTCGATGTGAATGAGTTCTATGTCGTACAACTTTGGCAGAATCCATGCTTGATCTGGCAAACTCTATACGCTTTGTGAGCAGAGATGGTCATGACCGGAGCAGCGCAGCAACCACTCAGGGATGCGGGGGTATTGAAGCGGTATAACTTTTGTTTGTCAACTGGAAAATAAAGTGGTTTTCAGTTTTCCAGACAGTTCTATTTGTGTGTGTGCGCGCGCGCGTGTGGGTATATGCGCTTGTGTGGTTATTGGTGTGCTGTTTTTTCGTTTTTTTAAAAAGTGGGTCACCAACCTGTACAATGTGCCGTTGAGGTAAATTGTGTTTTGTCTTTAATAATACGAATTTTGATAACTTGGTAGGCAATATAGTCTACGAATTGAGGACATCAGAAGTAGAGTGCACATAACTTCATGCACCGAATACATTGCAAGACAGGCATTGTTATAAAGCCCGCATGGAAAAGAGTGTAGGGGAAGGCGTAGAAATACCCGGAAATGAGAGCTAGAGACTGATATTAAAAGGATAGGTAAAACAGGGAAAGACTTGGAAGGGATGGCAGGAGAGAAGAAGAGCTGGAAGAAGTTTGAAGACTTGTGCTCCGTTGAGAGTTGAAAGGGGAAGAAGAAGATGCAAATATAATTACAATTTTAACTTTAAATATGTATTGATTTTATTTGTTCCGTTTATTTATTTGTCTTTGATTTCGATTTTTGACAGAACTCTGACCGCGTGAAGTTAGTGTTAATGTTTAAGCGGCTATCCACTTTAGTGTATTCAAGAAAATAATTGATCATTCGGTTTACCTTACTTTTTTTTTACTCGTTAACACCACTAAAAGACCAAAAGTACGGTTCATCGCATCTGTCAAATTGACGTTAATTAATTATTTGTGCTAAAGCTTTTTAAAAATTAATTTTTTGGTGGGTATCTTTTGTATTATTTCAAACTTGAATACCCACAGAAGTCATATTTCTAATTCAAACCAAGAGAAAAATAAAATACAGAAGGTTACTCAGACTTTGTCACCGATCAAATTTGATAGGTATCTGGCCATATTTCTTCTTTGTTGCCACGTTGTCTCGGTTCTAATTATATCAATGAGAAAAATCATCATGGATAGGGTGGAGGGTGGGTGGAAGGTGGTGGAGGTGAGAGGAGAGGAAGCAATAATTGCAGGTGATGTTATTAAGAGCTACAGTGTGTATGTGTGTGAGTTGATTGATTATATTACCATCATCATTGCACTTCGGTGAGTAACCATACGTGCTCCGATCTCTTTCTTATACAGGGTGTTCAGGATAAAAGTAGCCCCATTGGCAAGTTTTGATTTGTCAATCGGGTTACTTTTATTTTGAACACCCTATATAAGAAGATCTCAGTGGCAGTGCACAGACTCCGTAGTACTGGCGAGGATGTAATTTGAAAATGGTAAAAATATTATCAGTGATTATTATTTTTTCGCCCGAGTGGTTACCGGGGCCCAAATTTGGGGTGTAAAGAATAGAACCACTGTTACCTGCCACGCATGTCGTAATAGGCGACTAAGGAGGTTTGGCTGAAATCGGATGCACATGTCCTAAACGTGTAGAATTCTATGCGTTTAGGGGCCTACCAAACCATGTGCAACGTATACACGTTCTTGGCAAAGATCAAACATATCACAAAGAGTGATTAAAATTGGTCGTAAAGAACGAACGCAAAGAAGAAGAAGAAGATTATTATTTTTAATTTTTCTAATGAGTTTTGCGGGTAGCTGTTTTCCAGGCTGCTCATCTCGATTTTGAACTAACAATGGTTCCTTCACCTGCTCAACTTGAATACAGGACCTACAGTTTATCGTCCGTCTCCGATAGGAGTAGGAACTCGATCTCACCTACACTGAGATCAGCGATCTCAGGAAAAAATATTCCGATAACTTCACGAGGGATTGAACCGAATCCTTTTGGAACGTGAGGTGAGCACATAATCTGTAGCCTACAGAGACGTCAAGTATATTTAAAGTGTACACAATTTTATGTTTTTATTTTTATCAGTTGCTGAGAAAACCTATGTTACGTATAGCTTTCTGAATTGTTCTCTTATGATTGCCCTGCTACTCTAATGATTAGTTCTAAGCAATTTGTGAGACTGGAAAGAATTTAGAATGAGGCTATGCGATGTTATACATCTGCCATCATCTCTCTCTCTCTCTCTCTCTCTCTTGCGTTCCCGGCCTAGACTGATGAACCAACTTTTATCATGAATTTTACCGTGGTTTTAAGGGACTGTTCGTTCGTACAGCTTTTCACGAAGCTCTGTGTTTTGGGCCATGTTTTTTTTCTTATACCTGTTAACCGTTGACAGTCTTGCAGAACGTGTTCTGCGTCATGTCCGCCTTTTTGCAGGGGCACAGGCTAGTTGTGCCAATCTTGAATTTGTAGAATGTGGGCTCGAAGCTTGCTGTGGCCGGTACGGAGGCGAAGTATGGCAACTTGTTCACTGCGAGAGAGACCATAGTATCCGTTGCTGTCTGTGTACTGAGGGTGATCTTTTGTCCATTTGTCTTTATAGTGCGAACTGATAACAGATGGTGGCAGATGATAACAGATGGTGGCAGATGATAACAGATGGTGGCAGATGATAACAGATGGTGGCAGATGATAACAGATGGTGGCAAATGATAACAGATGGTGGCAGATGATAACAGATGGTGGCAGATGATAATGATAACAGATGATGGCAGATGTATAACAGAAATTAAAAGAGAATAGGAATGGCCAAGGATAATTTCAATAGTATGAGAAAGTTACTGACATCCAAACAAATTACAAACAGGCTAAAAATGAAAATGATCAAATGATATATACATCCTATATTAATGTATGGCTCTGAAACATGGACAATGAACAAACAGTTAGAAGACAGAATTGATGCATTTGAGATGTGGATATATAGAAGAATAGGCAGAGTTTCATGGACAGAAAAACAGACAAATAAACAAGTTTTAGGAAAACTAGGCATGAAGAAACAATTATTAAGAGAAATAAAATTCAGACAAGTAAAGTATTTTGGGCACATAAAAAGACATGACGTCATGATAAAATCTTTACTAGAGGGGAAAGTTGAGTGGCGAAGAGGAAGAGGAAGACCGAGAGATAAGTGGGAGGGAAACTTTAAGACATGGACAGGTTACAGTCTGGCAGTGTGCAACACCAAGGCTAAAGACAGAGGATGCTGCAGATTCATTGCAGCCAACCTTCGATGTGTAGACGACACCTGATGATGATGATATGCGCATCATTCTGGGATGCACCAAAGATACACCAGTACTGTCAAGATTCCTTCCTGACCTCCCAACAATTGCTAAAAGTATTGAAACTTGGAGGGTTCGATCTTATCTAAAAATCAACGCAAACAAACATCATCCCCTCCATGAAGAACTCGGTAAGGAGAAAGGATGTAGACTCAGGAGAGGTAGCTCATGGCTGAGTCAGGCGGAATGTACCCTTGGGAAAATATGTGGACCTTCCGTAGTTGAACCAGGAAAGGAATGGATTGATGTGCCACTTCAATTTCAGACTACTTTTACAGTTATTACATCCACTTAGAAACCTGTGGTTAGATGACATTGCAGAATTCTGTCAAAGAGCAAAAATAACGATCACCCAAGTTACCAGAACAGCGCAAGAAAGAAAAAGAAAACCACAACACTGGGCAACAACCCGGTAGCAGTGTGGCGACAAAAGAAGAAGAAGAAGAAGGAAACTGATCAAAATAATCCATCACTAATTAATGTGGAGGCTGAGGCTCTCTTGAATGACAACGTCAATGAAACAGATGCAGTTATTTACACAGATGGTTCAGTCATTCGCCAACAACGACACGGCACATGCTGATGCGGATCCACTTTCATTTCTGAACCTACTTTCCTCCCTCCCCAACCTATAACATTATGTCCCTGTTGACCTGTCAAACCTCCACCCACCCATCGAAACACCCACTAATCTTCTCTATTCTGAAAAACTAGAAACACCACTTCACAAGTTTCACCTTCTCCTTATACAAATGTAACCTTTTATACAGCGCGTGACGCTGGCACTGACTCGATGAGAGACCGTTGCCTTGTCGCCAAGCGTGGTAACCGGTAACACTTGCCTGGTGACTTCCCAGAGAGCCTGGCCGTGCGGCAGGATACCTGTCATATAGGAACAACATTAACCCTTACACGCTTACCTGAAAGGCAGTGTTCTCTAGCTGCCACCATTTCGGGTGAAATTTTAAAACATTGTGCGGTATTTATTTTTACATTAACAATTCTGTATCTTCAGTTTTTAGCCAGAATATTTAAATTGTGTTTTAATATTCTACATTCGGTAGGTAATTGGAATACAGGTTGTATAGCCATGTAGTTTAGTATATCATTCTGTGACGATTAAAGTGATATTGGATGTCGTTATTTTTATATTGCTTCCTCGCTTATCAAGGCTTACTGTTGCTTTTTCCAGTTGTGTTGTTTCAAGTTGCAATTCCTTAGATTATGTTTTTATTTATGAGTTTTATTAACGACAAATTTTTGTTGCAGAAATTTAAGCAGATTATTATAATTTTGTAATTATATAATATATATATTCCACTCGTTTCGTTATACACGTTACATAGAGCCTGCAAGTAATTTCAATAGTATCAGAAAGTTACTGACATCCAAACAAATTACAAACAGGCTAAAAATGAGAATGACCAAATGCTATATATATCCTATATTAATGTATGGCTCGAAACATGGACAATGAACAAGCAGTTAGAAGACAGAATTGATGCATTTGAGATGTGGATATATAGAAGAATAAGCAGAGTTTCATGGACAGAAAAACAGACAAATAAACAAGTTTTAGGAAAACTAGGCATGAAGAAACAATTATTAAGAGAAATAAAATTCAGACAAGTAAAGTATTTTGAGCACATAAAAAGACATGACGCCATGATAAAATCTTTACTAGAGGGGAAAGTTGAGGGAGAAGAGCAAGAGGAAGACCGAGAGATAAGTGGGAGGAAACTTTAAGAAATGGACAGGTTACAGTCTGGCAGTGTGCAACACCAAGGCGAAAGACAGAGGATGCTGGAGATTCATTGCAGCCAACCTTCGATGTGGAGACGGCATCTGATGATGATTATAATTTTGTAATTATATTATATATATTCCACTCGTTTCGTTATACACGTTACATAGAGCCTGCAAGTAATTTCTCCATACCTTTCTCTCCTATGCAACTCTAGCAATCACCTCCATGATATTAACTTCGATACTTCCTGCATTTCTCAGTAAAGTTCGTTTGTCTAGGCATCCTCTCTCAACTGAACCCTTTGCCTCCCACTTCAATGATTGCTTTGTGATATTCTTTGATCATTTCTTCTCAAGGTATGCCCAACAAATCTCAATCTTCACCTTCTTATAACAGTTGTTACTAGTGGTTGATCAGACATTTATTCCCAAGGTATACCCAACATATCTCCATCTTCACCTTCTTATAACAGTTGTTACTAGTGGTTGATCAGACATTTATTCCCAAGGTATACCAACATATCTCCATCTTCACCTTCTTATAACAGTTGTTACTAGTGGTTGATCAGACATTTATTCTCAAGGTATACCCAACATATCTCCATCTTCACCTTCTTATAACAGTTGTTACTAGTGGTTGATCAGACATTTATTCCCAAGGTATACCCAACATATCTCCATCTTCACCTTCTTATAACAGTTGTTACTAGGGGTTGATCAGACATTTGTTCTCAAGGTATACCCAACATATCTCCATCTTCACCTTCTTATAACAGTTGTTACTAGGGGTTGATCAGACATTTGTTCTCAAGGTATACCCAACATATCTCCATCTTCACCTTCTTATAACAGTTGTTACTAGGGGTTGATCAGACATTTATTCTCAAGGTATACCCAACATATCTCCATCTTCACCTTCTTATAACAGTTGTTACTAGTGGTTGATCAGACATTTATTCTCAAGGTGTGTCCAACATATCTCCATCTTCTCTTTTTTATAACAGTTGGTACAACATATCTCCATCTTCACCTTCTTATAACAGTTGTTACTAGTGGTTGACCAGTCATTTCTCTGATTTCATCACTTCTCCTGAATTCATCCTATTTTATGTTCATTATTTTTCACAGACATCTATTTTCAAATGCATTTAACTTACTTTCTATATCTTTTGTCACTTTCCAACCCTCGCTGGCATATGTTAGGATTGATATACAACAACTCTCGCTGGCATATGTTAGGATTGATACAACAACTCTCGCTGACATATGTTAAGATTGATACAACAACTCTCGCTGGCATATGTTAGGATTGATACAACAACTCTCGCTGGCATATGTTAGGATTGATACAACAACTCTACTGGTATATGTAGAATTGATGCAACAACTCGCTGGCATATGTTAGGATTGATCAACAACTCTCGCTGACATATGTTAGGATTGATAACAACTCGCTGGCATATGTTAGGTTGATACAACTCGCTGGCATATGTTAGGATTCTTGCAACATTGGAATTGAAAAGTCGTAATTTTTAATACTATTTTAATTAAGTAATTGTTGCATAATGAATACCTCACAAATCTCAAGACCAAGAACTGCCTTCATTGCATCGGGTTTTATTTACACCATGCTATATGGCTCAGCCCCTCTCTGCAGAAACGGGACACCACCTGCAGAAAATGTTACACAGAACATGAATTAACTCTTACATTACGACAATCCATATGACAAACCTTTATGGAAGCACTAATTATTTCACAAGCCACATCCTGAACAAAATCAATAAACAGTTCCATATTTAACTTCTTAGTGTTTCTGTGGTATCAAATTGAGCTTGGTTGATCTGATAAACCTTGCTCAAACTTTGGGATTGAACCCATACCCTAGCTTAGAAACAAATGTATAACCACTAGCTATCGAAGCTCTCATGTGCGTACACTAGGATTTATTACACAAACTAGTATACGCTGGCGTTGGATGGATTAGCGTAATGAATAGAGCGCACGCTTATTGAATCAGACGCAAAACGTACTGTGGGTTGAGTCCCTCACTTGTCGTCCACACGTTAAAAGGAATTGACTCTCCTACTTCCTGCATACTTAGGTTTGAAATATGAAGTGACCATTATACCCAAAGGTCTTAATGCCCTACATGTCTTAACATTTGTTTGATGTATATGTTACCTTCTTGCTTGAAGATCTAAGGAGACCCTGAAACGAATTTTACTGAGAGATATCGGTCTCAGTTCCATGGAAGAGATTGAGCGAGTTGCCCAGGAGAGAGAGGTATGGAGAAATTGTTTACAGGCAATATGTAACGTATAACGGCACGAGATGAATTATTATATGTTACCTAAGAACTTCACATACCTGTCTAGTATTTGTTTGATGTATATTTTACCTGAGAGCTTCACTTACCTGTCTAGTATTTGTTTGATGTATATTTTACCTGAGAGCTTCACTTACCTGTCTAGTATTTGTTTGATGTATATTTTACCTGAAAGCTTCACTTACCTGTCTAGTATTTGTTTGATTTATATTTTACCGGAGAGCTTCACTTACCTGTCTAGTATTTGTTTGATGTATATTTTACCTGAGAGCTTCACTTACCTGTCTAGTATTTGTTTGATGTATATTTTACCTGAGAGCTTCACACGCTTGCTTGATTATTCGGTCCTGAGACATAGGTTCCATAGGTGTTCCTGCTTTTCGTATCTGGTATTTGTGTGTATGGCTTCCCAGGATAGTCCTGAATCCTTCGTTACCTCAAGAAGACTTTAGCATGTTTAAGACGTTCCCTTTCCGCTTTCCCTGCGGTTCCACTCATGTGTTCTAGTGTACTTAATTGTGTCTTTCGTAGGGTATGCCCGGCACATCACCATTTTCTCATTTTAACCTGGATTATCATAGGCTTCTGCTCTGTTGGTATCCACATGTCTTTGTAACTGTCAGAACATCTCATTCTGAGAATTCGCCGAAGTCATTGGTTGACGTTTCAATTAAAAGACATTTCCCTTATCTAATTGTATATTTATGTGTGCCTATCCCTTTCGCTGCTACATACTTTCTGAAGACTGAGCTAAAATACTTACTCTTTGTTTCTAGGTCACAAACGTGAATGTACGCCTAAAGCAGTGATAGTAGCAATAACTAACGTGTTAACACGTCTTTAGCCCACAGAGGAGAGATCATAACAGACGTGTTAATGCGTCTTTAGAAGTGAATGGGAAAACGTCTATATACGTCCCTTGCAGCTAAAGGTTAAGAAGTGAATTTCTTCCTTCTTGTGGATCATTTGCATGATAAAGGTCTCTGATCGAAACGTCGCTGTATATTCTTCTTCTACTTTGTAAATCTACAGTACTTGTTTTACATGTTTGATCATAAATAATAGATTGTAAACAAGTTCAGGGCATCAGTCAAAATAATTAACCAAACACAGAATTCAAACTGCAACCTTACAAAGAAGGCATCCATTGTCTGATCCTGCAGACGAGCGTTTAAGAAAGCAAAACGGTTATGCTATTTAAAAAAACGCTAGTCTGATGATGACAACGACAATGAATGCGGTAAGAAAAAAAGGTTGCTAGAATCCTTTTTTTTATGGTAAATTGTATTTTTCCTGTTTACTCTCTATTTATTTATGATCTTCAAAATCATACATCGAGGATACTCGTTGATTTCAATCGGAATTCTTGCTCTGCTACTGAGATCTTCCTGTGTAAGAAAGAGATCGAAGCACATATGGTTATTCACCAAAGTGTAATGATTATAGTTCTATCAATCAATCAAACAAAAGCAATATTTAAAAAACTGAAATTAATGTAGTTAAGCAAAATATGAGAAACGAAACAGATCAATGTTTCCACTAAAATATTTTTGTCAAGGAAAGAACACAAAATAACAAACAGTCTTCTTAAATTTGTGTTTTATAATTTCAAAGTTTTATTTTGCGAGTCATCATAACTAGTTTGAGAGTGAATTTTCGAAGTCCCTAGCAAAGTCTGCTGCCTGTTTGATGATTACATTTCCACTATATTCTTTTACTTCGCGGTGGTCGGTGTTGGTCACATTCTTCTACTGACGTCTGACTGTAGTGGGCAGATTTTCAACTTATAGAATAAATGATTGATAGGACCATCCTCATTGCACTTCAGTGAGTAGCCATGTGTGTTCTGATCTGTTTCTTACACAGGAAGATCTCAGTGACAGTACACGAACTCCATAGCACCGGCGAGAGTTCTTAAACCTACTATTCGTTGACAATCTTGCAGAACGTGTTCTGCCGTCATGTCCGCCTTTTTGCATGGGCTCAGGCTAGTTGTGCTGATTTTAAATTTGTTAAACGTGTGGGCACGGAGCTTGTTGTGGCCGGTACGGAGACGAAGTATGGCAACTTGTTCGCTACGAGACAGACCATAGTATCCGTCGCTGTTGTTATGGTGGGGATGGTCTTTTAGTCCACTTGTCTCTGTAGTGCCTGCCGATGGTTGTTCGGGCTTACTCATAACTGATCTCGTGATCAGTCTGAGGTAGTCGCCCACCTTCCTTAGCTAGTTTGTCGGCACTTTCGTTTCCTCTAATATTACAGTGTGATGGTATCCACTGAATGACGTTGCGTTTGAGTGAGCGCGCTAATTCATCGAGGGTCGTTTTGAGCTCGTTTAGCTCTGTTTTGCCAGCACTCTTGAGTGCCGTGATGACAGATAGAGCATCGGTGAATATCACTACCTTATTGCGAGAGATGCATCTTCTTTCTAGGATCATTTCGGCCGCTGTTCTTATTGCCTCCGCCTCTGCTCGGTAGTTATTAGAGTATTTGCATGTAGCAATCGCTATAGTGACCGTCTCTTTCTTTGATAGTTTAAGCACTATTCCTCTCCACCATGCCAAAACAGTTGATGTAAAGTAAACTATTTCTAAGATTCATTCATTGTTCGATGCTTAACTAAGATTCATTCATTGCTCGATGCTTAACGTGAGAAATGAATTTTATTTGATCACACCACCCACGTGTTGCCAGGGCTCGTAATGGGAGCAAAGAATAGTACCACTACGACCTACAAGGTTTGTCGTAAGAAACGACTGATTTTGGACTTAGGGAAGCTGCTCTAGTAAATAAAAAACGTCGCAGAAATCGGATGTGCTGGCCTACTTGTAGGCGTATAAGTGACACAACGTACAATCCTTTTTAGGCTCAGATCAAATACAAATCACAAAAAGTGGTTAAGAAGTGGTCGATATGGAGCGTTCGAAGAGGACGAAGTTTGACCACACTAGCTGAAAAATTGGATTCTAAAATAGAGTGTGTAGAAAAGTGGTTTTAGCGTGCGTGCACCAAGAGTTAACACACTTTCTATCGTTATATCCGGCAGCTAATAACATAGAGGATATAGGCAAATCCTGAATTTGATAGATAATTAATATTGCTTTCTCATTTTGTTGTGTCCTGTTCTCCGGCGAAGTACACCTAGGCGGTCTCTTCTTGACAGCTGATAATAGTCATCATCATCATCAAGTAGCAGATAAGCGTCTGGCCGAGTTGGTTAGAGCGTGGCTCCCATGCTGGAGACCTGTGTTCACTTCACGGTGAGGACAAAGACATTTTTTTATGTCGTGGGCATAAATGACAACTCCTAACCTGCACATCTTCGCGGCGACTGCACTAGCAATGCAGCCATTAACTTCCTCAGGTTCTCGTTCTACACCGCCCTAAAAAGCGGTACTACAAGCAGTAACGACTGATTTTATTTTGATCAATTTGCTTATTCTCAGCACAACTTTGCGACAATAACAACCCTTCTAAATTTCTTTTTCTCATACGCCATATGATCCAATTTCTGCATGCATCATGTTGAAATTATCTACATCCTGAATCCATCTTTTCCGTGGGCTTCCTCTTCTTCTCTTTTCCGGAATCACTACTTCCATGGTGGTCTTCTCCCACCCTTTGTGTTCTTTTGTATGTCTAAAATACTTCAATTTTCTTATTTCTAGCATCAGTCAGTTTTCTTTGATTTTGAGTTCATTCTGGATAGATCTATTTGTTCTCTTCTCTGTCCATGATAGATCTATTTGTTTCTTTTGTATGTAGATCTTTTTTCTCTTTCTGTCCATGATAGATCTATTTGTTCTCTTCTCTGTCCCTGATAGATCTATTTGTTCTCTTCTCTGTCCATGATAGATCTATTTGTTCTCTTCTCTGTTCATGATAGATCTATTTGTTCTCTTTTCTGTCCATGATAGATCTATTTGTTCTCTTCTCTGTCCATGATAGATCTGTTTGTTCTCTTCTCTGTTCATGATAGATCTATTTGTTCTCTTCTCTGTCCATGATAGATCTATTTGTTCTCATCTCTGTCCATGATAGATCTATTTGTTCTCTTCTCTGTCCATGATAGATCTATTTGTTCTCTTCTCTGTTCATGATAGATCTATTTGTTCTCTTCTCTGTTCATGATAGATCTATTTGTTCTCTTCTCTGTCCATGATATGCGAAGAACTCTTCTTTAACACTTATATTCAAAAACACATATTTGTTTGTCCACTGTCTTGTTAAATGTCCATGCTGCGACCATACGTTGTCACTGGGAATATGCAGGCTCTTAGTATTATGATTCTTGTTTTCCTAACAGTTTCATTGCATACTATTTTGAGTTGTTTAAATTTTTGGTACGGATTTGTTCGGTTTTTTTTATGTATCCTATATCCTATATACAGACTGTGAGCGTCTGTAGCTCAAGCTGTCGTGAGCTCGATCACAAACCCAAGCGTACCTAGTTCAAACCCCACGGTGGGTAAATTTGGAAGCATCGTTTCCGTGGGACTTTTACAAAAGGTAAAAATAGACCTCACCGTTCAGAAAGCAATAGTAAACTACTGAACGTATAAGTGGTGCCTAGAAAATCAAGAACTCGTTTACTGTGGTTGATGGCTACGTCCTTTAGGATATGCCACGATTTTCATTTCATTTCCTCCTATGTCCTTCTCTTGTTTAGCAGTAAACTGAGATAATATTTTCTCTTTGTTGATAAATATATATTTTATCCTGTTTGTTTTATCTGTTGTCATTATTTTTTTTTTGTCACATTGAGAGATAAATTTTGTTGTTCATATTCCTCTTGCACTTCCATTATTCAGTTCTCAATCCGTTGTTTTTATTACTGGATTGTATTTTATTCAATTATACTTTACATAAATTTAAAATAAAATAATTGTTCTTTATATAAAAGTAAAAATCCAAAAGTTTCTTTTGATTTTTCATGCAAGTAAATTTTGATCGGATTTGTTAAAATTGATATTCCCCGTTCACAAATACTACATGCAACCCACTTTCTTCCTAGTTTACTATTGCGCAAGCTCAATGACCTAGTATAATGGCTGAATTAACAGCTAAGAAATGCATACTTTTGTTTACCGGCTTAACTAATTCATCCTATCGTTTCGGACACAATAGGGTTAGGGTTCAATCCAACAATCGATGTTCTACGTGTGAGTAAAGAAATTGTCACTCCTACCTTCTGCACACTAAAGTCTAGAAATGTGAAGTGACATGCATTTCCTACAATAAGGTCTTGTTTTTTTATATCTTATTCTCCGAACGCTCCAAAATCGTGTGATTTGTATGTGATATGATCCTAAGAGCGATTGTACAGTACGTGCCTACAAGTAGGCCATCACATCCGATTTCTGCGACCCTTTTTATTTACTATGGTAACCTTCCTAGGTCCAACACCAGTCGTCTCTTACGACATGCCCTGTAGGTCACAGTGGTACTATTCTTTACTTCCCTGACGGCCTTGGCACCACATGGACGTTTTTTTTAAATATTAACAAACTCATAACTAGGTAAAGAAAGCACGTAAAAAGTAGTTGCAAATTGTAACTATGATCTACAAATTTCTACAAGAAGAGGTTATCATTATTTCCGAGTTTTGTTTCTTAAAAGATTTATTTTTAACCTGCAACAAATAGACAATCAAAATAAATTCAGAAATTATGTTTTTATCTTAATTATAAAACACATTGTCTGTTTGTCTGTTCGTTCTTACCTCATTCATAAAAAACAATATAAAAATGTTTGGTTGCGTATTTATTTCGTACCTATACAGTAGTTAGAATTCATATGTTGTCTTCCTGGCATTTAGTATGCTCTCTCATCACAAATGGAGAAACAATTTTTTTCGTAAATTTAATCAAATGATTGCTGTGTAAGTTTCAGGTAACTTTTTAGTTTATTTCCATAGTGTTTTTCCCTGCTTGCGTTACATCTTATATTTTGTATTTTTGCCTTTTTTTTATTCTATTGATATATTATTTTAGTGCTTTGCTGTGCAAATCTTTGTTTTAATATGTATTCGCAACTCAGACGTTTGGCTGAGGGGCAATGACTTTAATCTTGACTTTCAGTTAGTGGACTTTTGGATCCATTATTTTATTTGTTTCCACTTGAGGCCAAGATTTGTATTACGGACCGTATTTGTTTCATTTCGAAATGACGATGAATTAGACCATATTTTGTTGGTGTTGTTTGTTCATAATTATAGATTCTAGTGTGCAGGAGGTAGGATGCCCAATTGCTTTCCTTATGTGCGGAACGTAAAGTCAGGTGTAAACCCAAAACCCTCTTTTGTCCAAGTCGATAGGAGAAAGCTTTCTCGTTCCGCTAATCCATTCCGACATTTGTTATATTACGAGAGTTAAGTTTACAGACACCCAGAGGTAATATTAGCTAAGTTAAAAATAGGAGGAAAATGGAAGTTCGTATAATTCTTAACTCAGTTTGTACCATAAACCAATAGGGAGGCTTACAAGTGTGCGTCAACAGCACCATTAGTTGCTATAATTCATTCTTCTCACCTGCAGTAGCCATCTTAGTCTTTTACTGCTGAGCATGCCCATGATGGAAGGCAAGTTTCCACGTTGCAATACTTCAGAGTTGGTTATCTTGTCGAACCACCTGATGTTCATAATCTTGCGGAGACATCGAAGGTGAAGGATGTTAAGTCTCCTCTCATGTCTTGAGTAGGATGTCCATGTTTCTGAGCCATATACTATATAAAATATATCGGAGATACCTACTTCACATAACGTAGACACAAATTATCATTGTGAAACAAAGTATCTTGTCATAAGACAACCGTGGCTAGAACTTAGTACTATACCCGGTACGGAAAGAGTTAATCCACTTATTGCTCACTTTTTGTTTACCTCCGGACTCCTTTATATTGCAATATATACTGAATTAGCCGATGTACAGGCTTTGCGTACTTTTAAAAATTACTAGGAGCTTTTGTATTGGCTATGAAGAGCGAATGGGTTAAAAAGTTTTGTAAATTATGAAAAAAGGATGATGTAAATATGAGAGGATTTAGGTGGAGAAGTGGACTGTTCATTGTCGTTCTCGTTCAAGGTCGCGCGTTTGAAGGTCGTCTTACCTAGCGGCATTGGATGTTGATGAAATCGATTCTCTAATACTGTCAGGTAAAGATGTCCTTTGATTGCGCCCGCCGTCCGCAGCTTGACCTCAAAGCCAAGTCACACTCACGGAGGTCAAAGGTCAGATGTCAAACAGCCATATTGTTTGTATGTGTTTATTTCTTTATATGTTGAAGTTATATGACAATGTGTGTGTTTGTAAGTCAGTCTGATGTCAACTAAGTTGAAACACTTGTTGTATCATTCATTTAAAATGTTCATGAGCAAAAACAATAACAGTATCTTGATTTTATGCTACAAATATGTATTTATTTATTTTAAGTAAAAATTGATATTATATATCATCATCAAATAGCTTGTCCTGAGCAGAACTTTGCCACCCCAACAGTCCTCCTGAATTTCTCCTCTCATAGGCCAGATGTCCTGCCTCTGCAGCCGTAATGTTCAAACCATCAGTTACATCCTGAATCCATCTTCTCCGTGGTCTTCCTCTTCTTCTCTTTGCCGGTATGCCTCCTTCTATGATGGTCTTCTCCAGTCCTTCATGTCTTTTTATATGTCCAAAATATCTCAATTTTCTCTTTCTTATTTGTAGCATCAGCCAGTTTTCTTTGATTTTGAGTTCTTTCTGGATAGATCTATTTGTTCTCTTCTCTGTCCATGATATACGGAGATCTTTTCTGTAACACTTTGTGACTGGGAATATGCATGCTCTTAGTATTCTGATCTTTATTTTCCTATCAGTTCAGTTTCATATTGTTTTTAATTTAATTGTTTTTAAATAATGCCATATGCTTTTTTTTTATTATTTCAGTTTCCTTCATCAAATTTCTATCTTTTGTTTGCAGTGAACCGAGATATTCAAAACCGTTCACATTTTCTACTTTCTCTCCTTTGATAAAACTATTATTTGTCATGCTTGCTTTATCTGTTGTTTTTGTGTCTGCCACTTTGAGATATAGATTTCGTTTTTCGATTTTATCTTGCCTTTCTATTATTAATTTATTAATTTCTCAATCCTTTTTGTGATGTTGACAGTAACACTGTATCGTCAGCATATCTTAGTTCGGGTATTTCTCTTCCTTCAATTATAAAACTATCGTATTGTTTTTTCCGCTATATTTTATACCATTCCTCATTATGTTTTCTGCATATATGACAGACAAGGCGACAAAATGCAGCCTTGTCTGACTCCTGCCTTATGTCAAACCAATCTGATGTATCATCACATGTTCTTACAGCCGCCATTTGATCACTATAAAGTTCTCTTATGATCTGTATCAAATGTAATGGGAATCCCATTTCTCCCATAATCTTCCACAATTCCTGATGCTCTACACAATCAAATGCCTTTGAGTAGTCAATAAAGCATGAGTATAGATCTACATTATACTCTCTAGATTTGTCTTTGACTGTTCTCATGTTAAATATATGGTCACATGTACCTCTGTTCCGTCTAAACCCAGCTTGTGTTATGTTGATATTTTCTTCCATTTTCCTATAGAGTCTTCCCATAATAATTTTTAATAAAATTTTACTTGCTTTGCTAATCAATGTCAATGTTCTACAGTTGGTACATAATTTAATGTCTCCCTTTTTAGGTATTGAGATAATTATTGATATTTTCCATTCATTTGGCCATTTTCCTGTTTCCCATACCTTTTTGCATATTGCATGATATATATTTATGCTCTGTTTTCCTCCAATTTGATAAACTCTGCTGAAACATTATCACATCCTGGTGATCTTTTCATTCCCCATTCAACTTCTTCTAGCGATGGTTCTGACTATTTCTCTCTGATTAGTTCAGTGTCTGCTCTATTGTCATTTTCCCGTCTCTGTTCATATACATTTCGCTGCAATATTCTTTCCATCTGTTGAGAATATCTTCTTGTTCATATAGCGCTCTTCACACACTTTTAATGGATTTAGCTTCGGTTTAAATGTTTTGATCATTTCTTTTATTTCTTTGAACATTTCCATATTTACTTACCATTAACCGTTGAAGGGGGCGCTTCTTGCCAAATGGATTAGAGCGCGGCTTCCGTGCGGGAGACCCGCCGTTCAATTCACAATAAGACCATGGACTTTTTTCTGTCGAGGGCATAAATGAAGTATCCTAACCTGAATAGTTTCGAGGAGACTGCACTAGCCATGTCTCCATTAAATTTCTCAGGCTCTCATCCCACCTGTCCTACACCTGCATGTTGTAACGATATTTCGTTTCCACAACAATTGCATATTTTTAAAACCCTTAATATTGTGTAATCTGTAGAATTTAATAACCGCATGGCTAGGGTAGTCGTCTCAAAACTGTTCAGTGTAATCTGTAGAATTTAATAACCGCATGGCTAGGGTAGTCGTCTAAACTGTTCAGTGTAATCTGTAGAATTTAATAACTGCATAGCCAGGGTAGTCGTCTCAAAACTGTTCAGTGTAATCTGTAGAATTTAATAACCGCATGGCTAGGACAGTCGTTGGGAAACTGTTGAGGCTAAAATTTTTCTTTATGCCCTGACAGAAAAAAACTAATTATCCCTAGCGGGGATTCAATCTTGGTCTCCCACATATGAGCCAGCTCTCTAATCCATTCGGTCAGACGTTCCACTGTTGCTTACAAATATTGTAATTGTAAATATAATTTATTTTTATGATATCTTCTTCTTTGAATGCTCGACTTGTTAATCACTCTATGTGATCTGAGCCTAAGAGTGATTGTACTATGTGCCAGTTATGCGCATACAAGTATGTCAGCACATCCGATTTCTGTGACGCTTTTATTTACGAGGTAGCTTCCTAGGTCCTACATCAGTCACCTCTTACGACATGTCTTATAGGTCGCAGTGGTACTATTCTTTGCTTCTCTTGCGGACCCCTGGCACCACATTTTCAAAACCCTATTATTGTGTAAGCAACGTCTGTGGAATTAATGGCCGCATGGCTAGGGCAGTCGTCGCAACACTGTTGAGGTTCAGATATTACTATATGCCGCTAACAGAAACAAAAATAATTGATCTTACCGGGGATTTGAACCTGGGTCTCCCGTATAGGAGCCCACGCTCTAATCCATTCGGTCTAACGCTCCACTGTTGCTAATCACTCAATCAAGCGTCATGCCTGCCGGCGTAGGCGATCATGTCTCTCCACAACTCTCTCTGCTTGGTGCATGTAATCAGTTCTGACCTAATATTTGTAATCGTAACTATAATGTATGTTAATGATGTTTTAAAGAGTTTTAAGTCGAAGTATTGACTTCATTGCACCGGGTTTTACCCCATATGGCTCAGTCCCTCTCAGCAGAAATGGCACACCACCTATCGAGAGTATTGCACAAAGCACAAACTCCGTAGCTCCAGCAACAATCCTAGGGTCTCTGGAAAAACTGCACTCGTGAACAGAACGGCGCGGTCCGGACTCGAACCCACGACCTTCGACTCACAAGGCAAATGGCTTAACCACTTAGCCACAGAGACCCCTGAACGTTAATGATGTAAAACGTTGTAACCGCTGATGTTAGTTTGTTTGTATCGATTGTGTGTGTATGTATTTCATGAAGTTTGTAAGGATGTATTGTTTCGTTGAGTCCTGTATGTTACATTTTTCTGTTTTCCATGACAACAAATGTGGACAAAACACAACACAGTATAAACAAATGGTAACTAAGAGAGTATCGTCATCATCCTGGCTGTGCGGTTGAGAGAGGTTCTTATCATGTGACTTCTCCGATTGTTGCAGATTGGATTGATGGTTTGTCAACGGCACTATAGCAACAACAACATTCACTCAATAACAACATTGATCAAACAGATCTATCTATTCTTTGTTTCTTTGTTGACATGGATCACTTTTGATCAAAGGTTTTTGTTTTAGTTAGCTTTATTCATTGTAGCATCATCTTCATAGAAAATAAAAATCGTGGAAAACCTAAGGACGTAGCCATCAACCACAGTAAACGAGTCGTTGATTTTCTAAGGAACCACTTATACGTTCAATAGTTTGCCATAGTTTCGAACTATGAGGTCTATTTTTACCTTTGTAAAAATCCCACGGAAACGAATTTGCTTCCAAACTTGCCCGCCGTGGGATTTGAACCAGGTACGCTTGGGTTTGTGATCGAGCTCACTACCGCTTGAGCTACAGACGCTCATCTTCATAGAGCATGTCCATAATTGTTCCCATCTCTTCCCAAACATGTCTTTCAGTGAGTTCAGACGTGGCTACCGATAACATAAGGCCGACAGGCTCAGGTAAAAATACTAGGAAATAAGACCCGTACTGTCACGTGATCCTCGCATTCCAGTATTGTTGTATAAAGACTAACTCTCGCATTCCAGTATTGTTGTATAAAGACTGAAAAAATCGTGGCATATCCCAAAGGACGTAGCCATCAACCACAGTAAACAAGTCGTTGATTTTCTAGGCACCACTTATACGTTCAGTAGTTTGCCATTGCTTTCTGAACGGGTGGCGCCATCGTCCTTTGTTAAAATCAACGGAAACAATTTGCAAGCAAACTGTCCGCAGCGTGATTCGAACTCAGAACGTCGGGGTTAATAGACCGAGTCACTAACCCCTAGGCCACAGACGCCACGTATAAAGACTAACTCATATAAAAACAAATAATATAACAAGCTAAATCAAGGTTATATTATTTACATTAAATTTCAAACTAAGGAATAGCAATATGATTAATATTTTTCATTAATAAATAACCATGCTCTCATAGAATTAAATAAAATTACATTAAAAAAGCTTACGGTGTTCTACAGGGTGTTCAACTTAAAAGCAGCCTATGAATGGAGCTAATCTGGCATATATGTATGGAAATGAGAAGGTTCAGTTATGACGTAGTATAGGTCAAGGTTGTGTGATGGTATGTAATTGTAGTGCGGGAAGGGGCGATGAACAAATGTGACGTAGGACGAGCTAGTCAGAACCGGTTTAAATAGTAAATAAACAACAACGCGATAGGTTATCTGGCAACTTTCGATTTGTCAATGGGGCTGCAATTATCTTGAACATCCTGTATCAGCCATATACAAATATACAACAATCAGCGCCCCCACCTCTACCCATTAACAGGAATTTTCGATTTCCCGTCTGAGCTAGTGTGTCATATGTTGTCATGGGCTAGCGGTTTAGACTAACAACTCCCATTCTGTGTTGATTGATGTATCTACTGGAGTTTCTCTTGTAGTTTTCCCGTCTTGCCGCACCTATCAGTATGCATAACTTGCGCAACCGAGATAGAGAATACCCTTTATCTTCTTCGTTGAAATCTTCAGAGCTTACGTTTTTTTCTTAGAGTGTTGATGATGTTTCTTTTGTCCATAGAAGGTCCATTCTTGAACGCAACAGTGCATCCGCTCTCACATTGACTTTCAGCCTATCATAACCTGGGACAAACAAAAGTGAGTGTCTGGATTGTTGAAATTGATTTATGTAGAATGTATGAATCATTGTCATTTAAGGCGGTTGAAAAACATATATCTGCTTTTGAATATAAGTGTTACAGAAGAGTCATTCGTATATCTTGGACAGAAAAAATCTGGCCAGCAATGGCGGAATTCAGAGTCAGGACTGTTTGATTCTGAACACGACTTTGCTAGCGCATTTTCGCCATGTTTGGTCAGATATTTTCCGGTCTCGTTTGCCGAGCTACTGAGTTAGTGCTTCAGCAACGATGTGAGCTATGGATGTTACATGGACTGCTTTTTGCTGTGTCAACCGTGCATTTGTTGTGTGTATTCAGAAAATGGCGGACAGCGTTTATGACGAACAAACTCAATCTGCCGTATGCAGTTATATTGCGGTGCAGAAAGCTGGATTTTGTCGTGATTGATGTTTCCTTCGACAAAAATTGCAATTCAAGTGATGAACAGTTTTGTGTTGCTACATTAGCGACGGCCATATGCATTTTATGCGGTGCAGGTTGTTTTTTGTGGTGGTACTCGGCTGTTTCATTCTGGAATTAGTTCACACAGGAAACATTTCACAGTTGTTAGCATTTCATATGATTTTCATTGGCACAGGAACGGAGCAATTATGGGATGACCGTTGCAGTGAAGTTGGAACCGTACATATGAATTATGAACTAGGACAGAAAAGAGAACAAATAGATCTATCCAGACAGAACTCAAAATCAAAGAAATTTGGCTGATGCTACAAATAAGAAAGAGAAAATTGAAGTATTTTGGATATGTAAAGAGACACAAAGGGTTGGAGAAGACCTTCATGGAAGAATGCATCCCGGCTAAGAGGAAGACTACGGAGAAGATGGATTCAGTATGCTACTGTTGATTTGAGCATAACGGCTACAGTGTCCGGACATCTGGCCTATGACAGAGATATCTATCTATCTAATCTAATCTAATCTAATCTAATCTAATCTAATCTAATCTAATCTAATCTAGTCTAGTCTAGTCTAGTCTAGTCTAGTCTAGTCTAGTCTAGTCTAGTCTAGTCTAGTCTAGTCTAATCTAATCTAATCTAGTCTAGTCTAGTCTAGTCTAATCTAATCTAATCTAATCTAATCTACTCTACTCTAATCTAATCTAATCTAATCTATCTATCTGTATATCTGTATATCCATCCATATATTTATGCTACTTATTTAATATAATCTACATATATATCTATCTATTTCTATCTTACTATGTATTTATAGATGGATCGATAGGTATACAGATAGATAGATAGATAGATAGAAGACAGACAGACAGACAGACAGACAGACAGACAGATAGACAGATAGACAGATAGAAGATAGATGAAGGAGGTAGAGTAGGTAGGTGGGTAGGTAGGTGGGTAGGTGGGTAGGTGGGTAGGTGGGTGAGCGGGTGGGCGGGCGGGCGGGCGGGCGGGCGGACGGACGGACGGACGGACAGACAGACAGACAGACAGACAGATAGTCGTCCTCCTCCGTGTAGTCATACGTTACCTGAGACTGGTTTATCAAGTCCTAAAATTAAACAAGACACACCTGTAACATTCTACTAAATCTAACATACCTGAACGTCACTCGTCCAGAACGCATAATATAGTGACGTGGTACGCTGACCTACATATGTGACAACAGGGCGGTGACAATATTTTTCCATGACTCATCCAAGCTGGCCTCTTTATTTTTGTTACCAACTTAACACTTTCCAGGGCTCTGAAGGGGAGCAAAGAATAGAAACACAGCGATCTACAAAGCATGTCGTAAGAGGCGATTGAGGTAGGTTCCTAGGAAAGCTACAATAGTAAATAAAATTAGGCTCAGATCACGTACAAATCACAAAGAGTGGTTTAACTTTCTTTCTTTCTCGAATCCTGTATGCCTCACAGCGTCAGGTCAGGAAGAGATTTCTAAAACGGGCCCTAGTATGCGCTTCGTAGATAGTCTCTTTCGTCGCCTCTGTTACCTCTGAGGTCCATCTTTTGCGTGGCCGGCCTTTTGCTTTGTACCCATTGTATCGGAGCAGCATTGCTCTTTGGGGTGCACTGTCTGATGGTAATCTGCTTACGTGACCGAACCATTTAATTTGTTGTTTCTTGATGAAGTCTAGTACTGATGTTGTACCCACTTTTTTCCTGATGTCTTCATTTCTCAACCGGTCTCTTCTTGTTACCCCCAGCATTCTGCGTAGACACTTCATCTCTGTTGTGACTAGTTTTCTTCTATCGTTTGTTGTCAGCGTCCAGGTTTGGCACTGGTAACATAATGTGGGGAGAAAGATTGTGTTGAACATTGCTCTTTTGTGTTCATGGTGACGTGTTTGCATCTTAAAATTGGCGCCATTTGCCCTATCATTTGATTTGCTTTGTTGCATCTGTGTTGAATTTCGTTAGTTATTCTTCCATTTGCTGAAAAAATGCTCCCCAGGTATGTGAAATCTTTTGCTTGATTTAGTAGATGATTATCGATGGAGATGTTGGTAGTGGTTTAACAAGTGGTCGATATAGAGCGTTGGAAGTAGAAGAAGAAGTTAAATAAACCATAACCCCGCCCGAGTGGTTACCGGGGCCCAAATTTTGGGTGTAAAGAATAGCACCACTGTTACCTGCCACGCATGTCGTAAGAGGCGACTAAGGAGGTTTGGCTGAAATCGGATGTACATGTCCTAAACGTATAGAAGTCTATGCGTTTAGGGGCCTACAAACCAATGTGCAACGTATACACGTTCTTGGCAAAGATCAAACATATCACAAAGAGTGATTAAAATTGATTGTAAAGAACGAACGCAAAGAAGAAGAAACCATAGATTCACCAATTGAAGATGTACACCGTGATGCCGTCACGTCACGCTAGAATGACTACATAAATATGAAAGATGTTTGAGAGCTGATGCTTCATTGAATTCTTTGCTTGCTTCCCAGTAGCCTCTTTCTTTACTAGCTTCCCAGTAGCCTCTTGTATGTGGTGTCTCACATACTTCTAGATCATTTATTAAACTGCATGTCCATGGTTCATTCAGCGTATTCTCTTCATATCTTGATGTCTTCTTTTCACTCCAGTTTCTGGGAAGATTGGTTACTGGTTACTAAACTGACGTCAGTGCACTCCGGCAGACCCATAGGTGCTCAGTCTCCCCAACAGATATCGAAGAGTATGCATACTGATGGTAACCGTGGCTCGCTGATTAAACACACCTTTCCCTCTGCCTCTCAGGCATCCAGTTCGACTTGTACAACGGCTAACTCCAAACTGCCTAAATCGCTTGATCGATTCAACATCGATTTAGTGTCCTCATCCAACAGACAGTCGCTAGAGACCGAAGAATATCATCTCCTTTATACATCTTCAACTCCCCAACAATCGATGCTGTTGAAGCAAGCCTGTTCGCTCTTCTGGGAAGACAACATTTAAAAAAAATCTTTGTCTATTTCCAAACATTCTAGTGAATGATTCTGTCAAAGTCAGCAGTCAGATTTAGTTAAACAAGATCCTTCTTCATCTTTGACGATCTCTAGTAATACGCTTAATTCACTGTGGACCACAAATTGGGCGGTCAGTTCTTCCGGTTTCTCCAAAGCTTAGTTTGTATGTCAACTGTGTGTGGCCACATACTGCTTCTCTCCTCACCCAGAAAAATACAGTCTTACAGGAACCTACTCCGGTGTCTTTTCCATCTGCTGACACTGGCAGAGAGCTGTTTGAATTGTCCCTAGTAAATGTAAGAGTCTGCTGACACAGAGCTGTTTGACACTGGTAATGGAGCTGTTTATCGATATCAGTCAAGATAGCAGTAAAATTATGCAGCAATGGCGACACACGTAAAAACAAAGTAGTACACTTTTACAAAGTACAGAACATAAAAACAAAAAAAGTTGATGTGTATTATTGTTTTGTATTATGTAAAACTACAGTACTTTGTTTCTACGTGTTTCGCCATTGTTTAATTTATTCCTGGTCTATGTAAGTGTCTACTCAGCGAGCATTCTGTCATCATCATTATCATATAGTTTGTCCTGAGCAGAACTTTGCCACCCCAACAGTCCTTCAGAATTTCTCTCTCTCATAGGCCAGATGGCCTGCCTCTGCAGCCGTCATGTTCAAACCATCAGTTACATCCTGAATCCGCCGAGTGGTTACTGGGGCCCAAATTTGGGGTGTAAAGAATAGAACCACTGTTACCTGCCATGCATGTCGTAAGAGGCGACTAAGGAGGTTTGGCTGAAATCGGATGCATGTGTCTAAACGTGTAGAAGTCTATGCGTTTAGGGGCCTACAAACCAATGTGCAACGTATACACGTTCTTGGCAAAAATCAAACATATCACAAAGAATGATTAAAATTGGTCGTAAAGAACGAACGCAAAGAAGAAGAAGAAGAAAACATCCTGAATCCATCTTATCTATGGTCTTCTTCTTCTTCTCTTTGCCAGTACGCCTCCTTCCATGATGGTCTTCTCCAGCCTTCGGGTCTTTTTATATGTCCAAAATATCTCAATTTTCTCATTCTTATTTGTATCATCAGCCAGTTTTCTTAGATTTTAAGTTCTTTCTGGATAGATCTATTTGCTACCTTCTCTGTACATGATATGCGCAGGACTCTTCTGTAACACTTTTATTCACAAATGTGTTTTTCTACTGCTTTATTAACATGCATTGTGTAGTAATAAATGATTATTGCACAAAGCAGAACTCCGTAGCTCCGGCAACAATCCTAGGGGTCTCTGGAAAAACTACACTCGTGAACTGAATGTCGGCGGTCGGATTCGAACCCATGACCTTCAACTCGCAAAGCAAAGGGCTTAACCACTTAGCCACAGAAACCCACTTAGCCACAGAAACCCACTTAGCCACAGAAACCCACTTTGAATATATCATATTCAAGAATAATTTTCTTCATAATAATACTATGCCCTATTAGATTGAGTTTTGTTTTTTTTTCAGCTGAAGAAACGCCTTTCATACATTACAATTTTCAGCTCAAGAAACGCCTTTTATACATTACAATTTTCAGTTCAAGAAACGCCTTTTATACATTACAATTTTCAGGTTTATAAAATGTATTTCTTTTCTTAAAATCCACGTTCTAACTAAGCTTTGGGAAACCTGACAGACCTGAAGCTGTCTGCCCAGTTTGTGGTCCACAGTAAATTAAGCGCATGACCAGAGATCGCTGAAGAAGAAGAAGTATTGCGCAACAAAATAGATAAAAAGTAGGACCAGGAATGGTGAGACGAAACTGGGTGAAGGTGCTGGTACAAACAGGGATCAGAGAAATCACCTTCATTTTTGTCCCTGGGCACGAAGGTAATGAAGGAACTGATAGATTGGCAGGCATGGTTACAATACCAGAGGAAGCTGCAATGGACAGAAATGACATCCTTAACGCACTGAGAGAGTCTTTCCGAACAGAGAAGTGTCAGGATTGTGAATCCCATTCGCTGACCAGATTAAGAGAGGTGTATTGGTGCAGCCCGAAAAGAACGACATGCTAAATATGGAAATAGATTGATAAATCAACATCGAACTGGCGTGTTGGGCCGCTGGACGCTGCTGGATTTGCTGAGGCGTAGATCGGAACACATGGTCGTGTCCAGAGTGCTAAGAAGATAGGCTTCATATAACTGATAGATAAAAACAGTACTCATGAATCTTGTAAAAATATTTTGGCACAGTAGACGGTTCACAGTTCATTTGATACTAACATCAAGCCACTTAATAAAGTCTCGCCGGAGCTTGCTAGTTAAACACTCAAAAGAAAGTTGTGAAAGTTGGTGGTCAAGAACGTTGGTAGACATAACTCCCCAGAGAGCACATCTTGCAAGACTTCTCCAGCCTGAGCAGCGTGAGAATGGAGATCTGGTCAACAGAAACAACCCTTCAAAACAAACTATGGGGGGAACTGTGAAGACCTCAAGCGGACCGCCCTGTTTATGACACATATCGAAGTAGTTGCATAGTGGAAGTTGATCGCAGAAGAAGGAGAAGAAGCTAGGCATGACGTCAGACAAGTTCCTAATGAAGAAATTATATACATATTCCTCTAGTACCGTTATACAGGGTGTTCAAGATAATAGCAGCCTGTGAATGGAGTCAATCTGGCATATATTTATGAAAATGAGAAAGTTCCGTTATGACGTAGTATAGGTCAAGGTTATGTGACGGTATGTAATTGTAGTGATGGGAAGGGCGATGAACAAATGTGACGTAAAACGAGCTAGTCAGAACCGGTTTAAATTGTACATAAACATAACGCGATAGATTATCTGGCAACTTTCGATTTGTCAATGGGGCTGCTTTAATCTTGAACACCCTGTACGTTACATAGAGTATGCAAGTAATTTCTCCATACCGCTCTGTCCGTAACAACGTCCATGGAATTGAGACCGACATTTCTTGCCTCTTTCAGCATAGTTGCTTTTAGATTTTCCCTAGGTCGCACTATCTTTCTTGAATCCTTTGCCTGCCTGCTTTGGTATTCTTTGATCATTTCTTCTCAAGGTATACTCAACATATCTCCATCTTCTTTCTTATAACAGTTGTTACTAGTGGTTGACCAGACATTTCTTCTCAGAGTATGTCCAACATATCTTCATCTTCTCTTTCTTATAACAGTTGTTACTAGTGGTCGACCAGACTTTTTTTCTCAGAGTATGTCCAACATATATCCATCTTCTCTTTCTTATAACAGTTGTTACTAGTGGTCGACCAGACTTTTCTTCTCAGAGTATGTCCAACATATCTTCGTCTTCTCTTTCTTATAACAGTTGTTACTAGTGGTCGACCAGACTTTTCTTCTCAGAGTATGTCCAACATATTCCATCTTCTCTTTCTTATAACAGTTGTTACTAGTGGTGACCAGATTTTCTTCTAAATATGTCACATATATCCATCTTCTCTTTCTTATAACAGTTTTACTAGTGGTCGACCAGACTTTTTTCTCAATATTCAACATATCTTCATCTTTCTTTTCTATAACAGTTGTTACTAGTGGTCGACCAGACTTTTCTTCTCAGAGTATGTCCAACATATCTTCATCTTCTCTTTCTTATAACAGTTGTCACTAGTGGTCGACCAGACTTTTCTTCTCAGAGTATGTCCAACATATCTCCGTCTTCTCTTTCTTATAACAGTTGTTACTAGTGGTCGACCAGACTTTTCTTCTCAAAGTATGTCAAACATATCTCCATCTTCTCTTTCTTATAACAGTTGTTACTAGTGGTTGACCAGATATTTCTCTAAATTGCATCACTTTTCCTGAAATCGTCCCATTTTGTGTTCAGTATTTTTCGCAGACATCTATTTTCAAATGCATTCAACTTGCTTTCTATATCTTTAGTCATTTTCCAACTCTCACTGGCTATGTTAGGATTGATACAACATTTGAATTGAAAATTCGTTATTTAATTTTAAAACTATATAACTTGAAAGTTTCATATTTTATTTTTGAAAGCTGATGTTGCTTTGACAATTTGTAGCAATTAGTAATGAACAAATTCATCATCATCAAGTAGCTTGTCCCTTCCGGAACTTGGCTCCCAAGACAGCAGTCCGAAAGAAAAATTCTCTGTTCTGTGCAGGTTGGCCTAAATTAGCAGTAGTCCTTCTCAGATCGTCAATGACAACTTGCACTCGACAACATCAATGACAACTTGCACTCGACAACATCAATGACAACTTGCACTCGACAACATCAATGACAACTTGCACTCGACAACATCAATGACAACTTGCACTCGACAACATCAATGACAACTTGCACTCGACAACGTCAATGACGACTTCAGGTTTCCTCCATTCTTCTTCCATGCACCATTCCTCCAAAAATATTTATCTGACAACTTGCACTCGGCACTCATGTCGTTTGATGTGTCCGAAATATTAATTTTCCTTGATTTATATCTTTAACAACCAACTCTCTTTAATATCAAGCTGTTGCAGAACAGAAGCATTTATTCTTTTCTCTGTCCATGATATTCTAAGTACTCTTCTGTAACATTTATTCTTTTCTCTGTCCATGATATTCCAAGTACTCTTCTGTAGCATTTGTTATTTCTCTGTCCATGATATTCTAAGTACTCTTCTGTAGCATTTATTTTTTCTCTGTCCATGATATTCTAAGTACTCTTCTGTAGCATTTATTATTTTCTCTGTCCATGATATTCTAAGTACTCTTCTGTAGCATTTATTCTTTTCTCTGTCCATGATATTCCAAGTACTCTTCTGTAGCATTTATTTCTCTGTCCATGATATTCTAAGTACTCTTCTGTAGCATTATTATTTCTCTGTCCATGATATTCTAAGTACTCTTCTGTAGCATTTATTCTTTTCTCTGTCCATGATATTCTAAGTACTCTTCTGTAGCATTTACATTCAAATACATTAATGAACAAGTTACTAAATGTATATTCTGTTTTTCTTTTCATGCTCTGTCTGATTTTTCTTTCTGATAATATTATCAGTGACACGTGAACATGCTATAAATATTTCCAATAAAAGATTATGAAATGTAACTGAAAAATTTTGTCTTTATTCAATCTTGTATTTTTGTATGTAATTGTGTTAATTGTAAGAAATATCGGTCCCAGTTCCATGGAGGAGATTGAGCAAGTTGCTCAGGAAAGAACGGTATGAAGAAATTGCTTGCAGGAGAAATTATTTTTATTGTCTTCACTGCCTGTGAGACATCGCTTGTTTAGGGACGGTGTCGGACAGGGGGATGTGAGACGCAGGAAGTTAATGGATGCAAGTGTTGTGCAGTCGCCACGAAACTGTTCAGGTTAGGATTATTTCTTTATGCTCCAGACAGAAAAAAACCCATTGATCTTACCAGGAATCGAACCCGTGTCTCACGAATGGAAGCCGCGCTTTAATCCATTCGGCCAGATTCTCGCCTATATTGAGATATCAAAAATACAAGTGGATTCCATTAGGTGATTTACCTTTTAGTGGTGGGGAGGCTTGGGTATTCTAATGATACATTGGGCTAAGATGGTGGGAACTTACTGATCCTGGCAGGGTCACCCACTCCGGACATCACTGAAGAGAGGTCAGACTAAATGAATTGATTAAATTAATATGGTACCAAAATGTATTAATCACTCTCCGAGGAGTCAAGACTCCTTTAGTGTCGCCTTTGTAGATCTCTTTCTTACACAGGAAGATCTCAGCAACAGTGCACGAACTCCGTGAGACAGCATGAAGAAGAAAAAGAGAATCCTTTGTAAAAAAAAATTAGTTTAAAAGCCGAAGGATTGACTTCATTGCACCGGGTTTTATAACATATAGCTCGGTACCTCTCCGCAGAACTTGCACGTCACCTGCCGAGAGTATTGCACAAAGCACGAACTCCGTAGCTCCAGCAACAATCCTAGGGGTCTGGAAAAAAACTGCACAAGGCAAAGGGCTTAACCACTTAGCCACAGAGACCCCCCATTTATTTTGTAATAAAACTGAGATTAGAGATCTCTAGAAAAATATCACGATGTCTCCACTGGAGAGCGAACCAATATCTTTGGATCGAGATATGAGTAGCTAACCTCTACACCACACTCATCCTGAAAACTCATCATGGAACAGACGATCAAGTGGTTTGGACATCTCGTCAGAATGCAAAAACATCAAATACCTTCTCATGGGCTGTAACAAAGCAGTTCTGATACAAAAACAAGATGGCGTTCACGATGAAAATGGAGGGATGTCATTAAAAATATACTACAGACACATTATAGAAATATGACATTTCTTTTGTACCGGTGTTTCTCCTTCTTTTATTTCATCCTGTTTTGTCTCACAGCTTCATGGTGGGAAGATATTTCTAGAACGGGCTTTTGTGTGCGCTTCATAAACAATGTTTTTCACAGTCTCTGTTATCTCTGAGATCCATGTTTTGCTTGAACGGTTTTTTGCTTTGTATCCATTGTAAGTTAAAATTGAGATATTTTGGACATATAAAAAACATGAAGGGCTGGAGAAGACCATCATGGAAGGAGGCATACTGGCAAAGAGAAGAAGATGAAGACCACGGAGAAGATAGATTCAGGAAGTAACTGATGGTTCGAACATAACGGCTGCAGAGGCAGGACATCTGGCCTATGAGAGAGAAATTCTGGAGGACTGTTGGGGTGGCAAAGTTCTGCTCAGGACAAGCTTCTTCCTGATGATGATGATCCATTGTATCGTAGTATAACTACTCTTTGATGCACACTGTCTGTTGGTGTGTCCTATACCTATAAATATTACATAGAACCTGAAAGCAGTTTCAACGTGCCCTTCTATCCTGGCGATGAGTGGAAACCTACAAATATGATCTGGTCAGAGCTGATCAGGTCAGATCTGGAGAAACCAAGGAGGCTGCGTTGATACGTAATAAATTGGCTTTTCAGCATAAAGACACGTATGTATGGTATCACATCAGCAAGCAAATATCAATAATAAAATCATAATACTAACAAAAATCCAAAGCATCGACTATAAGTCTTCTTCAGGAAACATTCAAAACCACACAATGAATCCTAAATGAACTAAATCATGGATTTAAATAGTAAGGATGTAGACAATTCATACTTAGCTTGTCTACACGAGGAGATGTCAACAATACATTTGCTCTACCATCTATCATGGGCAACTCGTTCTTCTTCTTCTTCCACGAACGCTTCATATAGATAACATGTTAAACCGCTCTTTGTGATTTGAATGTGATCTGAGTCTAAGAGCGATTGTAACTTGTACCAGTTACGCACCTACTTATAGGCAAGCACATCCGATTTCTGCGACGCTTTTTATTTACTAGAGTAGATTTCCTCGGCCCCTACCACATTCACCTCTTACGACATGCATGTAGGTCGCAGTGGTACTATTCTTTGCTTCCCTTGCAGGTCCTAGCAACATACTGGAGACAACTACTGGAATTGAAATTGAAGGAAGAGAAATAAAAGAGCTAAGATATGCTGACGATACAGTGTTACTGTCGACATCGCAAAAAGGGATTTAGAAATTATTAGGAGAAGTGAAAGATAAAAGTGAAAAACATAATCTATATCTCAATTTGGCAAAAACTAAAATAATGACAACAGATAAAACAAGTATGACAAATTATATTTGTTATCAAAGGTGAAAAAATAGAAAATGTGAACAGTTTTAAATATCTTGGTTCACTGCTAACAACAGATGGAAATATGAACAGTTTTGAATATCTTGGTTCACTGCTAACAACAGATGGAAATGTGAACAGTTTTGAATATCTTGGTTCACTGCTAACAACAGATGGAAATGTGAACAGTTTAAAATATCTTGGTTCACTACTAACAACAGATGGAAATGTGAACAGTTTTAAATATCTTGGTTCACTACTAACAACAGATGGAAATGTGAACAGTTTTAAATATCTTGGTTCACTACTAACAACAGATGGAAATGTGAACAGTTTTAAATATCTTGGTTCACTACTAACAACAGATGGAAATGTGAACAGTTTTAAATATCTTGGTTCACTACTAACAACAGATGGAAATGTGAACAGTTTTAAATATCTTGGTTCACTACTAACAACAGATGGAAATGTGAACAGTTTAAAATATCTTGGTTCACTACTAACAACAGATGGAAATGTGAACAGTTTTAAATATCTTGGTTCACTACTAGCAACAGATGGAAATGTGAACAGTTTTAAATATCTTGGTTCACTACTAACAACAGATGGAAATTGAACAGTTTTAAATATCTTGGTTCATACTAACACAGATGGAAATGTGAACAGTTTTAAATATCTTGGTTCACTACTAACAACAGATGGAAATGTGAACAGTTTTAAATATCTTGGTTCACTACTAACAACAGATGGAAATGTGAACAGTTTTAAATATCTTGGTTCACTACTAACAACAGATGGAAATGTGAACAGTTTTAAATATCTTGGTTCACTACTAACAACAGATGGAAATGTGAACAGTTTAAAATATCTTGGTTCACTACTAACAACAGATGGAAATGTGAACAGTTTTAAATATCTTGGTTCACTACTAACAACAGATGGAAATGTGAACAGTTTAACATATCTTGGTTCACTACTAACAACAGATGGAAATGTGAACAGTTTTAAATATCTTGGTTCACTCCTAACAACAGATGGAAATGTGAACAGTTTTAAATATCTTGGTTCACTACTAACAACAGATGGAAATGTGAACAGTTTTAAATATCTTGGTTCACTACTAACAACAGATGGAAATGTGAACAGTTTTAAATATCTTGGTTCACTACTAACAACAGATGGAAATGTGAACAGTTTTAAATATCTTGGTTCACTACTAACAACAGATGGAAATGTGAACAGTTTAAAATATCTTGGTTCACTACTAACAACAGATGGAAATGTGAACAGTTTTAAATATCTTGGTTCACTGCTAACAACAGATGGAAATGTGAACAGTTTTAAATATCTTGGTTCACTACTAACAACAGATGGAAATGTGAACAGTTTTAAATATCTTGGTTCACTACTAACAACAGATGGAAATGTGAACAGTTTAAAATATCTTGGTTCACTACTAACAACAGATGGAAATGTGAACAGTTTTAAATATCTTGGTTCACTACTAACAACAGATGGAAATGTGAACAGTTTTAAATATCTTGGTTCACTACTAACAACAGATGGAAATGGGAATAGTTTTAAATATCTTGGTTCACTACTAACAACAGATGGAAATGTGAACAGTTTTAAATATCTTGGTTCACTACTAACAACAGATGGAAATGTGAACAGTTTTAAATATCTTGGTTCACTACTAACAACAGATGGAAATGTGAACAGTTTTAAATATCTTGGTTCACTACTAACAACAGATGGAAATAGGATGAAAGAAATTAAAAGAACAAACACGACCTTACTAAAAAAATGTAATGCCTGGAGACAGTATGGAGTGGCTACTCGAACGAGCTGACGTTCTTGAACACAATGCCCCGACTCAAGCGGACAGAAGTATGGGCAGATCTGATGTCATCAATGCGGTATTCTCTCATTTAGGTGATATGGGCGAGTCTCAGACACTGTGACGAGTGCGAGAATTAGACGTTAAGTTTGGACATGTCAGACAGTGTCATCTTTGTGGTAGACAGGGAAGGTATACTAATCAACTTCTCATGGGTACGGTGAGCAAATAGACGGATGGATGTTGCAGCAAAGAACAGAGCAAGTATGGAAATGCCCAATGTGTTATTTACATCGATCGCATAATAATGATAATATTAATAATTTCTCTCGTACCGTTATACGTTACATAGGGCCTGCAAGTAATTTCTCCATACCGCTCTATCCTGGGCAACTCGCTCAATCTCCTCCATAGAATTGAGTCCGATATTTCCTGCCTCTCTCAGTAAAGTTCGTTTCAGGGTCTCCTTAGGTCGACCTCTCTTTCTTGAACCCTTTGCATCCCACGTCACTGCCTGCTTTGATATTCGTTGATCATTTCTCCTCAAGGTGTGTCCAACATATCTCCATCTTCTCTTTCTTATAACAGTTGTCACTAGTGGTTGACCAGACATGTCTCTGATTTCATCACTTCTCCTGAATTCGTTCCATTTTATATTCATTATTTTTCGCAGACATCTATTTTCAAATGCATTCAACTTGCTTTCTATATCTTTAGTCATTTTCCAACTCTCGCTGGCATATGTTAGGATTGATATATCGACATTGCTACATAGTTTTACTGCAGTCTTTCCTTATATCTAAGGATGTTAAGGATGATGCTATGGATGAAATGAGAAAATTGAAGTATTTTGGAACTGTAGAGAGACACGAGGAGTTGGGGAGAACCATTGTGGAAAGAGACATCCCAAAAGGGATGAAGGGAGGAGGACTATATAGAAAATGGATTCAGGGTTTAACTGAAGAGTTGATTATGACAGAAGTGGGTCTTCTGGTCTATGAGGGAGAGAGAAATACCAAAGTTCTGCTCAGGACAAGCTATTTGATGATGACTTATAATGAGCCCAGTTTGAAGTGGGAATAAAAACACATATCACAAAGTTCTTTAATTTTAAGTCTGCATAATGCTGATACGAAGGGTGTGAGCCCTAACAGCAATGTATCATTGAAGAAGATGAACATTAAGAAGAAAGAAGAAGAAAATAAAAAAAAAAGGAAAAACTGAGAAGAATAAGGAAGAAGAAAACAAGAAGAAAGAAGAGAAAGAAGAAAATATATAGAATTAGAAGAACAAGAGAAAGAAGAAAATATATAGAATTAGAAGAACAAAGAAAAAGAAAGAAAATATTAGAATTGAAGAACAAGAAAGAAAAAAATATAGAATTAGAAGAACAAAGAAAGAAAATATATAGAATTAGAAGAACAAAGAAGAAGAAAAATATAGAATTAGAAGAACAAAGAGAAAGAAGAAATATATAGAATTAGAAGAACAAGAAAGAAGAAAATATAGAATTAGGAAGAACAAAGAGAAGAAGAAAAATATAGAATTAGAAGAACAAGGAAAGAAGAAAAATATAGAATTAGAAGAACAAAAGAAAGAAGAAAAATATATAGAATTAGAAGAACAAAGGAAAGAAGAAAAATATAGAATTAGAAGACAAGAGAAAGAAGAAAATATGGAATTAGAAGAACAAGAGAAAGAAGAAAAAATATGGAATTAGAAGAACAAAGAGAAAGAAGAAAAATATAAATTAGAAGAAAAAGAAGAAAGAAGAAAGAAATATATAGAATTAGAAGAACAAAGAAAGAAGAAAAATATAGAATTAGAAGAACAAGAAAGAAAGAAAAATATGAATTAGAAGAACAAAGAGAAAGAAGAAAATGAAGAATTAGAAGAACAAAGAGAAAGAAGAAAAAATATAGAATAGAAGAAAAAGAAGAAAGAAAAATATATAGAATTAGAAGAACAAAGAGAAAGAAGAAAAATATAGAATTAGAAGAACAAAGAGAAGAAGAAAAAATATAGAATTAGAAGAACAAAGAGAAAGAAGAAAAATATATAGAATTAGAAGAACAAAGAGAAAGAAGAAAAATATATAGAATTAGAAGAACAAAGAGAAAAGAAAAATATAGAATTAGAAGAACAAAGAAAGAAGAAAATATATGAATTAGAAGAACAAAGAGAAAGAAGAAAAATATATAGAATTAGAAGAACAAAGAGAAAGAAGAAAAATATATGAATTAGAAGAAGCAAAGAGAAAAAGAAGAAAGAGATAGAAATTAGAAGAACAAGAGAAAGAAGAAAAAGAAAGAGAAAAGAAAAGAAGAACAAAGAAAGAAAGAAGAAAATATAGAATTAGAAGAACAAAGAAAGAAGAAAAATATATAGAATTAGAAGAACAAAGAGAAAGAAGAAAAATATATAGAATAGAAGAAACAAGAGAGAAAGAAGAAAAAAAAGAAGAAGAAGAAGAGAAAGGAAAGAAGAAAGGAAGAAAGAAGCAAAGAGGAAAGAAGAAAGGAAGAAAGAAGAAAGAGGAAAAGAAGAAAGGAAGAAAGAATAGAAGAGGAAGAAAGAAAAGAAAGGGAAGAAAGAAGAAAGAGGAAGAAGAGGAAGAAGAAGAAAAAGAAGAAGGAGAGAAAGAAGCAAAGAGGAAAAGAAGAAAGGAAGAAAGAAGAAAGGAAAAGAAGAAAGGAAGAAAGAAGCAAGAAAGAAGAAAGAAAGAAGCAAGGAAAGGAAGAAAGAAGCAAAGGAAAGAAGAAGGAAGAAAGAGCAAAGGAAAAGAAGAAAGAAGAAAAAGAAAGAAGAACAAAATAAAAGAAGGAAAGAAGTAATAAGAGACACAAGTAAGCATAAATTGGATGAATTGAAATGTAATGATAATCAAATTAACAAATCTGTGTAACTTGAGATTGGTAATTAGATACAGAAGTAGCTAATATTTACTTGAACCTTGTGTTTGTTCTTTCTCTATTGAAGGCGATACCCTCTCTGTACTCTCTTTACTAAAACCATTATCATGCAAATTTATTCAAGAGCAGCAACTCACCAGTACAAATAGGTTGGCTACAAAGAGGATGACAGCTCAGCTGAACGTCATACAGTAAAGACAGGTTGTAGACATTCGGGCAAGATGAAGAGAATGAAATAGTTAGAGGAAGGATAAAAAAAAAATATACTAGTGGGAACGAATGTGAACACGAGAACAAGGAGAAGATTTAGTATTACGTTGTTTGTAGGTGTTTCTTGATAAAGGCCTATAGTTAAAACCTCGAGTAATGTTATTTTTTATGTAATCTTGTATTTTTCCTTCCTCATGTACTACTATAATCAGTTATCAGTTATATGAGGACTATCATCATAGCACTCCGGACACGTCCATAGGTGCTCCGATCTCCGTCTCAACAAATCCAGCAACGTCTAGCACTTCGATGTTGATTAATCAATCTCTTTGTATATTTTGTATGTCGCTCTTCTCGGGATGTACCAAAATCGACACCTCTCTCTCTCTCTCTCAATCTGGTCAGTGACTGGGATTCACAATCCTGAAACTCATCTGTTCGGAAAAACTATCTCAATTCTTTAAGAATGTCATTTCTATCCTTTGCAGCTCGCACTATTATCATAGCCATGCCAGTCAATCTATCAGCTCGTTCATAACCACTGACTCCTGCGTGCCAAGAAGCAAAAATGATGGTGATTTCTCTGATCATTGTCTGTACCTCTACCCAGTTACGTCTCACCATTCATGTTTCCACTTTACGAATCATGTTCATGGAGTCACTGAATATAAAATCTAGAGAGTAGTTATAAGTCGTGTTCTACCTCTTCTCCCCTTTGTGAAAATATTTCCTTCATGTTAAAAGTCTTCTACAACAATTTGAGTCTTTTTATATATCTAAAATCATCCTTGTGGTACCGGGGCCTGCATGGGAAGCACAAAATAGTATCACTGTGACCTACAAGGCATGTCGTAAGAGACGACTGATTAGGGGACTCATCATTATCAAATAGCTTGCCCTGAGCAGAACTTTGCCACCCCAACAGTCCTCCGGAACCTTTCTCATAGGCCAGATGTCCTGCTTCTGCAGCCGTCATTTTCAAACCATCAGTTACATCCTGAATCCATCTTCTCCGTGGTCTTTCTCTTCTTCTCTTTGTCGGTATGCCTCTTCCATGATGGTCTTCTCCAGCCCTTCATGTATTTTTATATTCCAAGATATACCATAGTAATTTTTAATATTATCATCAAATAGCTGGCCCTAAGAAGAACTTTACCACCCTCCTAGTTGCTACGGGTTCGAATCCGGAATTAGGGAACAAGGAAGCTACAATAGTAAATAACAAGAATCGAAGAATTCAGAAGTGCATGCCTACTTGTAGGCGCATAACTGGCACAACGTACAATCGCTCTTAGGCTCAGATTACATATAAATCACACAGAGTGGGTTAACAAGTAGTTGATATGGAGCGTTCGAAGAAGAAGAAGAAGATTTGTCCAAAATATCTCCATTTTCTCATTCTTATATTTGCAGCATCAGCCAGTTTTCTTTGATTTTGAAATACTTCTAGATAGAATTATTTCTTCTCTTCCAAGCCCATTATACACTACACATATGGCACTTCAGTAACACTTATATTCAAACGTATATTTGCTGACTGCACCCGTATATTTACTGACTGAACCCGCACATAAAACGTTTGTTGAACTTTTTCTCATCGTCTATGTACTTTCCAGGGTTTTACATTTGCTTGTAAATCGAGCGTCGAGTTTAAACCCCAAAAATGTGTTTACATATGTAAAAACCGTTTTCCGGTGCGTATCGCATTAATAAATAGATTGAGTCGTTTCTTTAACGTTTCAACCAGTTACTGAAGTTGACTTATTTGAAATATTCCTCTCTGTTCCTTGTGGAGCATAGGGCCTCAACAGTTCTTAGCCACTTTTCTAGATGTCTGGCTGTTTATTTTATGTTTTCCCAAGAGAGTCGTGCACTCCTCAGTTCCTCAAGAAGACTCCGTCTTCAGGTCTGTTAAGACGTCCCTTTTTCCGTTTTCCTTGCGAGTTCCACTAAACTGCTTGTCTAGTGACATTCAAATGTGTCTTCTGTAGGGTATGCCCACAACATCGCCATTTTCTCCTCTTAACCTGGATCATCATTAGTTCCTCTTCTCATCCACAGGTCTGTACGTGTGCAGCCTGAAACCAAATTGTATAATAAAACGCGCCCGAGTGGTTGTCGGAGCTCAAATTTGGGGTGTAAAGAATAGAACCACTGTTACCTGCCACGCGTATCGTAAGAGGCAACTAAGGAGGTTTGGATGAAATCGGATGCACATGTCCTAAACGTGTACGAAGCAGGACTTTTTGGCGCCGCCGTTTTGGCGCCACCGTTTTGGCGCGACCGTTTTGGCGCTGGATTTTTTGGCGCAGAGCCGTTTTAGCACCATTTAAAAATAACTTCATATTTAACTTAACGTTTATAAATAACTGTTTTCAATAAATTATAAATTTTTAATAAATCCAATGCAATGCAAAATATATAAATTAAAAACGTTTAACGAATCTTGTTCAATATTTTACCTTTAATAAGTTTTCCGAAAGTCCGTGTTTTAATCCATCAAAAATTATGCGCTCAATTATGTGATCAATTTATCTAATTCTACTTATTGTGAGATTGAGTCTAGAACATTCTTACACTTTTATAGACTAAAAGCGCACGTGTGATTAGGCAGAAGCGGCAAATACCGGTGTAGGTCACTTTACGGGTAAACGGGTCAAGCTATGAACATTTGGAAGTGACAGGATTTCTGACATTTGCGATGGACAAGATGTGACACTCAGTCGGTCAGCGTGTCAATTCTCGATCATCTCAAATGAAACGGCTGATGATATAATTCAGACACCTGACATTTGTTCCAATAAACGCTGATGTTTAAGTATATTGTTTCATTAGAGTTAATATACATGTACACTAAAAATTAAATTAATATTAAGGTTATTGAAATTTATTGAGGAATCTGTGCGCCAAAACGTCCTGCGCCAAAACGTTCTGCGCCAAAACGGTCGCGCCAAAACGGTCGCGCCAAAACGTCACGTACCGAACGTGTAGAAGTATATGCGTTTAGAGGCCTGCCAAACCAATGTGCAACGTATACACGTTCTTGGCAAAGATCAAACATATCACAAAGAGTGATTAAAATTGCTCGTAAAGAACGAACGCAAAGAAGAAGAAGAAGATAATTTAACTTTCCAGCATTTGAGAAGTTTAGACAGAAATCGATGCACGAGGAACATAAGCAGGAGTGTGTTCAGCCAGAACGTCAAAGGAACCGTTAGTATGTATACATTTCAACATCTGATGGAGAAAACCGTGCACCTATGAGTCTACCCGGAGCTCTATGACATCAGTTCAGAAACCAATAACTGAGAGAAGATGAATCTTCTCCTAATGTTCCTCTTTCTTAAAAGTGAACCAGGATGTGAACCCCCGCAATTTCGAGAGTAAGAAAAAAACCTGTCAAATCATGTTATTACATCGACAGTATAATGGTTTGACTCCTACGCTCTACCTGCTTGACTATGCCCGTGTTACAACCATTTGACCATACAAGGGGCATAACAACGTGACGATGCCAATTCTCTAACCAATCAACTATGCCAGTGTCCTACTCACTTGACCATAATCAGTGGCAGATCGTCATTAAGGGCCAGAGGGGCTTGGCCCCAACAAAAATAATGTGTAACGTATATTTATTATTTAATGGATTAAAATATAACCTAACAGAAAACCATGATTTTTCCGAAAATGTGTGTCTGGCCCACCAACAAAAACGATCACGAGCCGCCACTGACCATACTAGATAGCGCCCTAACAATTTAGATATGCCAGCGCCCTACCCACTTGACCGTGCTGGCGTTTTAACCATTTGACCATGTTGGCGTCCTCCCACACAACTGGCCATGCTGGCGCTCTAAATATTTCACTAAGCCGGTGTCCTACCCACTTGACCATGCTGAAGCACTAACCGTTTCACTGTACCAGTTTACTTGGCTATTCCCTGTCTTACACACTTGACTATACCAATGACCAGACTATGCCAGTGCTCTAACCACTTGACTGTCCAAGAACCCTACCATTGTACTGTATCAGTGTTCTAACCACGCGACTATACCAGAGCCCTAACTACTTGACTACGCAAACAAACTACCAATTTACTATACCAGCTTGATTTGGATCATAGTAATCGATACATCTTGCTTGAATTACATTGAAAAACAAAAAATGAAGTGGTTTGGCCAATTAATAAGAATGCACCCAAACTCCCCAGTATACAGAGCCGTCTACATCAGAACATCAGGAAAGAAGGCGAGAGGAAGACCACGAAAAGATGGTTAGATGGCATAGCAGAATCCTGTCAAAAAGCAAAAATAACAATCACCCAAGCCACTAGAATAGCGCAGGACAAAAACAGAAAACCACGACATTAGACAACAGCCCGGTAACAGTGTGACGTCACTGGGCAACAACTCGGTAGAAGTTTGACGACATTGGACAACAACAACTGGTAACAGTTTGACGACAAAAGAAAGAACAAAAAACACCTATGATCATATGCAGCTACTTCTGGTCAGATATGACTTTTTCCACTATTCCCGATGTCACGCCACTTTAAACAAAATAGAATTATAAACCAACAAAGAACCAGTGTCGTTAGTCGCCACAGCATGATGGACATACTGAGGGAGAGATCGAAGCACTTATAGACTAATTTGTTCGACGTGCAGTGATGGTGATCCGACGACTAAATTAAAACTAAACTAAACAAATCCAATCTCTCTTCATCTACAAACTTCAAGCCGTCTAAAACCGAATGAATTACGTCATTGCGCCTGGTTTTAATCCCTATAGCTCAGTCCCTCTTTGAAGAAATGGAACGCTATCTGCCGAGAATAATGCACAAAGCATGAACTTCTTAGCACCGGCAACAATCCTATGAGCCTCTGGAAAAAAAGCACGTGAACATAGCTGCTCAGTTTGGACTCGAACTCCTACCTTAGGAACGCAAGGCAAGAGCTTTACCACTTAGCCACAACGATACATTAAGCATATCAGTTTAATCATCATCAAGTAGCTTGTCTTGAGCAGAGCTTTGCCACCCCAACAGTCCTCCGAATTTCTCTCTCTCATAGGCCAGATGTCCTGATTCTGCAGCCGTCATATTCAGACCATCAGTTATATCCTGAATCCATATTCTCCGTGGTTTTCCTCTTCTTCTCTTTGCCGGTATGCCTCCTACCATGATGGTCTTCTCCAGCCCTTCATGTATTTTTATATTCCAAGATATACCATAGTAATTTTTAATATCATCATCAAATAGCTGGCCATAAGAAGAACTTTACCACCCTCCCAGTTGCTACGGGTTCGAATCCGAACCGAGTCACAATTTGCCACTAGATCTCCAAGCTTGCCACGTAAAAATGCCATACCCCAGGTAATTTACCGCTGAATATTCCCACACATCCCGGAGGATATAAGTATACCCTTCCTTAACCGTGCAAATTTACCCAGACCCAAACTGGCAATACAGACACAAACCAATAAGAGAACTTAAAGCAAATAGCAGGTGATGGTCTCATTGTGCAAGGACCTGATCTCCCGTGTGGATTCCTACGCCCTGCGCAAATAAACCCACTGAAGAAAAGAAGACTTAAATGTTGAAATCTCCGTGCCAGGGAGTGTACCTGCGATGAATTAATTAGAAATGTGCAAACATGCGCAAGTGAAGTGCTTATTCGCCCTCAACGTTCGCAAAGACAGACAGCTCAACCAGATAATACTTGAAATCAGGATGCCCTTTGAGAGGATCTGAATTTTTTACATCGACACGATAAACAATTTATTTGAAACTTTAAAAATAATTTTAGATCAAGACATGAAAGAAACAAAATGTTTCCTTTTTTTTAAATCTTTTTTTTTTTTAAACGTAGACGCTAGTTAAGCTGAATAGTGATGTCGTACTATACTATCATTTGTTCCCTAAAGCTTGCACATGTAATAGTTATAAGTCTCCCTCCTCCCTTACACTCACATCCTCTGTTGTCGCCATGTATTAGTTTAAGACACCTAGTGGGGATATCTATGGCTAAGTGGTTAAGATGTGTGCCTGTCGTTCTGAAGCCTGTTAGTTCGAATTCGGATAGAGTCACGTGTGTAACTTTTGGGTTACTGCTGGAGCTACGAAGCTCGTGCTTTATGCAGCACTCTCGGCTGGTGGTATGCCATTTCTGCTGACTGGGACGGAGCCATATGTGCAATGAAGTAAATCCTTCTTCTTAAGGACAGACGGCAACCCTAAACAGAAATATTGATCATTGAGGTTGCGTTTATGATTCTAAATGATCAACTTGATGTTAAAACTCGGGGAAAAAATTTCAAAAATCCAAGCATGTATATTCTATGAAAAAATTTAATATAGAGGGTTTTTAAGGAAAAATGCCCAAAAAGTAACCTTGCAAAATACAGGATGATTTATGTTCTATTCAGGTTAGCACTATAGAACTTTCAGATGTTATTGTAAATCGGCATATCTTGAACTGGTAGCAAAATATTTATAAAGTATAATAAAATGAGTTTTTCTGAATTTTTTAATGCAAATCCAGATTTTTGACTAAAAAATATGGGGTAGGAGATATTCTTTTGCATGAGACACAAAACTGTTCAATGAACTCTTTTTAAAGTGGTAGGGGATGATCAAATATGCATAAGAAAGAAGTATGCACATTTATACACCAATCCTTTCAGTAGTTTTTGAAAAAACGTGTATTTAGTGACATACATTTACGGAAAATAACAATTTTGAGAAAAAGCAAAAAAACTAACATATTTTCAATTATTGACCAAATTAATTTACTTTAAGATCCCCCAGTAGCATACAAACTTGCCTCATCACATGCTTTAGATGCCATGCTAGTTGTTTTACATCTTTCTATCTTTTTGTGCCTAAATTCTGTATTAGCAAGGAAGATATGTGGTTTTTATAGATGACAGCAAAATATTGAAAATAATGTTTTCCAAAGGAAAAGTTAAACTAAAACAAAAGTTTCATATCGGCACAATTTCATATTATTAACTACAATATTGGCATCATTGACAGTTATTTTTAAGCTCCTCCTCAAAGTAAATGAGATCTTAGGACACCAAGTCCATATAAGATTATGGAAAGATTCATTAGCATTGTGAGAACCACCATGAATATATTTTGTCAACGAAGTCGCAAGATAGCTTGACAAATACTTGCATTATGTTGCCAAAAATAAAATTAGGCAGTTTGTTCTCAATCAGCAAAACTTTATCTTTTGGGCACAAGCTACTCAGCCTATTGCAGTTCTCATCGTTATCTTTGTGATGTTTAAATATGGCTCAAATACTATTTATCCAACCAATGTTTTCTAATTTTCCAGAATTTTTCATACAAGTTACATCATAATCACACTGCATAAGTTTAATGATGCTATTAGTTAATCTATCTGCACTACCATATTACTATAAACACTTTGCTACCATCTGTTGAAGCAAAGTTATGATATTTCCTATATAATTAGCTAAAAAACATATACATGCCTAGTTAAAAAAATTAATTAAAATACAAAACTACATATTTTTTTCAAACTAAAGATAGATTCTTGTTCGAAATTGGATGTATTACCTAAAAATTAAAAAAACTCAAATTTCATTTTTTTAAGAAAAATCGTTAAATATAGGGGTGAGGTCTGTCCTTAAGCCCTTTTTAGGCTTTCTGAATATCTTTCGAGAGCTCTCTCTCTTTCTCATCCTGCCTCTCTTCTTCTCTCACACGCACACTAGTATATTATCTGCCACCCTCACACACACACACTCTCTCATACTATCTTAAACACCCTGTGATATTCTGTTCCCCACTCATACGTTATCCTGTCTCTCACTCAAACTCTCTCACTCACACACTCTCCCATCTTTCCAGCAACACCCTTTCACACAAAATGTACCCACACACCTGATATAACCAACCAACCATCGACTGATTGATTGATTGAAAGGACCATCATCATTGCACTTCGGTGAGTAACCATGTGTGCTTCGATCTCTTTCTTACACGAGAATAACTCAGCTGCAGCTCAGAACTCCGTAGCACCGTCGAGGCTCCATGGTGTAATTTTGAAGATGGTGAAGATATTTTTGTTGGAATTTTTTTAAATTTTTTTATGTATTTTGCCCGGGCAGCGGCTTTCCAGCCTGCTCTTCTCAATTTTGAACTGCTAAAGGTTCTTTAACGTACTCTAGCCCGTCTGCCCAGCGTGTTCGTAGCGCGTTGGACTACGGGTGACTTCCCTCTGTGTGTGCGGTTCAATTCCACGGGATGGCAGAAAAAGCCACAGATTCCCCAGATTTACGGTGTTCGTGGCACCGAACCGAAGGGTTACGATGTCTATGGCACCGAGCCGAAGAGCTAAAAGCTCAAGTGCTTCTGGGATAAAAAAATTTAAAAACCTACTCAAAATGAACACGGGACCTACGTTTTATCGTCTGTCTCTAGGTCTGGGAACTCGATCTCAAACCAACCATCAAACACACACACCACACACACATCCCACACACATCCCACATCATCATCAAGTTCAATAAATCCATCATTATTCCCAGTTCTGTAGATTCTACAAACAAATTCAACAACTTCCCCATCTCATTCTCGTAACGATCACGCCATTAACTAGATCACAAACTAATGCATGCAAACAAACGGAAGTTCTATATTCGCAGTAACCATAGCAACAACGATTAACAAGAAATGAAACAGCTTACTAAAGACCGGAACGCACTCTGATCCCCTTGTAAGTGTGTTTGCATTTCATAGAATTTCTTTGAACAGTCAGAAAGAAAGAAATGTTTAGAAATCTTGTCAAGTTTCTCTGTAACACGAAGGTGATATTTTTTTATTGATCAACCAGAAAGGTTACCAGATTTTTCTTACTTCTACATCCAAATTTGATAGAAAATAATCATGTACTGTTGGTCTGTGTAAACGTTCGTTTAAGATTTCGTATGTTTGACTTGTCTTTTCTTCAGCGGTTGTGTCTTGTAGACTGGCACAGGCTAAGGTTGTTCTTAATAGCTGCATGTCCTTAGGGTAGGCTTGTGAAAATTTGTCGTTGATTTTTTTCTGTGACATGAGGTTAAGAGGGGCATTGTTATAGCTGTCAATCTCAACCGTGTGGTGGCGAGGCTCGCAAGAGGAACAAAGAATAGTACCACTGCGACCTACAAGGCATGTCGTAAGAGGCGACTGAGGTAGGGACCTATGGAAGCTACCCTAGTAAATAAAATGCGTTGCAGAAATCGAATGTGCTGGTCTACTTGTAGGCACATAACTCGCATATCGTATAATCGTTCTTAGGCTCAGATCGCATACAAATCACAAATAGTTGTTTAACAAGTGGTCGTTATGGAGCGTTCGAAGAGGAAGCTGTCAAACTTTATTTCTGTTGGTATCAATTTTAGACTGTTAGTCTTTCTCTTCTCCTACATTCTTGTACTTTCTCCTACATTCTTGTACTTTCTCCTACATTCTTGTACTTTCTCCTACATTTTTGCACTTTCTCCTACATTCTTGTACTTTCTCCTACATTCTTGTACTTTCTCCTACATTCTTGTACTTTCTCCTACATTCTTGTACTTTCTCCTACCTTCTTGCACTTTCTCCTACATTCTTGCACTTTCTCCTACATTCTTGTACTTTCTCCTACATTCTTGTACTTTCTCCTACATTCTTGCACTTTCTTCTACATTCTTGCACTTTCTCCTACATTCTTGTACTTTCTCCTACATTCTTGTACTTTCTCCTACATTATTGTACTTTCTCCTACATTCTTGTACTTTCTCCTACATTCTTGTACTTTCTCCTACATTCTTGCACTTTCTCCTACATTCTTGTACTTTCTTCTACATTCTTGCACTTTCTCCTACATTCTTGTACTTTCTCCTACATTCTTGTACTTTCTCCTACATTCTTGCACTTTCTCCTACATTCTTGCACTTTCTTCAACATTCTTGCACTTTCTTCTACATTCTTGCACTTTCACCTACATTCTTGTACTTTCTCCTACATTCTTGTACTTTCTCCTACATTCTTGCACTTTCTCCTACATTCTTGTACTTTCTCCTACATTCTTGTACTTTCTCCTACATTCTTGTACTTTCTCCTACATTCTTGCACTTTCTCCTACATTCTTGCACTTTCTCCTACATTCTTGTACTTTCTCCTACATTCTTGTACTTTCTCCTACATTCTTGCACTTTCTTCTACATTCTTGCACTTTCTCCTACATTCTTGTACTTTCTCCTACATTCTTGTACTTTCTCCTACATTCTTGTACTTTCTCCTACATTCTTGTACTTTCTCCTACATTCTTGTACTTTCTCCTACATTCTTGCACTTTCTCCTACATTCTTGTACTTTCTTCTACATTCTTGCACTTTCTCCTACATTCTTGTACTTTCTCCTACATTCTTGTACTTTCTCCTACATTCTTGCACTTTCTCCTACATTCTTGCACTTTCTTCAACATTCTTGCACTTTCTTCTACATTCTTGCACTTTCACCTACATTCTTGCACTTTCTCCTACATTCTTGCACTTTCTCCTACATTCTTGCACTTTCTTCTACATTCTTGCACTTTCTCCTACATTCTTGTACTTTCTCCTACATTCTTGTACTTTCTCCTACATTCTTGTACTTTCTCCTACATTCTTGCACTTTCTCCTACATTCTTGTACTTTCTCCTACATTCTTGTACTTTCTCCTACATTATTGCACTTTCTCCTACATTCTTGCACTTTCTCCTACATTCTTGTACTTTCTTCTACATTCTTGTACTTTCTCCTACATTCTTGCACTTTCTCCTACATTCTTGCACTTTCTTCTACATTCTTGCACTTTCTTCAACATTCTTGCACTTTCTTCTACATTATTGCACTTTCACCTACATTCTTGCACTTTCTCCTACATTCTTGCACTTTCTCCTACATTCTTGTACTTTCTCTGCTCACTAACTTATGTTTTTTCCCTCTTATTCTTTATCGTGGGCTCTCACTGTCTCTTTGACATCATTTTATACACTCTGTCAATTTCAGCAGAGCATGCAAATGCTACAGAAGAGTACTTAGAATATCATGGACAGAGAAAATAACAAATGTTACAGAAGAGTACTTAGAATATCATGGACAGAGAAAAGAACAAATGCTTCTGTTCTGCAACAGCTTGATATTAAAGAGAGTTTGCTATTAAAGAACATAAAAACAAGGAAAATTAAACATTTCGACACATCAAACGACATGAGTGCCTAGAAAAGATAATTTTGGAGAGAATGATGACTGGAAGAAGAACGAGAGGAAGACCTAGAAGACGATGGGTACATGATATCATTGACGATCTGAGAATGACTGCTGCTTAAGCCGGCCAACTTACACTGAACGGAGTGTTTTTCAGGACTGCTTTCATGGGAGCCAAGTTTCGGAAGGGACAAGCTACTTGATGATGATGATGATCTAACGTATAACAGTAAGAGAAGAATATAATATAACATATAACAGGTTAATAGTTTTATTGTTTCGGAAATTTATGTTTTAAACAAAATCAACTAATTTTAATTACTCCCATTTCCTCTATTTCTTTTTAACTATATTCACTACAGTTCAAATTAGTTTCATTTTCAATTGAAACCGCAATCGAAGAAGAGAGCATAAATATTGATGTTCTTTTATTCGTTTGAATTAAATACTGATCGGGCCATTAGAGGGCGTGGGAATCGTGTGTGGTTTTAGGTATCTTTCATATCGACCGTGGGAGAAATTTATACTATTTTATAATACAATTTAACTTAGTAATCGGAGCTACTTTTTTTTCTTCAGATTGGCAAGGTGGAGAAGATTACACGAATATTGAGGGTGGGTGGGATTCATTCTTCTTCTTCTTCGAAGCTTTATATCGACCACATGTTAACCACTATGTGTGATTTGGGCCTAAGAACAATTGTATGTTGTGCCAGTCATGCGTTTACAAGTAGTCCTACACATCCGATTTCTGCGATGCTTTTTATTTACTAATGCAGCTTACCTAGGTCCTACATTAGTCGCCTCTTATGATATCCTTTGTAGGTGGCAGTAGTACTATTCTTTGCTTCCCTTGCAGGTCCGGGAACCACACGGGCGGGATTTATTATGACGCATGTCATTTGCAGTACTTTTCTTTCATGACAGAACCCTGCAACTCTCGGGGTGTAACTAGTTCTCCCATCTCCTCCAACGTGGTGATCAAGATGTCTTTAATGGCTTGTTGCCACCGTTGTTTTTGTACTCCCCTGCATCATTTTCCAGGAATCATGCTCTCCATTATGGTGTTCTCTAAAACACATACTCCGTTTGATGGTGTCATCACGAAATAGCTTGTCACGAGCAGAACTTTGCCACTTTAACCCCTTGGAATTTCTTTCATAGACCAGATGCCCGTCTCAGCAACCGTCATGCTCAAATCATCAGTTACATCCTGAATCCATCTTCTCCATGATTTTAGTCTTCTTCTTCTTCTTCTTGCCGGTATGTCTCCTTCCATGATGGTCTTCTCCAACCCTTCTTTTTATATGTTCAAAATACTTAAATTTTGCTTGTTTTTATTTGTAGCTTCATCCAGTCTTCTTTGATTTTGAGTTCTTTCTGTATATATTTATTTGTTCTCTGTCCATGATATAGGGAAGACTTGTCTGTAATACTTAACATAAAAGAATTATAATATATTTAGTTTGGTCACCAAATTCTATTCCAAAAAACGGCACTTGAAAGCGTGATTGCAGTGTACGTAGACAGAGAGTTAACGTAAACAAATGCTATGACAGTCTTTGATAGTGTATTATCCTTGAAAAATATTGACATATCTACACTGATGGTTCTGTGATTTGGCACAGTCGGAGTGCATGGACTTTGAAGACTGGAACTAAAGGAAAAGTCATCAAAGATGCACCGTGCGCATATGCGACTACTACCAACAGCATGACTATGGAGGTCATGGCGGTGACACAATCTCCGGAGTGGCTACAGACGCAAACATTCACTCACCCGTGCATGCTCAGCGACTCTATGAGCATTATACAGAAGATCAAGAACGGTTATGTACGAAGGCAGTGCATGCAATGAGAGAGCTGCTGCACTGGTGAGCAATGCTGGGGTGTAGGGTAATGAGAGAGCGGCTGCACTGGTGAGCAATGCTGGGGTGTAGGGTAATGAGAGAGCGGCTGCACTGGTGAGCAATGCTGAGGTGTAGGGTAATGAGAGAGCGGCTGCACTGATGATCAATGCTGAGGTGTAGGGTAATGAGAGAGCGGCTGCACTGGTGAGCAATGCTGGGGTGTAGGGTAATGAGAGAGCGGCTGCACTGGTGAGCAATGCTGAGGTGTAGGGTAATGAGAGAGCGGCTGCACTGATGAGCAATGCTGAGGTGTAGGGTAATGAGAGAGCGGCTGCACTGATGAGCAATGCTGAGGTGTAGGGTAATGAGAGAGCGGCTGCACTGGTGAGCAATGCTGAGGTGTAGGGTAATGAGAGAGCGGCTGCACTGATGAGCAATGCTGAGGTGAAGGGCAATGAGAGAGCGGCTGCACTGGTGAGCAATGCTGAGGTGTAAAGCAATGAGAGAGCGGCTGCACTGATGAGCAATGCTGGGGTGTAGGGTCATGAGAGAGCGGCTGTACTGATGATCAATGCTGAGGTGTAGGGTAATGAGAGAGCGGCTGCACTGGTGAGCAATGCTGAGGTGTAGGGCAATGAGAGAGCGGCTGCACTGATGAGCAATGCTGAGGTGTAGGGTAATGAGAGAGCGGCTGTACTGATGATCAATGCTGGGGTGTAGGGCAATGAGAGAGCGACTGCACTGATGATCAATGCTGGGGCGAAGGGCAATGAGAGAGCGACTGCACTGATGATCAATGCTGAGGTGTAGGGCAATGAGAGAGCGGCTGCACTGATGAGCAATGCTGAGGTGTAGGGTAATGAGAGAGCGGCTGCACTGGTGAGCAATGCTGAGGTGTAGGGTAATGAGAGAGCGGCTGCACTGGTGAGCAATGCTGAGGTGTAGGGTAATGAGAGAGCGGCTGCACTGGTGAGCAATGCTGAGGTGTAGGGCAATGAGAGAGCGGCTGCACTGATGAGCAATGCTGAGGTGTAGGGTAATGAGAGAGCGGCTGCACTGTTGAGCAATGCTGAGGTGTAGGGCAATGAGAGAGCGGCTGCACTGATGAGCAATGCTGAGGTGTAGGGTAATGAGAGAGCGGCTGCACTGGTGAGCAATGCTGAGGTGTAGGGTAATGAGAGAGCGGCTGCACTGGTGAGCAATGCTGAGGTGTAGGGTAATGAGAGAGCGGCTGCACTGGTGAGCAATGCTGAGGTGTAGGGTAATGAGAGAGCGGCTGCACTGGTGAGCAATGCTGAGGTGTAGGGTAATGAGAGAGCGGCTGCACTGGTGAGCAATGCTGAGGTGTAGGGTAATGAGAGAGCGGCTGCACTGGTGAGCAATGCTGGGGCGAAGGGTAATGAGAGAGCAGCTGCACTGATGAGCAATGCTGAGGTGTAGGGTAATGAGAGAGCAGCTGCACTGATGATCAATGCTGAGGTGTAGGGTAATGAGAGAGCGGCTGCACTGATGATCAATGCTGAGGTGTAGGGTAATGAGAGAGCGGCTGCACTGATGATCAATGCTGGGGTGTAGGGTAATGAGAGAGCGGCTGCACTGATGATCAATGCTGAGGTATAGGGTAATGAGAGAGCGGCTGCACTGATGATCAATGCTGAGGTATAGGGTAATGAGAGAGCGGCTGCACTGATGATCAATGCTGAGGTATAGGGTAATGAGAGAGCGGCTGCACTGATGATCAATGCTGGGGTGTAGGGCAATGAGAGAGCGACTGCACTGATGATCAATGCTGGGGTGTAGGGTAATGAGAGAGCGGCTGCACTGATGAGCAATGCTGGGGCGAAGAGCAATGAGAGAGCGGCTGCACTGGTGAGCAATGCTGGGGCGAAGAGCAATGAGAGAGCGGCTGCACTGGTGAGCAATGCTGGGGCGAAGAGCAATGAGAGAGCGGCTGTACTGATGATCAATGCTGGGGTGTAGGGCAATGAGAGAGCGACTGCACTGATGATCAATGCTGGGGCGAAGGGCAATGAGAGAGCGACTGCACTGATGATCAATGCTGGGGCGAAGGGCAATGAGAGAGCGGCTGCACTGATGATCAATGCTGGGGCGAAGGGCAATGAGAGAGCGGCTGCACTGATGATCAATGCTGGGGCGAAGGGCAATGAGAGAGCGGCTGCACTGATGATCAATGCTGGGGTGTAGGGCAATGAGAGAGCGGCTGCACTGATGATCAATGCTGGGGTGTAGGGCAATGAGAGAGCGACTGCACTGATGATCAATGCTGGGGCGAAGGGCAATGAGAGAGCGGCTGCACTGGTGAGCAATGCTGGGGTGTAGGGCAATGAGAGAGCGGCTGCACTGATGATCAATGCTGGGGTGTAGGGCAATGAGAGAGCGGCTGCACTGGTGAGCAATGCTGAGGTGTAGGGTAATGAGAGAGCGGCTGCACTGGTGAGCAATGCTGGGGTGAAGGACAATGAGAGAGCGATTGCACTGATGAGTAATGCTACGATCGAGAATGGGTCTTCTATGGACAAAAACGACATCTTCAACTCCCTTCTACGAACGTTCCATATCTACCACATGTTAAACCACTCTTTGTGATGTGTATGTGATCTGAACCTAAGAGAGATTTGTACGGTGTGCCAGTTATGCTCATACAAGTAGGCCAGCACATCCGAATTTTGCGACGCTTTTTATTTACTAGTCTAGCTTCCCTATGCAACAACCTCAGTCGCCTCTTACGACCTGCCTTGTAGGTCGCAATGGTACTATTCTTTGCTCCCCTTGCAAGCCTCGGTAACACACAGGCGATCAATGCTCTAAGAGAGAACATAAGCTCTGAAGATAAGCTCTTAAGCTACGAAGATAAAGGGTATTCTCTATCTCGGTTGCGCAAGTTGTGTATACCGATAGGTGAGGCAAGATGGGAAAACCGTGAAAGAAACCCCAGTAGATACATTAATCAACATAGAGCGGAAGTTGGACACTGAAATACATGATTGGGAGGAGATCGGAGCAATTATGGACATGTTCGATGTGCAATGAAGATGGTCCTCAAATGAACAATGACAAATATTATTCCTAACATCACGTCACATAGAAACGTCGTATCCGTGTGCGTAGACTGAGAGTTAATGTGAGAAGAATCTCAACCGATTCTCTGTTCATCTTCCAACTATTGTTTCAACCGATTCTCTGTTCATCTTCCAACTATTGTTTCAACCGATTCTCTGTTCACCTTTCAATTATTGTTTTAACCGATTCTCTGTTCATCTTTCAACTATTGTTTCAACCGATTCTTTGTTCATCTTCCAACTATTGTTTCAACCGATTCTCTGTTCACCTTTCAATTATTGTTTTAACCGATTCTCTGTTCATCTTTCAACTATTGTTTCAACCGATTCTTTGTTCATCTTCCAACTATTGTTTCAACCGATTCTCTGTTCACCTTTCAATTATTGTTTTAACCGATTCTCTGTTCATCTTTCAACTATTGTTTCAACCGATTCTTTGTTCATCTTTCAACTTTTGTTTCAACCGATTTTCTTTTCATCTTCCAAATATTGTTTCAATCGATTTCTGAAATTGTGTTCCATAAAATGTTGATCACGCTCAACCATTAGTTGATGTGAATGTAGTTTTTTTGTTTTTTGTTTTTTGGCTCATCAATGGCAGATGTGTTGCCTAAAGGAACAGATGGTCATGGTTCGATGCCTATTTTCTTTACGATATCAATTGTCTAGGTCGCAAGGCTATGATTCGTAACGACGGATTCATGCATTAAATATTTGCTTTTCACAGAACGATGTGATCAATGAAGGAATCAAAGTGGGTTTGCCTGTATTTATTGATTTTATTAGATGCACAAAGAGTTGATGGTAAAATGAGACATCATTTTAACATTTGAGTAATTTCAATACAGATGGTGTTGTAGTACTATCTAGAAGAATACATGTAACGTCCGTGGGGCGCCAGGCGGAGATTAGGTGGAGGCTTCTGTTTTCTTCTGTAGGATTATTATGAGCAATGATGTCTAAATCGGGCATCTCCAGTTCTAACACCTGTGCTAGGTGTTTGATTTCAAACTGATCTGTTCATAGCAGGTTTTTTTTATCCAATTCGATGCCATAAGGAATTAGTCTCTGCTGTTCTAAAGGGATGCGAGTCATGGACAATACTGACATACGGATGTAGTCATGGACAATACTGACATACGGATGTAGTCATGGACAATACTGACATACGGATGTAGTCATGGACAATACTGACATACGGATGTAGTCATGGACAATACTGACATACGGATGTAGTCATGGACAATACTGACATACGGATGTAGTCATGGACAATACTGACATACGGATGTAGTCATGGACAATACTGACATACGGATGTAGTCATGGACAATACTGACATACGGATGTAGTCATGGACAATACTGACATACGGATGTAGTCATGGACAATACTGACATACGGATGTAGTCATGGACAATACTGACATACGGATGTAGTCATGGACAATACTGACATACGGATGTAGTCATGGACAATACTGACATACGGATGTAGTCATGGACAATACTGACATACGGATGTAGTCATGGACAATACTGACATACGGATGTAGTCATGGACAATACTGACATACGGATGTAGTCATGGACAATACTGACATACGGATGTAGTCATGGACAATACTGACATACGGATGTAGTCATGGACAATACTGACATACGGATGTAGTCATGGACAATACTGACATACGGATGTAGTCATGGACAATACTGACATACGGATGTAGTCATGGACAATACTGACATACGGATGTAGTCATGGACAATACTGACATACGGATGTAGTCATGTACAATACTGACATACGGATGTAGTCATGGACAATACTGACATACGGATGTAGTCATGTACAATACTGACATACGGATGTAGTCATGGACAATATTGACATACGGATGCGAGTTATGGGCAATATTGACATACGGATGCGAGTTATGGGCAATATTGACATACGGATGCGAGTTATGGGCAATATTGACATACGGATGCGAGTTATGGACAATATTGACATACGGATGCGAGTTATGGACAATATTGACATACGGATGCGAGTTATGGGCAATATTGACATACGGATGCGAGTTATGGGCAATATTGACATACGGATGCGAGTTATGGACAATGTTGACATACGGATGCGAGTTATGGGCAATATTGACATACTGATGTGACTCATGGACAATATTGACATATGGATGTGTGTCATGGACAATACTGACATACGGATGCGAGTCATGGACAAACTGACATATGGATGCGACTCATGGACAATAAACAAACAGATCGAAAAATATCTAAGGGCCACAGAGATGTGGTTTTACAGAAGAATGATTAGAATCCCACGGACTGCTAAAATGACTAATGTTGAGGTGTTGAATGAGGTCTAGACACAGAGTAAGTTTATCATCAATACAAGAAAGAAGCAGTCATCATTTTTCGGACATGTGATGAGAAGGGAGGTTTAGAACACATTGTGACAACCGGTAAAATAGAAGGTAGACGAGATAGAGGAAGACAGAGAGAGAACATTTTGGATAGCCTGACTTCATGGCAAGGTAGAAACGTCAATATCTGAGATGATAGCAAACACCAGAGATTTGTGGAGATCCATGATCGCCTATGCCTGCCGGCACGGTACCAGATGATAATGATCTTCAAGGGACTCTCTGGGACTCTGTTTACTGGGGCTATTTTTTGTATCTGACTTTAAGTCGATGCTTAAGGATATCCAGAATGGCAGGTTGGGGTATGTGTGGATGCCGTCTATTGAGGTTTTCCAACCTCCAGAGACTTACGTGTATCTACTGTGCCCGGGCAAGCTCGTGTTTGCGGCAATAAGAGAGAGACAGATTTGCATCGACAGCATTTATCGTCCGAGAGTTTAGAACGTAAAAAGTGGACGTTCTTCTGGTTTTTTTGGAAGCAATCTCATGTTGGATGAAGATACTAAGATTAATTTGTAATCTTTCCAGCGATTTAAAGTGTTTAGATATATTTAGATTATATATTGTGCAAGTAGAATGATAGAACATGTGGCGCCAATTTTAAAATGCAAACATGTCACCATGAACATAACACAAGCATTGTACAACACAATATTTCTTCCAACATTATGCTATCAGCCAAACTTGACGTTGACATCAAATGATAGAAGAAAACTAGTCACGACAGAGATGAAGTGTTTGTGCAGAATGATGGGAGTAACAAGAAGAGACCTGTTTAGAAATGAAGACATCATGAAAAAAAGTGTGTACAAACAACATCAGTACTGAACTTCATCAAGAAACAACAAATTAAATGTTTCAGCAGCATAAAGAGATAACCGGTTCCGGTCAAGATGGCGCGGCAAGCTGGTTGGGAATTTCTGCCGGCCTCTAACCGAAGTCGATTTTCAGTTTTCTTTGGATGGAATTTGTGTATTCTAGCCTGAATGTGATAGTCTAGTGCACCGTGTGACCCATCTAGGGAATTCTGAAACCACTGGGACAGGCCTAGCAAGCCGACAGTGGTATAATCCAATTTGTGCTCGTAGAATTATGAAGAGATTTCGAAAACGGTAAGCAGGGACACAAGGGGGAAACCAAGAAATAACATCAAGATATGCACTATTAATATCTGTGGAGCACAAGAAAAATTTCAAGACATCGTAGAACAAATGGAAAAACGTAAAATAGCAATATTAGGACTAGCAGACACACGCACCAAAGGACAAGGCTGCAAGAAGTTACATCTAGATTACACATACGCATACTCAGGTGTAGAAATCAACGCAAGAGCTAAACATGGCGTCGGATTCATCATTGACCCAGATCTAGCTAAGTCAATACTACACATAGGTTACATCTCAGAAAGAATAATGACAATCACAATACAGGAGAACGACATGGACACGACCTACATTCAAATTTACGCGCCGTGTAATAGTGCTGACAATATCGAAGAATGCGATGAATTTTATGACGTCATTAGCGATACTATAAATAGAATCAAATCAGGGGAGACTACTTTCTATTGGGTGATTTTAATGCACATTTAGGTTCTGATAGGACAGGAGTTGAGACATATCTAGGTCAATTCGGAGACAACACTAGTCAGAGAAATGGAAACGGCATAAGACTTCTGGAATTGTGTAACCAGCACGACCTAATTATTACCAACACACAATTTCAACACCTGCAATCACACATTTATACTTGGTACAAATGGAACAACTTAGACTGCAAGAGCCAAATAGATTTCATTCTAGTCAAAAGATCAAAAAGAAGGTCAGTAGTAGACGCTAGGGCTATACCAAATTTATGCATAGACACGGACCACAAAGCGGTAGTTATGACTATCAGAACACACAAGAAGAGTACCAGAGGGCAACACACAACTACAAAAGAAATAATCAAAATCAATAAATTAACAGATGTCAACACACAAGAGTCATATCTACAAAGAGTCACAGATAATTTTGTTAAACTAACTGAAGAAAGCAAGTCAGTAGAAGAAGAATGGACAGTATTTAAGAGAACTTTATTAGAAGCAGCCAAAGAAACATGTGGAACAGCAAAATACAGAGGTACCCGACCAAAAGCACAACTTGGTGGAATGACGAAGTAAAACTAGCGTAAAGGAGAAAAACACAGATAGAACTTATGGGCAAAAAACAAACATCAAAACGACCTCACTGAGTATAGAACAGCTAGAAAACAAGCCAAGGAGATAATAAAGAAGTCTAAAATACAAGCATGGCAAGATTATGGCGAAACATTAAATTCAGACTACAAAAATTCAACAAGACATTTTACAAGAAAATTAAAGCTATCGGGAAAGACAAGAACAATATGACCCAACTGAAATTATTAACGATGAAAACGGCCAAGCTCTTAATGATCCAAAAATGATAATGAACAGATGGCGACAATACTTTAGTGAACTTCTCAACCTTCAACAAGAGGACCAACCGAACACTCAAGAACTCACAGTAAATGTAACTTCGAAGTAGAACCAAGCATAACACTATCAGAGATCAGAAATGCTGTAAATATGGCCCCACCTAATAAAACACCAGGCCCAGACAATATCCCGGCCGACCTAATCAAAGCAACTAAAGAGGTAGGAATCAGCTGGCTCCATAGACTATTCAACCAAGTCTGGATCACACAAGAAACACCAGAAGATTGGAGGAATGCTACAATTGTTCCCATCTGGAAGAAGAAAGGTAGCAAGAGGGACTGTACAAAGTATAGAGGCATAGCGCTACTGAGCCACACTGGGAAAATATTCTGCAAAATACTTGAGAAAAGGCTCCGCCACATCATCGAGCCACAGCTTAATGACTCCCAAATGGGATTCAGGAAGAACAAAGCTGTACAGACGCAATATTCGCCCTCAGACAGTTAGTAGAAAGGACTATCGAATCCGACAAATATTTACACGTTGCATTTGTAGATCAGGAAAAAGCGTTCGACCGCGTAGATAGGCACAAGTTGTGGAAAATACTAACAACCTATGGGGTTAATGAACACCTAATCAACCTTTGCAAGAACATTTATACTGACAGCCAATGTACGATTAGAACAAATACAGGATTATCAGAAAAGTTTCACGTAGGGTCAGGAGTAAGACAAGGTTGCGTACTATCCCTGCTGCTATTCATCACGTACATTGACCACATTTGTAAAATAGCTAACACCAGCGAAGGAAACAACCTCGGAGAACTCTTAAATGAATTTCTTTTGCAGACGATCAGGCAATCATATCAACAACAGAAGAACAGCTACAACAACACATCAACAGACTCCAGTTAGCATGTAACGAATACAACATGAGAATTAACATCGACAAAACAGAAGTAATGACATTCGCCAGAGAGGAAAACACTACCAACATCTCCATCGATAATCATCTACTAAATCAAGCAAAAGATTTCACATACCTGGGAGCATTTTTTCAGCAAATGGAAGAATAACTAATGAAATTCAACACAGATGCAACAAAGCAAACCAAATGATAGGGCAAATGGCGCCAATTTTAAGATGCAAACACGTCACCATGAACACAAAAAGAGCAATGTTCAACACAATCTTTCTCCCACATTATGTTACCAGTGCCAAACCTGGACGCTGACAACAAACGATAGAAGAAAACTAGTCACAACAGAGATGAAGTGTCTACGCAGAATGCTGGGTGTAACAAGAAGAGACCGGTTGAGAAATGAAGACATCAGGAAAAAGTGGGTACAACATCAGTACTAGACTTCATCAAGAAACAACAAATTAAATGGTTCGGTCACGTAAGCAGATTACCATCAGACAGTGCACCCAAATAGCAATGCTGCTCCGATACAATGGGTACAAAGCAAAAGGCGGCCACGCAAAAGATGGACCTCAGAGATAACAGAGGCGACGAAAGAGACTATCTACGAAGCGCATACTAGGGCCGTTTTAGAAATCTCTTCCTGACCTGACGCTGTGAGGCATACAGGATTCGAGAAAGAAAGAGAAAGTAAGAAAGAGATAACCAACAGATAGTGCACCACAAAGAGAAATGTTACTATGATAAAGTGGATACAAAGCAAAATAAGTACACAAAAGGTTGATCCTCTTCTTACCTGACGTTGTGAGTCAAAACAGTGGTAGAGAAAAGACAACATAAAGAAAGACAAGAAGCATTTAACTACTAAGGGGCAGAGTGAGGAGTGTGTTTAACCATCAGTAAGTCATGGGAACCATCAGTATGTATACCCTGCGATATTTGTTCAGAAACACTGAGTACCTATAGGTCTGTCTGGAGTGCTGTGACGTCAGTTTAGTAACCAACACTCAAAAGAAGCGATGTCTTCGCAATCAGGGCGAACATTACTATTGTAAAATGTGTTTCAAAAATTGAAAGTGGTTGCATGGATTTCGAGACATTTTTCCAAGAAAGGAAAAAGTCTAAATATGTTTGTGAGTGTGTTGTCACATAGTTGTAACGTGACAGTTTCACGAGGGCATGATGGCACGAGTACTTGATGAAGGGGAGCTGTTAGAAGCCTTCCATGACACCAACAGCGTCAGACAGGGTTGTGTACTTCCCCCAACACTCTTCAGCATGATGTTTGCTGCCATTCTCATGAATGTCTTTTGGGAAAGCGACGAACATGGGGTAAAGATTAGATACAGGACAGACGGTAGTCTATTCAATCTTCGGAGGTTAAAATCCTGCACCAACGTAAAATAATCAACTATCTCAAACCTGTTGTTTGCTGATGACTGTGCCCTCGCTACCAACTCTGAAGAAGAAATGCAGCCTTTCATGGACAAGTTCTCAATGGCCTGTGATAAGTTTGGCCTTACCATTGACACCAAGAAAACTGAGGTCATATTCCAGCCCGCCCCTAGAATGTAGTACTACTGTCCAGTCATCAACATTAAACACCAGCGTCTCCTGCCAACGGACAAATTTGCTTATCTTAAATTTGCGTATTTTTAATTGAACTGTCGGTCGGAACGCGAAGGGTGTTGTAGTCAACACCACGTCGGCCTCCATTACTTCTCAGTGCCCTTCTAGTACCCATTTGAGGCTTGGTCGACCTGGGAACCGTTACGGTGAGCAAATAAGTGGAAATAAACCCGGATCATGCTCCTGACAAGCGAGTGCCATAACCATTATACTTTGGCGGCTCTCTTGTGTCAACACGTCTTTAACAATGCATGGGAAGCAACTGCATAATATACAAATGCAAGTCAAGGGAAATAACAAGATTAATGTGATACGCATTCAGAGATGAAGTATTTACTCAAAATGCTGGGAATATCAAGAAGAGGCCGGTTGAGAAATGAAGACTTTAAACGATAGAAGAAAACTAGTCACGACAGAGATAAAGTGTCTACGCAAAATGCTGGGAGTAACAAGAAGTCACTCCTGCTGTATCGTTTGTTGACAGAGGCCTTTTTCGAAACGTTGCTGTGTATTGTCATAGTTTTCGTATTTTGTAAAACCACAGTACTTTGTTTTTACGTGTTTCGCCATGTTTTCTATATGACTGTTAGGATTATCTATGCATCTTCTTGGAAGGTAGCATACCATTACTTTCCTTCCTGGTAGTGATCATACTGGTTCATGACTATAGCTATTGTCTCTATTACAGAGATTCTCTCTCTACCGTCATGAGTTTTGAGACCATAACAATTGATACTCTGACGGTTGCTTCCGTATTCATCCACTACCTGCTCCTATGGATTCACGTTACCGTGCCGAGGGGAAGCGGGGACTATATGGGTACTTCACCTTACCCAACGGTGTTCCATATGTTATGTTATGTTATGTTATGTTATGCGATCGACGTCATGACACATTGGGCATTAAAATTCGGGCTCCGTCCTCCACTGCAGCAGCCATCCTAAAGTCCATTTGTTCACTGTACCCATGAGAAGTTGATTAGTATATCTTCTCTCTCTCTCTCTCTCTCTCTCTCTCTCTCTCTACGAAGACGACACTGTCTGGCATGTCCAAACTTAATGCCTAATTCTCGAACACATTTCAATGTATGAGACTCGCTCTTGTCACATAAATGAGAGCTTACCGCATTGATGATATCGGCTCTGTCCATACTTCTGCCCGCTTGAGTTGGGGAATTGTTTGCAAGAAAGTCAGGACGCTCGTTACCCTGCACTCCAGCATGTCCAGGTGTGTACAGCCAAGTCATTTTCTTGAGTTGTGATCTCCGAATGATGTCTACCCATTCCACGCGCATACTTCCAGATTCAATCATTTGAAGCATATTCATCGAGTCTGATATGATAATCGTATGGGTAACATGTTGCTCAGTCACCCATGAGAGAACCCTGGAGACAGAAGAGATCTCCATAGTCATGCTCGATGTCGTTGTCTTGAAAGCGCTGCAGTCCTCACGAAGTGTGCTACCGTTTCGTTGTGCTGAATAAGCCCACGATGATCTGGTTCCGCGTCTGACAGATCTATCGGTGTAAATAATGCTGGATGTTAATGCTTTTCCACGAGTGCAAGAATCTCCGTAATGGCGACGTATTGGAAATACTGCTCAGTATTTCTATATTAGATATGTGATCTTGCCACCGGATGTTGTATGTTCATATGAGACAGTATGTGTGGAAGGTGTTAAGACCATGTTCTTGTCAGGCATTATGTTGAGCAGAGCTTTAATTTGCCATAACTCTTGTAAAAAAAAACTAATGGCATATTTGAAAATTATTCGCTCGTCTCCTTACTATATCTTTGCAACGTGAGCAAAATGTTGACCCCTAAACCCCTGATCCTAAAACAACAAAAAGAAAAAGAAAAACCAGTGGCTTCCGTATTATGACCGTCCACTCAGAAACGAAAAATATAGCGAGAATGATGCAAGCAGGTATGGGGGATGTGTGGTCCATCCGTAATGGAAGCAAAGAATAGTACCACTGCGACCTACAAGACATGTCATAAGAGGCGACTGGTGTAGGACCTATGGAAGCTACCCTAGTAAATAAAAAACATCGCAGAAATCGGGTGTGCTGGCCTACTTGAAGGAGCATAGCTGACACAACGTACAGTTGCTCTTAGGCTCAGCTCACATACAAGTCACACAAAGCGGTTAACAAGTAATCAATATGGAGCGTTCGAAAAAGGGGATTTCGAAAAAATCCCGATTGCTAAAAGTATAGAATGAACTGGCGTGTTGGGCTGCTGGACGCTGCTGGATTTGATGAGGCAGAGATCGGAGCACCTATGGACATGTCCGGAGTGCTATGATGATAGTCCCCTTATAACTGATAACTGAACCAAAAACCTTTCGAGCGATAGAGATCATTTTACGTACCAACCACATAAACAGAAATAAATAGTAGTAAATATGGCAGTTTAAACTTTGAACTGAAACACTGTGGGGCGGATTAGCGTAATGCATAAGAGTTCATCTATCAGCTCGGATATAAATGAGTTCAATACCAGACTTGACGTTCCACACGTTAGAAATGGAGCTGACCCTCCTACCTTCATGTTCACTAGGGTCTAGAAATGGGAAATGGCAGGCACTTCATACCCCAATGTCAGAAAAATCTACGAGACATTAAAATAAACAAGTCGCCATTAGAAAAAACTGTTATAAAACAGAAGATGGAGATATGTTGGGCATACACTGAGAAGAAATGATTAATGAATCACAAAGTAGAAGTTGTAGTTGGAGACGAATGGTTCAAGAAAGAAAAGGCACTCTATGAAAACATTGAAATAATCTTTCCTCAATAATATCGGACCAAATTTTATAGACGAGACTGAGCGAGTGGATGAGGATAAAGCGGCATAGAAGAATTGATTTGCAGACCCTAATAAGGTATATTTTTTATTTTCATAAAAGCTGTTTTCGCGTGTACCATTCTACTCCTAACGAACAATCTTTGCACATTTGCAGAACAGGTTGGTCTCCAGATTAATTATGCCAAGACCAAAATTATGGACCTCACAAACTCGATCGACAACATCGTAATAAATGGCCAAATACTGGAGAAAGTTGAACATTTTACATAGTTGGGTAGTAAAGTGTCAAACAATGGAGACACGATGAAAGAAATAAACTCTCGTTTTGCTATAGCAGCTAGTGCCTTCACTAAATTAACAAATAGCTGGCAATCTAAAGACCTTAGTATATGCACAAAAGTTAAATTATTTAGGTCATGTGTGATTCCTGTACTGACCTACGGTTGTGAAAGTTGAAATCAACAAAGAAAATTGATAAGAAACTGGACAGCTTTGAGAATAAATGTCTCTGAAAATTATTAAAAGTCAAATGGAGTGATTTCGTTTCGAACAACACAGTGAGAGATAGAACACACCAACAACCCGTATCAAATATTATAAGGTAACGAAGGTGGAAATATTTAGGTCATGTTCTTAGATCAGACGAAAAGAGACTAAATCAGCAAGTCCTTATGTGGTCACCAGTTGGGAAAAGAAAATGTGGAAGACCAAAGACCACTCTTCGAAGAACCATCCAACAAGAAAGTAAACTATTGGGATGTAAAACCATACAAGATCTCCAACTGCTAGCAACGAACCACATCACATGGTGATCTAAATCCTCTGCCCTATGTGCCGCCTTTGGCACGAAAGGAACAAACTAACTAACTAACATTCTACTCTACTCCTAATCTCTGTTGTACATCTTCCATATGATATTCCCAGATATTTGAGTCGATGGACTTGTTTCAGTGTTGTGTTTTTTATTTTGATATTACATTTTGGTGTTTCCTGTTTCTTATACCTAACCATTACCTCTGTTTTCTTTATATTCATACTTAATCCTTTCTTTTCACTTTCTCTCCCTATTGGTTATTGGTTACTAAACTGACGTCATTGCACTCCGGCAGACCCATAGGTGCTCAGTCTCCCCAACAGATATCGAAGAGTATGCATACTGATGGCTCCTGTGGCTCGCTGATTAAACACACCTCTCACTCTGCCTCTCAGGCATCCAGTTCGACTTGAACAACGGGTAACTCCAAACTGCTTAAATCGCTTGATCGATTCAACATCGATTTTAGTGTCCTCATCCAACAGAGAGTCTCGAAGAGACCGAAGAATATCCCCTTATCCATCTTCAACTCCCCAACAATCGATGCTGTTGATGCAAGCCTATTACGACTAATAAGTTTTGTAGATTTGGTTAATTTCTCGCTATGAGAATTGTGTTACCAACGTATATTAGATCTTACACAAATCTACTGGTTAGTTTGTTATTCGTACAGTCAAGGAGAGATTGGGGCAACACGGAGGCTGAACTCGCATTAAGGAGCTGATAGAAGATAATACAAGAGATGATGATTTTATTTATACTGATGGATCTGTGCAGAGTGGTGAGAAGTCAGACTGTGGTTTCTTGGCTAACGGGCATGGTAGGGCTGTTGTGGAGCGAAGTGAAGAATACAGGACAATCACTTCTAGTATGAGGATGAAGGTTGAGGCTGTTACTACTGCCCTTCGTAGGCTCTATTGAATTGCGTTTACAGGGCCGTTGTTGTATTTGACTCTCAGTTGTTGCTTCGGAATATCCAAAATGGTAGGCTTCGATATAAGTGGATGCCGTTTATTGGTCTAAAATGGTAGGATGCGATTTAGGGTGATGTCGTCTAAAGAAGTTTTTAACCTTCAGAAGCTCACATGGATCTACTGTCCTGGGCATGCGGGTGTTTGTGGTAATGAGAGAGTGGACAGGCTTGCTACAACAGCATCGATTGTTAGGGAGTTGAAGATAGATAAGGAGGATATTCTTCGTTCTATTCGCTATTGTCTGTTGGATGAAGACACTAAAATAGATGTTGAATCGATTCACCAATGTATGTAGTTTGGAGTTACCCGTTGTACAGGTAGAAATGAATGCCTGAGGGGCAGCGTAAGGAGTGTGTTTAATTATGCGAGCTACGGGAACCATCAGCATATATACTCTTCGATATCTGTACGAGGAGACTGGACACATATGAGTCTGCCAGGAATGCAATGACGTCAGTTTAGTAACCAATAACCATTAACATTCGAGAATCACAACCACATTAAACAGAACAGTGTCCATAACTTGACGCAACCATTTCTTAAATTCGAATCGATACGCATGACAGTACTTCAAACGGAATGTTTAATATATCAGAAACCCGTCTAGATATCCCAGCAAATAAGAATGTGAATAACATATACGTATCGATTATCGATTTACTTGAACTTGTCATGTTAGCTTATTACGTCTTCACGAGTAATCGATCGCTTGATTTTATATAAGTACCGCATATATCACATTCCAAATTCGATCCGGTTTCAAATTTAGCACGGTATACCATTTGTGTTGTCGATTATTTGTGTGAATTAATTGTTCTTATTGATTCTACCATGTCTTGAGGAAACAGTGCCCTATGTACATTCATTAAGTAAGGACTTTAGTAAAGTGGAGTATTTCGAATCAATTAATTGTGTTCAGAATCTTTTCATTGCGTGTTTTTTTTAAACCTCTGGGCTCATTTATATTGCGATATATTTTGAATTAACTAATATATTGACTTTCAATCAATCAAGTGTCATGTCTGCCGGCGTAAGCGATCATGTCTCTCCACAACTCTCTCTCTCTCTCTCTCTCTCTCTCTCTCCCTGCTTGGTGCATGTAATCAGTTCTGAAGTCGATCTTGTGTCGAACCACGAAGTCAGACCATCCAACATTTTCTCCCACTGTCTTCCACGATCTCTCCTTCCCTGAATCTTGTCCTATTGTCACCAAATGTTCTAAACCTTTTTTTCGCATTATATGCCCTAAGAACCTTGATTGCCGGATTCGTATTCTCTTGATAATGTTTCTTTGTGTGCATGCCTGTTTTAAAACCTCCTCATTTGTTTTCTTAGCTGTCCGTGGCATTTTCAACAATCTTCTGTAAAAACCACATCTCTGTGGCTTCCAACGATCCATGACTTTTATCCAGGCATGTTTTCTCAGTGACTCGAGGAAGATTGAATCAATGGATGGAGTCGTTGGGGAGGTCTAAACTGACAAAAATCAGTTTTATTTTTGTGGCAGGGCATGCAGATGTAAGAGAAAATGAACGCACAGATAGGCTTGCAGGTATGGCTGATGTACAAAGCAGCCGAGCAATGTACCAGGTTGATATTATAAATTCAGTAAGGAAGAGACGACGTGTAAATGATTCCAGTAATATTGGTGAATCTACAACCCTAACAAGACTGCAAGAACAACAAGACAAATGTAATGTAGCTAGACAAGAGCACTATACTGGTAGCCAAAGAAGAATAGTAAACCAACAAAGAACTGATGTTGTTAGAGAGATAGCCTACTGAGCATATCGGAGCACTTATGGACTAATTGGTTCGATGTGCAGTGATGATGATCTGACGACTAAACTAAACTAAGAGACAGACTGAGAAGGAGATCGGATCAATTATGAACTAATTGGTTGGATGTGCAGTAATGATGATCCGACGACTAAACTAATCTGAGCCTGGTACAAATTGACTGCTTAGACGGCGAATGCGAACCATCTCTCACGAGATTACAAATATAACACTGTCGCAACTTGTCTTTGAGAGTTCCTTACATTACAACACTATATAAAAACACGTCATTATTATTTGTGTAAACAACTATCTGCCCTTATTTGCAATGTCCTATAGTCTCTTAAAGTTAGACTCGATTAGATTCCTTTGAAAACAACATTACAACTACCAATAATAAATCAACTAGAAGATCAATAGCGAAACAAATCGATAACCAATAGTCTGACGATATACAACATGTATGACCTTCACCCGCACACACCTTCGGCCCTGGTTAGAGTTCAATACCAAGGTAAAATCCAAACAATCATTTGCCCATGCTACATGGACTAGTTATCTGTGTTATATTTGAACAACATACCAGATTTATTTTGTGTTTCGAGACGCTACTCCGGATTTAGAATACACGGGTAATTATTGTTATACATCCTTTAACATTATCTACTCCATAATTTAATATTTGCTTTATTCTATATCACATTCTAATGTTGGTTTTATCCAGTGGCGGCTCGTAGTAATTTTTCTTGGTGGGCAAGACATAAATTTTCGCGAAAATCATGGTTTTTGGAGTATTTACTATTATTTGTCTATTCGTCCGACTGGTTACCGGGGCCCAAATTTGGGGTGTAAAGAATAGAACCATGTTACCTGCCATGCATGTCGTATTGCATGCATGGCGACTAAGGAGGTTTGGCTGAAATCGGATGCACGTGTCCTAAACTTGTAGAAATCTATGCGTTTAGGGGCCTACCAAACCAATGTGCAAGGTATACACGTTCTTGGCAAAGGTCAAACATATCACAAAGAGTGATTAAAATTGGTTGTAAAGAACGAACGCAGAAAAGAAGAAGAAGATTTGTCTATTCCGGGAAGTTCCCCCTTTCGATCATTGGTGGGCTAGGCCCCACTGGCCCTTGATGAGAGCCGCCCTGGTTTTATCCTAAATCCCATTCTAATGTTGGTTTTATTCTATATCACATTCTAATGTTGGTTTTATTTATCCTATATCACATTCTAATGTTGGTTTTATCCTATATCACATTCTAATGTTGGTTTTATTTATCCTATATCACATTCTAATGTTGGTTTTATCCTATATCACATTCTAATGTTGGTTTATCTATATCACATTCTAATGTTGGTTTTATTTATCCTATATCACTTCTATGTGATCTAATTTCTAAGTTGGTTTTATCTATATCACATTCTAATGTTGGTTTTATCCTATATCACATTCTAATGTTGGTTTTATCCTATATCACATTCTAATGTTGGTTTTATCTCTATATCCAGTCATGTGGTTTATCTATATCACATCTAATGTTGGTTTTATCCATTCTATATCACATTCTAATGTTGGTTTTATCCTATATCACAGTCTAATATTGACTTGACTTATCTTAATTTAAGTTAAAACATGTTTTAGATTAATTCTCATCTTGACTCTTGGTGCACGCATACCAAATCCATGTTTTGACGAGATGTGTGGCGTAGTGATTAGGTACTCGTGTCTTGTATCAAAGGTACTCTGTTCGCTCCCTCATAGAGCTATCGGGATAATTTCTCCATAGATCCTTGATCTCAGTGTAGGTGAGATCAGTTAGTGGCGTCCTAGTCTCAGTGTAGGTGAGATCGAGTTTGTAGTTTTATCGGAGACGGACGATAAAACGTAAGTCCCATATTCAAGTTGAGTAAGTAAGAGAAACATTGGTAGTTCAAATTCGAGAACAGTAGGCTGGAAAGCTTCTGCCCAGGCAAAATTCGTTCGAAAATTTTTTTAAATGCGCATTTCTATAAAATATTGTAATTGTCTAAATTACATCGGAGACCCTTGTCGGCGCTACGGAGTTCATACACTGCCGCTGAGATCTCTGTGTAAGAAAGAGATAAGAAAAACACATGGTTATTTACCTAAGTGCAATGATGATGGTCATATACATCAATCAATCAATGATTTATAAGTACACAGGATGCAATCTTTAGTACTCAAGATAGTAATCTACCTTTTTCAGCTCAAATGTGAAGTCGGTGTTGTTGTATGGCTCGGAAACTTGGCGAGTCACTAGGGCAAATACAAATAAGATCTAGACCTTTGTCAACGGATGTTTGCAGTGATTCTCAGACTGAGATGGTATGATAGAGTTACAAACACGGATCTGTGGATAAGAACAGGGCAGGAACCTATGATGACACAGGTCAAGAGGAGAAGATGGCGATGGATAGGCCATAACTTGCGGAAGACACAGTCGAGTGTCACTAGACAGGTGCTCGAGTGAAACCCGCAGGGAAAACGAAAAAGAGGACGCCCTAAGCATACTTGGAGACGAGGTCTTACTGAGGAGCTGAAGAGTGCTCAATTGACCTGGGAGACCATAAAGAGAACAGCCAGAGATCGAGAAGAGTGGCGAACAACTGTTGAGGCCTATGCTCCACGAGGAGCGGAGAGGATCAATGATAGTAATCTATCTAATTATTTATCTCAATATGCATCCGCGTGTTGTCGGGACTCAAAATGGGTGCAAAGAAAAGTGAAAACACTGGCACTCAGAGACAACTGAGGCAGAGGTCTAGACAAGTAACACTGCGCACCAGGAGACAACTGGAAGGTGAGAGGTCTAGACAAGTAACACTGCGACCAGAGACAACTGAGGTAGGGGCCTAGAAATAGAACACTGCGACCAGAGGGCAACTGAGGTAGAGAGCCTCTAGACAAGTAACACTGACGGACCAGGAGGCAACTGAGGAGAGGTCTAGACAAGCTAACACTGCAGACCAGAGACAACTGAGGTAGGGGCCTGCAGATCAAGTAACAACTGGTGCTAGACAGTCAGGAGGCAACTGAGGTAGGAGGCTCTAGGGAAGCTACCACCTAAGCTAAATAAAGCAGCAGAAATCGGATGTAGTCGAACTACTTGTAGGGCAACATAACACTACCAGCAACGGGGCAGCACCTAGAGCTCATGATCACATACAAATCACAAAGAAGGGTTAACAGAAGGTAGGTAGATATAGAGCATTGAAAGAAGAAGAAGGAGATCTCAATATGCATATATTTATCTTCAATATTTATTCCTCTATGTATGTCACAATCTATCATCCATTTATCTATCTATTTCCAGACATATGTCTAGTGTTTCAAGACATCAGTTGGAACCAAATGGTGTGTCTCAGATTGACTAGGCCAAACCAGACTAAGGGAAATAAATGCAGGTGACATTCTGAAAATGACGTCCCTTGGAGAGAAAGGGGGAGATGATTCAAGCAATGATAAAGATGGAAAGAAGAAAGGGAGCTCACTAAAACTTCCTCAGTGTTCTTTCTCTAGCAACGTGCACCAGTTTTTACATCGGTGGTGGCAACGGAGCAGCTTTGTGAGTTACCGTTAAATTAAATAGATTACATACTTTTACAAATTATATATTTTTTCCGAACGCTCCTTATCGACTACTTATTTACCACTCTTTGTTATTTGTATGTGATCTGAGCCTAAGAGTGATTGTACGGTGTGCCATTAATGCGACTACAAGTAGGCCAGCGCATCCGATTTCTGCGATGATTTTTATTTACTATGGTAGCTTCCCTAGGCTCCTACCTCAGTCGCCTGTTACTACATGCCTTGTAGGTAACAGTGTTACTATTCTTTGCTCCCCTTGTGAGCCCCGGCAACACATGGATCAAATAAGAATCAAATATATCCTGAAACAAATATGTTGTTATTACAATAAATTTTGAGGGTGTCCTTGGTAAAGTGGTTAAGACGTTTGCCTTGCTTTCTGAAAGGTTCGGGTTCGAATCCGGGATATGTCGTTCAGTTCATATGTGCATTCTTTCAGAGATCCTGATAATTGTTACTGGAGCTACGGAGTTCGAGTTTGTGCAACACTTTCAGCAGACGACATGCTATTTAAGCCGAGAGGAAAGAGGCCATATGGGAAAGCCCTGACCCTTTGTCGAAATTGATAATGATTGAAAAGGTTTAACCAGCGAGCTACAAGAACCATCAGCAGGAATACTCTTCACCATTTGTTAAGGGAGACTGAGTCCATGCCTGGATGCTGTAACGTCAGTTCAGTAAACAGTAATGAGTCTCCAGTTGGTGTGAAATTGTTTGATCCCTCAGCTCTCAAGTCGGCCCAGCCTCATTTGGACAGAAGAGCAATACTTGAAAATAATGTTTAACCCTAGCGACATAGACGTAGAATGGGAACAAACAAAGATGTCAAGATAAGAATACAAAAAGCAAGAGGAAGCTTTATTGCATTGAGTAAGATATGGTTATTGGTTACTAAACTGCATCACTGCTCTAGACAGACCCATAGGTCAGGCCCGTGCGGTATATTTTCACAGTATGATGCAAGTCTTCGAAATGCCGCCCTTAAATGTTTTTTCTTTAAAATAACCTTCAATTGTGATTTAGATTTCGCTGTTTATGCCCCCGCCTTACGGTTCAGCCTGATGCAGCGAATCACTCTAGTTCTGCGTCCTCCATACGTGCTCGTCTCCCCACATATATGAAGATATTCACTGATAGTTCTTGTGGCTCGGATTAAACACTTCTACTGTAGAAAAACAGATGACAGATATCCTATTTTGAAGTTCTTCTCAAGTTTGGGTCGTCCCAGGAGATATCAATTTGAAGTTCTTCTCAAGTTTGGTTCGTCCCATGAGATATCAATTTGAAGTTCTTCTCAAGTTTGGTTCGTCCCATGAGATATCAATTTGAAGTTCTTCTCAAGTTTGGTTCGTCCCATGAGATATCAATTTGAAGTTCTTCTCAAGTTTGGTTCGTCCCATGAGATATCAATTTGAAGTTCTTCTCAAGTTTGGTTCGTCCCATGAGATATCAATTTGAAGTTCTTCTCAAGTTTGGTTCGTCCCATGAGATATCAATTTGAAGTTCTTCTCAAGTTTGGTTCGTCCCATGAGATATCAATTTGAAGTTCTTCTCAAGTTTGGTTCGTCCCAGGAGATATCAATTTGAAGTTCTTCTCAAGTTTGGTTCGTCCAGAGATATCAATTTGAAGCCAAAGATTCATGGTGTTATGAGATATATTGAAGACCCAGTTTCAAATTTTAAACCAACATGACAACTGTTGTTACATACTCTAGTGTCAAATACCTGTTTCTTTTCAGAATATAATGTTCATGGTCGATAAGGATCATGATACTGAAGAATCTTCAAGTGCTAGTGTAGTCAGTTGAAACGAACAGTTCATATTTTAATAAGTGAAAACATGCGCAACAGAAAATCAATATATAGAAAATAACTCAAAATAAAAATATGCCGATATTAAACAGGTAACATGACAAAACCATTATTGTTTTGTATTTAATTTCAAATATTAATTTATTTAGTTAGTAGATAACGTTTGCTTGCTAGATGAACAAACACAATATGCTAAGATACAACTCAATTGAAAAATTTATTTCAACGAAGAAAAAATTGCATAATAAAAGAATAACGTTTTAAATATTGAAGACAATCTAAGTTCAAAGCAATTTTTAATAAAAAACAATCTACGTTTTTGGCAAATCAAGATTAAATGAAAAACATGAAAGAAGTATTGAGTTTTGTTTAAAAAATGTGTTCTCTGTAAATTTATGCTTACTAAGCAGCTTAATAATACCTTCTTTCTCATGTCCCACTGCTTTTAACATTAGAGCAATATTATTCATATTTGTACTAAATTTCCGTTTCTCATATTACAAGAAATGAACCGTATATTCTGTTGTAAATCAAACAATGGAATATGCCAGGTGGTGTTGGCAATTCTAATTTCCAGCAGATATTGGTTTGTGTTCTGTAGTTTGGTTGAAAACACATTTCGGTCGATTAGTAACAAGCAAAGCAACTTGTCAACACAGCCAGGATTTAGTTTTGTTTATGTTGTGACATTAATTTTGGTTGTTGAATACAGAGTTTAAGCTATGGCACTTGTACGGGGGTTCATTTAGAACATAGACAACTATAGAAATGAGGTCCATGTTTCAGTCAGATCTGTCGTTATGGTGTCGCTCCTAGCAACCGCAAAGTTACAGGCTAGTTGGCTCTGCCACCATATCAGCGGGCCAGCCAATGGATAGAGATATTTTGAACGCCCTCAAAGAGTGTGGCCGCAATGAAGATTTTCATTTAAACCAACCCACGTTAACTACTAAATTGCAGGAGCTGGGTTTGAAGATTGAAGTATCAAGAAAAGAACAGCATAACAGGTATATGAGTAGGCTCATCAATCAAAATCGAACTGGTACTGTCAGTTGCTGGACGCTGTTGGAGATATTGCGAAGGAGATCAGAGACCTATGGAGCAAGTCCGAAGTGCAATGAAGATATTCCAAACTGAAATTGAAACCGGAAAGAGTTCACCGAATTTGATTCCTGTGATAACCTTGTCGGATCGGGAGAACGAGTTTAGAACTAGCTTAGTGCGCAGAATGTAATTACGGTTCTGCAGTCTCGATCAAAAAAAACAGACGACATAAACAATAAGATCGTAAATGTCATCATGAACACTAAAAGAGAAATCTACAACGCTATCTTTCTCCCAACATTATGTTATCAGTGCCAAACATGGACACTGACATCGAACGATGGAAGAAAATTAGTCACGACAGAGATGAGTGTCTATGTAGAATGGCAACAAATAGATATATCCAGAAAGAACTCAAAATCAAAGAAAACTGGCTGATGCTACAAATAAGAGAGAGATGAAATTGAAGTATTTTGAACATATAAAAGACACGAAGGACTGGAGAAGACCATGTTGGAAGGAGGCATACCGGCACAGAGAAGAAGAGGACGACCACGGAGAAGATGGATTCAGGATGTAACTGATGGTTTAAACATGACGGTTGCAGAGGCAGGACATCTGCCTATGAGAGGGAGAAATTCCAGAGGATTGTTGGGGTGGCAAAGTTCTTCTCAGGACAAGCTATTTGATGATGATGCTGATGCAGAATGGTGGAAGTATCAAGAAGAGACCGCTTTAGAAATGAAGACATTAGGAAAAGTGTGTACAACATCAGTACTGAACTTCATCAAGAAATAACACATTAAATGGTTCGGCCACATAGCCCGCCTGCCCAGCGTGTTCATAGCGCGTTGGACGACGGGTGACAAGCTCCGTGAGTGCGGTTCAATTCCGCGGCTGCAGAAAAGCACAGGTTCTCCAGATTTATGGTGTTCATGGCACCAAACCGAAGAGCTGAAGCTCAAGTGCTTCTGGATCAGGCAAAAAAAGCAGTTTACCAACAGACAGGGCACCTCAAAAAGCAATCTTACAACGATACAGTGGAACAAAGCAAAATACCGTCCACGCAAAAGTTGGACCCCAGTGTGAACGAACAGAGGCGACAAAAGACACTGATAAGGAAGGCACACAAAACCCGTTCTAGAAATCTCTTTTTATCCTGAGACTGTGAGCCAAAACAGGATTGGAGAAAAGAAAGAAAGAAAAAGAAAGAAGAATCGTACATGTCCACTTTATTCCAACGATAAAATATCCTAACATTTATATAATGTTTATGAAAACAGCAAACACGCATGAACTCGTAGAAAGCACTAACAAATCATAGCACCGATAAAAACTATCAATTAGATCATTTAATTTTTTTAAATCCTTTCGTTCGTTTGAAATATTGTGTATAATATCAATGGGCGATTTTGGACAGGTATATATATGCCTGCCCCACAGAAAAGGTAAAATGAGTAGGCCTACAAAGCATGAGGAAGACCACGCAAAGATGGAGCGACGGCATCAAGAACAGCCTTACGAAAATAAATAAAGCTTACAAAGTGCCTGAAAACAAGCACATACAAGATCACAACACTTCCCCAACACTTCTATAAAGAAGTAAATGGTGGAAGAGAAGAAGAAGAAGCTATATAGTTAGATAGTGAATGATTGATTGACCATTATCATTGCACTTCGATGAGTAACCATGTGTGCTCCGATCTCTTTCTTGCACAGGAAGATCTCAGCTGCAGTGCACGAACTCCGTAGCACAGGCGAGGGTACCCAATGTAATTTTAAAGCTGGTGAAAATATTTTGTAGGAATTTTGTTTTTAATCTTTTCTAATGACTTTTGCCTTGGCAGCGGCTTTCCAGCCTGTTCTTCTAGATTTGAACTGCCAAGGATTTTTGTACGGGCTCAAATTGAATACGGGACCTATGTTTTATCGTTCGTCTTCGATAGGACTAGGAACTCGATCGCACCTACAATGTGATCAGGGATCTCTGTAAAATTATCCTGATGACTCCATAAGGGAGTAAGTACCGAGTACTTTTGGAATATGAGACGAGCATCTAGCCTCTCCGCCACGGAGACCCTCCAGTCAGTTATACGTAACGATAGTTAACTGATATGACGGTTTCCATAGCAATAGATGAACAACGGCATCCATTTGTCTAGTAATTTTTTGAAAAATGTTCTCATATTATAAAGTACTTGGCTGTAGACTCATGGACCAAAGTTTCTTCTACAAGGCTTCATTTCTCAAGGTAATAAACTTGAAGTAAAAATGACACCACTCTGGAATTAGAGATAAGAATGGAATAGCAGACTGACTGCCCCAGTTGTAGAACACTTTTAATTATGTATTTCATTACACTTAGCCTACAACTTGGATTGAAAGAGTTGGTTGCTACATTAAGTTATTAACACACTTACACAGTGCACACGCGAATATACTGACTACACGTGAAGAGAATTTTATTTTAGTAAATGTGTAGACAGGCTGTTGATAGTAGAAGAGTCACGGTAGTTGGAATACATTAATTTTAGTTAATATCAGTCGCCTGTGTGTGTTGCCAGGGCTCTTATGGGAGCAAAGAATTGTAACACTGCGACCTACAAGACATGTCGTAAGAGGCGACTGATGTAGGACCTAGGAAATCTACCCTAGTAAATAAAAAGCGATACTAATATTATCACGCAAATGGTGGACCACAGAAATGACAGAGGCAGTGAAAGACTATGTAGGATGCGAACACAAGATCCCCCCACCCGTTCTAGAAATCTCTTCTTATCCTGTGAGACACTGTGAGGCAAAAGATGATTAGAGAAAAATAAATTCGATAATCATGTCAAATGTATTATTGTTGTGTTGCTAGGCAACATCTTATGTCTCGTCCATGCACTATCACTGGGTGTCTTCTAGAAAAAGGGTCTGCCTTTTGGTATACATTTTCTTCCCTTATAAGGTTTTTATTTCATAATTATTTTGAATAACTTACTTACTTACTTATTCTTTCCGCTCCTCGTGGAGCATAGGGCCTCAACAGTTGTTCACCGCTCTTCTAGGCCTCTGGTTGCTTTCTTTATGGTCTCCCAGGATAGTCAAGCACTCTTCAGTTCCTCAAGAAGACTTTGTCTCCAGGTCTGTTTAGGACATCCTCTTTTTCGCTTTCATTACGGGTTCCACTCAAGTGATTGTCTAGTGACACTCGACTGTGTCTTCCATAAGGTATGCCTAACCCATTACCATTTTCTCCTCTTATTCTCCTGAATATCTATCTTTCTTTTCTTATTTGAAAACCTACTATGATGTTTCAATAACTTGTTGTTAACCTACTATAATGTTTCAATAACTTGTTGTTAACCTACTATAATGTTTCAATAACTTGTTGTTAACCTACTATGATGTTTCAATAACTTGTTGTTAACCTACTATGATGTTTCAATAACCAGTGGTTAAAGGTTGTATTATTAGTATGTTTAAAATATTCTACTTGTCATAACTATACTTATTATAAAAGTTTCTGTATCCAGAGTGGAAGCTCCTCTACTGGCCCTGGGGTGGAAGAGAACAACAGACAAGGAAGACGAGAAATACAAGCTGAAATGGACAGAAAGCAAGGGAAGTATCAACTATATTACTTTCAGAGAAGGTAAGCATTTACATTTTGTCTGCACATTCAAGAGCACTTTTCTGATTTTTTATTTCTGGGAACTCAAGCGGCTGTGGGTGTCTCGGAAAAGAGAGTTTTGTTTGCTTCTCTTGGTTTGTGCTATGTAATTCTTGAGAGTGACGAATGAACATTTAGCAAGACAGTGGAAAAATATATGTGCTTTTGAATATAAATATTACAGAAGAGTCCACCGTATATCATGGGCGGAGAAGAGAACAAATAGATCTATCCAGAAAGAACTCAAAATCAAAGAAAACTGGCTGATGCTACAAATAAGAAAGAAAAATTGAAGTATTTTGGACATATAAAAAGACATGAAGTGTTCAAGTCTTCTCCAAGATCATTATGGAAGGAGACATCCCGGTAAAGAGGAGAAGAGGAAGACCACAGAGAGGATGGATTCAGGATGTAACTGATAATTTGAGCATGACGGCTGCAGAGGCAGGACATCTAGCCTATGAGAGAGAGAAATTCCAAAGGACAGAGTGGCAAAGTTCTGTTCAGGATAATCTATTTGATGGTGAATTTTTGTACAGTATTGTATTGTTCTCATACCATAAAACATTACCAAGGGCCTGCAAGCAATTTTTTCATACCTCAAGGGTTTCAGAGTGAGAAGTGGTTAACGTGTGAGTACTATATGTGCCCTTCATCCTTTGTTGAGGGAGACAGTGTACCTATGACTCTGTCTGGAGTGCTACAATGTCAGTACAGTAACCAATAACCAGTCATGATGGAGCAGCACACTAGATCATAGCACCTATGGACATGTCCAGAGTGCAGTGAAGATATTCTAAACTGAAACTGATAAATAGCTGGAGATATTAAAAGGATAGGTAAAACATGGAAAGAATTGTAAGGGATGGCAAGAGAGGAAGAGCTGGAAGAAGCTTGTTGAAGACCTGTGCTCCTTTGGGGGTTGGAAGGTGATGAAGAATTTGATAAATAACATTTTACATCCTATCCTCTTGTATCAAAGTGTGACATGGATTATAACAAGAACACAGGGAAGAAAGATAACAACATGTTAGATTAGATGTTTGAGAGTTAGGTCTGGAGTCGGAGAAAGTATGCCTGTGTGGCAGGGGAACACATATAATAAGAAAAACAGGGCTACACGCAAAAATTGAACAGAAGTGCAATACCAGGTGCCCTGACTACGCCTGAATTCATAGTGGACGAATACAGAAGAAGAAGAAGAAAACTTAATTAATGTTATCAAAAGAGACAGAATAAAAAAATAGTGATAACATCCAGAATTAGATAAGAACGATATCTAGCATCAAATACATAGAAAGACAGAAAGTGAAATAGTTTGGAGAATGAAATGGTTTGTAACCTCTACAAGTCAGTAACCTCCACTTCTTCTTTTCTTTAAATTTTTATTTCAGAAATAGTACATGAAGTTTCTGTTCAAAGTGGTTCCGGTGTCAGAGTCTATGAATAACAAGCTACACAGTCTTCTTCTTCTTATCTCTTATCCTGTTTTGCCTCACAGAGTCAGGATGAAAAGAAATTTATAGAACAGGCATTTGTGTGCGCTTCATAAATAGTGCTTTTTATTGCATTGTTATTTCTGAGGTTCACTTTTTGCGCTGCCGGCCTTTTGCTTTGTATCCACTATATCGAAACAACATTGCTCTTTGAGGCACATTGTCTGTTGAGAGTCTGCTTACGTTGGGAGATGCTCATCAACAGCATCGATTGTTGGGGAGTTGAAGATGGATAAGGGGATATTCTTCGGTCTCTTTGCGACTCTCTGTTGGATGAGGACACTAAAATCGATGTTGAATTGATCAAGCGATTTAAGCAGTTTGGAGTTACACGTTGTTCAAATCAAACTGGATGCCTGAGAGGCAGAGTGAGAGGTGTGTTTAATCAGCGAGCCACAGGAACCATCAGTATGCATACTCTTCGATATCTGTTGGGGAGACTGAGCACCTATGGGTCTGCCCGGAGTGCAATGACGTTTAGTAACCAATAACCAAAGTCTGCTTACGTGTCCAAACTATTTAATTTGTTGTTCCTTTATGAAGTTCAGTACTGATGTTATCATCATCATCAAGGTGCGTATCCTTTATAGGATGTTGCTCTCTTAATTTTGCAGCGCATCTGAAATTCATTCTGTCTCTAGCCAGTTCACCCACTTCGTCGATGGTCATATTCATGGTTTCTTTAATATCTTGTAGCCATCTTCTTCCTGGTCTGCCTCTGCGTCCTGGGACCCCGACCTCTCATATTGTTCTTTCCAGGCCATCGTGACGCTTGATGTGACCAAAGTATCTAATTTTTCTGTATAGTATGTTGTTTATCAGCCAATTCTCTTTAACATTTAGTTCTTTCAGGACATCAGTGCTCTTTCTTTTTTCTGTCCATGGTATTCGTAGGATCTTTCCCCACTAATGTTATACCCCACTGATGTTATACCCAAGTTTTCTCCTGATTTCTTCATTTCTAAACCAGTCTCTTCTTGATACTCTCAGCATTCTGCATAGACCCTTTATCTCTGTCGTGACTAGCTTTGTTTCTATCATTTTATGTCAGCGTCCAGGTTTGACACTGATAGCATAATATTGTATTGAACAATACTCTTTTAGTGTTTATGGTGACAAGCTTGTATATTAAATTTGGTGCCATTTTCCCTATTTGTACAATTTACCCTGCACCACATCTTTCAAAATAGAATTGAACCACAATCTAATTTTGCAGGAGAGCAACTGGTCAACCATATACCTAACTGTAAGATATTAACAAACAAATTAGGCCTTCTCTGTAGCCTTCAGGAATATGAGAGGATCACACTGCTTACCAAGGCACGACTGCCGAGACTTAAAATGACAGACTTTATCCCAGAAACATACAAGCTAGACGAACGAGTAGACCGAGAAAAATTTTTGAAGGAGTATCAAGGTATGTATTTTTTATGTATTCTATTGTCTGTTGTCTTTCCCCAGGTTGATGATGGAATTGGTTGTCAACTCTTGCCGTTAAGCGTACGGGTGGAAGCTTTAATTTATGTTCCAGGGCCAGATGAGTCGCCTTTGTTGTGTTTATTTAGTGTAGTCTAGGTACAACAACAAAAAAAGACATCTTACAAGACCTGCATATCGAGGAACAGTAGCTTATAATAAATAAATTATGTCCCGGAAGATGAAATATTTTGGCAACCTTAAATATCACAATGGTTTGGAGAGAACGGTAATGAAAGGCATGATTCCTGTAGTACGAGGCAGGGGATGACCAAGATGAAGGTGGCAGCAGGACATAAAAAAACCCATAAATATGATACCGGAAGAGACGGAAGAACTTGCTAGAGACAGAGAGTTGTTCAGGCGGGCTGCGATGAAAACGACGATTTGCAAGGGACATGCTACTATCTGACTTGAGTCTTGATATTGTCTATTCATTTTTTTTTCTCTGTCTTTCTTTGGTTCTACAGGGTGTTCAAGATAATAGCAGCCTGTGGAGTCAATCTGACATATATGTATGAAAATGAGAAGGTTCAGTTATGACGTATAGGTCAAGGTTATGTGACGGTATGTAATTGTAGTGCGGGAAGGGGCGATGAACAAATGTGACGTAAACGAGCTAGTCAGAACCGGTTTAAATAGTACATAAACATAACGCGATAGATTATCTGGCAACTTTCGATTTGTCAATGGGGCTGCTTTAATCTTGAACACCCTGTATAACCTGATCTCTTTTATTGTATGCTGTTATTGGTGGTTGGTTGTATTCTATTCTCATTAAATCGAGGTCTCTTTAGCATAGAGGTTAGGTACTCGCCTTTCATGCCAAAGGTAACTGGTTCACTCCCTCGTGCAGCTATTGGGATATTTTTCCAGACACCCCTGATCTCAGTGTAGGTAAAATCGAGCTCCTAGTCCTATCGGAGACAGATGATAAAACGTAGTTCCCGTGTTCAATTTTAAAACATAAAAGAACCCTTGGTAGCTCAAAATCGAGAAGAGCATGCTGGAAAGCCACTGCCCTTGCAAAATTAATTTGACAGATTTAAAAACAAAAAGTCCTACAAAATATTTTCACCATTTTCTATATTACATTGGAGACCCGTCGGTGCTACAGAGTTCGTGCACTGCAGCTGAGATCTTCCTGTGTAAGAAAGAGATTGAAGCGCACATGATTACTCACCGAAGTGTAAGGATGATGATCCTATCTATCACTCAATCAATGTTATAAAAGCACATTTTGTATTATTTTGATTATGATTTGAAAATATATGACATCTTGTAACTATCTTATCTAAAAAAGATGGAGAGACTTGGATATGTAAGCCTGTTGGTATGAATCAAGGGAAGGGCATCATCTTGTTGCGATCGAGAAGTGAGATTAACCAACTACTGAATGAGCGAGAGGCTAAGTTTAATGCCTCGACCACTTCAAGATTACCCATGACAAGAATTGTACAGAGGTATGTGAAATTAGAAGAGATGTTATATAATGATATACAGGTAGTAAGTAAAAGAATCCTTTTTCATACCTCAAGGATTTTAAAGCAGAAGGATTAACTTCATTGCACCGAGTTTTACCCCACATGGCTCAGGCCCTCTCTGCAGAAAAGGCACGCCACCTGCCAAAAGTATTGCACAAAACACGAACTCCGTAGCTCCAGCAACAATCCTATTGGTCTCTGGAAAAAAATTGCAGCCGTGAACAGAATGGCGCAGTCCGGATTCAAACCCACAACATTCAACTCACAAGGTAAAAGGCTTAACCACTTAGCCACATACGGTGTTAAGCCCATTTTTTTTAATCAACCTTCGACACACAATGGATGATGTTGTCAACATCACGCCGGCTGAGTTTACTTTCCAGTGCTTTTCCTGATACCCAATTATGTCTGGGTCGACCTGAGAGCCGTGACGATCTGAAAAATATTCCATGCCCACTGTGAAATTGAACCTAGACCACTAGCCTAAATAGTGAGTTTGCTAACAACTACGCTACTACAGCTCAATTATATAAAGGGATATGTGAAATTAAGAAGAGATTGTATGTAATTTATGTACAAATGTATGTTAAATTAGTAGATCATTTTATACATAAAAAAGTGTATGATGGAAAAGGATTGACTTCATTGCACCGGGTTTCCCCAAATGGGTCCGTCCCTCTCGGTAGAAATATCAAGCCATCTGCCAAGATTGTTATACAAAGCTCCAGCAGCAATCCTAGGGATCCCGTGAACAAATTGCACATGTGACTTGGTCTGGATTCAAACCCACAACCTTCAGAACGATAGGCAAACATCCTAACCACTTCACCACTCCACCAGTTGTTCTACTTCTGTGGGTGGGACGCACACCCTCTTGCCGTGCTGGCCTGCCCCTCGATGAGGCCCACTATGACTTTGCCAGCAAACGTACTAGCTCCGCCCTGATGACCTGTCACCATCAACTTTTTCCGTGCTCACATTTTTCGCCAGATGTGGCGCCACCCTTGCAACGTCCGTATGTGCACTCGCTCTGCCCTGGTGCCTACTCAATATTTCCATCAATTCCCTCTGGGCTGTCCGACTTGGGGGTGGGGGAGGGACAAAATCCAAGTTTCGCCCCATGATGCCCTCGTGCAACTCAGCTTGGCACCCAGCACACTCATCGGCTCTAGAGAGGCGGATCCAGAGAGAGTGTGCACGGGCTCCAAATTTCACCTCACGCGGGTCAACGTCCCATCTATGGTTTTGATTCGTACCTCTCTGTGATGGGGGCTAGACTTTTGACCTATGTCGATCATCTTGCAGACACGTAAGCAGAGCTCATCACCCGGCATGGTCATCGGCTCAAGAAAAGTGCGTCAAGAGAGAGAATGCGCGGGCTCCGAGCTCTGCCCCGCAAGGTTCCACATGTATCATCGTTCTAGCTTTCCCATCGTACGGAGAGGCGAGCATTAATAGTCACTCTGGGAGTTCGCTCGTCTAGTAGCGAGCGAATCCCATCAGGCATGACTATCTTTGCATCTCTACCTGCCCCAGAGTAGCTCTTCCACAGCACCTGCCCTCTTGGCCAGACCGGAACCACCGTCTGTTACCAGGGTCACCACATGGAGGTGAGAGCAGGGATTAGAGCCACCTCCTAATCCTGGCGCCCGTTTCCTTGCGCCTTTGACCCGACAGCGGTATGAGAATGAAATACAACCAACCACCAATAACAGCACACAATAAAAAGAGAACAGGTACTAGAGCCAAGGGATGACCAAGAATAGATGGATATACAATATCAAGACTACACTAAATAAAGATGAATATAACACAACAAGGTGACTCATCTGGTCCTGGACTGCAAATTAAAGCTCCCACCCCTACGCTTAATGACAAGAGTATACAAATAGTTCCAACATTCACCTGGGTAAAGACACTAGACAATAGGTATGTGAAATTAGAAGAGATTTTATGTAATTAAGAAAGTACTTTCAGTTTATGAAAAACCAGCTTGAGCTATTTATTCTTCTTTTATTTTCTCAATCCTGTTTGCCTCACAGCGTCAGGTCAAGAAGAGATTTCTAAAACGGGCCTTTGTATGCGCTTCATATATAGTGTCTTTCGTCACCTCTGTTATCTCTGAGGTCCATGTTTTGCATGGCCAGCCTTGTGTTTTTGCCCATTGTATTGGAGCAACATTGCTCTTTGAGGTGCACTGTCTGTTGGTAATCTGCTTACGTGACCAAACCATTTAGCTTGTTGTTTCTTGACGAAGTTTAGTATGATGTTGTACCATTTTTTCCTGATGTCATCTCTCAACGTCTCTGAAGACATCAGGAAAAAAGTGGTACAAGTGAGCCATTTAGTAAGCTATTTTTGTTTCGGATAAAGACTTATCTGAATCGGTATGATCACACATAACTAAATCTTCCGACCTTAAGTGGACAGTATGTTGTTTAATTCCAGCCTGTTTTTTCTTTAACTGACAGATATATCAGTAATCCATTACTGCTTGAAGGACGTAAGTTTGACATACGATCGTATATGCTCATAGCAAGCACAGTTCCCTTCCTTGTCCTCCATCATCAGGGATATGTCCGACTGTCTTGTCAGAAATATAATCAGGAGGATCGTAATCTCACCATACATCTCACCAACCAGGTACTTTCCCTTCTTGGTTTATGTTATGTTATGGTATTTTATGTTATGTTATGTTATGGTATTTTATGTTGTGTTATGGTATGTTATATACTCCATCTGCGATCGTATAGCAGGACCGCAAACAGGGAACTGTGGGATAGAGCACCAAGACAACACCAAGTGGAACAGGAGATAAGGAGCAGAAGGTGGAGATGGATAGGACACACACTGATGAAACCCCTGACAGCATCGCAAGACAGGCCCCCGAGGAACTCCCAAGGTAATAGAGATAAGGGAAGACCCAGGAACAGCTTGGAGATGGGAGTTGGAGACGAAATGCAAGAAAATGGGGAGAGAGTTGAGAGATCTGGAAAAAATGGCCTTGCATAGGAGGGCTTGAAATGCTTTGGTGCAGACCTATGTCTCCCTAGGGGTGACGGGTGAAGAAGATCTTATGTTATTTGATTGACATCGTGGCACATTGGACATTCTCATGCGTGCTCCTCCATCCGCTGCAGCAGCCATCCCAAAGTCCACTTGCTCACCATACCCATGAAAAGTTGATTAATATATCTTCTCTCTCCACCATGAAGTCGATACTGTCTGGCACGTTCAAACTTTACCACCTTGGTCGTTACAGTCAGATGGTTGGGCTGAGGATCAATTAGAGAAGGGCAAAAGAGATGACACGGGTATAGCAGCCCCAGCACCGGTAAAACTGGAGGATAGGGTCCTTCTGGGTGCAACTGTTTTCACATATTTTGCGGCATTGTCGACTCATGAGGGACGAACTGGATCAATATTAGGGACAGACTGAGTTAGGCACGAAGTGCATTCATAACCCTTTAGATTGTCTGGGTTGTCGGCCTGGTGCAGCATGAGAGCCAGGGTTAACACTTTCAGTGCTACCGACGACAAAAGTCGGCAAGGTTGAACTCCTTTCAGTGCCACGGACGACTTTTGTCCTCGGGAGATACGACTTTTTAAAACGGGTAGTTTTGCTTACCGTACACCGTTATTACATTACGAACTAGTTCCGTATTGTTCAGAGTAGCTTTCCAAAATGGCGGATCTAGCGAGGGCGTGTTAAAAATACAGTAAGTCCGATTTTTATTGAATTTTTCGCGATCTTTCATAAGTAAACAACGATCTTCAAAATGAGCGATGTAGCTGATGTTAGTAATGTCCAAAATGACTCCGATTCGGACATTTTAGCCAGTGATAGTGACCAAACGGGATCTGAATGGGATACAGATTTGGACTTTGATTCACGTGACGATATTTATAGATCGATCGCGGATATTCCCAGTGGTGCAGGCGTAGGTGATGGATCCTCATCTCGAAAACGGGGGCGTGGCACTGTCACTGCTAGATCAAATCAAGTAGAAAACAAATGGAATTGGATCATTTTTTAGAGTGAACATGATGTTTTTTAACAGAAGTGGGTTCCACAATATGGTCTTGAACAGGGCAGTCAAGTAAACACCACAAATTTTTCAGTGAGAGATTATTTCAGACTGTACTTTACCGATGATGTAATCAGCCTAATTGTTCAAGAAACGAATCGTTATGCAGAACAACATGCTAACAGCAACAGCTATTCTGATAGATCCCGTAATCAGAAGTGGAAGTCTACATCATTTGAGGAAGTTGAAGCTTTTATTGGTCTTCAAATTGCAATGGGATTGTGTAAAAAAAACCTGCATTATATGATTATTGGGAAACTACTCATTGGCTTACCCAGACGCCATTCACGAAAGTCATGAGCAGAAACCGATACCAAATTCTGTGCACGTTTGGAGCGACGCCAACAGCAGTTGCAGCAATAATTCTTGGATTATATTGTAAATATAATGTACATATATACAGGTCAGTAGTACTGTACATGTCAAGACATAACTACATGTATTATGCTTATAAATAACAACAATAACCAAAACTATCTTTTTTCACAATTTTTATTTTGTGCAAAAAAAATCAGACAACTTGTAGGTACACAAATGACACTAAAAATACATGCTACATACCAGATAAGCATAAAATAATGTTTCATATCATGTCATCTAACATATTTGATAACTTTCTCTAGTTTTGAGATCAATTATCTATTTCTTAAGAATTATTTTTGATTGTACCCTTGTTTTTGGCAAAAATAGGTTAAATCCAAGATGGCCACCAAGGTCACGTATTCCAAGGTCACACGATAATGTCCAAATCGTAAAGCCAATTCATATATGAACATTATACCAGAGTCTCAAAGTCCTATGTTTATTAGTTTATTTTATATGTTTTTTGAAATTATCACCCTGAAAACTGATGATATCCAAAAAAATAGTGTGGCACTGGGCCAGACTTGGTTGAAAAAGGTGTGGCACTGAAAGTGTTAATATATACCGCAGCTGTGTGCTATCAACTTTACTATGTGGATCAGAATGTTGGAGAATGATAGAAATATATGTTCAAACTCTCCACCTTCCATACATCTTGTCTGCAATTGATCTTACACATATTCTGGTCAAATACTACCTCTAACCAAGAACTGCTTGCACAGTGTCAACAAGAGAATATTATCACCATCATACATAAGAGACGATGGAGATGGATCAGACATTTGATACGCATGGAGACTAACTCCATCACAGACACTGCCCTGAGATAGACTCAAGAGGATAAAAATGTAAACGTGGAAGGTCCAAAACGATCTGGAGGAGAACAATAGAACAAGAACAGAAAAAAATGAATCATAGCTGGAAAACAATACAGAGAATGGCCAAAAGTAGAGAAGAATGGTGTATATTTATTGCTGCCAGGGCGTCAAAGACTAGAGAGAGAGAGAGGAAATGATATTCCTTTTATCAGAAATACACTAATTAGTGGAATGGGCTATTAGAAAATTTGCATTAATCTTCTTATGCATTTCTTGGGAATGTCTCCAGCTTGTATTTAATGTTGTTGATCATATTTTCCAGCATTCTCTACTGTATAATAACACTTCCCAGGAAACTTTGATATATTTTAAACGTTGTTGTTCCTTATGTTAAAAGACTTGTTCCTTAACTCTTTCCGTAGCAGTTATTTCCTCAGTTGTACACAGTTAATTCAAGGGATGCAAAAAAAGCATCTACTCGTCAATAAATAAACATATATATATATTCTTATTAGATACTAATTTGAAGAAAGCTGGACAACATATTAGAATAACAAGGTTAATAAATAGTAGAAGTAAAACTAGAAAGACTTGTATAAGGGAAACAACTTGAATGGCGCAGTGTACCACGAATAGCGTTCAACAGAATGCGCTGGACGCAGTGTGCAATGATTGGACGAAAGACTTAAACTTTTTAGATTTGTTTACCACTGCAAAAGTTTATGACTTGCTTTCTTGATATTTCCATTGATATTATTTCCTGAATCACCATCCTGCAATATTTGAACTTTCTCTATGATTTGTTTCTTCAGTATATTCAAAAGAAAGATCCGTCCTACCAAGACACCAAAGAAGATACAGTATGGACTATGGACAAACTAAACAACTATATCAATGAGCATGTTGCCGCAGAGAAAGGGCTTGCAGGAGATTGGGTCTATAAGATACTAACAGTATGCATTCTTTTTCTGTACCTTCAACTTCTTATTCGTTTTTATTCCTAGATTTTCGTTTTTATTTCAAGATCTTCATTAGAAACGTTTGTTTTTGGTCGTCCATTTGTTTTGTTTAATTTGTCACTCCTGTTGTTCGTTTGTTGATAAAGGCCTTGTTGGTCGAAACGTTGCTGTATTTGTCATTGTTTTGTAATTTGTAAAACTACAGTACTTTGTGATTACGTGTTTTGCCAATCAAATAGTTTTACTGTAGTCTCATCTGTTTTGTGAATATTTCTACAGTAGTCCAGCACATCCGATGTCTGCGCTGCTTTTATTTACTAGGTAACATCCCTAGGGCCTACATGAGTCGCCTCTTACGATATGCATTGTAGGTCGCAGTGTTACTATTCTTTGCTTTCCTTGTGGCCCCGGCAACCCACAGACATCTTATGGATCTAAATTACAAGTACTCTTAAAATTGTAGTAAAGTTTGCCTGAATATCGAGGGACACTGGTGATAATACAAGAACACCTTTACGCAAAAATCAGTCAAAGGTTCAATATGAGACTCCACTACTACAGCTGAATTCATTGCAAGCCAGCACATGATTGACTGATTGATTGACTGATTAATTGATTGAATTAATATATTTTATACAATAAGACCTGTAAATTTTCTAGCAAATAGAAAAATTGTGAATGTATTAGTCTCAAATTAATTTTTTAAAAGTGATCACCCCTTCTGATTTGGAGATTGCTTAAAATTAAATCCACATTTTAATGAATATAGTCCATATGATGTAGCATGTCTTTTACAGAATGTCACTCATCACAGCTTGCCTGAAAATTATCCGCCTCTAACCAATTCTCACCCCTCCTCCATTATCATGTTCAAGGTTTTTCTTTAGTTTCCTGTTTCTATCATTGTCTTGGTCTTCTCTGCCTCATCTTCCGGGAAATGATCATCATCCAGTAGCTTGTCCTGAGTAGAACTTTGTCACCCTGATAGTTGTTTGGAATTTCTCTCTATCATAAGCAAGATGTCCTACTACTGCAGGCGTATTCTCAAATCAGCGGTTACATCCTGAATTCATCTTCTCTGTGGTCTTTCTCTTTTCCTCTTTGCCTGGATACCTATTTCCATAATGTCTTCTCCAATCATCATCAGGTGCCGTCTCCACATCAAGGTTGGCTGCAATGAATCTCCAGCATCCTCTGTCTTTCGCCTTGGTGTTGCACACTGCCAGACTGTAACCTGTCCATTTCTTAAAGTTTCCTCCCACTTATCTCTCGGTCTTCCTCTTGTTCTTTTCCCTCAACTTTCCCTCTAGTAAATGTTTTATCATGGTGTCATGCCTTTTTATGTGCCCAAAATACTTTACTTGTCTGAATTTTATTTCTCTTAATAATTGTTTCTTCATGCCTAGTTTTCCTAAAACTTGTTTATTTGTCTGTTTTTCTGTCCATGAAATTCTGCTTATTCTTCTATATATCCACATCTCAAATGCATCAATTCTGTCTTCTAACTGCTTGTTCATTGTCCATGTTTCCCAGCCATACATTAATATAGGATATATATAGCATTTGATCATTCTAATTTTTAGCCTGTTTGTGATTTGTTTGGATGTCAGTAACTTTCTCATACTATTGAAATTATCCTTGGCCATTCCTATTCTCTTTTTAATTTCAGTTATACATCTGCCATCATCTGTTATCATCTGACCGAGATAGGAGTAGCTTTACTTGATGTAGTAATTCTCCATGTATTTTTATATTCATTTTAGGTTTTCCATTTCCTTGTTGATTACCATAGTTTTTGTTTTCTGTATGTTAATGTCTAATCCATATTCCTTGCTAGTTCTGTCCAATTGGTCCACTAATTCTTGTAGATCTTGTTCATTTTCTGCTACCAATACTGTGTCATCTGCATATCTTAAGTTATTTATTATTTTTCCATTGATCTTGAGTCCTGGCATTCCTCTAGTTGTTTGAAGATTTTCTCTGTGTAGATGTTAAATAGGCTTGGTGACAGTATGCATCCTTGTCTCACTCCTCTCTTTATGTCTATGTATGGAGAGTAGCTATTTTCATATTTTATTATTGCTGTCTGTTCCCAGTATATGTTACTTATTAGTCTGATATCATCCCCATCTAGGCCTATTTCTTGTAGACATATGATTAGCTTATCATGTTGGACTCTGTCAAAAGCTTTGCTATAATCGATGAAACACAAGTAGATACTTTTTGCACTTCTATATACTTGTCAGCGAGTAGTCTTATACAAAGTATTGCCTCTCTTGTTCCTCTGTTCTTTCTAAAGCCAAACTGTTCTTCTCCTACTTCTATGTCTATCTTGTTTTTAATTCTTTCATGTATGATCTTGAGTAGTATTTTTGTTATGTGGCTCATCAGGCTAATTGTCCTATAGTCTGTGCACTCCTGTGCTTTGGGCTTTTGGGTAGTGGTATGAATACTGATGTCTTCAAGTCTCTTGGTATATATCCTGTGTTATATATATCATTGCACAAATCTTCTCCAATACTTTGTGTATTTGTATATGTCCAAATATACATACATTTTTTTCATTCTCATCAACTAGTTTACTTTGATTTTGAGCTTCTTTTGGTTAGATCTATTTGTTCTCATCTCTGTTCAAGATATACGAAGGAAACTTCTGTAACACTTATATTCAATAGCACATTTATGTCTTATTAAATGTCCATGCTTCACACCCATACATTGCCACTGGGGATGCCAGGACTCGCAAGTGGAGAAAAGAATAGTAACACTGCGATCTACAAAGCATGTCATAAGAGGCGACTGAGGTAGGGGCATATGGAAGCTACCCTAGTAAATAAAAAACGTCGCAGAAATCGAATGTGCTGGTCTACTTATAGGCGCATAACTGGCATAATGTACAATCGCTTTTAGGCTTGGATCACACACAAATCACAAAGATTGGTTAAAAGTGGTCGATATGGAGCATTCGAAGAAGTTTCCGATCCAATACTTTTCACAGTTTAGTTTCTCAGTTCTAGAAGAATATCTATATTTTCTCTTTTTCTTTAACCAAAATATTCTTAACATTTTCTGTTGCATTTTGTTTCAATACATTCTAATTTCTTCTTTAACTCTTTCCACGCTTTAAGCTGCACACTGCGCCATGAAGTTGCTTCCTTATAAAAAGTCTTTCTAGTTTTTATCATTCTACTATTTTACTTATACTACTTTTTAACCTTGTTATTCTATTGGTTGTCCAGTTTTCTTCAATTTAGTATAATAATATATATATGTTTATTTATTGACAAGTAGTTGGGATCGGTTTTTCTTTTTCTTTTTTTTTCCTGAAAAGGTTAATAAATTTATGTAATAATACATTCAAATTTAATGAAACATTTTATGTTCATTTTTTTCAATACATTCAATTTCTACTACTGATTCACTTCGGGTTTTTCACCTCTGGATCAAATTAATTTTTAGCTTCAAAATATTGCACACATACTTTAGCTAAACTAAAATATTGTTTCTAAATATGATTTAAAGTTGAACTTATTATAAATCAAATTAAAGATAAATGAATGTACTTTCATAAAATATTTATTGTATCCGAAAATATAATGTTTGTTTGGTTGAAATTGGATGCACGTGTCCTAAACCTGTAGAAGTCTATGCGTTTATGGGCCTACCAAACCAATGTGCAACGTATACACCTTCTTGTCAAAGATCAAACATATCACAAAGAGTGATTAAAATTGGTCAAAACAAAAAAGAAGAAAGAAGAGATAATGTTGTGTTTTCTATGCATGAAAATATTAGCATGAATTTAAAAAAACTAATTGAAATTGTGAGAACAAATCCAACTTTCCCAAGGGCCTTGATGAACATTATTTTGAATAAATCAGTCTAACTGCTCTTTTTATATAGGTAATACATTTATGAATACACAAACATTAAGAAAGTAGTGAAAGAATGTATGGTTTATTAACTGTTCACAAACTAGCATCATGACCTTCATAAAAATCCAGTTTTTATGGTCATGGTATCCTAAAGTGAATGGTAAACTCTGTTTCACTTCTACTTCTAGCATAAGCTACGATGCTATGCATTCGATTATCATTTATACTCACTTCTAAGTAGTTTCCGGTTAATATAATCTCCAATCGGAAAGGAAAGTAATGGAAACTCAACGAAATATTAAATGTCTTCTGAGTGATGCTTCATCCACGTGATAAGACATATTCACACTCAAATTTGTTGAATCAGTTAATGAAACATTTCTGTTGCATTTTGTTTCCAAACATTCTAATTCCTTCTTTAACGTTTAAATATATTTGTGTGATCAGAAACAGATGCAGAAGATAGCACTACATTGTTTCAACAGTGCTAGACACAAACTTCATTGTAAGATGGGATACTTTGATTTGTATGGGATGGATTTTATGGTCGATTCTAACATGAAGGTTTGTTGTTTTGTTTAGTTATGATTATTGTTGTAAGTATTTCTAGATTTACGATGTATGGTCTGAGCCTGACTCTGCATCTAGTATTGTTGTAAGTATTTCTAGATTTACGATGTATGGTCTGAGCCTGACTCTGCATCTAGTATTGTTGTAAGTATTTCTAGATTTACAACATATGGTCTGAACCTGGCTCTGCAACATTTTTAGTATTTCTGATTTACCAAACATTATAATTCCTTCTTAACGTTTAAATATTTGTGTGATAAAAAGATGCGAAATTTACATTGTTTCAACAGTGGTCTGACCTGGCTTGCATTGAATGATATTTGACTTGTAAGATGGATTTTAGATTTCAACTGAAGGTTTAGCTGTTTTGTTTAGTTATGATTATTGTTGTAAGTATTTCTAGATTTACAACGTATGGTCTGAGCCTGGCTCTGCATCTAGTATTGTTGTAAGTATTTCTAGATTTACAATGTATGGTCTGAGCCTGGCTGTGCATCTAGTATTGTTGTAAGTATTTCTAGATTTACAACGTATGGTCCTGAGCCTGACTCTGCATTTAGTATTGTTGTAAGTATTTCTAGATTTACAACATATGGTCCTGAGCCTGACTCTGCATTTCGTATTGTTGAGATTGACTAGTGTCTCTTAGGAAGGGACGAAAAGTGAAAATGAGTAGCTTTCTGATGACCCTCAGAACACACACCTCTCAGCGGTGTAGACCAGGAAACTTTAACCTTGAGGTCAAAGGCTAACAATACAGTGGTTGCCTAGAGAGATGCCATGAGCATATAGCCCCACTGCCTTGTGGGAGCTTCAGGATAGCTCAGGAACTGCCTCAGTCTTTGTCCATGGCACATCATGTCTTGCAACTTCTGCAATCACGATCTGTCTTGCTTACACTACTATGTCTTTCTTGCACTTCTCTGTCTGTATCTTGTTTTTGTACTTTGTAAAACTACATTACCCTGTTTTTACATATTCCCAGTGACAATGTATGGTGTGAAACATGGACATTTAATAAGGCAGTGGGAAAACATATATGTGCTTTCAAATATAAGTGTTACAGAAGAGTCCTCCGTATATCTTGGACAGAGAAGAGAACAAATAGATCTATCCAGAAAGAACTCAAAATTAAAGAAAACTGGCTGATGCTGCAAATAAGAATGAAAAAATTGAAGTTAAAAATACACCAGGGCTGGAGATGACCATTATGGAAGTTGGTATCCCGGTAAAGAGGAGAAGAGGAAGACCACAGCAGAGAAAAACTCAGGATGTAACTGATGGTTTGAGCATGACGACTGTAGATACAGAACATTTGGCCTATGAGAGAGAAAAATTACGATGGACTGTTAGGGTGGCAAAGTTCTGCTCAGGACAAGCTATTTGATGATGATTCTTATTGCTATTAGGTATTTAAACAACAAACATGATTAGAGAGAGACTAGAAAATATATATAACAATTAGTTAGTTATTTAGTTTATTCCTTTCGTGCCCATAGGGCAGATAGGCGGCACATAGGGCAGAGGTTTTAGAGCTCCATGTGATGCGGTTCATTGCTAGCAATTGGAGATCTTGTATGGTTTTACATCCCAATAGTTTACTTTCCTTTAGGATTGTTCTTCGTAGAGTTTTCTTGATAAATCCTTTGTTTCAGAAATATTGGGGTTTTCACGATTGAGGATTATTAGGCATCAGATCAACCAACCATAGCAAGTACGAAGAAAACAACACCTTCCATCTTGAACCGGAACGATATTCTTCTTCAGCGATATCTAGTCATGTGCTTAATTTACCGTGGACCACAAACTGGGCAGTCAACTTCAGGTCTGTCAGGCTTCCCCAAAGCTTAGTTTTCAGTTCGATTGGGTGTGGCCACATGTTGCTTCTCAGCTCACCCAGGACAAGACAGTCTTGCAGGATATGCTCTGGTGTCTGTTCCGCCTGCTGACACTGGCAGAGAGCTGTTTGACTTATTCCTAGTCTATATAAGTGTTTGTTGAGTCTGCAGTGTCCGGGTCGTAGTCGAAATATAATGACCTGGTCTGTTCTGCTTAGGTCTTTGAGGAAGTCTTTTCCACAATCATATCCAGTACTTGTCTTCCAGTCTACTGCAGATTTTCTCTGTATGAGGGTGTTGACCTCTTGAAAAGACAAGGGTTGGTAAATTTGCTCTTTGGCACTGCCCTCCTTAGCTAAGACTCTCATTGCCTGCAATGCCAGTCAGATGGAATCTACTGCAAGTGAATTTCTGCCTTTTCTAAAAGCTGAACAAGTTCAAGGAAATATATGACAATTCCCTAACACATTCTTCTCTCAATATCTTGTATTTGTTTAATACCATATTCATTTTATATATAGATAGTTTGTGTCTTCATGCTGTCTCAATATCATTCTCAGGTTTGGCTTTGAAATAAACACCAACCCAGCCCTCCAGACACATTGCCAGGCACTGAAGGAAGCAATACCATGTGTAGTAGAGAATGCCTTGTGTAGGTATTTAGGCTAGCTTTAACCTTTGAACCCGCCCTCCCGATATTACGGTATTATCATTAGTACACGTATACCCAGGTGCCTACATATCGGGATGAGAACCCTCCTCGTTATTTGTCGGTGTTCAGCGATAACTTGTGTACTAGTGTGACGTCAAACACAGGAAATGCTTCCCTCAAAGGTTTATCTAAATGGCGGTTTGCATCGTGTATTGATACATAGTGATTTGATATTTGTTTATTAATTTTAAAAGATGAAACGACACGCTGAAAATTTCAGAAATGGTCACTCGAAAAGGATGACAACAGAGGAAGCTGTTGAACTTCTTTTAAATGATTCTGAAGATGAATTAGACTTAGAATATAATTGTTCTGATAACGAAATCGAAAGTGAGTCGGATGATCATTTAGAAGAAAAATTATTTGAACCGACTGATGTTCAAATATAACAAACATGTCAGTGACTTTTCAAACATGGATTACAAAGACAGACCAGTCAAGAAAGTGAAGACACAATTTTGGTGCATATTTTGTCAAAATTTCCTGTGTCTAAAGGAAGGATCTACATGTTGGGAAGACTGGCATAGTAAGCAGGAATACTGGAGATGATGGGGTAAGTCGATAAAAATTATAGGACACTTAATTCTGCCAATCTATCTTGTTTTCAAACAATTCTGATATGTGCTGTTTTTGCTCAGGAGCCCAGGGAAGAGGGTTTTTAAGGTATAGTTGGCCAGGGTTCAAAGGGTTAAGGCACTAGTAAAAGTATTGATGTTCATGTTTATGTGCACAGGACAGTTATTATTACTTGATTTCCTATTCCAAATTTATCCAATCTCAAGATCACATGTTTGTCATTAGCCAGATACATTATGGGTTGTCTGTAATCTCATCATTGTTTGTCTGTATTCACTGTCTCTTATACAGCAGACATGTGATTGTATTAAATAAAATTATTTATAGTCTTGCTATTTTGTCAGACCTGGCCATTGAATGCTTTGGGAAGAGCCGTAAGGGACAACCACTGATGCCTTTAAACTCTTTAGCAGGCTACACTGTTCTCTACTGCGGCTCTAGTCCCAAAACTGCAGTTGTCCGTCAGTCCCGGAGTGTGTCACCATTAAAGGACCCTACAGAATGGAACAGACAATCAGGTTTGTATTCTGTTTGTGTCGTCTCTTTCTGTTCATTCATTATTTAATTCATATTCTCTCTGTGTAGCTCACATTTTATATTTGTATTCCTTGAGTAAGTGTCGTACTGTCATACAGAAGAGAAACCAAAAGTATGATCCAGTTGGAGAAATACATCAGTATGTAATTGCATCCAATGAAAGCAAGATTAAATTATCTGGAACTTTTACGGCTAAAACGTAGCAGGCTTCGTCCATTGGGAAAGCGACTAAAGAAGACAGTACCAAGATGACCTACCAATGCACACAACACCGCTGATACCTAATGTCTACCCTGTCCCTGGGAACAAGTTAGTGATACAGCAAAAATCATTACAACAATTAGGGGCTCACCGTCCGAGCCGGGCCCAAATTTGGGGTGTAAAGAATAGAACACTGTTACCTGCCACGCATGTCGTAAGAGGCGACTAAGGAGGTTTGGCTGAAATCGGATGCACATGTCCTAAACTGTAGAAGTCTGCGTTTAGGGGCCTACCAAACCAATGTGCAACGTATACACGTTCTTGGCAAAGATCAAATCATATCACAAAGAGTGATTAAAATTGGTCGTAAAGAACGAACGCAAAGAAGAAGAAGAAGAAGAAGAGTGGGCTCACAACTGGAGAGGTACACAATGACCTGCAGAAGAGAGCAGCCACTATGTGCATGATCCAAGAAAAATACCCTAAACAGTCATGTATACCCGCTTATATCGATGAATCTGCAACAGATGCAATTAAGAATGGAGGGTTGGTATCTATGTTACATATCCCAATAAACACACTGAGACAAGGTACATTCCAACTGGTAAATTTTGCTCAAACTACACTCAAACACTACTACAGGCCGCAATCATGATCAACAACACCAACTCTGACAATCAACAAGTGGTTTTTTTACAGATGCACTATCCATTTTGCAAGCCCTCCAGAATAAACTCCCAACCCTGAGAAAGAAGCTCAGCAAGATTTCTACCAACAAGACAGTTACACTACAGTGGGTACCATCATACTGTGGAGTCCTGGTAACGAGAAGGCAGACAAACTTGCTAAAAAAGGAGCAGAATGTGAACAAATAGATAATGAAATCACATACTTTGAAAAAAAAGCTATCATGGACATTTGAAAAGAACCTAAACTATCCAACGATGACTATCACAGACTCGACAGACAAGGACAGACTATCATTGTCCAACTAAGGATAGGACATAACAGACTGAACAAACACCTACACCGAATACCATTGTTCCCATTACCTCTGTGTTCCTGTGGCACTGCCAATCAAACCACATAACATATCCTGCAAGACTGTCTCCTGTATATGCTCTCTAGAAAGGGATGCTGGCCCTACAACACTACATTCAAAACTACATGACACCAGTGATGATTCAAGAAGTATCATGTACCTTGCGGAACGTCACATTCATCACAGCCCTCCTGAAAAGCTCTCGGTCTCTTGCAAGTTCTCCAACCTCTTCTAGCTTCATGTTCAAGGTTTATTTGATGTCTTTCTGCCACCTTAATCTTGGTAGTCCCCTGTCTCGTGTTTGTCTGATGGTATAATCATCAAAATAGCGATCACAAAGAAGAAGTAAGTGTTACTCAAAGTGAGTAGATTTTATTGTAAGATTCAGCTTGTTCATGTTTAATTGTAATATTATGTCGTTGTGTTTCAGCAACTGCTCGGACTAGCAGACTCTACTCTCCACCTCGAACTCTACCCAGGACAAGTAATCCACATGCTGGCAACAGTCTGTCTCTTCCTGCAGGAGCTGTATCATGGGGTTAGTTTTATTTATTTACCTGTGGTTTTATTTTCAATTTGAAATATCTTCATTGTCCCTCTGAACATGTCCATAGGTGCTCGATCTCCTTCGCAATATCTCCAACAGCATCCAGCGACTAACCATACCATTTCGATTTTGATTGATGAGCCTACTCATATACCTGTTAACCTGCTGCCTTGCAGGTCGGCTGGGGACAGCCAAAGGCTGACGGAGAACGAACCCAGTAAACACTGGTTAAAACTGGATACATTGCCGAAGGATAAGCACCAGAGCTCCAAATGACGCTGAAGATGTGACCAACCACACCAATGCTAAGGCTACAGGAATCAGATTTCCACGTAAATAAGATTTATGGGAAGATCTGGTACACCAGTCTAAGCAGTGATCGCGAGTGAGATATACCTGTTGTGCTGTTCATTTCTGGCCACTCCAATCTGCAATCCAAACTCTTACAATCTAGCAGTTGACATGGATTAGTTTAAATGAAAATCCTCTGTGCGATCACGCTCTATAAGGGCATTCAGAGTGTCAGCTCTATCCATTGGCTGACCCTCTGATATCGTGGCAGAGCCAGCTCTCTCATTGCCATCAACACACAAGTGCCCCACATGATTGTGAGAGTCTTTCCTAACAGAAGAGTTTCAGGGCTGTGATTCCCAGTTGCTGATCAGATTGAGAGAGATGGGTGTCAATATTGGTGCAGCCTAAAAAGAACGGCATACTAAATATGCAAAGAGATTGATTAATCAACATCGAACTGGCATGTTGGGCCGCTGTACGCTGCTGGATTAGATGAGATGGAGATCGAGCACCTATGAGTAGCTATGATGATAGTCCTCATATAACTGATAACACATGTGCCCCAGAACAAAGAATGAAATTAATTATGTGAATTAACGCTTGTAGTGATTCGTCCATTTGTCTTCTTGACCTGTGTCTATCATGCTGTCCTGTTCTCATCCAAGTTCTGTGTTTGCAACTCAGTCTGAGAATGCGAGTAAGACATCCTTTGCCAAAATGTCTGAATCTTGTTAGAAAATAAACTAGACTTAAACTATATTAGTACTTGTCTTGAATGATGTAGAAGTTAGGTGCCCGCCTCTCATTTCAAAGGTACTTGGTTCGCTTCCTCGTGGAGCCATTGGAATATTTTCCAGAGATCCCTGATCTCAGTGTAGGTGGATCGAATTCCTTTGTCCTATCGGAGACGAATGATAAAACGTAGGTTCCGTGTTAAAGTTGAGCACATAAAAGAACCCTTGGCAGTTCTGAACGAGCAGGCTGGAAACCTGCTGCCTGTGATAAATTTATGAGAAAAATGTAAAAAAACAAATTTCAACAAAATATTTTTACCATTTTATAAATTATATGGGGCCCTTGCAGTGCTACGGAGTTTGTGCACTGCTGCTGAGATCTTCATGTGTAAGAAGAGATCGAGCACAAATGTTTACTCACCGAAGTGCAATGATGATGGTACTATTAATTCACAATTAATCAATGATGTATTTTTATTTCTCTCTTCTGCTAGCTCACGGTAAAAACAATGAGAAGCAATCAACAACCACCAGTTATTTACCAACTATCAACATCGTTATGAACATTGGAACAGAAACAGCCACCAACAGCAAACAAAGACAGCAAGTACAGCAATCTGTCGAGTCATATCATCAACTTCAGCATCCTCTGAATGCCAGACCAACAACAGAAACATCACCATCAGATAAAGATATCAACAAATTCCGTTTGACAAACTCGGGTCTTAGCTTTCATAAATCTATTGAGAAATCTCACAGAGGAAACTGACAAACTCAGAGCTTAGCTTTCATAAATCTATAATCTCATAGAGGAAACGGACAAACTCAGAGCTTAGCTTTCATAAATCTATTGAGAAATCTCACAGAGGAAACTGACAAACTCAGAGCTTAGCTTTCATAAATCTATAATCTCACAGAGGAAACGGACAAACTCAGAGCTTAGCTTTCATAAATCTATTGAGAAATCTCACAGAGGAAACGGACAAACTCAGTTCTTAGCTTTCATAAATCTATAATCTCACAGAGGAAACTAACAAACTCAGAGCTTAGCTTTCATAAATCAGAAGAGAAATCACACAGAGGAAACGGACAAACTCAGAGCTTAGCTTTCATAAATCTATTGAGAAATATGACAGAGGAAACTGACAAACTCAGAGCTTAGCTTTCATAAATCTATAATCTCACAGAGGAAACTCACAAACTCAGAGCTTAGCTTTCATAAATCAATAGAGAAATCACACAGAGGAAACGGACAAACTCAGAGCTTAGCTTTCATAAATATATAATCTCACAGAGGAAACGGACAAACTCAGAGCTTAGCTTTCATAAATCAATAGAGAAATCACACAGGGGTAATTAATTTATGATTTTAATGTGGTTTTTTTTGTAAGGTGGTGGATTAAGCCTCTATATGGCAGAGGCACGCTACTTTCAATCTAAGACTTTTGTCTTTTTGTTATTATATTACAGCCTTGTTTCTTGATGTGGTATGGGACTAGTCCTAGAGCAGAATGTGTGATGAATATTGTGTTCTGTTGTGGAGTCTTTGGGATTTTAAAATAATTTTTCTTGCTTTTATCCTTTCTTATTCAATTATCCAGCAGTACTTGATTTCTTGTCGCTTGTCCGAATGCCATGTAGCGGTATCTGCATGTGTTTATATGTTGTTATGTTATGTGATCGATGTCATTGCACATTGGGCATTCCCATGTGTGCTCTGTCCTCTCCTAGAGCAGCCATCTCAAAGTCCATTTGCTCACTGTACCCATGAGAAGTTGATTAGTATACCTTTTCTCTCTACCACGAAGACGACACTGTCTGGCATGTTAAAACTTAACTCATAATTCTCGAACATTCTAGTGTCTGAGACTCGCTCATGTCACATAAATGAGAGCGTTCCGCATTGATGATAGCGGCTCTGTCTATACTTCTGCCCGCTTGAGTCGGGGCATAGTTTGCAAGAAAGTCAGCACACTCGTTACCCTGAACTCCAGAATGTCCAGGTGTGTACAACCAATTCATTTTCTTGAGATGTGATCTACAAATTCTATCCACCCATTCCACACACAGACTTCCAGATTCAATCCTTTGAAGCATATTCATTGAGTCTGAAATGAAAATCAGTTTGTATGTTTTATGGTCAAGTAATACTTGGTCTCTTCCCTTCGACCGGAGTTTGTATATTATATGATCCAGCATCATTTAGATTTGTCCTTCGGCCGAATGCCATGTAGTAGTTTCTGTATGTCTATGGGCAAAGAAGTGACTTCATTGCAACCGATATTTCCCAATATGACTCAGTACCTGTTGGCAGAAATGGTACATAATCTACCGAGAGTGTTGCACAAAGCATGAACTCTGTAGCTCCTGGAACAGTCCTCGAGATCTCATGAAAAAATGCACATGTAACCCAGTCCGGATTTGAACCCACAACCTTAGTAATAAAAGGCAAACATCTTGTCATATAACCACTTCATCACATAGACTCCCATCTGCATGTGTTTGATATAACCACTTCATCACATAGACTCCCATCTGCATGTGTTTGATATAACCACTTCATCACATAGACTCCCATCTGCATGTGTTTGATATAACCACTTCATCACATAGACTCCCATGCTACATGTGTGTGTATATAACCACTTCATCACATAGACTCCCATCTGCATGTGTTTGATATAACCACTTCATCACATAGACTCCCAGCTGCATGTGTTTGATATAACCACTTCATCACATAGACTCCCAGCTGCATGTGTTTGATATAACCACTTCATCACATAGACTCCCAGCTGGCATGTGTTTGTATATTATATGATTCAACAGTTCTTGGTCTCTTGACCTTCGGCCAAATGTCATCTTATCTTCTCTAATCCTGTTTTGCCACACATCATCAGGATAAGAAGAGATTTCTAGAACAGGCTTTGTGTGACTTCATAAACAGTGTTTTTTGCTGCCTGTTTTTCTGGGGTTCAACTTTGCGTGGACGCCCTTTTTGCTTGTATCCACTGTATCGGAGTAGCATTGTTCTTTGTGGCGCACTGTCTGTTGGTAATCTGCTTATGTGGCCGAACCATGGAGTCACTGAGTATAAAAACATAAGATGCCAACCACATCACCGCCTCTGTAACCACCCGCACCTCCTTTGTCAAACTACTTGTGGTTGTAACTTCTGAATTATACTGTTTCATGATATCAGATCTGCTTGGGCATAAGGAGGTCATCAGAACTGACACATGCCAATTACGAGATTTATTTATTTGTGTAGTCGGTTCTTCTATGTGACAGAATAACAAACTACGAGGTGATGGAGTATGCTGACATTTCTCATCATTTACTTTGCTGCAGTCCCACTCAACTAGTTATTTCGCTGCAGCACACACTCAACCAGTTACTTTGCCACAATCAGCCAGTTACTTTGCTGCATTCACACTCAACCAGTTACTTTGCTGCATTCACACTCATCCAAAGCTCAAGACTTTTGAATGAAAATAACAATCGTAGCATATCCTTTACAGGACGTCGCTATCAACCACGGTAAAGGAGTCGTCGATTTTCTAGGCACCAGTTATATGTTCAGTAGTTTGCCATTTCTTTCTGAATGGTGAGGTCTGCTTTTACTCTTTGTAAATACCACAAGAATAAATTTGCTTCCAAACTGACTGTTGCGGGTGTTTGAACCAGGTACGCTTGGATTGTGATCGAGCTTACCACAGCATAAGCTACAGACACCGGCAAGGCTTTTACCACAGTTATACCAATCAGAAGTCTCTGTCGTTAGCTTATTGGGCAGCGCTTTTTCTCTCTCTCTCTCTCTCAGTCCTTTCTTTTCATAATGGAATCTTCATTCTTCTTTTGTCATCACACTGTTACCGGGCTGTCGCCCAGTCTCGTCACACTGTTACCGGGTTGTTGCCCAGTCTCATCACACTGTTACGGGCTGTCACCCAGTCTCGTCACACTGTTACCGGGTTGTTGCCCAGTCTCGTCACACTGTTACCGGGCTCTTGCCCAGTGTTTTTTTTTTTTTTTTGCTTTTGTCTTGCACTGCTCTGGTGGCTTGGGTGATAGCTGTTTTTGCTTTTTGACAGGATTCTGCTATGCTATCTAACCATTTCTTTTCATGGTCTTCCTCTTGCCTTCTTTCCTGATGTTGTGTTAGATTGTGTGTAAATATGGATTACCATGACAATAAATTAGTATTACGAGTTGAAGGTGTGTTGAAGATATGTTGAAAGTGTGCTTAGGGTGTGTTGAAAGTGTGTTGGGTTCATTGAAATTGTGTGGTAAGAGAAAATATTATTTTCATTAAAGAAATTCGTTTATTTATCACCATTACCACAACATCTGGACAGAGAGATCGAAACTAGAATCCAGCAAGCCAACAACATTACATACCAACTTACCCAATCTTGAAACACCCAGCAATTCCAGTAGAGACTAAAAGACAGATTATAAATGCAATCTTCATACCAACACTGTGCTACCAGGGCCAAACATGGGCACTGACAAAAGAACAAGTAGGGACAATTACCGCCTGTGAAATGAGATGCTTGAGGAAAGTGGTAAATAAAACAAGAGACCATATAAGAAATGAGGAAATTAGAAGAACAGTCGAAACAACACCTGCTATTAGATTTATTGAAAAGCAGAGACTCAAATGGTTTGGCCACTTGGTCAGAATTAACCTGAATACACCAGTTGCAAGGCGTACAACCTGAAAATGGAATCATCAAGAGGAAAGGGCAGAACAAGAAAAAGATGGGTTGATGGAGTTACAGACATCTTAAAACTCCACAATACCACAGCATATCAAGCGACCGAGCGTGCATTATCTAGGAAACCTATCATCAGTTAACCCTTTAGCTGCTACGCACGTATATATCCGGTGTTTCCGTAGACTGCTAAAGCCGTATAAATGCTAATTTATTTTCTGTCCTCTTGGGCTAACGTAATTTTCCGTTCAACAATTCTAATTTGGCTGCTAAATCTGTCTACTTTGTTTTCGCCTTGAAAATTCTGGTGTATATTCTAATGATAAAGAACAGCTATTTTTAGACATCTGTGACCAATTTACACACATTTGAACACCTGTGTTACTGGTCAAACCGGTTTTTATATGCATGGAAAAAGTTTGGGAAGTCATTTTTGTACTTTGGACGTGACGGTGTTGAGTCTACTTTCTACTCGTGTTAATTCTTGTGTTGGGGAGTATTAGTCTGTGTATATTTATTATATATTTATTTCATAAAATGCAAGGAAACTTGTTAAAGTAGATGATGAATTGTTGGAGTTTTTTCTAGAAGTGATAGTGAAGAAGAAATGTGTAGCTCTGATTCTAAAACTGAAAAGACATCAGACCCAGCCATCAACATCGAAAAAAAAATGGCGGGTGAGCACAGTTATTCGCATGCCCGGGCATTTTCGCGCATTGAGTGCGGGAAGATGACATCCATCAAAAGGCATAAATTTGATTCAATTCCAGGTCTTCCAAGACCGAACCCAAATTGTAAAAAATTTTTAAACCCCAGTTTGGGTTTAATGTTGATGAAAATCAAACAGTTCAGTTTTTGATTTCTTCACTTTTTTTCCCCGTCACCACTGGTTACGTTTCATATCTGATGAATGAAACCCATTTTATAATGAATTTCAATTGTTTTTGCAACCCATAAGCAATCGCCTCTGGACCAATACTAACTTTAAAGAATGTTTTTTTTCGTGTGCCTCAAAGTTAGAATAAGGGGGGAAAAATTAAAAGTTTGGGAATACTCCCCAACACCCTTTGTTCTGATACTGTGTTTGGTAAACATGTCAGGGATAGTTTTTATTATTTTGGAATGCTTATTTTTGACAAACATTGATCAAATTGATGAATGGTGATCAAGCTTCACTTCTCAGTCAACACAGGGGCAGGTAGAGATCGATGTCACTTTTTGGAAACAGCATTGATGCAGGTGGTGATCGATGTTTTAATTCTCAGACAACAGCATTGATCCCGGGGGGATCATGTTTCATTTCTCAGACAACAGATTGATGCAGGTGGTGATCATGTTTCATTCCCCGGCAACAGAGATGCCGGGGGTATCAGACTTTCAGACAACAGCATTATGCAGGGGGGGATCAGTTACTTTCAGAAACAGATTGATCCCTGGGACTTTTATTTTAAAACAGCATTGATGCGTGATCGATTTAAAAAATTAGAAATGTAATTGACAGTTTTTTATTTTTTGGGATATTTTTTCCCCCATATCAAGATGTTGTTATTGAAGTCTCTTTTTCTTTCAAAGGAAGATTGCCTTCAAACAGTACATTCCAAAAAGAAGCAGATTTAAATAAACTTTTTTTTTTTTTGGGTGACTGCAGAACTGGTAATATTTTATTTTTTTATATTTGGTGTCACAATATGACACATGTCATAATGCAGAAGAGTTCAAATAAAAACAGATTAAAAAACGGGAGAAAGTGTTAAAGCCCAAGTGTGTTGGGGGAATAATAAATGAGGGGTTTCACTAGATAAAACTAAATCCTTTTATCAGGAGTCTATTAGAAAACTGTGAAATGGATAAGAAATTTTTTTTTCATGTGAATTTTTCTGTTTTAAATTTCAATGCATTATACAAACTTTACATGAAAAAGCACCCCTGTTGTTTTCCCATCTAACCTAATAAGGAAATTTTGGGAAAATTTAAAGGGGAGAAAGGGGGGGAGGAAAAGGAGGCAGATCCCACTGGGAATGGTACAGAGAAAACTTCCCCCAAAACCCATGCAGTCTAAAACATCCCAGAAGAAGGCTCCAGTGAGAAAGTGTGGTGTGCCAAAAGCGACGGAAACAAGATACTTGTGAAAAGACGATGGCACTTGATTAAATTTTTTTTGGAAAATTTCATCAAAAATTTATTAGAAAAAAATTAAAGTTCTATTGTAATTTTCAATTTTTCAAAGTAACTGAGAATTTGTTATGTGTAATAGATGTCCATTTGTAACATGCATCATTATGAACCATTGTTTTGATGAATTTATTGTTTTCAGATATGAGGATATATCATAGCACGGGCATGTCCAAAGGGGCTCCACCCGCTCAGCAAATCCAGCAGCCACCCAACACGCCAGTTCGAGTTGATTAATCAAATCCCTTTTATTTAGTATGTCATTCTTTTTGGTGCACTAATATTGACACCCATCTCTCAATCTGGTCAGGAAAAGGGGTCACAGTATGATACCAGTACCATAATAATTTATTGTTATGTATGCTTTAAAGATGTACATATTTAACATGCAGTATTATTTGTATGAATTTTTTGTTTGGATTCAGTGAATTTTTAAGGTATGAATAAAAAAATGATCATTTGATTAAAATAAAATTCAATGTGTGACCATATCTCAAGTTTGTTATTATCTTTAATCTATTTAAGATGTTTGTCATTAACCTATTTAAACAAAAAATTTACATTTAAAAATTCATACTGTGGCCCAGCTAAGACAATAAATGGGGTTTTGGGGGAAAAGAGCTGTACAGATGCAAATTCACTCTCAGGCATTTGTGGAAATACAGAAGAAAACTAGTCACAAAAGAGATGAAGTATCTACGAGAATGCTAGAGTATCAAGAAGAGACGGTTTTGAAATGAAGAAACAGGAAAAAAAATGGGACAAATTACGGAACTTTTCAAGAAGCAAAAATTTGGTTCCCCCAAAAGAAGAAACAGACAGTGCCCTTCAAAGAGCAATGTTAACTGATACAGTGGATCAAAGAAAAAGCCGGGGCCCCTTCAAACGGACTTCAGAAATAACAGGCAGGGAAAAAACTATATTTATGAAGCACACAGAAAAACCTGTTCAAGAAATCTCTCCTTATCCTGACACTAATCAGTTTTTTGCCAATAACTAATTGCTTGTTTACATTTTTTTCTTTCACATCTATCTTATTTATTTATTTCTTTGTTATTCTTCCATTGTATTTTTCCCCTTTTTTCAATCTATTTTTAATGTTATCCACCTCTTGTTCTCTCATTTTCACATTATTTTTCCGTCTCTACTCTCATCCTACCCCCACACTTCATCTGCTCAATGTCTCATGTTCTTCTCTTATCGCTTTTTATGCAAACATATTCTCTTAAAACAAGAACGAAAAAACCAGTCCTTCAAAAAAATGCTACAGAAAAAACCAAAATACCATGGACAGAAAAAAAGAACACTGATGTCCTGAAAGAACAAAATGTTAAAGAGAATTTGACAAACAAATACTATACAGAAAAATTTGATACTTTGGCCATGGCCTGGAAAAAAAAATATTAGAGGGCAGGGTCCCAGGAGGAGACCCAAAGGGGAAGATGGCTACAAGATAAAAGAAACCAAATATGACCATCGAAAGGGGTCATATAGAGACAGTGTGAATTTCAGATTTCTAAAAAAAGAGCAACGAAATAAAAGGGTACGACCTTTTATGATGATTCCTCTTATCGCCCTCTTGATGCAAACATCAATCATTCTTGCCATTTTTTTTTATATTCTTCTGCTTTTCTGTTTTTTTTTTTTGTGAAGTCTTCTTCTTCACGATTCTTTTCACCCGGACCTCAGAGAAACAGAGGGGCCAAAGACACTATTTATAAAACACACAAAAGCTTGCTAGAAATTCTTTTTACCCTGAAACATGAGGCAAAAATTTGGACTGGGGAAGAGAAAGAAAGACAAGGTGAAGAGGGCCGCTCTATGCATCTTCATTCAATGACAAAACAGGATTAGAGAAAGAAGAAGACAAAAAAAATTGTGCAGCCACGGTTTCACTTACACCATGTCGTCTTTACATTAATGGGTTTTGAAAAGATCATCAGATCCACAACTCAAAACAGGTCAGGTTTCAACCCTTTTCTACCCCCTTTTTTGAGTTGGCTGTGATAAAAACGTTTTCAACTTTATATTTTGGCTTAAAACAGAGTCTACACTGCCCGACAAATCTCTTGATTTGGAGGGGAAAAAATATTGACAAAAGGAGTTTTGAGAAAAGTATTCAACAGAGTAAAAATATTCGAATAGTATTACAGCAAAAGGGGTTAAAACCGCTACCCAGCGGCAAAAAGAGAAGGACAAAAGAAAGAAAATAAAAAAAAGACCACAAAATCATGCAGGGTAAGAGGAAATCAGTGCGACGATAGGCTTGCAGATATGGTTGTTGTAAATACCGGCGAGCAATGGGCCAGGTGATATTATAACTTCTCTACGGGGGAGAGGGGTGAAAGACCGTAGTGGTGAATCTACAACCTTAACCAGACCAAAAACTCCAAGTCAAAATTGGTAGCTAGATAAGAACACTATACCGTTAGCCAAAGAAGAATAGTAAACCAACAAAGAACTGGTGTTGTTAGTCGCCAGACTCTGAGAGACATACTGAGATGGAGAGCGAAGCACTTATGGACTAATTGGTTCGATGTGCAGTCATGATTATCTGATGGCTAAACTTAAACTACAACACCTAAAGATCAAGATGGAGGTAAAAAAACAGATGATTAAAAAGTATTTTCTACCAACACTTTGTTACCAGTGCCACACATGGCCCCTTATAGCATTATCGATATAGGGGAAAACTGCAGTAAAACTATGTAGCAACGCGAAACACGTAATAACAAAGTACTGTAGTTTTACAATAACAATACACAGCAACGTTTCTACCAAAAGGCTTTTATCAAGCAACGACACACAGGAGTGACGAATTTCACAGCACACTACCTATAGACTACGACAGAGACATCCCAACGGTCCTAAAATCAACACACCACAGAAAGCTGACCACGTGTGAATTGAAATGCTTGAGGGGTTCACCAGGAAAAACAGACTACGACTTGAGGACATCAGAAGCAGAGTAGGCATAACTTCATGCACAGAATACATTGAAAGACAACAAATGCAGTGGTTCGGACATTTAATGAAATACAACCAACCACCAATAATAGCATACAATAAAAAGAGATCAGGTTATAGAGCAAAAGGAAGACAGAGAAAAGATGGATAGACAATATCAAGACCACACTAAATAAACACGGATATAACACAACAAGGGTGACTCATCTGACCCTAGAACGCAAATTAAAGCTCCCACCCTTACGCTTAACGGCAAGAGTGGACAACCAATTCTATCATCCACCAGGGGAATGACAACAGACAATTGATATTATGAGCTGAAGATGTGTTAGCTTGATTGATTGCACCATCATCATTGCACTTCAGTGATGAATCTATGTGCTGCTTCTTCTTTTTTACCTTCGTTCTTCGACCAATTTTAATCACTCTTTGTGATATGTTTGATCTTTGCCAGAACGTGTATACGTTGCACATTGATTTGGTAGGCCACTAAATGCATAGACTTCTACACGTTTAAGACATGTGCCTCCGATTTCAGCCAAACCTCCTCAGTCGCCTCTTACGACATGCGTGGCAAGTAACAGTGGTTATATTCTTTACACCCCAAATTTGGGCTCCGATAACCACTCGGGCAACAATGCATGCTCTGCTCTCATCCTTACACAGAAAAGATCTCAGCAGCAGTGCACCACTCCGTAGCACCGGAGGTCCTCGGTGTAGTTTAAAAGATGGTGAACATACTCTGTAAGAATTTTTTTAATAATTTTTCCTGGGCAACGGCTTTCCAGCCTGCTCTTTTCGATTTTGAACCGCCAAGTGTCCTTTACTTTGCTCCATAGCACAGCCAGAAGTTCCCGTTTCATGTTAAAGGTTGAGTGTGTAGTCTAGTACAGTAACACAGTTATTATATCCTGTTTCTTTCAGTTTCGTTTTCTTTGTAAAATTTGTTTATCTGCAATGAATTAAGGCGTAGCCATGGCGCATAATCTGTCACCCATGACTGATTTTTGCATAAAATTAACACCAGTGTGCCTCGCTATTTAGGTTTATGGCCATCAGCACTCTTGCCCCACCCATGTACTCGATGCAGATGAAGCAAGGCTGCTAACTGACAAGCCTCAGATAGTAAACCGCTGGGCAGAACATTTCCGTTCTGTCCTCAACCATCCATTCACCATATGTGATGAAGCTATAGAACGCATGCCCCAGGTCCCAATCAATGCCAAGCTTGAAGTTTCACCTACCTTAGAAGTCAAGAAGGCACCAAGTCAGATGTCCAGCGGGAAGGCACTGGGTGCGGTCTCAATACCGACTGAGGTGTACAAAGAAGGAGGACCCATGCTGATGCTGAAGTTGACATATCTCTTTATGTCCATTTGGAGCTACGAACGTGTACCACATGAGCTAAAGGATGCCACAATTGACCACCTGTACAAGCGCAAAGAAAACCGCTGGGCCTGCGATAATCACATTTAGATCTTCCTCTTGTCAATTTCTGGCAAGATACTGGCCAGAGTCCTCCCAGATCGCTTAATCGTTCACATGGAACAGGACATACTCCCTGAAACCCAATGTGACTTCAGAGCGGGTCGGGGAACAGCAGACATGTTTGCTGCTCAATAACTACCGGAGAAAGGCCAAGAGCAGCACTGTAACCTCTACATGGTCTTTGTCGATCTGATGAAGGCTTTCGTCACGGTCAACAGAGAAAAATTGTAATGTCCAGTTAAATTCATTAAGATCGTCCAATAGTTTCACGAGATCATGATGGCGCGTGTACTTGATGAATGCGACCTGTCGGAGGCCTTCCATGTCACCAACGGCGTCAAACAGGTTTGTGTGCTGGCCCCAACACTCTTCAGCATGATGTTAGCTGCCATGCTCATGGATGTATTTTGGGAAGGCGACGAACATGGGGTAAAGATTAAATACAGGACAGACGGTAATCTATTCAATCTTTGGAGGTTAAAATCTTGTAGGGAATACCCCAAGTTTTTGAAAGAAAAGACAATATGCACAAAAGATGATGCCAAAGAATCTAAAGATTAGAATAATTTAGTACATGTTTTTCTAAAAATTTACTTTGCCGATTTCATATTTTAACTGAATCAAAGCTTGATTCGTAGTTTATGAAGGGTATTTATTTAATAATAGTAATTACTAAAAACTATTTTGTATGCAACTTTTTGAGGTGCATATTTGTTATATCAATGTTTAGTTCATATGTGGAGTGGACAATATCATTTTAACACATAAAATATCTTCCCCATCTTCAAAATTACATCGTGGACCCTCGCTGGTGCTACGGAGTTCGTGCACTGCAGCTGAGATCTTCCTGTGTAAGAAAGAGATCAGAGCACACATGGTTACTCACTGAAGTGCAATGATGATGGTCCTATCAACCAACACATAGGTTAAAATCCTCCACCAAGGTAAAAGAATCAACTATCTCAAATCTGTTGTTTGCTGGTGACTGTACCCTGGCTACCAACTCTGAGGAAGAAATGTAGACGTACATTGTTAAGTTCTCAATGGCCTGTGATATGTTTGGCCTTATAATTAGCACCAAGAAAACAAAGGCCCGCCCCAGAGAGCAGTATCTACGATCCAGGAACTTGTTTATTTCACAATACTGCGCGCATTAAATTCAACTTAATCTCATTGGTCTGTTTTATTTCAACCTACCAATAATTTGCTTTCCTTGTTTACCAGGCTGCACAGTACAATCGAGTCATTCTTCTCGAACATGATTCTATAAAATAGTAAACATGGAATTTTCCTATCTGTCTTTAATGCATCGTCATTTCCAAAATTGCGTTGTTACCAAACCTTCAATCTACATCGTTGAATAATACCCGGATATCACGTGATGTTTACTACACAATACATTTCCAAATTGCGTCCAATTTTCTTAGGTACATTTTTTCTTTCTCCTAGACTTGCTAAGATTTTATTATATAGCCAGGTCATTCCTTCTTTGCTTGCATTTTACTAGAAATATATCTTTACTTATTATCTCCTGGTATAAATAACCTCACTACTAAATTTGCTCATTGTCCATGTTTGGCTCTGGTAACACAAAGTAGGTATAAAAATGCTGTTGAACATCTGTTGCTTAGCTGCCTGTGAGATGTTTGGGTGCCTTAACAATGGGGCTAGCTGTTAGGTTACATCATTTGCTTTTGCACTCTAGCCTCTATCTCTCTGTCTAGTCTTCCATCTTCTGTGAATATGCTTCCAAAGTATTTGAATTCTTTCACTTGGTTTATTGTAGTGCCATTGACATGGATGTCTAGTTTATGTTTTCTTCCCATTTTCATATTTCTGTTTTAGTATCATTATTTCTGTTGTAGATCTTGGAATAACCTTTGATCGTAGTCTATCTTTCAAACACCATATTGAACAGACGATACAACGGTACAAGTGTGGTCTTGCGGCTCTCAAAGTTATGGTGGCCGCACACCTTGAGCAGAGACTACTTGCCCTTTTGTTCGATCGACTGGTAATGTCAGTGGTAGATTACGGACTCGGAATTCTTACGATATCAAGATCTCAATGTGAACGACTCAAACGGGTTCAGAATGAAGGAATGCGTATAGTTCTGGGCTGCACTAGAGATACCCCATTGTGAAGATGAGATATATGCTTGGCCTTCTGTCACTACGCTCCCGTCATGTAATCGCCCAAACCAAGGCATATATGCGGGTTACTTCGGACAAGAGACATCCACTACACAAGAACACTAATGATGTTAAGCGCACGAGAATCAAGCGTGGCATGTCGTGGATGGTCCAGGCTGAGAGAACAATTGGCCAGGTGACTACGGTTGCGACCCTACCAAAAGGGCAGAATGGATCCCAACAGATGGTAGCATGACCAACTATCTCAACGTTATCATTACTCTTGGAAGAGAATGTAGAGATAGGGGCAACATGAAGGCTGATCTCGCAGTTAAGCAGTTGGTAGAAAATAATGCAAGGGATGATGATGTTGTTGTATATACCGATGGGTCGGTTCAAGGTGGTGAGAAATTCGGCTGGGGTTTCTTGGCTAATGCGAATGGTAGGGTTGTTGCAGAGCGAAGTGGGCATACAGGACAACTACTTCTAGTATGAGGATGGAGGTTGAGGCTGTTACTGCTGCCCTCCATTGGATTTCTGGGACTTCATTTACTGGGGCAGTTGTTGTATCTGAATCTCAGTCGATGCTTCACAAGATCCAGAAGGGCAGGTTTCGGTATGAGTGGATGTCGTCTATAGAAGTCTCTAACATCCAGAGGCTTACATGGATATACTGTCCTGGGCATGCGGGTGTTTACGGTAATGAGAGAGCGGACAGGTTTGTATCAACAGCATCGATTGTTGGGGAGTTGAAGATGGATAAGAGGAATATTCTTCGGTCTCTTCGCGACTCTCTGTTGGATGAGGACACTAAAATCGATGTTGAATCGCTCAGGCGATTTAAGCAGTTTGGAGTTACCCGTTGTTCAAGTCGAACTGGATGTCTGAGAGGCAGAGTGAGAAGTGTGTTTAATCAGCGAGCCACAGGAACCATCAGTATGCATACTCTTCGATATCTGTTGGGGAGACTGAGCATCTATGGGTCTGCCCGGAGTGCAATGACGTCAGTTTAGTAACCAATAACCAATAACCAATCAGTTTTAGTGTTGTTGATTTTCATGTCATGATTTATAGAATTTATGTTCAAAGTGTCAATATGTTGTAGATCTTGTTCATTTTGATGTATCAGGCACTGAGAGTCAGAAAAACCAAATACCTCACTAAACGAAGTTTCAGAGAGCTACTGGAGGGCAGCAGTAACGGTTTCAACCTCCATTCTCATACTGAAAGTAGTTGTCTTGCATGCTCCGCTTTGTTTTGCAACAAACATATTTTAGTAATTGAATCTCGCCCGAGTTGTTACCAGGGTCAAAATTTGGGTTGTAAAGAAAAGAACCCCTGTTACCTGCCACGCATGTCGTAAGAGGCTACTAAGGAGGTTTGGCTGAAATCGGATGCACATGTCCTAAACGTGTAGAAGTCTTATGTGTAGGTCTACCAAACCAATGTGAAACGTATACACGTTCTTGGCTAAGATCAAACATATCACAAAGAGTGATTAAGATTGGTCGTAAAGAACGAACACAAAGAAGAAGATGATTAATTGAATCTACACATGACATATACTTTCTCGACTACTTTTTTCACTTTGACATTGGTTCAAAAATGTTTCTTTCAATGTACAATGTTTGTAACAAGTTGTAGAAAAGATGCAGTACATAGGTCAAATGACGTGGCAGGCGAACGGGTATACCCGTTGCTGTGAGAACTTCATCGATGTGTCAAGCTGTTTATATTAGGATGTAAAGTAGTAATTCATTTTCGATTGTCTTCATTACATCGCTAGACACCAACGTGATAACACATCTTCAGTAGAATAACTCTACATAATGGCTGAACAGTCACTACAGCTATCACCCGAGGAGGAGGAACTAGTAGACACATTTCTAACAAACAACAATTTCCTGGAAGAGTGGAAAAATATATTTCGTGCTAAATGTGACTTAAAGAACAGTTTGTTAAAATTTATTAACAGTAACAACGTTAATTCAATACCAGCACATAGTGATATGTTACGTGCATTCTCACGCTGTCTTCCAGAAGATATCAAAGTTGCTATTATAGGTCACGATCCTGTTGGGGATAAGGATTTTCCAACTGGTTTCTCTTGTTCATTCGCAAAGGGAAAGAAACTCGATATAAACGTTCGAAACGACAGACCTATGCTATACGAAGAAGGACGCAGAATTGCAATCTTCCACGATGTCCTTGTCGATGCTGGATTTCTAGAGCATGGTGGTACTTATGATTGCTGTCATGAAATATGGGCGGAGAAAGGAGTTCTGTTATTCAACACATCTATCACAGTAAACGAAGAATTTATTAAACAGATTTTATTTCAAGTAGTTAAGAAAAGTCAACAGAAACCTTTATTTTTTCTGTTCTGGGGTAGTCATGCTTACCATATAGGGACTTGGTTGTCGTCTAAACTCCAAAGAAGAAAATGTTGGGTAGAAACCGTTAAAGATGGAGATCACAGTAAAAACATAGACAAACGTGTTCCATTAGTTTTGTTTCTTGGTGATCATCCAACATTTTCGCTAGATAGAAATAAATATATGTATAAAATGCAAGCTTTAAATCAGTTTCGGGAAATTAAAAAGAAATATCCTGACTTATTTACATTGCCTAATCTAAAGTGTAGTGAGCTCGTTCCCAACCCAAGCGTACCTGGTTCAAACTCCGCTGTGTTCACGTTTGGAAAAAAATAGTTTCCGTTGATGTTTACAAACGACAAAAGTAGACCTCACCGTTCATAAAGCAATGGTAAACTACTGAACGTATAAATGCTGCTTAGAAAATCGACTACTCGTTCACTGTTGTTGATGGTTACGTCCTCTAAAGGATACGCTACAATTTGTTTTCATTTTCAAACTGAAATGATTTTTTTTTTATTATCATGAACATAATTTCTCATAATCATAACAGCTGATTAATTTATTTTAGTTTTATTTCTGCCATGTCATTGGATGATGCAACCACGTGACAATGAGGTCATATTTGTAGGCCTGCACACTCTGATATAACCAAAACAAGGTTCGTCCTTAGGTTGAAAGCAGAGTGCCCCGTCTTAAAGATGTTTGAATTCCCTATATAACAAGCAAACAGAAATATAACACTGTACTAATATTGTAGTTTACGATGATGTTTCACTCAGTGACAATTATTTATTGTATAAGACTGCACACGTTGGATATAAAGATATCATTAAACGTATGTCGACAGTACCTGTATATATATAGTTATATATAGTTTAGTGATTGTGTAAACTTGTAGTTCTTCTTCTTCTTTTGTCGTCACACTGCTACCGGGTTGTTGCCCAGTGTCGTGGTTTTCTGTTTTTGTCGTGCGCTGTTCAGGTGGCTTGTGTGATTGTTATTTTTGCTCTTTGACAGGATTCTGCTACGCCATCTAACCATCTTTTCCGTGGTCTTCCTCTTGCCTTCTTTCCCGATATTCTGTTGTAGAAGACTCTGTATACTGTGGAGTTTGGATGCATTCTTATTAAGTGGCCAAACCACTTCATGGAGATATGTTGGGCACACCTTGAGGAGAAATGATCAACGAATATCAAATCAGGCATTGAAGTGGGATACAAAGAGTTCAAGAAAGAGAAGTCGACCTAAAGAGACCCTGAAAAGAACTTTGCTGAGAGAGGCAGGAAACATCGGTCTCAGTTCCATGGAGGAGATTGAGCGAGTTGCCCAGGATAGAGCGGTATGGAGAAATTACTTGCAGGCCCTATGTAACATATAGCGGTACGAGAGGAATTATTATTATTATTATTAAACCACTTCATTCTTTGTTTCTCAATGTAATTCAAGCAAGGTTCTGTGCCAACTTTCTTTCTTATGCTGATGTTGGTGACTGTCTTTTCTGGTGTTGTTGGTAACTTTTCGTAGGCAACGCATTTCACATGTAATTATTTTTTGTGACTGCGCTTTGCTCATTGTCCATGTTTGGCTCTGGTAACACAAAGTAGGTATAAAAATGCTGTTGATCATCTGTTGCTTAGCTGCCTGTTAAATTTTGGGTGCCTTAACAATGGGGCTAGTTGGTAAGTTACAGCATTTGCTTTTTGCACTCTAGCCTCTATCTTTCTATATAGTCTTCTGTCTTCTGTGAATATGCTTCCTAAGTATTTGAATTCTTTCACTTGGTTTATTTTAGTGCCATTGACATGGATGTCTAGTTTATAATGTTTTCTTCCCATATTCATTATTTCTGTTTTACTGTTGTTGATTTTCATGTCATGTTTTACACAATTTTTGTTCAAGGTGTCAATATGATGTTGTAGATCTTGTTCATTTTGATGTATCAGGGACTGATCATCTGCAAACAGCAGTTCATTTATTTCATCATTATCTGAATTGGACTCTTGAGTTATTTTATCCATATATGCAATAAAGAGTAGTGGTGAGAGGACACAACCTTGTATGACGCCTGATGTAATGGAGAACCAGTCGGTCATTCCTTCTGTTGTTCTTACTGTACTCTGGCTATCTTGATATAAGGCCATGATATTACCTAATAGTTGTCCCTGGATGCCATATTGTCATTGTATGACTTTGAACATGTTTTAATGAAATTAAGCGTCTTCTTGCATTTTAGTATTTTGTAGCTTTTTTAAACATAAAACTTAATGCATTTCTACATTTTACTGAACTTGTTTCAAAGTAATTACTTGTGCGTGTTGCTATGAAAATTCATTGCAGATGAGCTTGTTTTGATGTAATTCTGTGTTTTTGAGCTTATTTTATTTTATGTGTATTTAATTAAACATATTGTGCTGCATTTCAATACAATCTAATACAAATAAATGGTATTGTGCTGCATTTCAATACATTCTAATACAAATAAATGGTATTGTGCTGCATTTCAATACATTCTAATACAAATAAATGGTATTGTGTTTGGTTTGATGCACTTGTCTTGATTTAGTTTTAGTTTAGTTGTCAGACCATCATCACTGCACATTGAAGCAATTAGTCCATAAGTGATAAGATCATCTCAGTATGTCTCTCAGCGTATGGTGACTAACGACACCGGTTCTTTGTTGGGTTACTATTCTTCTTTGGCTACCAGTATAGTGTTCTTGTCTAGCTACACCACATTTGACTTGGAATTCTAGCAGTCTGGTTAGTGTTGTAGATTCACCAATATTACTGGAATCTTGTACATGTCCACTCTCCATTAGGGGATTTAGAATATTAGCCCAGGCTATTGCTGTCCCGCTTTGTACAGCAACCTTACCTGACAGCCTATCGGAGCCCAGGCTATTGCTCGCCCGCTTTGTACAGCAGCCTTACCTGACAGCCTATCGGAGCCCAGGCTATTGCTGTCCCGCTTTGTACAGCAGCCTTACCTGACAGCCTATCGGTGCGTTCATTTCCCCTTAGACCTGCACGCCCTGGATCAAAAATAAAACTTTATTTTTTAGTCTAAATCTCTTCAGCGATTCCATCCGCTATTTTTGAGTCCGGCCTGTTTCAATCTCCTGACATTGCAACTTTATTACTGCTATTGTATATGTTTAAGTATTTCAGTCTGTATTGGATTGTTGCTTGTGTGGTAATCCAATAATCTAGTGAGAACGAAGAAATAGAAGAAAGAGAATTGTTGTTGCTTGTGTGGTAATCCAATAATCTAGTGAGAACAAAGAAATAGAAGAAAGAGAATTGTTGTTTCTTGTGTAGTAATCCAATAATCTAGTGAGAACAAAGAAATAGAAGAAAGAGAATTGTTGTTGCTTGTGTGGTAATCCAATAATCTAGTGAGAACAAAGAAATAGAAGAAAGAGAATTGTTGTTGCTTGTGTAGTAATCCAATAATCTAGTGAGAACAAAGAAGAAGAAGAAGAAGAAGAAGAAGAAGAAAGAGAATTGTTGTTGCTTGTGTGGTAATCCAATAATCTAGTGAGAACAAAGAAGAAGAAGAAGAAAGAGAATTGGTGCTTGTGTAGAATTCTAGTTTCATTGATTTTTAAATTGTTTTATAAAAATGTGTACAAACATTGTCCAGTTAATGTCGTGAAACAATATTAAAATATGATTTTCTATAATTTGTGTTATTTTGTATTTTTGATCCATGTATAACATTATTATAAATGTGGATGTGGAATGTAAATGTGTGGGTCGATAACGTATAATTGTGGGTGAACAATGCAGATTTATGGGGAAGTAATGTAGATATGTGGGTGTGCAGTGTATATACGTGGATGAGCATAGTATAATTGTGAGTAAGGGACATTTAAATGTGGGTGAGCCATGCAGAAATGTGAGCAATGTATAACTGTGGGTTCATCATCATCAAGTAGCTTGTCCCTTCATGAACTTGGCTCTCATGACAGCAGTCCTGATAAACTCTGGTCTGTGCAAGTTGGCCGGCGTCAGCAGCAGTCATTCTCAGATCGTCAACGACATCTTGCATACATCGTCTTCTAGGTCTACCTCTAGAGAACAGTATTACGATCCAGTCATCAACATTAAACACCAGCGTCTCCAGTCAACGGAAAACTTTGCTTATCTTGGCAGCCTCCTATCCAGATCGGCAAACATATTCTGAGGTCAACAATAGGATATCCAAAGCCAATGCTGCGTTCGGAAGGTTACGTGTCCCTGTGTGGGAACGGAAGGGGATAAGCATGGTCACAAAGCTGAAAGTTTACCAGGTCATAGTGCTAACCACGCTGCTGTACGCAAGCGAGACATGGACATTGTATAGCAGACACGCAAGAAAATTAAATCATTTCCACACAAGCTGTCTACGCAGAATACTAAAAATAAACTGGCAGGACAAAATTCCAGACAGCGAAGTCCTCACAAGAGCAAAGATCACAAGCGTCAACACCCTGTTGCAGAAGGCGCAACTGAGATGGGTCGGTCACGTTGCTCGAATGCCTGATAAACGCATCCCAAAACAGTTGATGTATGGCGAGCTTGAAGGGGCAGACGTTTAGCTGGTGGACAGAAAAACGCTTTAAAGACACTCTTAAAGTGTCTCTGAAATGCTTCGATATAGACAATACGTGCTGGAAATCCTTGCGCAAGATCGTCAAATGTGGCGCTGTAACAACAAAAGAGGAACCCGAATAGCTGAGAATCATCGTATTGTTGAGTCACAGAGAAAACGAGCAGCGCGAAAAGACAGAGCACACAACACGCACATGTCTAACCTTGATCATGTATGCAGTGGCGTCACTGGGGTTGGTGTCACCCAGTGCGGTAAACTCTTGGTGTCAGCCCTCTAGACTTTCACCATGGTCTTCTTCCGAGTGTTCCTGTACGGTAACTATATTATAGTAATACTAACTTTTTTGAGTGGAAGCCTGCCGCTGTTTTTCTCCTTTAAAATTTATGTCCTGTCCTAATTACTTTACTTTCAAATATGTATATGTTAGTGATATTGATAAAATTATAAAATTTCGCAAAAATAATTATTGACATAAAAAACGAACCTGTAAACAACGTCTGTAATTTTCTGCAACCACGTGACTCCACACGTCATTAATTGGCGCGTTTACAAATGACCCACGATTCTACTCCGACTCCGAGCAGCTCTGAATCTTATTCATTTAAGCACCCAGACGCTCTGCATGGTGGCACCCCGTGCCTGCATGTATTTAACAATGAACGGTTATGAAACCCGACTAGACAGAGCTATGTCTGCTTTGTCAAATTTTCAATTTTTTTATTTTGGTGTCACCCCTTGATGGTGTCACCCGGTGCAGCCGCACCCCCGCACCCCTAGTGACGCCCGTGTATGTATGCCCCACCTGTGGTCGGGGATTCTGTTCTAGGATTGGACTTTACAGTCACCTCCGCACACACCAGAGAGGTGCAATAGCACACGTCTGAGATTGTTGTCATCATTGCTTGCGATGGACGGCTATATAAAACCTCTAATTCTTCTTCCAGACACCATTCCCTCCAAAATTATCTTCTCTAGGCACTCATGTCGTTTGATGTGTCAGAAATATTTAATTTCCCTTGATTTTATGCTCTTTAAATATCCAACTCTCCTTAATATCAGGCTGTTACAGAACAGAAGCGTTTGTTATTTTTTTTCTGTACATGATATTCTGTAGCATTCGCATTCAAAGGCATTAATTATCTTCTCCGCAGCTTTGTCAATGGTCCATTTCTAACAACCATGCCTTACAACTGTGGGTGAGCAATGTACAACTGTGGGTGAGCAATGTACAACTGTGAGTAAGCAATCTATTAATGTGGGTAAGCAATATATTAATGTGGGTGATCAAATAAATTGGTAATTGGATGTTATTATTTAACAGAAATTGATAACAATTAAAAAATAAAATTATATAAATTGTAGAATGTAGAATGTACTCAGAGAATGTTCTTGTTTTGTTGGGGATATCAGTACCTTGACAGAACACTGAGAAAGCTCATGTTTCAACTTTCCCATGTTCTTTCTTTATTTCTTGTTCATTCTAATCATGTTTTGTCTCACATTGTCAGGATAAAAAGAAACTTAGTGAATATGCTTTTGTGTGGGTTTCATAATTAGTGTTATTCACTGTCTCTGTTATTTCTGTGGTCCACCTTTTGCTTGGAATACATTTTGTGCATTGTATTCGTTGTATCTGAATAGCATTGCTTTTTTGAGGCTTTGTTTGTTGATAATCTGCTTATGTGGTAGAACCATTTAATTTGTTGTTTCTTGATAAAGTTACACTGATGTTGTACCCACTTTTTCTCTTGATTTCTTCATTTCTTAACTGATTTCTTCTTGTTACTCCCAGCATTTTGCGTAGACACTTCCTCTCTGTCGTGTATAGTTTTCTTCTATCGTTTGATGTCAACTGAACATGAACAGAGTCTCAGAGAGCCAATAAAGGGCAGCATTAACGGTCGCAACTTTCCTCCTCATACTGGAAGTAGTTGCTCTGTATGCTCTGCTTTGCTCTGTATGCTCTGCTTTGCTCTGTATGCTCTGCTTTGCTCTGCAACAACTCTACATTATTTATTCGAATCGACATATTCATTTTCTACTTTTTCGGTTCAAGAAATCGTTATCTCAATCTGAAGAGATGTAGTTCACAGGTCAAATGACGTAACAATCTAACGGGAATACCCGTTGCTGTGGACACTTTACTCGTCATCGATTTGTCTAACTGTATTAAGTTATGATATAAAATAGTAAGTCGTTTCCTATTGTCCTCATTATATCACCAGGCACCGAGGAGAAAACACATCTTCAGTACACAAACTTGACGTAATGGCACAACAGTTACTACAGCTATCAGAGGATGATGAAGTAGAATTAGAACTATTTCTGATATACAATGATGTTCTTCAAGACTGGAGAGATATATTTCATACTGACAGTGACTTAAAGAGCAGTTTGTTTAACCCTTTCGCTGCTACATACTTTCTAAAGGCTGAGCTAAAAATAGCGACTCCTTGTTTCTAGGTCACAAATGTGAATGTACGCCTATAGCAGTGACAGTAGCAATGTATAACGTGTTAGCACGTCTTTAGCCCACAGAGTAGAGATAATAACAGACGTGTTAATGCGTCTTTAGAAGTGAATGGGGAAAACGTATATATACGTCTTTAGCAGCTAAAGGGTTAAAGCTGTAAAAGTTCTCAACGATGTCGGTGATACTATTCCACGTTATTGCGATATATTTCGGGCGTTTTTACTTTGTTCTCCACAAGATATTAAAGTTGTTATTATAGGTCACGATCCTATTCCAAACATGGAATTAGCAAGTGGCGTTTCTTTCTCATACCCAGAAAGAAAGAAACTTGATGAAAACGTCGGACACAAGAGACCTGCATTACAAGGAGAGGGGCGCAGCATTGCAATTCTCGACGATGTCCTTGTCAAAGCTGGTTTTCTAGAGAGTGGTGGTACTTATAGTTACTGCCATGAACAGTGGGCGGAGAAAGGTGTTCTGTTACTTAATGCCTCTCTCACATACCATTTGGATATTTGGAATGAATTTATTAAGGAGATTTTATTGCATGTAGCTAAGAAATGTGGACAGAAACCGTTATTTTTCTTGTTCTGGGGAACTAATGCTACAACTGTAGGGACTCGGTTATCGTCTACACTCCGTAGCTTACGGTATCCAACACAAACAATTCAAGATGGAGATCACAGTGAAAGTATAGACGAACGTACTCCATTAGTTCTGTTTATTGGTGATCATCCAACATGGCCGCGAGATTATAATATGTATGAAGAGCAAGCTTTAAATCAGTGTCGGGCAATTAAAACGATATATCCTGATCTATTTACATTGCCTAACCTGGCATGTTTAAAAGAATAGTTATATAAATATAATTTCAGATAATCATGACAGCTGATTTATTTATTGATAGTTCAAATAATTAATCATTTTATTTCTGCCACGTGACAGTAGGTCTTATACAATAATTCTAGAAATGCATTAAATACAAAAATTCTTCAATAGCAGTTATTTCTTTTTTTATCATGTTTGTTGGCCTGCACACTATGATATAAGCAAAACAAGTTCCGTTCTTAGGTTGAAAATGCCACATGTGGATGAAACATCTAACAGAGCCACATGTGGATGAAACATCTAACAGTGCCACATGTGGATGAAACATATAACAGAGCCACATGTGGATGAAATATCTAACAGTGCCACATGTGAATGAAACATATAACAGAGCCACATGTGGATAAAACATCTAACAGAACCACATGTGGATAAAACATCTAACAAAGCCACATGTGGATGCTACTCGATGTAGTTATCAAACAAATTAAAGTACTAGTATATCTTATCTTCTTTCTTAGCTTGAACACTGAAAAATTTGTTGAATGTAAAACTAAAAGAATTCTAGAAAAGATCAAGAAGACTGTATTTCAATCCACCAACATATCAGTTTTAATTTCTGGATGTTAGTTATGAAATACGCAATAACAAAGTGGTGCGTCTGTGGCTTAGGGGATAGTGACTCGGTCTATTAACCCCGACATTCTGAGTTCGAATCACGCTGCGGACAGTTTGGCTGCAAATTGTTTCGAGTGAATTTTTACAAAAGGACGATGGCACCACCCATTCAGAAAGCAATGGCAAACTACTGAACGTAATAATGCCTAGAAAAATCACAAACAGCTATACAAAAGCTGCGATTGATTCGCAAAGTCCTGTAAAGGATATGCAATTAACTTAATAACAAAGTACTGTAGTTTTACCAAATTTAAAAAGCTATTTTTACATAGTTTTACTGCAGTCTCCCAGTCTCGATGTGAGTTATGGGACGCTGCAACAGATCACGAAGATTACATTTATATTAGAAAATGAGATATTTCAAGAAAATTGTTTCAGCAAGAAGAAAAAAGAGACAAAGTTTACCACCAGACATTATGTTTAGTATTATTTAGTTTGTATTATTTATCTTCATTCTCACACTTGATTCTCTTGTGTTCTTGATGATATTCTACACATGATTCTCTTGTGTTCTTGATGATATTCTACACATGATTCTCTTGTGTTCTTGATGATAACAGCCGTGTACCAACAACAACGTTCAGAGATGATGTTGTAAACTAGCTGTAACTACAACAATGTTCAGAGATGATGGAATGCACTAGCTGTAACTACAACAATGTTCAAAGATAAAACTTTACAACTGAACTTCTCTGATTGAAGACAAACATCTAGACTGTTTTAATGATCAACTAAAACCTTCCATTAAAACAAAATAAACTCAACAAAACATATTCACTTTGTTTGTATTGGAGGGAACACCCCAGATAATAACATTATTAGAAGCGGATCACTTTTATTGTAAACATTACAATTTTATTATTGTATATGTGAAAGTTTTGCATTCTGTCTTGGATTGTTTCTTCAAATTTCATTGATTTTTTAATTATTTTATAAAAATGTGTAAAAACATTGTCCAGTTAATGTCGTGAAACAATATTAAAATATGAGTGTTCATAATTTGTGTTATTTTGTATCCGCGAATTTGATTTTATAAATGTGGGTGTGTGTAGATATGTGGGTGTGCAGTGTAGATATGTGGGTGTGTGTAGATATGTAGGTGTTAGTTAGTTAGTTTGTTCCTTTCGTGCTAAAGGCGGCACATAGGGCAGAGGTTTTTTATCTCCATGTGATGCGGTTCGTTGCTAGCAGTTGGAGATCTTGTATGGTTTTGGTTATTGGTTATTGGTTATTGGTTACTAAACTGACGTCATTGCACTCCGGGCAGACCCATAGGTGCTCAGTCTCCCCAACAGATATCGAAGAGTATACATACTGATGGTTCCTGTGGCTCGCTGATTAAACACACCTCTCACTCTGCCTCTCAGGCATCCAGTTCGACTTGAACAACGGGTAACTCCAAACTACTTAAATCGCTTGATCGATTCAACATCGATTTTAGTGTCCTCATCCAACAGAGAGTCGCGAAGAGACCGAAGAATATCCCCTTATCCATCTTCAACTCCCCAACAATCGATGCTGTTGATGCAAGCCTGTCCGCTCTCTCATTACCGTAAACACCCGCATGCCCAGGATAGTATATCCACGTAAGCCGCTGGAGGTTAGAAACTTCTATAGACGACATCCACTCATACCGAAACCTGCCCTTCTATGGTTTTACATCCCAATAGTTTACTTTCTTGTTGGATGGTTCTTCGAAGAGTGGTCTTAGGTCTTCCACGTTTTCTTTTCCCAACTGGTGACCACATAAGGACTTGTCGATTTAATCTCTTTTCGTCTGATCTAAGAACATGACCTAAATATGTCCACCTTCGTTTCCTTATAATATTTGATACGGGTTGTTGGTGTATTCAATCTCTCACTGATATATGTGGGTGTGCATTGTATAAATACAAATGTGGGTGATAAAATAAATTGGTAAGGAGATGTTATTATTTGACATAAATTAATCACAAATAAAAAATAAAATTATGTCAGTTGTAAAATGTACAATGTACACAGAGAATCGTCTTGTTTTGCTGGAGGTATCAGTACTATGATAAAATACTGACAACGTTTTTTTTTTAAACTTTCCCATTGTCTTTTTCTTCTTCTTGTCTCTAACCATGTTTTGTCTCACAGCGTCAGGATAAGAAGAGATTTCTAGAACAGACTTTTGTGTGTGCTTCATAAATAGTATCAGTCACTGCCTCTGTTATTTCTCAATTCCACATTTTATTGGGATACCCTTTGCATTGCATTCATTGTATCTGAATAACATTGCTCTTTGAGGTGCACTGTCTGTTGGTAATCTGCTTATGTGGCCGAACCATTTAATTATTTTTTTCTTAACGAAGTTCAGTACTGGTGTTGTACCCACTTTTTTCCTGATGTCCTCATTTCTCAATCGGTCTCTTCTTGATACTCCCATCATTCTGCCTAGACTCTGTCATGACTAGTTTTCTCCTTGATACTCCCATCATTCTGCCTAGACTCTGTCATGACTAGTTTTCTTCTTGATACTTCCATCATTCTGCCTAGACTCTGTCATGACTAGTTTTCTTCTATTCTTTGATGTCAGCGTCCAGGTTTGGCCCTGATAGAATACTGTTGGAAGAACGATTGTATTGAACAATGCTTTAATTGTTCATAGTGACATGTTTGCTTTTTAAAATGTTTCATTTATTCTATGATTTGATTTCTTTATTGCATCTATGTTGGATTTTGTCAGTTATTCTTTTTTTTTCTGAAAATGCCCATGAGTATGTACATTTAAACTTGATTTAATTGGAATATGTTGAGATATTGGCAGTGCTTTCCTAGAAATATCATTAGTTCTGTGTTGTCAATGTTTATTCTCATTAATATTTCCTATTGTTTTCCGAAACAGACATGTTTAGCTATGAAAGGAAAAGTAGAGATGATCTCGGATGCAGAACCAGCAATTCTAATACAAGACTATTACCAAAATATGAAGAGATTAATTAAAAGAAGAAGAAGAAATGATCATTTAGCGTCTCAGAATAGAACACAACTAACTCTGTAATTTAGTTCCTAGCTCTATCGGAGACAGACGATTAACTGTTGGGCACATGTTCAAGTGAAGCATGTCAAAGAACCAGTGGTTGTTTAAAATCTCTAAGAGTAGGTTGAAAGTCGCTGTCTGATCAAAATTATTAATTTATATTTTTTTAAATTAGATAGTTTTCACCATCTTCATAGTTACACTGGTTCTCGCCGGTGCTGCATAGTTCGTGCACTGTCGCTGAGATTTTCCCTGTAAGAAAGAGATTGAAGCACACATGATCACTCACCGATGTGCAATGATGATGGTCCTATCAATCAATCAATCAATCAGACTCTGCAACCACATGGACATGTGCGGAGCTCGTGGGCTTTCCATGCTCAGGTCGGAGATGTTGTGAAGGAAGACTGTGATGGTTTTGCCGTGACTACGAGCAGTCTCACTATGGAAATCATGGCGGTTGCCAAAGCGATGATTTGGCTAGAATCAGACTTTTATTCATGCATGTTTTCTCATTGACTCAATGAATATGCTCAGGAAGATGAAACACGATGGGCTGGGAGACATTGGATGGAGTCGCTGGGGAGGTCTAAGCTGACAAAGATCAGTTTTATTTTGTGCCAGGGCATGCAGGTGTAAGGGGAATGAACGTGCGGATAGGCTTGCAGGTATGGCTGCTGTACAAAGCGGGCGAGCAATGGACCAGGCTGATATTATAAATTCCTTAAGGGAGAGGACGTGTACATGATTCACGTAATAGCGGTGAATCCACAACTCTAACCAGACTGCAAGAACTCAAGTTAAGTGTGGTGTAGCTCGACAAGAACGCTATGCTGGAGACAAAGAAGAATTGTAAACCAACAAAGAACCGGTGTTGTTAGCGTCCACGCTGATGGACATACTGAGGGAGAGATCGAGCACTTATGGACTAATTTGTTCGACGTGCAGTGATGGTGATCCGACGACTAAACTAAATGTACATAAAATACAAGATTGACAATTCAACCAAGTGTAAATGTGGACAAGCACACCAAACTACAGAACATATACTTCAAGACTGCCCAAATATAATATACTGAAGCAAATTCGCTGGTCTAATAAAACAACACTGAGAAGAAAACTACACGGACTTCTCTGTGTAAGCTGAGCAAAAAGACAAATGAAGTTTAAACCTCCAGCAACGACAACTGTCACACCACATCCTTCCATAGACTGTTTATTTATTATGCAGGGATTAAGTCTTCTTTAACTCTTAGTGACCAGGCACAAGTCACGTTTTTACAAGCGCTTTCCATTCTGATAATTCCAAACGCCACTTAGCGGTGGCGGAATGTAAAACGCGTTCATTTCAATCGCTACTTTGCGTGCGCTTGGTCCACTAAGAGTTAAGACCAGGTGACGCACTTTCAACCTAAGCACGAGCCTTGTCTTGGTTATATCAAAACATGTAGGCCAACAAACATGAAAAATAAGAATGAACACTTTTCGAAGGGTTCAATGCAGCTTTCATAGATGTTCCACGTACCGCTATATATGTAACATTTTCTGGTTATTGGTTACTATACTGACGTCATTCCACTTCGGGTAGACCCATAGGTGTTCAGTCTCCCCCAACAGATAACGAAGAGTACGCATACTGATGGTTCTCGTGGATCGCTAATTAAAGACGCTCTTCACTTTGCCGCTCAGGTATCGAGTTCTACTTATACAACGGGAAACTCTAAACTGTTTAAATCGTGGAATCAATTCAACATCTATTTTAGTGTCCTCATCCAACAGGCAGTCGCGAAGAGACCAAAAAACATCCTCCTTATCCATCTTCAACTTCCCGACAATCAATGCTGCTGACGCAAGCTTGTCTGCTCTCTCATTACCGCAAACACCCGCATTCCCAGGACAGTTAATCTCGTAAGTCTCTAGAGGTTGGGAAACCCAAAGATTATATCAACTCACACCATAATCTGATTTTTTTGATCTTCCAAAGCATCGACTGAAAGTCAGAAACAATAATGAACTCACTGAACAGAGAGTCCCAGAGAGTCAATGGATGACAGAAGTAACGGCTGCTTCTCCATCATCGTACTGGAAGTAGTTGTTCTGCATGCTCCGTTTGCTCTACAACAATCCTAATTAGTAATATAATCTACAAATGACATATACTTCTAGACTATTTTTTGCACTTTGGCATTGGTTCAAGAAATTGTTATCTCAATGCACGATGTTAACAATATTTTTCAGAAACAAATATAGTTCATAGGTCAAATGACGTTGCAATCTAATCAGAATATCTTTTGAGGTGTACAAGTCATCGATGTGTTAATCAAACTGTGTTAAGTTATGATATAAATTAATAGTTCCTTGCCGATCGTCCTCATTACACGTGCCGACACCAACGAGATAACATCTCTTCAGTAGACGAAGTTTACATAATGGCTGAACAGTCATTCGCTATCACCTGATGAGAAAATAAAAGTACTAACATTTCTAACAAATAATAATGTTCTAGAAGAATGGAAAAATATATTTCGTGATAAATGTGACTTAAAGAACAGTGTGTTAAAATTTTATTAACAGCAACGAGTACGCTAATTCAATACCAGCACCTCACAATATATTACGTGCATTTTCAATGTGTTCTCCAGAAGATATTAAAGTTGTTATTGTAGGTGACGATCCTATTTGGGAGAACAATTTAGCAACAGGTTTTTCTTTCTCATTTCCAAAGGGAAAGAAACTCGATGAAAACGTCGGAAAAGCCAAAAGACCTATACTATATGAAGAAGGACAAAGCATTGCAATCCTCCACGATGTCCTTGTCGATGCTGGTTTTCTAGAGCGTGGTGGTACTTATGATTACTGTCATGAAATATGGGAGAAGAAAGGAGTTCTGTTACTCAATGCCATTCTCACATTAAACGAGATTGACATATGGGAAGAATTTATCAAACAGATTTTATTTCAAGTGGCAAAGAAAAGTAAACAGGAACCTTTATTTTTCCTGTTTTGGGGAACTGAAGCGGGATGCCTAGGGAGTTGGTTATCGTCTGAACTCGAGAAGAAAATATTGGCTACAAACAATTAGAGATGGAACTACAGTGAAGCATAGACGACGTGCTCCATTAGTTTGTTTATTGGTGATAGTTCAACATTTTCGATAGAGGGAAATAAACTCAAGTATAAAGAACAAGTTGTAAATCAGTTTCGAAAATTTAAAAAAGTCATATCGTAAATTATTTACATTGCCTAACTGCATGTGTTTTTATTTATTATTTATGAATATCATTTCTATAATCAGGGACAGCTGATTTATTTATTGTAATGTTCAAGTAATTAATCATTTTATTTCTGCCACGTCAATAGATGATGTAACCACGTGATAATGAGGTCATATAGAATAACTTGTTGAAATGCCAGAAATTATAACACTATACAAATATCATAGTGTAAGAGGATGCATATTACTCAGTGACAAACATTTATTGTTTAAGACTGGTCACGCTGGATATAAATAAACTCATGAAGACAATAGCTACATATCTATAGTTATGTATTGTTTAATGATTGTGTAAACTTGTAGGTCTACTCACATCTCGGAAACGCTATTCTTCTTTCGTGTTGTTTGCTTTTATCTCCTGGTTTATATTTGTATTATATATGTATCCATATATATATATTCCTCTTTCCCATTAAACATTACATATGGCATAGGGCAGGATGGTAAACACGAGACCTTTACTGCATGTGGCCTGCCGGGAGTCATGTTGCGGCCAACGAAGAAGGCTCATATATTTTTTAATTATAGCTAAGAGAGATTTGAAATATCTCGCATATTTGGAAAATTCATTGGTTTGGAGGCGAAATGGTTAAGGAAATGTTTCGAAAGCGCTTGATTGGAAATTTTCTGTGATCCGAAAAGAAGAAGGATTTCTCAAAAATAAGTCTGCTCGTCAGACTATTGCTAGGCTTGTGGACGGACGACATTGTAAAACATATTGAAGATAATTTGAAAAGTCGATCATCCAAGTTTATATTTTATGATCTAACATTGGATGAAAGCACAGATATAGCAGATACTGCCGAACTGGCAATTTTTATCAGGATATTGATGTCATTTTAAAAAGACAGAAGAATTAGTGGCACTGTATCCACAGGACACTACTAAATCACGAGATTTGTTAAAAGGCAGCTACATCGACATTGAATCACTTTTTGTTACAACTTAACGGGCTTAACAACGGATGGTGCTCCAGCAGTGGTTTGGAAATACAAGATTTAGTAAAATGATTGAAAATTAGGCCTCAAAGTCTGTAATACTTCAATACTAAATTTTCATTGCATTATTCACTAGGAGAATTTATGTTCGAAGTCCCTCAAAATGGACCTTGTCATGAAAGTGGTCGTCAAAATAGAATCTTCATTAAATCGATACAGGCAACTGATAAGAGCTGCCTTGGAAGATCAATATGCCAGAATAGGAATCAATCCCAGGTATCAAGAAAGGGCTAAGTGGTTAAGCCCTTGCTTTGTGAGTCGAAGGTCGTCGGTTCGAGTCCGGACCGCGCCATTCTGTTCACGAGTGCAGTTTTCCAGAGACCCCTAGGATTGTTGCTGGAGCTACGGAGTTCGTATTTTGTGCAATACTCTCGGCAGGTGGCGTGCCATTTCTGCGGAGAGGAACGAGCCGTATGTAAAACCCGGTGCAATGAAGTCAATCTTTCGGCTTTTAAACCCTTTTTTTTAAAGAAAGGGCAGCAAGAAAGAAGAGTGATTACCGACAAATTCATAGAGACTGAGTACCCTGAAAATGAGTGGACACATGTGTATACCGATGGATGGGCAATGGACGCAATCAGAGGTGGCGGAGGAAGAATAGTGCTTAAACACTCAAAGAAAGAGAAGGTCGCAAAGTCGATTGCCACAGGCAAGTTTTTCAAACAACTACCCGGCAGAGGCGCTAAGAACAGCAGCCGAAATGATCCTAAAGAAGCGCCTCGCGCAACAAAGTCGTGATATTCACCGATGCTCTATCGGTCATCACAGCCCTACAAAACGCAGCCAAAACTGAACACACTGAACTGAAAGCGATCCTCGGTGTACTAGTAAACTCACTTAAACGCACGGTCATTCAATGGATACCATCACACTGCAACATAAGTGGTAACGAGGAAGCCGACATGCTAGCAAAAGGTGAAGCGATCACGCAGACTGATCACGAGATCAGCTATAGAGTAGGACAAACCATCGGCTGACAGTCTAATAAAAATGGTCAAAGACCACCCACAAAACAACAGCAGTGATGGGTACTATGGTCTGTCCTGTAGAAAACAAGTTGTCATATTCCGCCTCCGTACCATGCCATAACAGACTCTGAGCCCACATGTTCAACAAATTCAGAATTGGTACAACTAGCCTGTTCCATTGTGAAAAGGCAGACATGACGGCAGAGCACATACTGCAAGACTGCCAGCGGTTAGCAGCCTAAGAAAAAAAAACTTGGCCCGAAAAACACAGAGCTTCGCAAAGCTGTACGGAGGGACGAGGCCCTAAAGCAAGTCAAATTCACGATAAAATTTGGTTCATCAGTCTAGGCGGTGATCGCGAGAAGAGAGAGGAGAGAAGAGAACGTATTGAATCACCGTCAGTTTCAAGAATTTCTAAAGTCTTTGGACTCCGATTATAATGACGTTACATTTTATACAGAAGTAAGATGGCTGACCCACGCCAAAATGTTGAAAAGAGTGTTTGATTTGAAGCAGGAAATACAATCATTCTTTGCAATCAAGTCAATAAATATCCCTGAGTTTGAAGACAAAGAGTGGGTTTGTGACTTTGTGTTTCTAGTCGATATAACTAGCCACCTAAATGACGTTAATACTGTCACAAGGAAAGATCAATTAATTAATCAGATGTATGATCATATTTCTGCATTTCAAATATAACTTTGTCTTTGGGAACAACAGTTGAGGACAAAACTTTGCTCACTTTCCTACATTGTCATTGCAACCAGACGTCACACACGAGGCAGTGGATAAATACGCTTCTTTGATATCTGTTAAACCTCAAATTTAAAAACCGATTTCAGAATTTTAAAAACACCTTGTTTTTTTGCATTTTACAACGCCATTCGCGGTAGACGTGAATTTATTACCAGGAAGATTACAAATGGAACATTGTGAAATGTGTTGTGATACACAGTTAAAGGAAAAATTCCATCAAGTTGGTTTAGAAGAGTTCTATAAAACGTATTTGGACAAGGATCAAATCCTGCGTTTTATAAACATGCTCTGTCGATGGTTTCGCTATTTGGAAACACTTATGCGTGTGAACAGCTTTTAGGCATGAACACATCAAATCACAAGTGAGAACACGAATTACTGATGTTCATTTGGAAAATGTGTTGTCGTGTTGTAGCGACAACATCAATCGAGATCAATTTTGATGCACTTAGTTCTGCAAAACAAAGTCAGATGTCTCACTTTGAAATATTTTTAAATTGTCTAATTAATATTTTTTGATTCTCAGATATGTTTTATTTTATTCAAAGAAATAAATATACCTATTTCTTGGATTTTTACATTAAACCAGGAAAGGTTTGACCACGATCTCACCTACTGGGAAGCGACGTGTGGTCGAGCTTGTAGCACGCTTGTTGTTTACTTTAATTAACAAAATAATTAGAGGCGGCCAAAGCGGAAAATATTATTTCTGATATTTAGCCTACCTGCTGAAAAGGTTGGCCACCTCAGGCCTAGGGTCTGCAAGCAATTTCTCTATAACGCTCTCTACCGGGCAACTCTCTCAATCTCTTCCATGGTATTGAGTTAGATATGTCTTGCCTCTCAGTAAAGTTCGTTTCAGGGTTTCCAGGACGTCTCTCTTTCTTGAACAGTTTGCCTTCCACTTCAACGCCTGCTTTGTTATTCTTTCATCATTTCTTCTCAGAGTATGCCCAACATATCTCCATCTTCACTTTCTTATAAGTTGTTATTAGTGTTTGACCAGAAATTTCTCTGATTGCATCACTTCCCCAGAATTCGTTCCATTTTATTTATTTTCTGCAGACATCCATTTTCAAATACATTCTTCTTCTTCTATCGTACGCCCGCTATTAACTCTCGCGGAAAGGTATTGCGCTTCTGGCTGATTTTTGTTGGAGACCTATATTACCCTTTTACAGGCAACCTCAACCATATTGACATCCTTGCCGACTTCAGGGGTACTTGAAGATTAGATCCTTCAAGTGTGCTTGCAGGAAGCCTGTTGTCCTTGAAACTCTTTCTCGTACAGAGTTAGTTAGTGAAGGTAGAACGGATGACCGCCTATCGATTTCCTGCCTTTTGTGAGGTCGTTCCGTACTCATCGTAAGATAAACATTCTTTAAGATCTTTTAGTGCCGAAAATTTGGGCTTGGATCTGCGCCAAAGAGCATTGCTTACTTTGCGCTGACTGGGTGAGATCGCCCGGTTTAGGAGCATTCTCCTTTAGTTAGCACAACTTACCTTTCTGTATTCTTGGTCTTTACGGTCATTTTTGCCGTCTATTGGCTTTGTCTTGCAAAGATAGTCTACAATGGCTTTCTGATATGAGATCGTTCCGGATTAGAACATTCTCAGTCATTGAGACCATGTGCTTTGTTAAACAAACGATCATATGTTGGCGGTATGTTAGCGTTTATGTGTTTCTGAGCTATTCTGTTTGGACGTCATCTTACTCTGTGTAGGATGATCGGCGTCCAAAAAGTATCGTCCTTAGTCAATGTCTGGGTTTGTAGCAGTCAATCCTTTGCATTTCGACCCTTCTTTTCTATCCAAGGTGAGTTTGTTCCTGAGTAGGAGTATTCTCAGCGTTTCGGCGTGTGTCGGCATTTGGCAAATTACAAGTGTTTACTCTGCATTTTCCCTGTCCCCGGAAAACACTAGACTAGAACTGCGCACATATATTCTAGAAGGTCGTTTCAATCGGCGCTAGCAACTGAAATTTTGCGCTCGCCAGATCATCCACCTCAGTTCTTCCGGGATGTTAGTGTTTATGCAAAAATACCCTGCCCGGTTGTCCCAGTGAGGGCGTTTCGTTGAGCACTAAACGCAACTTTATGATTGCGTTCAACAATTTACCCAATAGTTTATCTGCGCGGGCCCCCTTTGTACGGAGTTTACTGCAATCTTCCCATATCTCGCACGATTCGTTGCAGTGTTTTCCCGAGATACTTGCCAAGACCTTTGATTTGTAATGGGTTCGAGCATCTGCTGGGCTTTCCAGATTCACTGCTCATCTGGGCGGTCTGCTCACCTCTACGTTTGCCGCGCCTATCCGTTGCTTCATCACCAGTGCCATGCGTATCTGCCGCGCCTTTGGCTCGCCTGTGCATCGTCCGTATGCGCTTCGCCCTCTTGTTGCCTGCCCCAAGTGTTTATCGGTTTCTCACCGTGCTCACATTTACCGTGCCTCGAGACGCCATGACACGCAGTCCGATTCGGGCACATGGCTGAGTTTCGCCTCTTGTGGGCCCATGTCCTGCTTCGGCACACCTCTCATCCATTCATGTTCATTTTCGAGCTACTATTCCTGGCACGGTTTGCCATGCGCCTTTGACCCTCCAAATGCATTTCTATATCTTTAGAAATTTTCCAACTCTCGTTGGCATATGTTAGGATTGAAACAACATTTGAATTGAACATTCGTAATTTATGTTTAAACTATATCAAAATTGCAGTATTATTGTTAAACATTTTAAAATCTCAAGTTCTTTTGATTAAGTTGTAGTAAATATTTTTTATATTTGTATTACCAATGTTTATTTCTATTTCCTCCATTTCTCCAAGATTTTTCTTCTTCCTCGTTTAATTTTTTTTACTACTGATGTATTACTTTCTACTGATGTATTTTTACTGATGTATACTTTCTACTGATGTATTTTTACTACTGATGTAATATCTTTCTACTGATGTATTTTTACTACTGATGTATTACTTTCTACTGATGTATTTTTACTACTGATGTATTACTTTCTATGATGTATTTTTACCACTGATGTATTACTTCTACTGATGTATTTTTCTACTGATGTATTACTTTCTACTGATGTATTTTACTACTGATGTATTACTTTCACTGATGTATCTTTCACTGATGGATTATTTTTAACGAGATTTCAAAAACTTGTTTCCTGGTTGTTTTGAAAATAATTATAGTTGGATACAAGGAGGAGTGAACGTGGCTAACGTAACTACGTTAGTAAACGATACAACGTTAGTAATATGTTAGGTAATGACGTTAGTACAACCGTTAGTAATTGGCTACGAGTAAAGATCATAAATAAAGCGCGATACCAAAAGAAAATAATTATAGTTGCGATACAAGGGAGGAGCTGAAGACTCATAAATAAGAGCGATACCAAAAGAAAATACAAACACATTTGAAGAGTGCCGTTACCATACGAAATGTTTTGTCATCATGAATCTTTCTCCCAACATTATGCTATCAGTGCCAAACCTTGACGATGACATTAAATGACAGAAGAAAACTAGTTACGACAGAGATGAAGTGTCTATACAGATTCAGAATGCTTGGAGTATCAAGAATGAGATCAACAAATAAACAGTGTACAGAACTAAGAGCTTGAAAAAACAAATAGACAAACACGGGATTCGAACCACTTACCCTCATTTCTTGACACCCATCGTCTTGCCTAGCAATACGGCGTCCTTACGAACACAAACCAAAGCAAGCTGAGGTTCTTCCCAAAAACTCCTTGTTCTCATTTCGAGTATCAAGAAAAGACCGGTTTAAAAATGAAGATATCAGGAAACAAGTGGGTACAATACCAGTAGCCTACTGAACTTCACAACGAAACAACAAATTAAGTACATGATGAAATTTTTAAATGTTTGTATAGCAACAGAAGGATTGTGAGCATATTTTGCTAAGCGTCTGCTTGCATTTAACTATTTGTGAGCATTTTAAATGAAGCATTTGTACGTTTTACTGAGATTGTGTTGATGTAATTAATTAATTGTGCGGGTTGCTCTGAAAATTAATTGAAATTGGACTCGTTTTAATGTAATTAAGTTTAGTTGTGATTGTTTAAATGCATTTCTGTGTATTTGAGATTATTTTGTTTTCACACTGTGTTTGGGCATATGTGCTGCATTCAATACATTCTAATACAAATAAATGGTATTGTGCTTGCTTCATACACTTGTCTTGATACAGATCTGTGTTCTAAAAGTATTGTAGTGTGGTCATTGAGCATTGATGTCATTCTTATATATTCTTATTCAAACAATCCATATCGATCACTCTTAGTGACTTGTATGTGATCTGAGTCTAAAAGATTGTATGTTGTGCCAGGTATACGCCTCAAGTAGGCAAGCACATCCGATTTCTACGACACTTTTATTACTAGGTAGCTTCCTCAGGTACATACATCAGACGCGTCTTACGATATGCTTTGTAGGTCGCAGTTTTCTCCCTTGTCCATTGCGAGCCCGGAAACACACGGCACTGTAAGTCTTATATTTAACTTGTTTTATATCTCTATAACTGTCTGTACTGCTATGCTATCACTTTTAGAACGGTGTAGGATAAGGAAGAAATGAACCTGATGAATTTAATGGAGGCGTGGCTAGTGCTGTAAAAGTAAACTGTTCAAGCATTTTTTTCTTTATGCCCTGACGAAAACAAACTCTTGATCTTACCGGGGATTGAACCGGTTCTCAAAGAATGCGAGCCTGCGCTTTAATCCATTCGACCAGACTCTCTTCAATTACATATCTGAAAGTGAACATATTCTAATATTGAACTTTTTTTTAAATGTAATTAAATAAAATTGTACATTATTTTTATTAGTTACTTATATTTGAGTTATGGTCTTTTACCACTAAGCAGATAACCACTAGACAGGTACATTACTTATATTTGAGTTATGGTACAGCTGGTAGAGGGAATATGACAGAGGTTTTCCTAGTCCCAAGCTTCATCTAGGACGTATTTTCAATTAAACAAGGGTAACATATACCTGGTCTGTGGACTATAATTACAGACCAGATATATTGCAGGGAGACTTTTCCTAACTAGAAGTAAATTTATGCCCTGTTTTTTCTTTCCTGGAGCCAGAGAGGTTAATTGTATTCTCGTTTTCTGGAATTTCCAGAGGTGAGTGTCCGGTCACGATTATCAAATTAGCTGGGTTTTTCCAAACCAACAACTAGATTTGACCGTGAGAAATATACTAACAGGACAATGACTGATTTGAAAACAAAGAAAATTGCCATGTTAAATAGAATGCATTTTGTAGATTAGACACACAACTTTAGATACGCATTCGGATAGAGACAGAGGAACAGAAAGGTACCCATGGACAGGCAGGAGGGTAGTCGATTCTCATTCAGACAGAGGGACAGAGGGTAGGTAGTCTGAGTCTGAGACAGTTACAGACAGAAAGAGTAAAGAGACAACTTCACAGAACTTCAGACACAACTTTAGATACACATTCGGATAGAGACAGAGGAACAGAGAGGTACCCAGGAACAGTCAGTGTAGGTAGTCCCGAGACAGACTTCAAAGTCAATATTCGCCAATCAGAAAGAGTAGCAGAGAACTCTGGCACAGACACTAGCGCAGAATAAGAAAACCAGTAGAGAACTCCAGGAGGTATACGTTAGATACGGTCCAGACCTGAGACATACTGTCTCTTAATGACTTCGAAGTCATCATCGTCAGCAGTTTTAGAAAACTAGACTTTGTGAGAACATCGCTGAGACCTTTGTGAGAACATCCGCTGAGACATACTTTCTCCCAAATGACTTTGAAGTCATCATCATCATCAGCAGCTCTAGAAGATGAGACCTTTGTGAGAACATCGCTGAGACATACTGTCTCTTAATGACTTTGAAGTCTCCATTACCATCATCTTCAGAGACCGCCCAGTACTGGACACATAGACTTAAGTAGGAATAGATCAAGTTGTGTTTATACTTTCTATGGATATAAGCCAGAGTGGAACGTTAGGTACGTTATATTAGAGATATATACTTAAGTTAGAGATATTCTTTTATGTGTTAGAAAAGTGTTTACATATATTAATTTTGTTTTTGGGTTTATGTAATTTGAAATAATGTATTCTACATGTGATAAAAACATGTATTTGTTTTGTCGAGAAATAAGTAAATAAACATATAAATTTAAATATCGACTGAGTAAGACAGAGAGAGATGTGAATCGAATGACTGAGATATACAATTGGACGGGGATATCTAGATAAAGAGAATAGAAGAAAAAGAATAGAAGATAGAAAAATAAATAGAGTTTTCCAGTAGGGAGACCCTCACGGCTAGATTTGGGTTCCGTGACATAGGATATCAGCAAGTAGGGAGACCCTCACGGCTACATAACTGGCGCCTGTGAAACAAAGGATAGACTATTACATAACATGTGCCGTGTCCAAGAATATTAGTAGAGATCACACGATTACACTATTACACAGCCACCTAAGCAGATTACCAACAGACAGTACCAAAACACAAAGCATCAGGCACAGATGATTTACTGCAAGCCATCAAAGCTGAGAGGCAGGTGCAAAATGGGTTAAACGAATCTTCCAAATCGCATGGGAGAACCAAGAAACACCAGAAGATTGGCAAACAGCAATAATCACACCAATTTGGAAAAACAAAGGCAGTAAGAAGGAATGTAATAACTATAGGGGAATCTCACTACTAAGTCACATAGGACAAATGTATGCTAAGATCATTGAAAAAAGACTACGACCAACAATTGAAGAACAACTCTCAGAAGCACAGATGGGTTTCAGACGAAATAGAAGCTGTACTGATGGAATATTCACATTAAGACAACTGACGGAAAGCGCAATAGAACATAACAAGACCTGTAGTGTGGCATTCATAGATCATGAAAAGGCCTTCGACAGAGTCGATAGAAAAAAACTATGGGATTGTTTAAGAAAATATGGAATCAGCAAGCATCTCATCACAGTCAGCAAGAGTTTATACATTTCAAATAATAGTTATGAGAACATGGAGTTTTTTAACCTTACCAGATTATTCTATGTGTTAGGATTGATACAACATTGGAATTGAAAATTTATAATTTAGTTTTAAAACTATATAACTTGCAGTTAAATATTATTTTTAGATATTTAAAATCTGATGTTGCTTTGACAAGTTGTAGCATCATTGTTATGCAATCTTTGCTATGCAACAACACTACATTTCTTAACTGTCTACTCTTAACTAATATTCATTTTAAACTACTTTTTCCCACTTAGGCATTGGTTCACGAAATCGTTATCTCAAGGCAAAACACGTAAACACAAAGTACTACAGTTTTACAAAATACATAAACAGTGACGATAAACACAACGTTTGACCAAAAGGCCTTTATCAAGCAAACAATACAACAAGAATGACGAATTTCGAGGAACACTACAAAGGACGATTACATGTGGAAACATAAACCTATCTAATAATCATTTTATTAGCTATTTTTCAAAGTTTTACTGCAGCCTCCACCTTTTTTCGATATCTCAAGGCACAACCTTTACAAATATTTCAGATTTAGAAATATAGTTCATAGGTCAAATGACGTGACAATCTAACGGGTATACCCGTTGCTATGAGCACGTCATCGATGTGTCAAACTGTTAAGTTAAGACATAAATTAGTCATTTGTTTTCAATTGTCCTGATTTATGTTTTAAAACTATTATGAATATGATTTGAGCGGCCCAAGCACATATCATGTTCATCATCGGTCCCTGCCGGCTGGGCAAGGCGATCATGGATCATAAATCTCTGTCTCTGGTGTTTGCATCATCTCAGATGTTGACGCCCTTCCGTGCCAATGATGTCAAGCTATCCAAAAAGTTTTCTCTCTGTCTTCCCTGTTTCGTCTCCCTCGATTTTACCGGTTGTTACAATGTGCTCTAAATTCCCTCCCCCACCCTCATTAGTTAGTTAGTTCCTTTCGTGCCAAAGGGGCACATATGGCAAAAGGTTTTAGATCTCCATGTGATGCGGTTCTTTCTACATTTGGGAGATCTTGAATGGTTTTACATCCCAATAGTTTACTTTCTGTTGGATTGTTCTTCGAAGAGGGTCTTTGGTCTTCCCGTTTTCTTTTCCAACTGGTGACACATAGGATTTATGGATTTAGTCTCTTTTTCGTCTGATCTAAGAACATGACCTAAATATTTCCACCTTCGTTTCCTTATAATATTTGATACGGGTTGTTGGTGTGTTCTATCTCTCACTGTGTTGTTAGAAACGAAATCACTCAATTTTACTTTTAATAATTTTAATAATAATTTTATGCCAACCTCATTACATATCCGAAAAATGGTGACTGTCTCTTATATTGATGATAAGCTTTCTCTGTGTCTTGAATTCAGCACCTCAACATTAGTCATTTTAGCAGTCCATGGATTCTCATCATTTCTTCAAAAAACCACATCTATGTGGTTTTGAAAGATTTTCGATCTGTTTGTTTATTGTCCATGACTCACATCCGTATGTCAGTATTGGTTCTATGTAGCAACTGTATAACTCTCATTCTGATCTCAATTGACAATGACTTGTTACACATAATGCTTCTCATGTTAGAACATGTATATTGTAAGGCACTAATTCTTGACAAATTAAAAATATATATACATGAGAGATCAAATAAGTCAAACAATAACATTATCAAAATGTTTTATTTGAAACCGTTAGGGACTCTATTAGGGTCAATTCAACTGATTTTTTAAATGATAAGTTTTCTTGAATGCTTCAAAACACATGCAGGTATGGTATACGGTTCCTTGTCCTAATACATCGTACATCCATCTTATGAAACCACCTGCAAGCGCAGTGATAAAAGGCATCTGACCTATGGAAAAACAAATATAGAAAAAAAATTTTTTTTAATATATAATTTATCAATTGAATACACAATTTATTCTTATGAATTAGGTGATGGGATACAGCTATATAATGATCTACATCTTTTTTCTTCGTGTCACCACGGAGGTGGGGTAGGATTTTGTTTAATGCCAGCTCACTAAACTTATCCCGACGTTGTCCCAATGACTGAACCTTTGACCCCACACTATATAATAATCTTCATCATAATAATCGAATATTTTCTTTTAAAGTATACAAGCTTCAAGGTTCTATATTGTTCTCTTCAACTCCAAATAAACTCTGGTGATTTTATGTAAACAATTACTTTCATCAATATTTATCAATACAAAAACTAGTTTGCATCAACAAATTTGGCAAATGTTCACTTTTCGAAGAAAATTTATCGATAGCATAACTTTATTAATAAATACAGCATTACCTTGTTTCATCCACAAAAAATGTGTCCATATGTTCGAGAAGGACATCGCGGTTCAGTACTCCTCTATAAACTCGATGACAAAGTGATGCATGAGCCATCAGCTGGTGTAGTTGGGCAAGACCTACAGCATTTCTCTTCTTCTAAATTGAATTCTAGTTTGCACCGAGTACATGTACACCACTTTTTCGGATCCTCAATTTTTAGCCATACTGCAAGTATCTTCTGTAGAATATGTTTTAAGAAAAATGGTATAACTGTCCATAGTGTATCTAAAAACACAAAGATCAGAATACTAAGAGCATGCATATTCCAGTGGTAACGTATGGGTGTTAAATATGGCTATTAAATTTAAAGCAGGGGAAAACATACATGTGCTTTGGAATATAAGTGTTACATAAGAGCCTTTCGTATTTCTTGGACAGAGAAGAGAACAAATAGATCTATCCAGAAAGAACTCAAAATCAAAGAAAACTGACTGATGCTACAAATAAGAAAAGAAAATTGAGATATTTTGGACATATAAAAGAAATGAATGGCTGAGAAGACATCATGGAAGGAGGCATACCGGCAAATAGAAGAAGAGGAAGACCACGGAAAAGATGGATTCAGGATGTAACTGATAGTTTGAACATGACAACTGCCGAGGCAGGACATCTGGCCTATGAGAGAGAGAAATTGCAGAGGACTGTTGGGGTGGAAAAAGTTTATTCAGGACAGGCTATTTGATGATGATGAGTGTATCTAATTACAGCCTTGTACAAAAGAGGTTATATAAACAAAGTTAAGTCTCACTTTTGTTAAAACTTTCAGCTTTTCTTGATAATGCTATAAATAATCTTCTTTTCCATATGTAATATAAGATCTGACGTGACTGCAAAAACACAAATATGTTTATTTTTGTACAGAACTAAATGAAATAGAGAATGATTTTTTTAAATGTAGTTATTTCCTAAGTGCATGTAACAAAATCAACATTATTGCAAATGTTAAAATAGGTTGTAATAACATTATAATTATGCTCAGTCATAAAACATGTAGACAAAATTTTTAAAAACATACCTATTATATGTGATGTTATTGATCTGCAAAACGTATCTCGGAGTCTGTGTTAATACAAAACTATACGTTTATATACTTGTGACGTGTAGCTGTGGCATACGGTAAATATTGAAACTGAAACTGATGATACTGCTATTTTTAGAAATGATCAGATAACTTTAGATTTGCCGTAGCTTTCATTCTTTTCTGTTCTCTAATCCTGTTTTGTCTCACAGCTTCAGGATAAGTAGACATTTCTAGAACAAGCCCTTGTGTGACCTTCATAAATAGTGTCTTTCGACGCCTCTGTTATCTCTCTGGTAGCACTCTCAGTTCCACCTTTTGCGTAGCTTGACATTTGCCTTGTATCCATTGTATCGGAGCAATATCGCTCATTGAGGTTCACTGTCTATTGTCAATTTGCTTATGTGGCCGAACCATTTCATTTGTTGCTTCTTGATGAAGTTTAGTATTGATGTTGTACCCACTTTTTTCCGGATGTCTTCATTTCTCAACCGATCTCTTCTTGTTACCTCCAACATTCTGCGTAGACACTTCATCTCTGTTGTGACTTGTTTTCTCTACAGTAGCATTTGATGTCAGCGTCCCGGTTTGCACTGATAGCATAATGTAGGAGAAAGATGTGTTGTACATTGCTTTATTGTGTTCATGGTGTCATGTTTGCATTTTGCATAACTTTTAGAAATATAAATAATAATATAATAATTCCTCTCAACTTTATACGTTACATAGGGCCTGCAAGTAATTCTTCATACCGCCCCTATCTTGAGCAACTCGCTCAATCTCCTTCAAGGAACTGAGACCGATATTTCCTGCCTCTCTCAGCAAAGTTCGTTTCAGGGTCTCCTTAGGTCACCTCTCTTTCTTGAACCCTTTGCATCCACTTCAATGCCTGCTTTGATATTCGTTGATCATTTCTCTCTAAGGTGTCCCAACATATCTCCATCTTCTCTTCTTATAACAGTTGTCACTAGTGGTTGACCAGACATGTCTCTGATGTCATCACTTCTCCTGAATTCGTTCCATTTTATATTCATTATTTTCGCAGACATCTATTTTCAAATGCATTCAACTTGCTTCTATATCTTTAGTCATTTTCCAACTCTCGCTAGCATATGTTAGATTGATACAACATTTGAATTGAAAATTGTAATTTAGTTTTAATACTATATAACTTGCAGTTCCATATTTTATTTAGACTTTTAAAAGCTGATGTTGCTTTGCAATTCGTATCATAATTTCTTTTTCAACATTTCCTATGCAATCAAAATTGCTACCTAAATAGGTGAACTGCTCTGTTATTTTTATCATTTTAGATTCCAGTGTGATATCTACATTACTTGACATAGGTGTCTTCATTATATTTGTTTTTTCATGCTTATCTGCAGTCCAACTTTTGATGTTTGATGACAAGTCTGTTTTTCTTTGCATATCTTGGTTGTTTCTACTTAAAAAGGCAATATCATCTGCAAATCCAAATCTTCTAGTTGACTATTTTCTACCCAATCGATGCCAGTTTCGCGCCTGCAACATTTTCGCATCACCCAGTCAATGGCCACTCCAAACAATAGCGGGGATAGAATAAGCCTTGCTTTACTCGGTTTAACCATAAACCAGTCGCTGTGTTCCACCATCAGTGCGAACTGCACACTGTGAACCATCATAGAGGCTCTTAATAATATTTATTATTTTGTCTGGTATTCCATAGCATCTCAGAATATTCCACGAGAGATTCTCAGTAGACTATCAAAGGCTTTTTAAAATCGATGAAATTTAGTATGAGTGGTTATTGCTTCTCAATATGTTTCTCCAAAATTAGTCGTAGGGTAATTATTTGATCTAAGCAGCTTCTCCCAGGTCTAAAACCAGCTTGTTCTTCTCTCAGTGTTGTGTCCACTGCTCCATTGATTCTATTAAGAATGATTTTGCAGAAAGTCTTAGGTCATTACTGATAATAGGGGGATCCTCTCCAGTTATTACAATTATAGAAATATAGCACTATACAAATATCATAGTTTGTTGATGATGTTTCACTCAGTGGCAACCATTTATTGTTTAAGACTGGTCACGCTGGACATAAGAGAGCCGCGGTAGCGTAGTTGTTGTGAACTGCTTCAAGTCTGGTGGTCGGGGTTCAACTCCCGCAGTGTGCGTGGAATTTGTCCCGACCGCGACGGCTCAGTCGACCCAGCCTCAACTGGGTACCAGACATGCTCTGGGAAAGTAAAGGCTGCCGGCGTGATGTGACCACATCACCCATCGTGTGCCGACGGTCAATGAATAATACAGGTCTAACACTGTATTGCCCTATATACCACGAGGTATGAAAGGGTTCCTTTACTTTATTACCCTGGACATAAACAAATCATTAAACGTATGGCGACAATACCTACATATCTATAGTTATATTGTTGTCATGTTGCTTTGACAAGTTGTAATATAGTTGTTATATTTGTATTCCTAATGTCTATTTCTTTAACAAAACACCAGGCCCAGACAATATCCCTACCGACCTAATCGAAGTAACTAAAAAGGTTGAAATAAGCTGACACACAGACTATTCAACCAAATCTGGATCACACAAGAAACACCAGAAGATTGAAGGAACGCAATAATAGTTCACATTTGGAAGAAGAAAGGTAGCAAGAGGGGTGTACAAAATATAGAGGAATAGCGCTACTAACACACAACATTTTACTTGGCAAACATATTCTTGCAAGTACTCAAACAAAAAGCTTGTCAAATCATCGAACCACAGCTTAAACTTGTACAACAAATCTTTCTCCCAACATTTACATACCAATACCAATATCTCCAATGAGAGATTTCAAGAAGATTGTTTCAGAAAGAGAAAAAAGAGACAAAGTTTACCACCAGACATTTTGTTTAGTATTGTTTAGTCTGTGTTATTTATAACATTCTACACTTGATTCTCTTGTGTTCTTGGTGAAAACGAGTGTCAGAGATGATGTTGTGAGCTAGCTGTAACTACTATAATGTTCACTTTGCAAGTGAACTTCTCTGATTGAAGACAAACATCTAGACTGTTTTAATGATCAACTAAAACCTTCCAATGAACTCAACAAAACATATTCACTTTGTTTGTATTGGAGGAAAATCCAGATAATAACATTATTAGAAGAAGAGTTTATTATAAACATTGCAAGTTTATTATTATATTGTAAAAATGAAAGTTGTGCACTTTGTCTTGGATTGTTGCTTCAAATTTCATTGAGTGTTCAATTTTTTTAATAAAAATGAGTAAAAACATGTCGGGAAACAATATTAAAATATGATTTTCTATAATTTGTGTTATTTTGAATGTTTTATCCATGAATTTGGTTTTATAAATGTGGCTGTGTGTAGATATGTGGGTGTACAATGTATAAATGTGGCTGTGTGTAGATATGTGGGTGCAGTGTATATATGTGGGTGTTCAGTGTATATATGTGGATGTGCAGTGTATAAATGTGGGTGTGCAGTGTATATATGTGGGTGTGCAATGTATAAATGTGGGTGTGCAGTGCAGATATGTGGGGTGCAGTGGTATATATGTGGGTGTGCAGTGTATAAATGTGGGTGTGCAGTGTATATATGTGGGTGTGCAATGTATAAATGTGGTGTGCAGTGAATATTGGGTGTGCAGTGTATAAATGGGAAACACCTTATAAAATGTGGTGTAGCTAGAAAAGAGCACTATATTGGTAGCTAAAGAACAATAGTAAAACAACATAGAACCGGTGCAGTTAGTTGTCACACGCTGAGAGACATATTGAGATCAAACTATCAACCTACCTACCTACCCACCCACCCACCTAAACCCACCTACCCACCCACCCACCCACCTATCTATCTATCTTTCTAATCTACCTACCCACCCACCCCTACCCACCTATCTATCTTCATAACTACCTACCTATCTACTACCTATCTCCCTACCTTCCTACCTACCTACCTGTCTTTCTGTCTGCCTGCCTGTCTTTCTGTCGTCTGTCTGTCTGTCTGCCTGTCTGTGTGGGTGTGTGTGTAGATATGTGGTGTGCAGTGTATAAATGTGAACACTTATAAAATGTGGTGTGGCTTGAAAAGAGCTCTCTATTGGTAGCCAAAGAAGAATAGTAAAACAACATAGAACGGATACAGTTAGTTTGCCACGCAGAGAGGCATATTGAGGAGATCAGACTATCTATCTGTCTGTCTGTCTGTCTGCCTGTCTGTCTAATCAAATCACATCAAATCAAATCTAATCTAATCTCATCTAATCTAAATCTAATCTAATCTAATCTAATCTAAATCTAAAACTAATCTGTCTGTCTGTCTGTCTGTCTGTCTGTCATCTAATCTACCTATCACCAACCTGTACCACCCCCACCCACCTACCTATCTACTACCTACCTCCCTACCTACCTACCTACCTGTCTGTCTGCCTGCCTGTCTGTCTGTCGTCTGTCTGTCTGTTCGCATGTCTGTCTGTCTGCCCGTCTGTCTGACTGTCTGTCTGTCTGTCTGTCTGTCTGTCGTCTGTCTATCTAATGTCTTTATACTCAAATAAATATTATACAATTTTGTCAGGACATTAAAAAGTTAGAAGAACATTTTTGTCACCAGCCTTTACTCGGGTATTGGTTTCGTTGGCTTTTCAAAGTGTGTATTTCAATAGTGGCAGTGTCATCATGACTTTCATATACAATTGTGCAGGCTGTCTCAATCTTCAGCTCAACAAACTTATAAGTTTTTACATGTTCTGTCCAACAATGTAGCAGCCATCACAATGTGTCTTCCACGTTTACTGTGTTTGAATGAGGGGTAACACCTGACTAATAAAAGGACATTTCAAGGAGACTTGTATTCTCAAATGTTAATATATTTGGTTACGTCAGACACAAAAAAGTTTGTTTAAATCTAGTTATGCGACATCAGTTAACGGAATCCGTGTTGCGTGAAGACACGTACGACTCCCCTTCCCCCTTTCCACCTCTTTCAAATATGTTTTCTTAACTGCATATCAGTAAGTGACATACTAGCTGACATACTAGGTTACCATGTTCTCCGACAACTCTCTATATCCTGTTCTAGCTATAAGTTCTGATACCGTTTTCATGCTGTGTCAGGAAGTTAAACTGTCTTGAATCTTTCCCTGTGTCAACTTTATCTTTCTTTTATCTTGCACTGCTGTCACAATGTAATCAAGATTCTGTCTTCTGATAACGTGTCCAACGAATGTCGATTATTTCTTTCTGATGCGTTTTATATGCGATCTGTTCTCGTCTGATTTCTTGAGAACATTATCATTTGTCATCTTTTCTGTCCATGATATTCTCATCATTCTTCTATAAAACCACATCTCTGTAGTCTCTCTCATGATATTCTCATCATTCTTCTATAAAAACCCCATCTCTGTAGTTCTCATCATATTCCTGTCTCATCATTCTTCTATAAAACCACATCTCTGTAGTCTCTCTCATGATATTCTCATCATTCTTCTATAAAACCACATCCCCTGTAACCTTTCATGATAGTTTTCAACATTCTTTCTATAAAACCACATCTCTGTAGTCTCTCTCATGATATTCTCATAATTCTTCTATAAAACCACATCTCTGTAGTCTCTCTCATGATATTCTCATCATTCTTCTATAAAACCACAAATCTGTAGCGTCTAATAATTTACTATTCTGGTCATTTATTGTCCATGATTAACATCCATATGCAAGAACTGGTTCTAGATAACACAATAATACTCTCTTTATCACTTTCCGTGATAGGCTTTTATTGCATGTATTTGATTTCCAGAATGATGTCTTAGATTGGTTCTTATTCTTCTTCTTCGACGATCTCCGGTCATGACATCGCTGAATCCACTGTGGACCACAAACCTGGTCATCCATGTTCAGATCTGCTAAGCTTATTTTTCAGGTCGACTGGGTGTGACGACATGTTGCTTCTCATCTCATCCAAGAGAGAATAGTATTGCAGAACATGTTCCTGTGTCTGTTCCGTCTGTTAACACTTGCTATAGATCAGTTGATTCTACTCTTTATTTCTGTATCTGTAGAATTCTGTATACAGAGTCTTCTACAACAGACCATCTGGAAAGAAAGCCTGTAACAGTGTGACGACAAAAAATAGAAAAACATCACAATTGTCAACGACCCGGTAACAGTGTGATGACACAAGACAGAAAACCACGACACTGACAACAACCGGTAACAGTGTGACAACAAAGAAAACTCGACACTAGACAACAACCCGGTAACAGTGTGACAACAAAAGAAAACTACGACACTAGACAACAACCCGGTAACAGTGTGACAACAAAAGAAAACTACGACACTAGACAACAACCCGGTAACAGTGTGACAACAAAGAAAACACGACACAGACAACAACCCAGTAACAGTGACAAAAAGATGAAAATCAGCACTAGACAACAACTGGTAACAATGTGACAACAAAAGAAACTACGACACTAGACAACAACCCTGGTAACATTGGACAACAAAAGACAGAAAACTGACACTAGAAACAACTGTAACAGGACAACAAAAGACAGAAAACACGACACTAGACAACAACGGTAACAGGACAACAAAAGACCGAAAACTACGACACTAGAGAACAACCAGGTAACAATGTGACAACAAAAGACAGAAAACTACGACACTAGAGAACAACCTGTAACAGTGTGACAACAAAAAAAAGAAGAAGAAGTAATTCTTATATCCATGTACTAGAACTTGCTTTGATGGCTGAAGAATATCATAATTCTTATTTTCAATTCACCTCACAAATTGATTATTCATTTTATCATGTTTACATTTCGTTATTTTAATCTGATTATTGATTATTATGCTGTCGTCATAACACTCGGACAGACCCAGGTGCTCAGTCTCCTCCAGCACATGTCGAAGGGTATGCATACTAATCGTCTTCTTCTTCTTCTCGATCGTTCTTTTCTGCCATTTTGATCATTCTTATTGTGATATATAAACAGCCTATATCAGCTTACAAAGTGCATAAAAAAGCACACACAAGATCACTACGTTTCACCCCATCACTTCTATAAAGAAGTAAATGGTGGAAGAGAAGAAGAAGAAGATAAACAGCCTACACAAAGAACGGGTGTGATACGTCACATATTCAGCGCCATTTGGAGCTCTGGTGTTTATCCATGTCCGATTCGATGCGTCCGATTTCAACCAGCGTTTTTTGGGTTCACTCTACGTCAGCCTTGGCTGTCCCCAACCGACCTCAAGGCAGTAGGTTTCTCTTTTTTTTAAGGTAGCTACCCTAGACAACCTTCCTCCCGGGTTGTTGAGCGTTATCTGCCCAGGTTACTGTCCTTTTTTTGACTACTTTTTTCCTACCGAAAGTTCTTTTACGGTTTGCTCCTTTTAGCCTTTGATTGTTCCAATCGAACTACAAGACAGAGTAGTTCCGTGCGAGGAAACTCGCATTGACTCAAGCCTCTGCTGGTCTTTCCAGTTTTCTGCACAATGGGTGGTCTGCTCTTGCTTTGGTGCCTGCCCACCGTGTATATCAGTTCTCACCTGTGCTCACATTCACCATGCCTCTAGGCTGTCCGGACATGGAGCTCAACTCGGTCCTCACCTCCGGGCTCGAGTTTCGCCTATGTGGCCGCGTGCAACTCAACTCAGGCCTCCATCTTCAGGCCCCGATTTTCGTCCCACGTGGGCCCACGTCTCTTCTCTGGATGCACCCTCATCCTTTATGCCCCTTTAAAAATCCAGTTCTATTTTTGAACGGTAATTTCAAACTCCTTAAATCACTAGATAGATTAAATATCAATGTTAATCTCTTCATCCAATCGTAGATCGCCACGAGTCCGAAAAACATCTTCATTATTCATCCTAAACTGTCAGATAAACTATGCTTTCAATGCAAGCCTGTCCGCTCTCGCATTGACGTAAAAACCACATGTCCAGGACAGTAGATCTACGTTAGCCTCTAGACTTTAGAGCTTCAAAAGTCAAAGACGATATCAACTCACACCACAACCTCAAATTGGATCTTCCGTAGCATCGTCTGAAAGTCAGTACAAAAGCAGCCCAGTAAACGAAGTCCTAGATAACCAATTTAGAGCAGTAGTAACGGTCTCAACCTCATTCTCAGACTGGCGATAGAGCGAGTACGTCTCAACCTCATTTCAGATCAGGGTAGACAGTAGTAACGGCTCAACCTTCATTTAGACTAGATGTTGTTGTCCTAACTGCTCCACTTTGCTCTGCAACAAAGCTACGTTAGTAATCGAATATACAAACGGCATATACTTTGACTACTATTTACTTTGACATTGGTTCAGAACATTTCTCTGAAAGCACGATGCTAATAACAATGTTCACAAAAGAAATGCAGTTCGTAGGTCAAATGACGTGCCATCTAACGAGAATACATTTAGCTGTGAACACGTCAGCGATGTGTATGAATTAATAATTTGTTTCCGCTCGTTTCATTCTATGCCAGACACCGAAATGACAACACATCTTCAACAGACTAACTTTACATAATGGCACAACAGCCAAGACAGCTATCACCTGATGAGGAAAGAAAAGTTGAATTATTTCTAGCAAACAATAATGTTCTAGAAGATTGGAAAAATATCATTCGTGCTAAAAGTGAATTAAATAACAATGTGTTAGAATTTTTAAACAAAAACAAGTTTGATTTAAGACATGGAAATCACGATATATTACAAGATAACAATATATTACGTGCATTTTCAATCTGTACACCAATAAATATTAAAGTTGTTATTGTTGGTCACGATCTTATTTGGGAGAGCGATTTAGCATCTGGGTTATCTTTCTCATTCCCAGAGAGAAAGAAATTCGATATAAACGTCGGCAACGACAGACCTATGCTATATGAAGAAGGATGCAGCATTGAAGTCCTCCACGATGTTCTCGTCGATGCTGGTTTTCTAGAGCGTGGTGGTACTTATGATTACTGTCGAAATATGGGCAAGAAGGGAGTTCTGTTACTCAACACATTTATCACATATGAAACAGGTTTTGACTTTTGGGAAGAATTTATCAAACAGATTTTATTTTAAGTAGCTAAGAAAATTGAACATGAACCTTTATTTTTCCTGTTCTGGGGAAGTGGTGCTAAACTGTTGGAAAGTAGTTGTCGTCTGAACTCAAGAGAAAAAAGCTACAAACAAATGGAGATGAAGATCACGAGAAAGAATAGACGAACGTGCTCATTAGTTTTATTATTGGTGATCATCCAATATGGTTGTTAGATAAAAATAAACCTGTATATATAAAACAAGCATAAATCAATTTCTGGCAATTAGAATGCGATATCCTGATTTATTTACACTGCCTAAACTTGCATGAGTTGTTATTGAAATATTTATGAATATCATTTCTCATAATCATGTCAGCTGATTTATTTGTTACATAATGCCTGCAAGTAATTTCTCCACCTATCTATCCTGTCCAACTTGCTCAATCTCTTTCATGTAATTAAGTCCGATATTTCGTGCCTTTTCAGCAAAGTTCGTTTCAGGTTTCCTTTTGCGTCCTCTCCTTCTTGAATCATTTTTATTCCACTTAATGTTTGCTTATTTTTTTGTTATTGGTTGTGGTTATTGGTTACTAAACTGACGTCATTGCACTCCGGCAGACCCATAGGTGCTCAGTCTCCCAACAGATATCGAAGAGTATGCATACTGATGGTTCCTGGCTCGCTGATTAAATACACTTCACTTTGCCTCTCTGATTTCATGACTTCTGAATTCGTCCCATTTTATGTTTATTATTTTTCTGCAGACTTCTACAGGGTGTTCAACTTTTAAGCAGCCCGTGAATGGAGCTAATCTGGCATATATGTATGGAATGAGAAGGTTCAGTTATGATGTAATATAGGCAAGGTTGTGTGACGGTGTGTAATTGTAGTGCGGGAAGGGGCGATGAACAAAGTGACGTAGGACGAGCTAGTCAGAACCGGTTTAAATAGTAAATAAACACAACTCAATGTGTACCTGGCAACTTTCTGAACTGTCAATGGGCTGCAATTATCTTGAACACCCAGTATTTTCAAATGTATTCAACTTGCTTTCTATATCTTTAGTCATTTCCAACTCTGCTGCCATATGTTAGAATTTTTACAACATTGCCATTGAAAATTGTAATTTAGTTGTAATAGCTCGTAAAATTGTAAAAATTCAATTTAGCTTGCAGTTATATATTATTGTTAAAAAATTTTAATCTGATGATGCTTTGACAATTTGTAGTATTATTTTTTATATTTGTATTACCATTATTTATTTCTTTATTTTATTTTCATTTCTCCAGGATTTCTATTATTGCCCGGTTAGTTTTTTCACCTGATGTATTTTTCACCTGATGTATTTTTCATCTGATGTATTTTTTACTGATATATTACTTTCTACTGATGTATCTTTCCATAGTGGTTTTTCTCAGGATGTATTACTTTCTACTGATGACTACTTTCTACTGATGTATTACTTTCTGCTGATGTATTACTTTCTACTGATGACTACTTTCTACTGATGTATTACTTTACTGATGTATTACTTTCGCTGATGTATTACTTTACTGATTACTTAATGATGATTACTTTCGCTGATGTATACTTTCTACTGTTGTATCTTTTCCTTTGGGGGTTTCTCCGGATGTATTACTTTCTACTGATGTACTACTTTCTACTGATGTATTACTTTCTACTGATGTATTACTTTCTGATGATGTATTACTTTGTACTGATGTATTTTTATTCACCTGATGTTTGTTTATCCTGATGTATCTTTTTTACTCGATGTATTTTTCTATTTATTTATTTCTCACCTGATATATTTTATTCCCCTCATGTATTTTTTTACCTGATGTATTTTTCACGTTATGTATTCTTTCACCTTATGTGTTTTGTCCCTGATTTTTTTTTTCACCTTGCACTATTTTTCACGAGATTTTAAAAAAAACTTGATCACGACAGACTTGAAAATAATTCTAGTTAAGATATCCATAACCAACTGAAGAGCTGAAGACTTTTAAATCTGAGTGATGCATCCACGAGAAAATACAACCATATTTGGACAGTGTCATTACCATATTAAATGTATTGCAAACATGAACACTAAAGGAACATTATACAACATAATCTTTCTCCCAACATTGCACATATCAATGACCAATATCTCCCAATGAGAGATTTCAAGAAATTGTTTCAGCAAAAAAAAGAGACAAGTTTACCACAGACATTATGTTATGTATTATTTAGTTTGTGTTATTTTATATTATTCCTACATTTATTTCTCTTGTGTTCTTGATGATATTCCCACACTTGATTCTCTTGTGTTCTTGATGATATTCCCACACTTGATTATCTTGTGTTCTTGATGATATTCCACACTTGATTCTCTTTGTGTTCTTTTTATGATATTCTACACTGATTCTCTTGTGTTCTTTATTTACAGCATCAGTGTATCTACAACAATGTTCAGAGATGATGGTATGAAATAGCTGTATCGACAATGATGTTCAGAGATGATGGTATGAAATAGCTGTATCGACAATGATGTTCAAAGATGAAACTTTACAAGTGAACTTCTGATATTCCTTATTGTTAAATTTAACTTGTTACATAACGTAACCTTGACATGTGTTGTTTTTAAAATGAATTTTTCTGTATACAACAATACTACAACAGAACATCGGGAAGGAAGGCAAGAGGAAGACCACGGAAAAGATGGTTAGATGGCGTAACAGAGTCCTGTGAAAGAGCAAAGATAACAATCACACAAGCCACCAGAACAGCACAAGACAAAAACAGAAAACACGACACTGGGCAACAACCCGGTAGCAGTGTGACGACAAAAGAAAGAAGAAGAAGAAGAACAATACTGGAATGCGAAGTCACAGGGCGAGTGTGATCTTATTTCCTAAAATTTTTATCTGAACCCGCTGTCCATACGGTCAAATGAAGTGTCAATCTAACGGGAATACCCTTTGCAGTGAACACGTCATCGATGTTTATAAATTAGTCATTTGTTTCATTCTCTCATTACATCGCCAGGCATTGAAGTGACAACACATCTTCAGCAGACTAACTCTACATAATGGCGCAACAGTTGATCGAGTTATCACCTGATGAAAAAGTACAAGATTTCTAATAAACAATAATGTTCTGGAAGAGTGGAAACATATCATTCGTGCTAAATGTGACTTAAGTGTGTTAAGATATATTAACAATAATGCTAATTCAATACAAGGACCTCACAATAACAATATATTACGTGCATTCTCACGCTGTTCTCCAAAAGATATTAAAGTTGTTATTATAGGTTATGATCCGGTTGAGAACAGAGATTTAGCAACTGGTTACTCTTTCTCATTCCCAAAGGACAAGAAACTCGATGTAAACGTCGGAAACGATACAAGATCAATGCTAAACTACAAGAGGACACAGTATTGCAATCCTCCACGATGTCCTTGTCGATGCTGGTTTTCAGAAGTGGTGGTACTTATGATTATTGTCATGAAATATGGGCGGAGAAAGGAGTTCTTTACTCAACGCTTTCTCTCACATACAGGGGTTCTATGTTTGGGGAAAAATTTATCAAACAGATTTTATTTAATGTAGCAAAGAAAAGTAAACAGGAACCTTTATTTTTCCTGTTTGGGAAGTACTGCTGAAACTGTTGGGACTTGTTATCGTCTGAACTCAAGAGAAGAAATATTGACTACAAAAAATTAGAAATGGAGATCACAGTGAAATAATAGACGAACGTGCTCCATTAGTTCTGTTTATTGGTGATCATCCAACATTTTCGCTAGATAGAAATAGTCCTATGTATAAAGAGCAAGCTATAAATCAGTTTCATGAATTAGAAGGTCATATCCTGACCTATTTACATTACTAACCTGGCATAACTTTTTTATTATCATAAATATGATTTCTCATAATCGTGAAATCTAATTTATTTATTGATCTTCATTTCTTTTGTCATTCTCTTCTTTTTTTGCCGTTAGACGTAGCAGGTTTAACTGATGATCAGTTTCCGAGATAGTGCACGCCGGTCGCTTGATATGCTGTGATATTGTGGAGTTTCGTTGTCTGTACTCCAGCAATCCATCTTTTTCTTGGTGTGCCCTTGCTCATGTGTGTATATGGGTTCATTCTCACCAAGTGACCAAACCATTTGAGTCTCTGTTTTTAATGAATATAATAGCATTTATTGATCGTTTTATTACCGCCACGTCATTGGATGATGTAACCACGTGACAGTGATGTCATATAGTATAACTTGTCGAAATATTTGTAATATATTCTTCAAACAGTTATTTCTTGTTTGATATGTTTGTTAGCCTGTACGCTCTGATATAACTAAAACAGGTTCGTCCTTAGGTTGAAAGCAAGTGCTCTCGCTTAAAGATGCTTTAATAGTCTACATAACTAACAGAAATTATAGCACTATACAAAAATCATAGTTTATGATGAAGTTTCACCTAGTGACATGCATTTATTGTTATAGTTCGTTCCAAAATTTGTGAACACACTAGGTTTAATTTGTACGAAATCTACAGGATGGATAACAGTAATTTTGTGCAAGCAGTATTATATATCTCACGACCTTACGAATTCATGTTAACTAATTGGTAGGTAGCTTGGATTGATGTAGACAACTGTTTTTTATTATACATTTTGTCATGAGCACAACAAAATGATCATTAAAGTTTAGAATTTACAGTAATACACAAAATAGTTGTGAATGTTTGCAAAGGCGTATCCCTATTACATATTATAAAAACAAAGGTGACATAGTGAACAAATGATACCTTCCACTTCTATAAATGAAAATAAATGGTGTGTACAAACGCAAATGACAGTCGTTGAAAATATTGGACTGATTAATTCCACGGGATTTCCGATTTTGACTTGCACTGAATTGCATATGGAACACGGAACTACTTAGATATAGACAAACTTGACAATCGTACTGTAAAACTTCGACAAGTATACCAAATCAACATCGCCATATTTTTGGTAATACCATATAATAAAATTCTTACAGAACTAAAGGTTTGATGGCAAAAACTTATGAAAGGTCGTCAGTTATATATATACAAAATGTAAAATTAAGAATTTATGTCAAGGGAATGATTTTATATCGATCGGTAAAGATGTTCACGAATTGTGGAACGAACTATAAGTATTGTTTGACATGTATTGTTTAAGACTGGTCACGCTGGACATAAACAAATCAGTATACATATGTCGACAATACATATATATATATATTTATATATTTAAGTATAGTTTAGTGATTGTTAAACATGTACTACAACTCGAAACTACTATATTTTCTGTTGTTAGTATTTTTTCCTGCTTTCATATTATATGTATTCGTCTCATACTGCTATACTGACATAAACGCCTAAATAATTTCTCCATACTGCTCTGTACTGGGCAATCTCTTTTATGCAATTGAGTCCGATATTTCTTGACTCTTCATCAAAGTTTGTTTCAGGGGTTCCTAGGTATAGTTCTTCATTTCTTGAACACTTTTTCTCTCACTTCATTGCCTGCTTTGTGATTCTTTGATCATTTGTTCTCAGAGTATGCCCAACATATCTCCATCTTCTCCTTCTTATAACAGTTACTAGTGGTTGACAGACATTTCTTCTGACATGCCAACACATCTCCATCTTCACTTTCTTATAACAGCTGTTACTAGTGATTGACCAGACATTTCTTCTCAAGGTATGTCCAACATATCTCCATCTTCTCCTTCTTATAACAGTTGTTACTAGTGGTTGATCAGACATTTCTTCTCAAGGTATGTCCAACATATCTCCATCTTCTCCTTCTTATAACAGTGTTACTAGTGATTGACTAGACATTTTTCGGATTCATTTATTGTATTGTCATTGTATGATTTTGAACATGTTTTAATGAAATTAACGTCTTCTTCATTTTAGTATTTTGTAGCTTTTTTAAACATAAAACTTAATGCATTTCTACATTTTACTGAACTTGTTTCAAAGTAATTACTTGTGCGTGTTGCTATGAAAATTCATTGCAGATGAGCTTGTTTTGATGTAATTCTTGTTTTGAGCTTATTTTATTTTATTATTTAATTAAACATATTGTGCTCCATTAATACATTCTAATACAATAATGGTATTTGCTGCATTTCAATCATTCTAATACAATAAATGGTATTGCGCATCAACAATCAATAATAAATGGTATTGTGTTTGGTTTGATGCACTTGTCTTGATTTAATTTTAGTTTAGTTGTTAGACCATCATCACTGTATATTGAAGCAATTAGTTAATGAGTGATAAGATCTCCCCAGTATGTCTCTCAGTGTGTGGTGACTAACGACACCGTTCTTTGTTGGTTACTATTCTTTCTTTAGCTTTCCAGTATAGTGTTCTTGTCTAGCTACACCACATTTGACTTGGTATTCTAGCAGTCTGTTAGTGTTGTAGATTCACCATATTACTGGAATCTTGCCATGTCCACTCTCCATTAGGGGATTTAGAATATTAGCCCAGGCTATTGCTGTCCCGCTTTTCAGCAGCCTTACTGACTATCGGCTGTGCTGTCCCGCTTGTACAGACCTTACCTGACAGCCTATCGGAGCCCAGGCTTTGCTGTCCGCTTTGTACACGCCTTACCTGACAGCCATCGGCCCAGGCATTGCGCCCCTTTGTACGGCAGCTTACGACAGCCTATCGGTGGTTCAACCTAGACCTACGTCCGAATCAAAAATAAAACTTTTATTTTAGTCTAAACTCTTCAGCGATTTCATCCGCTATTTTTAGTCGCCTGTTTCAATCTCCTGACATTGCAACTTTATTACTGCTATTGTATATGATGTTTAAGTATTTCAGTCTGTATTGGATTGTTGCTTGTGTGGTAATCCAATAATCTAGTGAGAACAAAGAAATAGAAGAAAGAGAATTGTTGTTGCTTGTGTGGTAATCCAATAATCTAGTGAGAACAAAGAAGAAGAAGAAGAAAGAGAATTGTTGTTGCTTATGTGGTAATCCAATAATCTAGTGAGAACAAAGAAGAAAAAGAAGAAGAAAGAGAATTGTTGTTGCTTGTGTGGTAATCCAATAATCTAGTGAGAACAAAGAAGAAGAAGAAGAAGAAAGAGAATTGTTGTTGCTTGTGTGGTAATCCAATAATCTAGTGAGAACAAAGAAGAAGAAGAAGAAGAAAGAGAATTGTTGTTGCTTATGTGGTAATCCAATAATCTAGTGAGAACAAAGAAGAAGAAGAAGAAGAAAGAGAATTGTTGTTGCTTGTGTAGTAATCCAATAATCTAGTGAGAACGAAGAAATAGAAGAAAGAGAATTGTTGTTGCTTGTGTGGTAATCCAATAATCTAGTGAGAACAAAGAAGAAGAAGAAGAAAGAGAATTGTTGCTGCTTGTGTAGTAATCCAATAATCAAGTGAGAACGAAGAAGAAGAAGAAGAAGAAGAAGAAGAAAGAGAATTGGTGCTTGTGTAGAATTCTAGTTTCATTGATTTTTAAATTGTTTTATAAAAATGTGTACAAACATTGTCCAGTTAATGTCGTGAAACAATATTAAAATATAATTTTCTATAATTTGTGTTATTTTGTATTTTTGATCCATGTATAACATTATTATAAATGTGGATGTGAAATGTAAATGTGTGGGTGGATAACGTATAACTGTGGGTGAACAATGCAGATTTAGGGGTAAGTAATGTAGATATGTGGGTGTGCAGTATATATATGTGGATGAACAAAGTATAAATGTGAGTAAGGGACGTTTAAATGTGGGTGAGCCATGCAGAAATGTGAGCAATGTATAACTGTGGGTTCATCATCATCAAGTAGCTTGTCCCTTCATGAACTTGGCTCTCATGACAGCAGTCCTGAAAAACTCTGGTCTGTGCAAGTTGGCCGGCGTCAGCAGCAGTCATTCTCAGATCGTCAACGACATCTTGCATACATCGTCTTCTAGGTCTACCTCTAGAGAACAGTATTACGATCCAGTCATCAACATTAAACACCAGCGTCTCCAGTCAACGGACAACTTTGCTTATCTTGGCAGCCTTCTATCCAGATCGGCAAACATAGATTCTGAGATCAACAACAGGATATCCAAAGCCAGTGCTGTGTTCGGAAGGTTACGTGTCACTGTGTGGGAACGGAAGGGGATAAGCATAGCCACAAAGCTGAAAGTTTACAAGGCCATAGTGCTAACCACGCTGCTGTACGCAAGCGAGACATGGACAGTGTATAGCAGACACGCAAGAAAATTAAACCATTTCCACACAAGCTGTCTACGCAGAATACTAAAAATAAACTGGCAGGACAAAATTCCAGACAGCGATGTCCTCACAAGATCAAAGATCCCAAGCGTCAACACCCTGTTGCAGAAGGCCCAACTGAGATGGGTCGGTCACGTTGTTCGAATGCCTGATAAACGTATCCCAAAACAGTTGATGTATGGCGAGCTTGAAGGGGCAGACGTTTAGCTGGTGGACAGAAAAACGCTTTAAAGACACTCTTAAAGTGTCTCTGAAATGCTTCGATATAGACAATACGTGCTGGGAATCAATTGCGCAAGATCGCCAAATGTGGCGCTGTAACAACAAAAGAGTAAACACGTAAAAACAAAGTACTACAGTTTTACAAAATACATAAACAGTGACGATAAAAGCAACGTTTCGACCAAAAGGCCTTTATCAAGCAAACAATACAACAAGAATGACGAATTTCGAGGAACACTACAAATGGACGATTACATGTGGAGACATAAACCTATCTGATGAAAATCTGGGAATAAAAACGAACAACGAAATGAGTGCAACACAAAACCGAAGTGGAAAGGAGAGAACAATAAACAATATAGTGGATAAATGACACATATATGGAGCAAACACACATATAGATAACAAGGCACGAGATAAGACAGTACTAAGAAGCATAGGAATGTATGCGTTGAGTCAAGAGGTCGCAAAGTGCCATAGAATGAAATAAAACGGTTCTTCAGGGCGAATCGACTGCGATCATCGGAGGAACATGATCGGATGGCTGTGACCTGGACATCGTGAACTCCTGAATGGCCAGTATCATTGAAATGAGTGGCCACAGGAGTCACCGAGCATTGGCGAATATCGCGTAAGTGTTGGGCGAATCGGTCACTGAGCCTCTTACCGGTTTCACCCATATAGGCCTTATGGCATCGTTTGCAGGTGATAGCATAGATGATATTACGGGACTACACGTGAAACTGTCTTGAATGGTATAGGTAGCTTTTGGAAAGAGACAGTACGGGTCTGTATTACATATGCACATGTATTACAGCGCCGACAGCCACATTGGATGGTGCCAAAGTGACTCTGGGTGTTAGGCTTGAGGCGACTGTGTACCAACAAATCCTTGAGGCTTCTGTCCCGTCTGTACGCCACCAAAGGATAGTGTTGGAAGACTGAACGTGTCTCAGGATCAGACTGAAGAATAGGAGATGATGGAATAAGACCTTTTCACCAGGGAACTATGAGGGTGGAAAGTTAAGATAAGTTTAACCCTGTCAGACTTGGGGGGTTCTAAGTATGTGAGAGAGGGCCTCCTGGCGAGCGATTAGCTGAACCCGATGCATGGCAGATGTAAGCAGATGCTTGATTTCTTCCGCCAGCGCCTATACCCGGAGAATGTGCTTACATCTGCCATGCATCGGGTTCAGCTAATCGCTCGCCAGGAGGCCCTCTCTACATACTTAGAACCCCAAGTCTGACAGGGTTAAACTTATCTTAACTTTCCACCCTCATAGTTCCCTGGTGAAAAGGTCTTATTCCATCATCTCCTATTCTTCAGTCTGATCCTGAGACACGTTCAGTCTTCCAACACTATCCTTTGGTGGCGTACAGACGGGACAGAAGCCTCAAGGATTTGTTGGTACACAGTCGCCTCAAGCCTAACACCCAGAGTCACTTTGGCACCATCCAATGTGGCCGTCGGCGCTGTAATACATGTGCATATGTAATACAGACCCGTACTGTCTCTTTTCCAAAAGCTACCTATACCATTCAAGACAGTTTCACGTGTGAGTCCCGTAATATCATCTATGCTATCACCTGCAAACGATGCCATAAGGCCTATATTGGTGAAACCGGTAAAAGGCTCAGTGACCGATTCGCCCAACACTTACGCGATATTCGCCAATGCTCTGTGACTCCTGTGGCCACTCATTTCAATGACACTGGCCATTCAGGAGTTCACGATGTCCAGGTCACAGCCATCCGATCATGTTCCTCCGATGATCGCAGTCGATTCGCCCTGGAGAACCGTTTTATTTTATTCTATGGCACTTTGCGACCTCTTGGACTCAACGCATTACATTCCTATGCTTCTTAGTACTGTCTTATCTCGTGCCTTGTTATCTATATGTGTGTTTGCTCCATATATGTGTCATTTATCCACTATATTGTTTATTGTTCCTCTCCTTTTCCACTTTCGGTTTTTGTGTTGCACTCATTTCGTTGTTCGTTTTTATTCCCAGATTTTCATCAGATAGGTTTATGTCTCCACATGTAATCGTCCATTTGTAGTGTTCCTCGAAATTCGTCATTCTTGTGGTATTGTTTGCTTGATAAAGGCCTTTGGTCGAAACGTTGCTGTTTATCGTCACTGTTTATGTATTTTGTAAAACTGTAGTACTTTGTTTTTACGTGTTTACCTACTTTTCCAAGTTTTACTGCAGTCTCCACCCTTTTTCGATAACAACAAAAGAGGAACCCGAATAGCTGAGAATCATCTTATTGTTGAGTCACAGAGAAAACGAGCAGCGAGAAAAGACAGAGCACACAACACGCACATGTCTAACCTTGATCATGTATGCCCACCTGTGGTCGGGGATTCTGTTCTAGGATTGGACTCTACAGTCACCTCCGCACACACCAGAGAAGTGCAATAGCACACGTCTGAGATTGTTGTCATCATCGCTTGCGATGGACGGCTATATAAAACCTCTAATTCTTCTTCCAGACACCATTCTCTCCAAAATTATCTTCTCTAGGCACTCATGTCGTTTGATGTGTCAGAAATATTTAATTTCCCTTGATTTTATGCTCTTTAAATATCCAACTCTCCTTAATATCAGGCTGTTACAGAACAGAAGCGTTTGTTATTTTTTTTTCTGTCCATGCTATTCTAGTACTCTTCTGTAGTATTCGCATTCAAATGCATTAATTATCTTCTCCGCCGCTTTGTCAATGATACATTTCTAACAACCATGCCTTACAACTGTGGGTGAGCAATGTACAACTGTTGGTGAGCAATGTACAACTGTTGGTGAGCAATGTACAACTGTTGGTGAGCAATTTACAACTGTGGGTGAGCAATGTACAACTGTGGGTGAGCAATGTACAACTGTGGGTAAGCAATCTATTAATGTGGGTGATCAAATAAATTGGTAATGGGATGTTATTATTTAACAGAAATTGATCACAATTAAAAACTAAAATTATATAAATTGTAGAATGTACAATGTACTCAGAGAATGTTCTTGTTGTATTGGGGATATCAGTACCTTGATAGAACACTGAGAAAGCTCATGTTTCAACTTTCCCATGTTCTTTCTTTATGTCTTGTTCATTCTAATCATGTTTTGTCTCACATTGTCAGGATAAAAAGAAACTTATAGAATATGCTTTTGTGTAGGTTTCATAATTAATATTATTCACTGCCTCTGTTATTTCTGTGGTCCACCTTTTGCTTGGAATACATTTTGTGCATTGTATTCGTTCTATCTGAATAGCATTGCTTTTTTGAGGCTTTGTTTGTTGATAATCTGCTTATGTGGCCAAACAATTTAATTTGTTGTTTCTTGATAAAGTTACACTGATGTTGTACCCACTTTTTCTCTTGATTTCTTCATTTCTTAACTGATTTCTTATTGTTACTCCCATTATTCTGCGTAGACACTTCCTCTCTGTCGTGTCTAGTTTTCTATCGTTTGATGTCAACTGAACATGAACAGAGTCTCAGAGAGCCAATAAAGGGCAGCATTAACGGTCGCAACTTTCCTCCTCATACTGGAAGTAGTTGCTCTGTATGCTCTGCTTTGCTCTGCTATGCTTTGCTTTGCTCTGCTATGCTCTGCTTTGCTCTGCAACAACTCTACATTATTTATTCGAATCGACATATTCATTTTCTACTTTTTCGGTTCAAGAAATCGTTATCTCAATCTGAAGAGATGTAGTTCACAGGTCAAATGACGTAACAATCTAATGAGAATACCCGTTGCTGTGGACACGTTATTCGTCATCGATTTGTCTAACTGTATTAAGTTATGATATAAAATAGTAAGTCGTTTCCTATTGTCCTCATTATATCACCAGGCACCGAGGAGAAAACACATCTTCAGTACACAAACTTGACGTAATGGCACAACAGTTACTACAGCTATCAGAGGATGATGAAGTAGAATTAGAACTATTTCTGATATACAATGATGTTCTTCAAGAGTGGAGAGATATATTTCATACTGACAGTGACTTAAAGAGCAGTTTGTTCAAATGTGTAAAAGTTCTCAACGATGTCAGTGATACTATTCCACGTTATTGCGATATATTTCGGGCGTTTTTACTTTGTTCTCCACAAGATATTAAAGTTGTTATTATAGGTCACGATCCTATTCCAAACATGGAATTAGCAAGTGGCGTTTCTTTCTCATACCCAGAAAGAAAGAAACTTGATGAAAACGTCGGACACAAGAGACCTGCATTACAAGGAGAGGGGCGCAGCATTGCAATTCTTGACGATGTCCTTGTCAAAGCTGGTTTTCTAGAGAGTGGTGGTACTTATAGTTACTGTCATGAACAGTGGGCGGAGAAAGGAGTTTTGTTACTCAATGCTTCTCTCACATACCATTTAGATATTTGGGATGAATTTATCAAGGAGATTTTATTGCATGTAGCTAAGAACTGTGGACAGAAACCGTTATTTTTCTTGTTCTGGGGAACTAGTGCTACAACTGTAGGGACTTGGTTATCGTCTACACTCCGTAGCTTACGGTATCCAGCCCAAACAATTCAAGATGGAGATCACAGGGAAAGTATAGACGAAGGTGCTCCATTAGTTCTGTTTATTGGTGATCATCCAACATGGCCGCGCGATTATAATATGTATGAAGAGCAAGCTTTAAATCAGTTTCGGGCAATTAAAACGATATATCCTGATCTATTTACATTGCCTAACCTGGCATGTTTAAAAAAATAATTATATAAATATAATTTCAGATAATCATGACAGCTGATTTATTTATTGATAGTTCAAGTAATTAATCATTTTATTTCTGCCATGTCATTGGATGATGCAACCACGTGACAGTAGGTCTAATACAATCTTCTTCTCCTTCTTTTGTCGTCACACTGCTACTGGGTTATTGCCCAGTGTCGTGGTTTTCTGTTTTTGTCTTGCGCTGTTCTGATGGCTTGTGTGATTGTTATCTTTGCTCTTTCTACGCCATCTAACTATCTTTTCCGTGGTCTTCCTCTTAACTTCTTTCCCGATGTTCTGTTGTAGAAGACTCTGTATACTGTGGAGTTTGGATGCATTCTTATTAAGTGGCCAAACCACTTCATTATACAATAACTTCTTGAAATGCAATAAATAAAAAAAATTCTCCAAAAGCAGTTATTACCCTTTTTTTAAAAACCTGTTGGTATGCACACTATGATATAACCACAACAAGTTTCGTCCTTAGGTTGGAAGGGCGTACCTCAGCTAGCTTAAAGATATTTGAATCCCCTAACACAACAAATAAACATAGAACTATTCTTATATTAATATGATTGATGATTAAATTGATTGAGAGGACCATAATTACACTTCTGGAAAGAACCATATGAGCTCCGATCTATTTTTGAACACATGCAGAGTAGGTTGAAAGGGGCGTGCCTCGGCCACATAGAGGCTTAATCCACCAACTAACAACAACAACACATGCAGATCTTAGCTCTGTGCACATATCACTGGCGAGGGTCCTCGATGTAATTATGAAGATCACTTCTCGGCTTTTAGCTAAGATCAAAGTGTAGTATCTGTATCGCTTGATATCTGTCACGTGGCTCATTATATGGGTTTACAAAGTTATCAGCTTGTGTTACGGAACTAGTGCCCACTTGATCGAAGCCGAAGGTCGAGAGCCTTCATTAAATGCCACATGGCTACCCTTGTACAAAACTAGGAGTGCCATCGATCGAAGGATTGATGGGGCTTGATAGATTATAAACGTTTTCACGTTCCGTTATACGGGTCCACCTGGCATGGCACAATTAAAAAAAAAAAAAAGGAATTATGAAGATGGTGAAGATATTTATGTAATACTTTTATTTTTAATCTTTACTAATGAATTTTGCACGGGCAGCGGATTTCCAGCCTACTCTTCTTGATTGTGAACTGCCAAGTGTTCGTTTACGTGGTCGAATTAAACACGGACCGACGTTTTATCGTCCGTCTCTAATAGGACTTGGAACTCGATCTCACTTACACTGAGATTAGGGGGTGGCTCGCCGAGGAGCGAAACGGTTACCTTTGAAACGAGAAGTGAGCATCTAACCTTTACGTTACAGAGACCCCTCTTCACATCTAACAGAGCCACATGTGGATGAAACATCTAACAGAACCACATGTGGATAAAACATCTAACAGAGCCACATGTGGATGAAACATCTAACAGAACCACATGTGGATAAAACATCTAACAGAGCCACATGTGGATGAAACATCTAACAGAGCCACATGTGGATGAAACATCTAATAGAGCCACATGTGGATGAAACATCTAATAGAGCCACATGTGGATGAAACATCTAACAGAACCACATGTGGATGAAACATCTATAGAACCACATGTGGATGAAACATCTATAGAACCACATGTGGATGAAACATCTAACAGAGCCACATGTGGATGAAACATCTAACAGAACCACATGTGGATGAAACATCTAACAGAACCACATGTGGATGAAACATCTAACAGAGCCACATGTGAATAAAACATCTAACAAAGCCACATGTGGATGCTACTAGATGTAGTTATCAAACAAATTAAAGTACTAGTATATCTTATCTTCTTTCTTAGCTTGAACACTTACAAATTTGTTAAATGTAAAACTAAAAGAATTCTAGAAAAGATCAAGAAGACTGTATTTCAATCCACCAACATGTCAGTTTTAGTTTCTGGATGTTAGTTACGAAATACGTAATAACAAAGTACTGTAGTTTTACAAAATAAAAACAATTTGTACAGTCTTTACTGCAGTTTCCCCCTATAACGATGCGAGTTATTGGACGCTGCAACAGCTCATGAAGATTACATTTATATTAGAAAATGTGATATTTGAAATAAAATTGTTTCAGCAACAGAAAAAAGAGACAAAGTTTACCACCAGACATTATATTAAGTATTGTTTAGTCTGTGTTATTTATAACATTCTACACTTGATTCTTTTGTGTTCTTCATGATATTCAAACACTCGATTCTCTTGTGTTCTTGATGATATTTTACACTTGATTCTCTTGTGCTCTTGATGATATTTTACACTTGATTATCTTGTGTTCTTGATGATATTTTACACTTGATTCTCTTGTGCTCTTGATGATATTTTACACTTGATTATCTTGTGTTCTTGATGATATTTTACACTTGATTCTCTTGTGTTCTTGATGATATTTTACACTTGATTATCTTGTGTTCTTGATGATATTTTACACTTGATTATCTTGTGTTCTTGATGATAGCAGCCTACAACAATGTTCAGAGATGATGGTATGAACTAGCTGTAACTACAACAATGTTCAGAGACGATGATGTGAACTAGTTGTATCTACAACAATGTTCAGAGATGATGTTGTGAACTAGCTGTATCTACAACAATATTCAGAGACGATGCTGTGAACTAGTTGTACATACAACAATATTCAGAGACGATGCTGTGAACTAGTTGTACATACAACAATATTCAAAAATGATGGTATGTACTAGCTGTATCTGCAACAAGTTTCAGAGATGATGTTGTGAACTAGTTGTATCTACAACAGTTTTCAGAGATGATGTTGTGAACTAGTTGTATCTGCAACAAGTTTCAGAGATGGTGTTGTGAACTAGTTGTATCTACAACAGTTTTCAGAGATGATGTTGTGAACTAGTTGTATCTGCAACAAGTTTCAGAGATGATGTTGTGAACTAGTTGTATCTGCAACAAGTTTCAGAGATGATGTTGTGAACTAGTTGTATCTGCAACAAGTTTCAGAGATGATGTTGTGAACTAGTTGTATCTACAACAGTTTTCAGAGATGAAACTTTACAACTGAACTTCTCTGATTGAAGACAAACATCTAGAGCGTTTTAAGCAGAACTAACTATAAACTTATGGGCCTTCGGACTCAGGTAAGAATTATGGGAAATCAGACCACAACTACACCACGTGACCTCGCATTCCAGTATTGGTGTATATAGACGAATTCATTTTAAAATCAACACAAAATGCTAAATCGAAGTTATATTATCCAACAAGTAAAGTTTAACAATAAGGAATATCAATATTATGAATATTTTCACCAATAAATAACCATAGACTCACAGAATTGAGTAAAAAAAAAGCAAAAAGCTTGCAATGTTCTATAATTTCCAGCCCCCTTCTCTGATCTAGGTCAGGGATTCCCGGTCAGTTGTCTGGCCTAGTTATCTAGAGTTGGCTGTGGTTTTAATGATAAGCCAAAACCTCCCATTAACATAAAATAAACTCAAAACAAAACACATTCACTTTGTTTGTATTGAAGGGAACCCCCAGATAATAACATTATTAGAAGTAGGTAAGTTTTATTATAAACATTGCAATTGTATTATTGCTATTGTATATATGAAAGTTTTGCATTCTGTCTTGGATTGTTTCTTCAAATGTCATTGATTTTTTAATTGTTTTATAAAAATGTGTAAAAACATTGTCCAGTTAATGTCGGGAAACAATATTAAAATATGAGTGTTCATAATTTGTGTTATTTTGTATTCGCGAATTGATTTTTATAAATGTGGGTGTGTGTAGATATGTGGGTGTGCAGCGTGTAAATATAATGTGGGTGTGTGTAGATATGTGGGTGTGCAGCATGTAAATATAATGTGGGTGTGTGTAGATATGTGGGTATGTGTAGATATGTGGATGTGCAGCGTATAAATATAATGTGGGCGTGTGTAGATATGTGGGTGTGCAGCGTATAAATATAATGTGGGTGTGTGTAGATATGTGGGCGTGTGTAGATATGTGGGTGAGCAGCATGTAAATATAATGTGGGTGTGCAGCATATAAATATAAATGTGTGTGTAGATATGTGTGTGTGCAGCATATAAATATAATGTGGGTGTGTGTAGATATGTGGGTGTGTGTAGATATGTCGGTGAGCAGCATGTAAATATAATGTGTGTGTAGATATGTGGGTATGTGTAGATATGTCGGTGAGCAGCATGTAAATATAAATGTGTGTGTAGATATGTGGGTGTGCAGCATATAAATATAATGTGGGTGTGCAGCATATAAATATAAATGTGTGTGTAGATATGTGGGTGAGCAGCATGTAAATATAAATGTGTGTGTGCAGCATATAAATATAAATGTGTGTGTGCAGCATATAAATATAAATGTGTGTGTGCAGCATATAAATATAAATGTGGGTGTGCAACATATAAATATAAATGTGTGTGTGTGTAGATATGTGGGAAAAATATAAATGTGAGTGATCAAATAAATTGATTAATGAGATGTTATTATTTAACAGAACTTGATCACAATGAAAAAATAAAATTATGTCAGTTGTAAAATGTACAATGTACACAGAGAATGCTCTTGTTTTGCTGGATGTATCAGTACTATGATAAAATACTAACAACGTTCTTGTTTTAACTTTTCCAAAGTCTTTCTTTCTTCTGTTCTCTAGTCATGTTTTGTCTGACAGTGTCAGGATAAGAAGAGATTTCTAGAACAGTCTTTTGTGTGTGCTTCATATATAGTGTCATCAATTGCCTCTGTTATTACAGTTGTCCACCTTTTGCGTAGGATACCTTTTGCCTTGTATTTATTGTATCTCAATAACATTGCTTCTTAAGGTGATCGGTCCGTTGGTAAATCTGTTTATGTGTCCGAATCATTTCATTTGTTGTTTCTTGATAAAGTTCAAAACCAATTCTGTACGCACTACTTTTCCCGAAGTCTTCATTTTTAAACCTGTCTCTTCTTGATACTCCCAACATTCTGCGTAGAAACTGCTTCTCTGTCGTGACTAGTTTTATTCTATAGTTTGATGACACCATCGAGGCTTGATACCGATAGCATAATGTTGGGAGAAAGATTGTGTTGAATAATGCACTTTTAATGTTTATAGGGACATACTTGCATTTCAAAATTGGTATCATTTGTCCCATGATTTGATATGCTTTCTTGCATCTATGTAACGAATTAAACCACGGCCTTCTCTATAGATTTATAATGGCCGCGATTAAACCCGCTCTACGTCAAGGCACGACCCTTCAACCTAAGGACGAATCTTGTTTCGGTTATATCAGAGCGTGTAGGCCAACAACCATGAATAATAAGAATGAATTACTTCCGAAGAACCCTAGAAAGCTTTCATAGAATTTCCGAGTACAACTATATATAGAAACTTGTCTGATTACGTCATAATATTAATAAATGTGGAAATTCCAATTACATATTCAAGCGGATATTCCCGATAGATTACTCAAGACTCAAGTGGTTCGGCCCAGGGTTGCCAATTTGGCTTATTTTAAGCCAGATTTGAGAAATCTGGCTTTTTTCAAGTTGGTTGGCTGCGGAAAATTTGGTTTGGCTTACTGGCTTAAATTTGGCTGTTTTTCATGTTGTTTGTCTTAAAGAATTTTGTCTGGCTGTTTGGCTAAAATCTGGCTTATTTTTGGCTTTTTTCAACGAATTGTCTGGTTTAAAGTCAAATTTACTGTTGGCAACACTGTTTTTGACCTCGAAATACAACTTGCTAATTGGACAGGGGAGAGAACAATGAATATGTGTGGGTACAGGCAGCCAGAATGATATTGTAACCTACATACTTGTTAATTATTAAATGCTATTATGGAGACAGTTACTATTCAGGGAATATGTCCATCCAGCGATGAGCTGAAAGAGACACGTTTACGCAGGGCGGGACGAGTTCATTATGGGGGACGCGGCTGACTTGACAAACAGAGACTATCTGGAATATTAATAGTTTGTCTAAGGGTGTAGGTTAGTGCCAAGAGCAATTTATAGGTCGGAGACATTTCTCAGATGAGTCAATTTTTAAGGGTAACCATAATAACAATGTGATGCTGGAGAGATATAAATTGTTTCACTGCGAGTCATTTTTAGGATGGTCTAGGAATGGTCATGGAGTGTAGAAAGCAAGTAGATAGATATATAGACATTCAAAGAACCAAATAAACAAGTCTTAGTGAGAGAAATGCTAGAAGATAGATGTGCTAGATTTAGAATTTCCATAGAATTGTGTTTTACTTATCACCCAGATAACCATGTCAACAAAGAAGTGGAAAGCTACGTACGATAATAATAGAAAGTACTGTTCCAAATGGGAAGAAACATTTGTATGGATTAAACAGGCGGCCGATGGGTCTGGTGATGCCTACTGTAAACTTTGTCGTTGCAACATTCTACCAAGAATTAGCAACCTCTCTCAGCATGAGAAATCGGAGAAACATAAACGGAGTATACCAGTGCAAGATCAGGCGCTACTTAATGTGACAAAAACTCATAGACAGTCTAACGATAAGGTGAAGGCGGTAGAGCTGCAATGTGCTGTAGGCATTCTCTGTCATTGTGCGATACGTGCAGTTGACCACCTCAGTGAGATTATGGTAGCACATGGACATGGAAGTACACTGGAGCACATACAATTACACAGAACGAAATGTGCTTGCCTAATTAAGAACGTCATTTCGCCAGCTATGAAAGCTGAACTTCTTTGCGACCTCCAGAATAAGAAATATACCATTATTATTGACGAATCAACGGACACTTCAGTACTTAAGCACCTGTGTATTTTAGTGCGATTTCTTAGTGACAGAACAAAGAACATTGCAACTGGATTTATAGGTTTAATTCCTGTGCAAGAGGTTACAGGAGAAAACATCTTCAACTTAATTGACGAAGAAATAACAAGAAGTGGTCAAAACCTGGTAAACTGTGTTGGTTTTTCTTCAGATGGTGCATCAAATATGATTGGCTGCAACAACTCAGTGTGGTCTAGACTAAAAGAAGTCTCTCCAAACTGCGTGCAGCTTAAATGTATCTGCCATTCGCTAGCATTGTGCATTCAATATGCAGTTGAGCCAACCCAAACTGTCCCACTTCCTTTTGAAAAGCCATCGTTTACTCTGTGGCTTGTATGGGGGAAGGTTATGTATAACATTCTGATGAACTGGCAAGAGTTGAAAGCTTATTTTGCTTCTGCTGAACTAGATCAATCAAAACTTGACACAAAATTCAAAGCAAGACTATTAAAAGAAATGTTGTCAGATTTCAAAAACCACATTTTCTTTGAGTTTGCAATACCAATTGTGCAAGAATTTGAAAGACTGAACAGCCTGTTTCAACAGACAAAAGCAGATCCTCATGAACTGTACCAACAGCTATTTCTACACCAGACCAGTCTACAGAACACGCTGTATGATGGAAGGAGACAGAAAAGAGATCTTCATCAAGTTGATTTTGGTATCAAATTCATAACAGCATGTAATAAGTTCTTGCAGCAGAATAATAGTACTGAGGCTCATCAGGAAATACAATTTGTCAAGGAAAGATGTATGTCTATGCTAGAAGAAGCTCTCAGCCAAATTACAATTAGAGTCCCACAGGCCAGCGATACATTTCAACGTTTAGCAAAATTGAGCCCTACTGTGATCTTAAATCAAATTTCGAGGCCCATGTTTTCCGATTTACCTTTTTACACCACGCTGGAGAAAACATTAGCATAATTGAGGAACAATACAGATAAATGCTTTTTGTGGACTGGAAAGAGGAGGCTCCATTTAAAAAAAGATGGACTCCCTACAGATACTGAGCAGTTTTGGGTTGGTGTGCTTCAGCATTCGTCTTTTAAACAGCTCGCAACCTTTGCTCTAACGTGCCTGACTACCCCTGTCAGCAATGCTGTGGTTGAGAGAATATTTTCTCTGGTATCCTCTGTAAAAACAAAAGCGAGAAACAGAATGCAGATTAAACTTCTTGATGCTATTGTCAGAATCAGGACAGAAATGATACTTTTAAACAAATACTGCAAAGACTTTACAGCATCTCCAGAAATGGTAAAAAACTTAACACTGGACAAAGTTTATGCTGCCGATTCAGCTACTTCCAGTGGGGAGGATAATTACATGGATCTGGAGCTTTTTATGTGATGTGAGTATGTGAATATGAATTTTTAAAATTTGAAATGTGGTTTGGCTTATTTTTGGCTTTTTTTCTACGAATTTGGCTTATTTTTGGCTTATTTCTACGAAAAGTTTGGCTTAAAGTCAAAATTTTGGTTGGCAACCCTGGTTCGGCCATCTAATGATAATTGAACCACATTTACTACCATCACCTGCCTATAATAATCGACATTCAGGGCGCAGAGCACGAGGGAGGCCAAGAACACGATGGATAAATAACATCGCAGAGTCCCTGCGAAGGCATGGACTAACAACGTCAATCGCAACACACTTGGCTCAAGATAGGAAACCAACTCTCCCACGTCGCTTCACGGCAAATGTGGTTAAGATAAGATAAGATAAGATAAGATTCCAGATAGATTACACGTCATAAAAAAATATGTTTTAAATTTAGTTCAGCGACAGCGGTCCGAGGAACGTTTATGGCTGCAACAATCTATCCCTCCACGTTTTTAGAGATGCATATCAGTTAGTCCTATAGCAAAATACCAACAGGCCTAGGTGATCATGTTCTTTCACAACTCTCTGTTTCTTGTTCTAGCTGTGAGTTATGATACTGTTTCCACGCCTTGCTGCGTGCTGTTCAGCTGCCTAAATTTATTTCCTTTGTCAACCTATATCTCTCTTTCCTTACATATTGCCCGTTGTCACAATATATTCAAGCGTCTCCCTGTCGACCTCTGTCTCTCTTCCCCCATATCTTGCCCGTTGTCACAATATATTCAAGCGTCTCCCTGTCGACCTCTGTCTCTCTTCCCCCATATCTTGCCCGTTGTCACAATGTATTCAAGATTCTCTCTTCTAATAACATGTTCAAAGAATCTTTCTGATGCGTTTTATAAACAATCTGTTATCACCTGTATTCTTGAGAACATTATCATTTGTTATTTTTTCTGTCCATGATATTCTCATCATTCTTCTATAAAACCACATCTCTGTAGTCTCTAATAATTTACTATTCTGATCATTTATTGTCCATGATCCACATCCGTATATAAGTACTGGTTCTAGATAGTACTCAGGGCCATGCGGTATAATTTCTCAGTATGATGCAAGTCTTCGAAATGCCGCCCGTTAAATGTTTTTTCTTTAAAATAGCCTTCAGTTGTGATTTTGATTTCGTTGCTTATGCCGCCCCCTTACTGACCGCCTGATGCGGGCTCCTCTCTGTATCATATCAGGGCATGGCCCTGATAGTTCTGTGCTATTCTCTCTCTTTGATTCACATCTGTAAGTAAGAACTGGTTCTAGATAGCCCTGTAATACTCTAGCATTTTCCAAGATACACTTTTATTGCAAGTTTTTACTTTCCAGAAAGCTGCCTGAGATTAGTTTTTCTTCTTATTCTGCTATTTCTGGTCATGACATTGCTTAATTCACTGTAGAAAACAAACATCTTCAGGACTGTCAGATTTCACCAAAACTTACCTATTCACTACAAGCGTTAACAATTGCAGAATTACACTTATCTTCGTTCCTGGCCACATGGGTGTCGTTGGCAATGAGAGAACAGACAGGTTGGTTGGCTCTGCCACCATATCAGAGGGCCAGCCAATGGATAGAGCTGACATTTTGAAAGCCCTCGGAGAGTGTGACCGCAACAATTTTCATAATCCACGTCAACTACTAGATTGAAGAACTGGGATTGAAGTTTGGAGTAGCAAGAAAAGAACAACAGAACGGGTATATGAATAAGGTGATCAATCAAAAATCGAACTCGTCCAGTCAGTCGCTGGTCGCTGTTGGATATATTGCCAAGAAGCACTTATGAAAATATCCGGAGTGCATTGATTATATTCCAAAACTGAAACTGAAACTTATCTATCAGATCGATTAGTTGTGGCCATATGTTGCTTCTCATCTCACCCAAAATAGAACAGTAATGCAGAATATGCTCCTGTATTTGTTCCATCTGTTAACACTGGCCATAGATCAGTTGATTCTATTCTTTATTTCTGTATTACATTTAATATCAGTTGTAATTGTTTGGAGAATAAGTAAATTACAGTCACAAACAACAAGATACACTTTAAGAGAGAAAGTTGCGACAAAACATTGAGTGTATTATTCTTAGTACGTAATTGGCAACTTGTAATTGTCCTGTAGAACATTCGATTTTAAGGACATGTAATTTCTCAAATCATCATCATCAAGGTGCGTATCCTTTATAGGACGTTGCTCACTTTGCAGCACATATGAAATTCACCCTGTCTCTTGCCAGTTCACCCACTTCGTCGATGGTCATGTTCATGGTTTCTTTAATATCTTGTAGCCATCTTCTTCTTGGTCTGCCTCTGCCTCTGCATCCTGGAAACCTACCCTCTAGTATTGTTCTTCCCAGGCCACCGTGACCCTTGATGTGACCAAAGTATGTAATTTGTCAAATGTAGGTCACAAATTATTTGTTGATGGCTGAGAAAGTCTGAAACTGTTTGGCTAATCAATCAATCGATTACTGATCATCACTGAAAACATAAATCATGAATTTACTTGAAATGTCAGCATTGCACATGACAAGGAGAGTAGCGTTGACAGCATTGTTATATCACACAGAGAGTAGCGATGTGTTGTTTTTTATTGCAAACAGAAACCTCTAAAAACGTTAATAAACCTCATGTAAATTTTGATTTTGGAAATCACCAGACACATCCTGGAAACTTCCCTGCAACCCGAGTCTGCCTTTGCAGTGGGCGGACAGGAGGGGGCAGAAAGAGATCTAGGTCGTAGGACAAATGCGCAGCCAATTCTAATATTGGGCCACATAGCTGACTGGGAAAACCCTGACCTAGTTTTGAGTTGGGGGCTGGGATTTGTATATGTTTGGTAGAACACTGCAAACATGTTTGTAATTTTACTCAATTCTATAAGTCCATGATTATTTATTGATGAAAAATATTAATAATACTGATATTCTTTATTGTTAAACTTAACTAGTTGGATAATATAACCTTAACTAGTTGATAATATAACTTAACTAGTTGATAATATAACCTTAACTAGTTGGATAATATAACAACTTGTTGATAATATAACCTAACTTGTTGGATAATATAACCTTAACTAGTTGGATAATATAACCTTAACTTGTTGGATAATATAACCTTAACTAGTTGGATAATATAACCTTAACTAGTTGGATAATATAACCTTAACTAGTTGGATAATATAACCTTGACTTGTTGGATAAAATAACCTTAACTAGTTGGATAATATAACCTTAACTGTTGGATAATATAACCTTAACTGTTGGATAATGTAACCTTAACTAGTTGGATAATATAACCTTAACTAGTTGGATAATATAACCTTAACTAGTTGGATAATATAACCTTGACTTGTTGGATAATGTAACCTTAACTAGTTGGATAATATAACCTTAACTAGTTGGATAATATAACCTTAACTAGTTGGATAATATAACCTTAACTAGTTGGATAATATAACCTTGACTTGTTGGATAATATAACCTTGACTTGTTGGATAATATAACCTTAACTAGTTGGATAATATAATCTTAACTAGTTGGATAATATAACCTTGACATGTTGGATAATATAACCTTAACTAGTTGGATAATATAACCTTAACTAGTTGGATAATATAACCTTGACTTGTTGGATAATATAACCTTGACTTGTTGGATAATATAACCTTAACTAGTTGGATAATATAACCTTGACTTGTTGGATAATATAACCTTAACTTGTTGGATAATATAACCTTAACTAGTTGGATAATATAACCTTGACTTGTTGGATAATATAACCTTAACTAGTTGGATAATGTAACCTTAACTAGTTGGATAATATAACCTTGACGTGTTGGATAATATAACCTTAACTAGTTGGATAATATAACCTTGACGTGTTGGATAATATAACCTTAACTTGTTGTATAATATAACCTTAACTTGTTGGATAATATAACCTTAACTAGTTGGATAATATAACCTTAACTAGTTGGATAATTTAACCTTGACTTGTTGGATAATATAACCTTGACTTGTTGGATAATATAACCTTAACTAGTTGGATAATGTATCCTTGACATGTTGGATAATATAACCTTAACTAGTTGGATAATATAACCTTGACGTGTTGGATAATATAACCTTAACTAGTTGGATAAAATAACCTTAACTAGTTGGATAATATAACCTTAACTAGTTGGATAATATAACCCTAATTAGTTGGATAATATAACCTTAACTTGTTGGATAATATAACCTTAACTAGTTGGATAATATAACCTTAACTAGTTGGATAATATAACCTTAACTAGTTGAATAATATAACCTTAACTAGTTGGATAATATAACCTTAACTAGTTGGATAATATAACCTTAACTAGTTGGATAATATAACCTTAACTTGTTGGATAATATAACCTTAACTAGTTGAATAATATAACCTTAACTAGTTGGATAATATAACCTTAACTAGTTGGATAATATAACCTTAACTAGTTGGATAATATAACCTAACTGTTGGATAATATAACCTTAACTAGTTGGATAATATAACCTTAACTAGTTGGATAATATAACCTTAACTAGTTGGATAATATAACCCTAACTAGTTGGATAATATAACCTTAACTAGTTGAATAATATAACCTTAACTAGTTGGATAATATAACCTTAACTAGTTGGATAATATAACCTCAACTAGTTGGATAATATAACCTCAACTGTTGGATAATATAACCTTAACTAGTTGGATAAAATAACCTTAACTTGTTGGATAATATAAACTTAACTAGTTGGATAATATAACCTTAACTAGTTGGATAATATAACCTTAACTAGTTGGATAATATAACCCTAACTAGTTGGATAATATAACTTTGATTGTGTTGATTTTAACATAAATTCCTCTTTATACAACAATACTGGAATGCGAGGTCACGTGACGGTTATGCTCTTATTTCCTATAATTGTTACCTGAGCCCACTTTTCATAAAGTTATCAGAGACAACGGTCAAATGACGTGATAATCTAACGGGAATACCATTTGCAGTGAACACGTCATCGATGTTTATAAATCAATCATTTGTTTCTGATTGACCTCAATACATCGCCAGGCGTTGAAGTGACAACACATCTTCAGCAGACTAACTTTACATAATGGCTCAACCGTTGATCGCGTTATCACCTGATGAGGAAATACAAGTAGAAGCATTTCTAACAAGCAATAATGTTCTGGAAGAGTGGAAACATATCATTCGTGCTAAATGTGACTTAAAGAACAGTGTGTTAAGATATATTAACAATAATGATAATTCAATACAAGGACCTCACAATAATAATATATTACGTGCATTCTCACGCTGTTCTCCAAAAGATATTAAAGTTGTTATTGTAGGTTATGATCCGATTCCGAACAGGGATTTAGCAACGGGTTATTCTTTCTCATTCCCAAAGGGAAAGAAACTCGATGTAAACGTCGGAAACGATACAAGATCAATGCTAAACTACGAACAAGGATGCAGCATTGCAATCCTCCACGATGTCCTTGTCGATGCTGGTTTTCTAGAAGGTGGTGGTACTTATGACTATTGTCATGAAATATGGGCAGAGAAAGGAGTTCTTTTACTCAACGCCTCTCTCACATACAGGGGGTTCTACATTTGGGAAGAATTTATCAAACAGATTTTATTTAATGTAGCAAAGAAAAGTAATCAGGAACCTTTATTTTTCCTGTTTTGGGGAAGTGATGCTGAAACTGTTGGAACTTGGTTATCGTCTGAACTCAAGAGAAGAACATATTTGGTACAAACAATTAGAAATGGATATCACAGTGAAAGTATAGATGAGCGTGCTCCATTAGTTTGTTTATTGGTGATCATCCAACATTTTCGCTAAAAAAAATAACATGTATAAAGAGCAAGCTTTAAATCAGTTTCAGGCAATTAGAAGGTCATACCCTGACCTATTTACATTGCCTAACCTGGCATAACTTTGTTATTATCATAAATATGATTTCTCATAATCGTGAAATCTAATTTATTTATTGATCTTCATTTCTTTTGTCATTCTCTTCTTTTTTTTGACGTTAGTCGTAGCAGGTTTAACTGATGATCAGTTTCCGAGATAGTGCACGCTCTGTCGCTTCATATGTTACGTATTGTAGAGTTTTAAGATGTCTGTAACTCCATCAATCCATCTTTTTCTTGGTCTGCCTTCCTCATGGATTATATGGGTTATTCTCACCAAGTGGCCAAACCATTTGAGTCTTTGTTTTTTTCAATGAATCTAATAGCATTTATTGATTGTTCAAGTAATTAATCGTTTTATTACCGCCACGTCATTGGATGATGTAACCACGTGACAGTGAGGTCATATAGTATAACTTATCGAAATGTTTTAAATATATTCTTCGAAAGGAGTTATTTCTGATTTTACATTTGTGTTGGCCTACACGCTCTAGTAAAGTAAAAGTAAAGGAACCCTTTCATACCTCGTGTATATATAGTCTGGTCAATCTATCTAAGGTCAATACAGTGTTAGGCCTGTATTTTTCATTGACCGTCGGCACACGATGTGTGATGTGGTCAGCATCACGCCGGTGCCTTTACTTTCCCAGAGCATGTCTGGTACCCAGTTGAGGCTGGGTCTACCTGAGAGTCGTCGTGGTCAGGAAAAATTTCCGCGCATTGCGGAGCTGAACCCAGACCACCAGCCTTGCCAAGCGAGTTCACTAACAACTACGCTACAGCGGCTCTCACCTACACGCTCTGATGTAGCCAAAACATGTTTCGTCCTTAGGTTGAGAAGCAGAGTGCCTCAGCTTAAAGATGCTTATATGCCTTACATAACTAACGTAAATTATAACACTATACAAATATTATAGTTTGTGATGATGTTTCACTCAGTGACATGCATTTATTGTTAAGTATTGTTTGACATGTATTGATAAGTATTGTTTGACATGTATTGTTAAGACTGGTCACGCTGGACATTTTCTCCTGGTTTATATATATGTATTGTATCATACCGTTATACGTCACATAGCTCCTACAAATAATTTCTCCATACCGCTCTGTACTGGGCAACTCTCTTCTATGCAATTGAGTCCAATATTTCTTGACTCTCTCATCAAAGTTTGTTTCAGGGATTCCCTAGGTATATGTCTTCATTTCTTGAACACTTTGTCTCTCACTTCATTGCCTGCTTTGTGATTTTTTGATCATTTGTTCTCAGAGTATGCCCAACATATCTCCATCTTCTCTTTCTTATAACAGTTGTTACTAGTGGTTGACAGATTCTTCTGAGGTATGCCCAACATATTCATCTTCTTTCTTATAACAGTGTTACTAGTGGTTGACCAGACATTTTTCATATGCCCAATATTCCATCTTCTCCTTCTTATAACAGTGTTACTAGTGGTTGACTAGACATTTCTTCTCAAGGTATCCCAACATATCTCCATCTTCTCTTTCTTATAACAGTTGTTACTAGTGGTTGACCAGACATTTCTTCTCAAGGTATGCCAACATATCTCCATCTTCTCCTTCTTATAACAGTGTTATATGGTTGAAGACATTTCTATGATTCATGTATTGTATTGTCATTGTATGATTTTGAACATGTTTTAATGAAACTAAGCGTCTGTGCATTTCAGTATTTTGTAGCTTAAAATGAAACTAATGCATTTCTACATTTTACTGAACTAGTTTCAAAGTAAATTTCTTGTGCGTTTGCTAAGTCTTGCAGATGATCTTGTTTTTGATGTAATTCTGTGTATTTGAGCTTATTTATTTCGTGTATTTAATTAAACATATTGTGCTGCATTTCAATACAATCTAATACAAATAAATGGTATTGTGTTTGGTTTCATGCACTTGTCTTGATTTAGTTTTAGTTTAGTTGTCAGACCATCATCACTGGACAGTGAACCAATTAGTCCATAAGTGATAAGATCTCCCCAGTATGTCTCTCAGTGTGTGGTGACTAACGACCCCTGTTCTTTGTTGATTTACTATTCTTCTTTTTGCTACCGGTATAGTGTTTTTGTCTATCTACACCACATTTGACTTGGTATTCATGCAGTCTAGTTAGTGTTGCAGATTCATCCCTATTACTTGAATATTGTACATGCCACGCTCCCTTAGGGGATTTCGAATATTCGCCCAGGCCATTGTTCGCCCACCTTGTACAGCAGCCTTACCTGACAGCCTATCGTGTCGTTTATTTACCCTTACACCTGCATGCCTTGGATCCAGAATAAAACTTCAGCGACTCCATCTGCTATTTTTTAGCCCGACCTGCTTCAAACTCCTGACATTGCAACTTTATTACTGGTATTGTATTTCAGTCTGTCTTGGATTGTTGCTTGTGTGATAATCCAGTAATCTTGTAAGAACGAAGAAGAAGAAGAAGGTTTGTTGCTTGTGTAGTAATCCAGTAATCTTGTAAGAGCGAAGAAGAATTATTGCCTGTGTAGAATTCTAGTTTCATTGATTTTTAAATTGTTTTATAAAAATGTGTAAAAACATTGTCCAGTTAATGTCGTGAAACAATATTAAAATATGATTTTCTATAATTTGTGTTATTTTGTATTTTTGGTCCATGTATAACATTATTATAAATGTGGATGTGAAATGCAGATGTGTGGGTGAGTAAAGTATAACTGTGGGTGAACAATGCAGATTTATGGGTAAGCAATGTAGATATGTGGGTGTGCAGTGTTATTGGTTACTAAACTGACGTCATTGCACTCCGGGCAGACCCATAGGTGCTCAGTCTCCCCAACAGATATCGAAGAGTATGCATACTGATGGTTCCTGTGGCTCGCTGATTAAACACACTTCTCACTCTGCCTCTCAGACACACTTCTCACTCTGCCTTCGACTTGAACAACGGGTAACTCCAAATTGCCTAAATCGCTTGACCGATTCAACATCGATTTTAGTGTCCTCATCCAACAGAGAGTCGTGAAGAGACCGAAGAATATCCCCTTATCCATCTTCAACTCCCCAACAATCGATGCTGTTGATGGAAGCCTGTCCGCTTTCTCATTACCGTAAACACACGCATACCCAGGACAGTATATCCACGTAAGCCGCTGGAGGTTAGAAACTTCTATAGACGACATCCACTCAAACCAAAACTTGCCCTTCTGGACCTTGTGAAGCATCGACTGAGAGTCAGATACAACAAGTACCCCAGTAAATGAAGTCCCAGAGAAATGGAGGGCAGTAGTAACGGCCTCAACCTCCATTCTCATACTAGAAGTAGTTGTCCTGTATGCCCCACTTCTCTCTGCAACAACCCTACCATGCGCATTAGAGAAGAAACCCCAGCCGGATTTCTCACCACGTTGAACCGACCCATAGGTATATACAACAACATCATCATCCCTTGCATTATCTTCTATCAGCTGCTTAACTGCGAGATCAGCCTTCATGTTGCCCCAATCTCTACGTTCTCTTCCAAGAGTAATGATAACGTTGAGATAGTTGGTCATGCTACCATCTGTTGGGATCCATTCTTCCCCTTTTGGTAGGTTCGCAACCGTGGTCACCTGGCCAATTGTTCTCTCAGCCTGGTCCATCCACGACATGCCAAGCTTGATTCTCGTGCCCTTAACATCATTAGTGATCTTGTGTAGTGTATGTCTCTTATCCGCAGTAACCCGCATATATGTGGATGAGCATAGTATAATTGTGAGTAAGGGACGTTTAAATGTGGGTGAGTCATGCAGATATGTGAGCACTGTATAACTGTGGGTTCATCATCATCAAGTAGCTTTGTAGCAAGGAATATGACACCAGGTTTTCCCCTTGTTTTATTCTTAGTCCCAAGCTTCAGCTAGGCACGTATTTTTCAATTAAACAAAGGGGTAACCATATACCTGATCTGGGAACGTATAATTACAGACCAGATATGTTAGCAAGGAGACTTTTTCTTAACTAGAAGTAAATTTATGCCCTGTTTTTCTTTCCTGGAGCCAGAGAGGTTAATTGTATTCTTTTTTTTTTTTTGAACGTCTGAGTGATTGTCCGGTCACGATTGTCAAATTAGCTGGGTTTTTCCAGGCCAACAATATAGATTTGACCGTGAGAAATATACTAACAGGACAATGACTGATTTGGAAACAAAGAAAATTGCCAGACGATAAATATAATACATATGGTAGATTCGACATCTTCACACGCATTCGGATAGAGACAGAGGGACAGAGAGGTACCCAGGAACAGTCAGTGTAGGTAGTCCCGAGACAGACTTCAACAGTTAATATTGGCCAGTTAGAAAGAGTGAAGACACAACTTTAGATAGGCATTCGGATAGAGACAGAGGGACAGAAAGAATCAACAGGTCAAGGAATGTAGTCTAGCATAAGCGACTCACACAGTTATCGACAAAAACGTAGTAGATAGTAACAAGAATTATAGAGCAGAACAACTCTGCTGCGAGTTATAAGTAGAATAGAGAACGAGGCAGTAGAATTGAACTGAGTTGCAGACAGAGAGAGAGCCCAACTAAGACGTAGATGTAGAACTCCACGGAGATTTTTGACCAAATCAGAGAATTACTGTTCAGAATTGGTGAACCGGTTACATTAGAACCGGAGGACTAGTTGTCAGAGTTGGAAAACTAGGCGGTAGAGCTAAACTAAAGGGGTAGGGCCAGACCCGACGGAGAGACTATAACAGTATATGAGAGAGAGAGATGTCAGCCATTTTTTCAGGATGCATTATTTTAACCAGTAGCAGAGACATTTCATGTATACTATTAGGACAGCAACCCTAGCAAGAAGCGGTATAACGTATTGTGACTGAACAAGTATTTATTCTAAGGACATCGCAAGCAAGGTAGAGTTGAACAGTGAACATTTTTAGAGATAGGATGTCAGGGTATTAGATATCACTTAAGGGAGACAATCAATATTAGTTAGTAGGTATATTTTTTCAGCTATGTGCATTGGTATGTGTTTTGAATTGTTGATTTTCTTTTCAGGATTTTCTTTATTTTGATAATTTGATGTATGTGCTATTATTTTGGACATAGATGAGATATTTAATTAAGTAAATATAAAGAAATAAAAGTTGAGAATCGGGTTTGATTCTCACATAGATGTACGATGTACTTGACGGCCATTTCTTTTATTTGTAGTCTATGTACGTAGTTGTGGATGGTGTTGATAGTAGATGTAAATACGTGTCGAAGAATATTAGTAGAGATTACAAGGATAGACGGTTACATATTTGGTGCAGTGACCGAGGATAGAAGAATAATATTAATAGCTTATTATTATATAGGAGGTTACCCTATTACATAAATGTTGCCGTTGACCCAAATATAGACGGATACATATTTGTTGCTGTTGAGCGAGGATAGAACACAGGATTTCAGTAAAACACGTAATTACAAAGTACTGTAGTTTTACAAATTACAAAAACAATGACAAAATACAGCAACGTTTCGACCAACAAGGCCTTTATCAAGCAAACGAACAAACAGGAGTGACAAATTAAAATGAAACATTGTTTTGTCATTGTTTTTGTAATTTGTAAAACTACAGTACTTTGTAATTACGTGTTTTGCCAATCAAATAGTTTTACTGCAGTTCCATATATATATACTGAGGATTTCAGTAGCAAGCCCCCTCACGGTTACATTTTGGCGCCTGTGAACCAGGATAGAACACCCTGGATTGCCATAATAAATACCACTATACGATTACGTTTCAGACAGAGAGAATTAGGATAGAGAGAAAGAAAACAGAAAACAAACCCAGGAATTTAAAAATCTACAGGTCTTGTGTACCTAAAGGCAAGAAGGGTCAGTCACGGCCGAACGAAAGTACAGAAATAAGGGCGTTGTTGTACTTGACCTGGAGGTCACCTTAGTAATAAATCTTGTTGATAGGATAGGCCACAGAGAAGTCTTGTTTTGGTTTTACATTGATTAAATTTAGTTGGGTTAATCTTGACATTGTTTTATGTGTTTACCACAAATTGTAATTTCATGAAACTTTCTCCACAGATTAAGTTGGGTGAGAGATTAGTAATAACAAATTTCTTTGTTTTGCTGAGAACTATAGATTTGTAGATTGGCAGTATGACAGAAGCAGGGACAACTTATGTTAGAAGGGGTAGCAGATTGAGAAATCCATTTTTTCTGGGGTTGTATGTTACAATTGTGCTGGGATTGGGCACGTTAGCATAGAATGTACGTCTAGGAGACAGGGGTTTGGAATTAAAAATGGAAAACTTAGAAATTATTGGATGAATGCTGGGAGTGGCAGATATATAAGGAGAAGAGGGTCCCTTAGAGACCAAAGACTGTATGCTATCAATTGTTTCAGGAAAATTAGAAACCAGAAAGGTCCAGACAAAGAGAAGAGACAATTAGAAGAAAAATTAGATTTAGAGAGACAACACAGTAAAGAAGAAGTGGATAAAATGAAGAATGATGTACTTTCAAAAGATGCCGAAATAATAAAGCTGGAAAAGTCATTAGAGAAGCAAGGAGAGGAACTTGGAAATTTTAAACGTCAGAACCAGGAACATGACACAGAGCTGAAAACTATTAGTAGCATTAGAGAAGCAAATACTGCAGAAATAGACAGACTGAAGAAAGAGATAAAAGCCAAGGATACGAGGATAGAAAGGTTACAGGAAGACAGGGACGATCAAGATGAATATTTAGAGAGTCTACACGAGGAAATAAACGAGTTAAGGGATATACAACATGAAGAGATAAAAGAAGTCTGTAGTGTTGGAGTAGGCAGTGAAGAAGATATGTCAGTGTTAAAAAGGAAGTTAAAGTTGTTAATAAGGGAGAGGAAGGATTATCTAAGCGATACGAATAATCTACTTGATCATATTCGGAAACTAGACAGAGAACTAAAGGAGAGTAAGAAACAATCAAAATGTTGATGTTGGGAGAGTATTCTGTAAACATAGCACTAAGTATGTGTGCACTGAACTATGAGTGGTAAACAGGAGGATTTACAGGGTGTCTGTAAAGAAATCATGAGGTGTAGATTATTGAGAGTATGTTGAGGGTAATATTAGAACATGGTCCTTGTTGATAGGTATGATAGACATACATAAATAGGACTGAGAGTAATTATATTGAGTAAAATCATGAGAGACAGAGAGAAATTTATAGAGTGTGAGAAACTATTAAGAGTGAGAGAGACTGAAAGACACCACAAAACGAGTGGGCAGTGTCAAGGAGAGGACAATAGTCTAGAAACTAGAATATTGCAACGTATTTCTTTTATTTGTGTGGATGAAATGGAGAAACCCAGTTAATCAGAAAGTAACAAGTTGTTACTGTTAAAATGTGCTACTATGGAGATAGAAAGAGTGAGCGAGAGGTCCGTGTTTTGGTTTGACTATCGAAACACATTTTTTTTGGGGTGAAGAATGAAGCACACAGTTAATTAGAATGTAACTTTTTTTTTTTGGTTTAATATTGTGATTTCAATTTGGTTTTGATGTTGTTTTTTTTGTCAGTAATGAAACATGTTCATTTTTGGTTTGTAAAATGATTAGTTATGTGGAATAATTTTAATGTTGACAAATTTGTATTATGTTATAATGATGTTAGTTTAATTTTTCGTTTTATGTGAAACAGAGAAAAAACAAATGTTAATGTGTCATTTTTTGAGACATAGAATAGCTTTTCAGGTTTTTTTCAGATGGACAAATCTGAGGGTAAAGAATTTAGTCTGGTGGGAAACCCAGACTAATCTATGAAGTTGATTAACTTTAGGGGAAAAGTTGTCTCCCATGAAGAAACTATTGTCATGGTGAAAATCAGGACTGACCTGTCGAAAAGGTTATCTAGTTACTATGGCCCGGTTCAACCTTTTACCTGTACTGAGGGAGATTGAATTTCACATTTTCCCTTAACAGATTTCAGTCACGTTATAACTGTTTGGTTTTTTTTTGGTTAATTGGACAAGTTTTCACACAAGGTGTATCATATGTTTTTGTGCAAATTCCATGTATTGTTGTATTTTCAGGAACATAGCATTTTTGTCTAGGTGAATTGAATGAAGCATGACCTGGCCAATACCAAAGGGAACATGACAGGACGTGAACCATTGGGGAAGTTTGGTGGCAGCCTGGTTGTTTTGGTGTAAGGACGAAAATAAACGATGATCCACTAGAAGAAAAGGTGTTGATTGGAATGGAGGTCAAGGAAGAGTTTAATTTTTGGGAGAGGATGACACTTGATGTTAAGTGTTGTGATTTATTTTGATTATTTTTTTTTGTGGTGATGGGCTTACTTTAATTTGAGTTTGTATTTTGTTAATGTCAACACATTGTTTACCATTAATGTTAATGAGTTACAATGACTTAGTTTGGATGTTATGTGGCTTTGGATATTTTGTTTCATGAATCGCATACAGGGATTCTAAAACTGTTTAGAACTATGAATTGTTTTGATGGTTATTTGGGTTACCAGTTTTTTTTTGTATTTTGATTTTTCTTTTAGTGTATTTGTATGCTGAACGTTATACTGATATTGCTTGAGATTTAAGATGTATGTTGAACTTTGAAAAAAATACAGGGATGACTTCATTTCTCCAAAGATTGAGTAAGGGAGATACAGCAAGGCTCCTGTTTATAACATGGGCGGTGGCAGTAAGCATGGTTTAGATGAAGCTAGAGCAACATATTTTTTTGGGGCACAGTAAGGCAAGACTGGAAGAACACTTTGTTACATTTTGTGTGTAGACCTAGTACACACTGCCAAGATGGTTTCCAGGTGCAAGCGAAGTAACACGACAGCCTTCATAAATCATGTTTTTAAATCATTTTTGAATGTTGAATCATGTTGAACTTTGTACATGTTCATTGATGATGTTTTGTTGAAATAATGTTAGTTGATTGTGATTGAATGTTGCATCATGCTGAATTGATGCGTTTTTTTTGAAATAATGTTAGTTGATTGTGTTGAAATTTTGAAATATGAATATTTAGATTGTGGAGATTTGTTAGAAGTTTGGGGTTTGAATAGGACTTACCCATGCGACATCTGAAGAGAAGATGTTTAGTTCACAGAAGATGAGATGCGAATTCCATAAGGGGAGCTTTTAAAAATATTAACAATATATTATGATTAATTGCTAAATGTTTTCTTTTGGGTAATGTAGGTATGAGCAGGAATATGACACCAGGTTTTCCCCTTGCTTTATTCTTAGTCCCAAGCTTCAGCTAGGCACGTATTTTTCAATTAAACAAAGGGGTAACCATATACCTGATCTGGGAACGTATAATTACAGACCAGATATATTAGCAAGGAGACTTTTTCTTAACTAGAAGTAAATTGATGCCCTGTTTTTCTTTCCTGGAGCCAGAGAGGTTAATTGTATTCTTTTTTTTTTTTGAACGTCTGAGTGATTGTCCGGTCACGATTGTCAAATTAGCTGGGTTTTTCCAGGCCAACAATATAGATTTGACCGTGAGAAATATACTAACAGGACAATGACTGATTTGGAAACAAAGAAAATTGCCAGTAGATAAATAGAATACATATGGTAGATTCGACATCTTCACACGCATTCGGATAGAGACAGAGGAACAGAGAGGTACCCAGGAACAGTCAGTGTAGGTAGTCCCGAGACAGACTTCAACAGTTAATATTGGCCAGTTAGAAAGAGTGAAGACACAACTTTAGATAGGCATTCGGATAGAGACAGAGGGACAGAAAGAATCAACAAGTCAAGGAGTGTAGTCTAACATAAGCGACTCACACAGTTATCGACAAGAACTTAGTAGATAGTAACAAGAATTATAGAGCAGAACAACTCTGCTGCGAGTTATAAGCGGAATAGAGAACGAGGCAGTAGAATTGAACTGAGTTGCAGACAGAGAGAGAGAGCCCAACTAAGACGTAGATGTAGAACTCCACGGAGATTTTTGACTAAATCAGAGAGAGTTACTGTTCAGAATTGGTGAACCGGTTACATTAGAACCGGAGGACTAGTTGTCAGAATTGGAAAACTAGGCGGTAGAGCTAAACTAAAAGGGTAGGGCCAGACCCGACGGAGAGGCTATAACAGTATATGAGAGAGAGATGTCAGCCATTTTTTCAGGATGCATTATTTTAACCAGTAGCAGAGACATTTCATGTATACTATTAGGACAGCAACCCTAGCAAGAAGCGGTATAACGTATTGTGACTGAACAAGTATTTATTCTAAGGACATCGCAAGCAAGGTAGAGTTGAACGGTGAACATTTTTAGAGATAGGATGTCAGGGTATTAGATATCACTTAAGGGAGACAATCAATATTAGTTAGTAGGTATATTTTTTCAGCTATGTGCATTGGTATGTGTTTTGAATTGTTGATTTTCTTTTCAGGATTTTCTTTATTTTGATAATTTGATGTATGTGCTATTATTTTGAACATAGATGAGATATTTAAATAAGTAAATATAAAGAAATAAAGTTGAGAATCGGGTTTGATTCTCACATAGATGTACGATGTACTTGACGGCCATTTCATTTATTTGTAGTCTATGTACGTAGTTGTGGATGGTGTTGATAGTAGATGTAAATACGTGTCGAAGAATATTAGTAGAGATTACAAGGATAGACGGTTACATATTTGGTGCAGTGACCGAGGATAGAAGAAGAATATTAATAGCTTATCATTATATAGGAGGTTTCCCTATTACATAAATGTTGCCGTTGACCCAAATATAGACGGATACATATTTGTTGCCGTTGAGCGAGGATAGAACACAGGATTTTAGTAGCAAGCCCCTCACGGTTACAGCTGGTCCTTCCGGAACTTGGCTTCCGAGACAGCAGTCCTGAAAAACTCTCTGTTCTGTGCAAGTTGACCGGCGTCAGCAGCAGTCATTCTCAGATCGTCAACGACATCTTGCAACATCGTCTTCTAGGTCTTCCTCTCATTCTTCTTCCAGACACCGTTCTCTCCAAAATTATCTTCTCTAGGCACTCATGTCGTTTGATGTGTCAGAAATATTTAATTTCCCTTGATTTTATGCTCTTTAAATATCCAACTCTCCTTAACCCTTTCGCTGCTACATACTATCCGAAGGCTGAGCTAAAAATAGCTACTCTTTCTTTCTAGGTCACAAACGTGAATGTACGCCTATAGCAGTGACAGTAGCAATGTATAACGTGTTAACGTCTTTAGCCCACAGAGGAGAGATAACAACAGACGTGTTAATGCGTCCTTAGAAGTGAATGGGAACAACGTATATATTCGTCCGATAGCTAGTAATGGTTAATATCGGCGTTACAAACAGGTAGTTATTTTTTTCTGTCAAGCGATATTCTAAACTCTTCTGTGATGGCATTCAAAGGCATTAAATTACTCTTTGCGTTGTCAATGGTCCATTTCTACACTATCTAACTGTGGGTGACAAATACAATTGGGTAGAATGTACAATTAGGTGTACAATGTACAATTACATCTATTAATGGGTGATCAAAAATTGGTAATGATGTTATTTACAGAAATTGATCACAATTAAACTAAAATATATAAATTATAAAATGTACAATGTACTCAGAGAATGTTCTTGTTTTTGTTGTGGATATCAGTACCTTGATAGAATACTGGTCTAAAATGTGCGTCCTGAACCTAGCCCTGCACTGGCAGGGTTGGGATCGGCTAGTCTCTCTTAGGAGGGGCGAAAAGTGAAATTAGTAGCCTGCAGATGACCCTCAGAACACACAAGTCAACCCCACCTCCCAGCGATGTAGACCGGGCAACTTTGACCGTGAGGTCAAAGGCTAACGGGGCAATGGCTCGCCTAGGGAGATGGACTCCCTAGGTCAGGATTTTTAATTTTGTTGTTGTTTGTCCTTGGGAAGTTAACCCGACAAAAATCTCGGTGGAGGTCTGGCCCCCAGACTTGTGATATCAGTGGATTTACCCTGATATCCAAGATCCAGACCCCCATCTATGGGAAAATAGCACCACTGCCTTGTGGGAGCCTCGGAGAGGCAAAGGCTATGGGAGTAAACCCAAACAGAAAATACGGAGCGGAGCCCCTAAGGCGGACAGGCATCAAGTGATGTCCTACCGGCAGCTTCTGCAACCGAACTGATATCAGATGTCGTGCTTGCACTCCTCTGGATTCTATCAGCGAGGTCGAGAGGGGTAGTTGACGCTTGGGCAACTCAGCTACTCCATGTCTCAAGAAAATCATCGTCCTAGCTACAAAGGCGACGAAGGCGCAAGAGCTGCGAGAATGGCAAAGAGTCACGACAAGCCCGGGGATGGGAAGAAGTATAAAGGAGAAAACTATGTGCATCAGTAGGCTGTAATATACTGATGTAGTGATAGTGGATAGGCGTATGGTGATAGTAATGTCAAGAAAGTTGACACAAGAAGTGGAGATGTGAGAAGTAAAACGAATAGAAGGGTTGAAAACATTAATGAAATTAATGAAGCGTCACAAATCGGCTTCAGACATATCAGTAATACCAATACAGTCATCAATGTATCTGTGATAAACAGACGGAAGGGGGCCATCATATGTAGTCCATACTAGATGTTAAAGATAACCCATGAATAGACAAGCATAACTAGGTCCCATTTTAGTACCCATGGCAACCCCACTGATCTGCTCAAAGAATTGGTCAACTGAAAGGAGTTAAGTGTGAGAACTAGTTCCGCAAGTCGAAGGAGAGCAGAAGTTGACACAAGTGGATTAGTTCTCCTATTGAGAAAGAACTGGAAAGCTTTAAGGCCGTCAGGATGAGGTATAGAAGTGTACAATGAGTACACATCAAAGAGGAAGAGACGGTAGGTTCTCTCGGGTAGCAACTCAATGGAAGAAAAGACAAACAAAGCGTGGTTCATATCTTTCAAAAATGACGGGAGTGTGGTGACTATGGGATTAAAGATATTATCAAGGAATTCGGAGATGTGTTCCGTAGGGCAAGAGCAAGCAGAAACGATAGGCGTACCGGGATTGTGGAGTTTATGAATTTTGGGGAGCATATAAAAGGCGGGTTTACCCAAACAGCTATCGATCACACAGAGTGATGATGCACTAGTAGGAAGGTCGTTCGTGGTAATTAAGTTCTTAATGACTTCACAAACCTTATTATTATTAGATAGAGTGACATCAGTAGGGCTGGTTTTATAAAACTGAGTGTCAAGCAGTTGGTTCTGACCTTCCTGAAGGTAAAGATCTTTGCTCTAGACGACTATAGCTCCGCCTTTGTCGGCGGGTTGATAACAATGTCATCACGTCGACGGAGGTGTGATAGAGCACGAAACTCCGACGGTGACATGTTAGCCTGCCATAGGCGTTTCGGGTGGAGCAATTCAATATCATGTATAGATTTCTTTCGCAGACGCCTATACCCGGAGAGAGTGCTTGTCTCGGCTATGCATCGAGTTCAGAAAATCGCTCCCCAGCAGGCCCTCACCAGCCAGCATAGGATTTCTAACTCTGACAGAGTATAACTTATCTTAACTTTCCACCCCATAGTTCACTGGTGAAAAATGTTTTATTCCGTCATCTGTCTATCCTTAAGTCAGATCCTGAGACCCGTTCTGTCTTCCCCAACTATCCTTTGGTGGCTTACAAACGGGACAGAAGTCTTAAGGATATGTTGGTACACAGTCGCCTTAAGTCCAATATCCAGACTCATTTTGACACTGTCCAGTGTGGCCGTCGGCGTTACAACATGTGTGCTTATGTGATACAGATGCGTACTGTATCTTTTCCTTTAGCCACGTTTCTTATTGACGATGGTTTTACATGCGAGTCCCCTAATCTTATCTATGCCATTATCTGTAAGCGGTGTAACAAGGCTTATATCGATGAGACAGGCAAGAGGCTCAGTGACCGGTTCGCTCAACACTTGCGCGACATACGCCAATGCTCTGTGACCCCTGTAGCCACCCATTTTAATGATACTGGCCATTTAGGAGCTCACGATGTCCAGGTCACAGCCATCCGATCATGTTCCTCGGATGATCGCAGTCGATTTGCTCTGGAGAATCTGTTGATTTCTTTGTATGGTACCTGCGACCACGTGGGCTCAACGTATTACATTCCTATGCTTCTTAGTACTTTCTCTTCCCATGCCTTGTAATCTATATGGGTACATGTTGCATGTATTCAAGTTATATATTTACTAAATTTTTCATTGTTTCTCTTCCGTTCTATTTCTAGTTTTTATGTGTGTTTTTTGTGTTACATTTATTTCGTTATTCGTTTTTATTCCCAGATTTTCATTAGAAACGTTTGTATTTGGTCGTCCATTTGTTTTTTTAATTTGTCACTCCTGTTGTTCGTTTGCTTGATAAAGGCCTTGTTGGTCTAAACGTTGCTGTATTTTGTTATTGTTTTTGTAATTTGTAAAACTACAGTACTTTGTGATTACGTGTTTTGCCAATCAAATAGTTTGACTGCAGTCTCATCTATTTTGTGAATATTTCAAGAAAAGAATAACAGAACGGGTATATGATTAGGCTCATCAATCAAAAATCGAACTGGAGCAGTCAGTCGCTGGCGCTTTGGATACATTGCGAAGAACATTGGAACACTTATGAAAATGTCCGGAGTGCAATGAAAATATTCCAAACTGAAACTTAAACTTATCTTTAAAATCGATTAGTTGTGGGGACATGTTGCTTCTCATCTCACCCAAAAGAGAACAGTAATTGAAGAATATGTTCCTGTATTTGTTCCATCTGTTAACACTGGCCATAGATCGGTTGATTCTATTCTTTATTTCTATATTACATTTACTATCAGTTGTAATTGTTTGAGAATGTAAAGTTCAAAAAACAGCAAATAAGTGACAGCCCTAGGTATTATCTTATACTAATGCATCCTGTAGAATTATTTTAAGGAAAGGGATAATTTTAATGAGGTACATTTGTTGATGGCGAAACAGTCTGAACTGTTTAGTTAACAACGATTGAATACTGATGTCTCGAAGACTAAACGAATTGAAATGTCAGCATTGTCACATGACAAAACGAAGAGCGTTGACAACATTGTCACATGACAAAGAGAGTAGCGTTGACAACATTAGCACCTGACAAGGAGAGTAGTTGACAGTTGCGAAAAGGCGAGTTGTGACACATGTCAGACAAGGAAAGTAACGATGGTTTTTTTTTTGCAAACAGAAACCCCTGAAAATGTTAATGGAATCAACTTCATGTAAATTGTGCTGGAATCACTGGAAACTTCCGGAACTCCGATATTCCTTTGTTTGGGTGGAGGGAGGGAGGGGGGAGATCAGAAAAGAAATCTAGTTTATATGTCAAATGCGCAGCTAACTCTAATATTGGGCAACATAACTGACCGGGAAAGTCTTGACCTAATTTTGAGTCCGGGGCTGGTTTTTATACGTTTGATATACTGCAAGCTTTTTATACGTTTGATATACTGCAAGCTTTTTTATACGTTTGATATACTGCAAGTTTTTATACGTTTGATATACTGCAAGCTTTTTATACGTTTGATATACTGCAAGCTTTTTATACGTTTGATATACTGCAAGCTTTTTTATACGTTTGATATACTGCAAGCTTTTTATACGTTTGATATACTGCAAGCTTTTTATACGTTTGATATACTGCAAGCTTTTTATACGTTTGATATACTGCAAGCTTTTTTTATACGTTTGATATACTGCAAGCTTTTTTATACGTTTGATATACTGCAAGCTTTTTATACGTTTGATATACTGCAAGCTTTTTTATACGTTTGATATACTGCAAGCTTTTTATACGTTTGATATACTGCAAGTTTTTTATACGTTTGATATACTGCAAGCTTTTTTATACGTTTGATATACTGCAAGCTTTTTTATACGTTTGATATACTGCAAGCTTTTTTTATACGTTTGATATACTGCAAGCTTTTTTATACGTTTGATATACTGCAAGCTTTTTTATACGTTTGATATACTCAGCTTTTATACGTTTGATATACTGCAAGCTTTTTATACGTTTGATATACTGCATGCTTTTTTATACGTTTGATATACTGCAGCTTTTTATACGTTTGATATACTGCAAGATTTTTTTATACGTTTGATATACTGCAAGCTTTTTTATACGTTTGATATACTGCAAGCTTTTTTATACGTTTGATATACTGCAAGCTTTTTTATACGTTTGATATACTGCAAGCTTTTTTATACGTTTGATATACTGCAAGCTTTTTTATACGTTTGATATACTGCAAGATTTTTTTTTTGCAATTTTACTCAATTCTCAATTCTGTGCGCTTATGGATATTTATTGATAATAAATATTAATAATACTGATATTCCTTATTGTTAAATTTAACTTGTTACATAATATAACCTTGAGTTGTGTTGTTTTTAAAATAGATTCTTCTTTATACAACAATACTGGAATGCGAAGTCACGCGACGATTGTGGTCTTATTTCCTAAAATTTTTACCTGAGCCCGCTGTCCATATGGTTATCAGAGGCAATGATCAAATGCCCTGCTAATCTAACAGAATACCATTTGCAGTGAAAACATCATCGATGTTTATAAATTAGTCATTTGTTTCTGATTGTCCTCATTACATCGTCAGGCATTGAAGTGACAACACATTTTCAGCAGACTAACTTTACATAATGGCTCAACAGTCACAACAGCTATCACACGCGGAGGACGAACTAGAAGTAGAATCATTTCTAACAGACAATGATGTTCTAGAAGAGTGGAGAAATATATGTCGTACTAAATGTGACTTAAAGCGAAGTGTGTTAAGATATATTAACAATAATGTTAATTCAATACCAGACCTCCTACGTGCATTCTCACGCTGTTCTCCAGAAGATATTAAAGCTGTTACTGTAGGACACGATCCGATTCCGAAAAGGGATTTAGCAACTGGTTTATCTTTTTCATTCCCAAAGGACAAAACAATCGATGAAAACGTCGGACACAACAGATCTGCTATACGAGAAGGACAAAGCATTGTAATCCTCCACGATGTCCTCGTCCATGCTGATTTTCTACAGCGTGGTGGTACTTATGATTACTGTCATGAAATATGGGCAGAGAAAGGAGTTCTGCTACTCAATGCTCCTCATATTTAGGAATTTTAAGACGTGGGAAGAATTTATCAAACAGATTTTATTTCATTTAGCTAAGCAAAGTCAACAGGAACGCTTATTTTTTCTGTTCTGGTGACGTGATGCTGAAACTGTAGGGACCTGGTTATCGTCTAAACTAGAACAAATAAACAAGCGTTATGTACACAAAATGTGTAATGAAGATCACAGTAGAATAATAGACAGAGATGTTCCATTAGTTCTGTTTATTGGTCATCATTCAACATGGCCGCGAGATGATAACATGTATAAAGAGCAAGCTTTGAATAAGTTTCTGGCAATTACAGACTCATATCCTGATTTATTTACATTGTCTACACAGAAATGAATTTTAATTTATTATCTTGGACTTGATATCACATAATCTTGACATCTAATTTATTTATTGATAGTTCATTCACTTTATTATCCACCAGCAAAAAGGTTTGGAAAACCTAATCATGACGACCAAGAAACATAGTGAAGACCAACATCTATATTTGAATACACAAAAAACAAAAGTCATGTCAACTAACAAAGCAAAAGGCTCACCTAACATCCAAGTAAACAATAAAGAACTCCAATGTGTAGAGAGCTACGAATATCTGGGCTCAATAATTAACAATAACGTGACTGCTCCAAAGAGATCTCAAGAAGATTGGCAATAGCAATCAAGAAGTTAAACACAATGAAGAACATGTGGCAAAGCACCTGCAAAATAATAAAATTAAAAATATTGAGAGCATGCATTTTCCCAGTGGCTACTTTTATGGTTGTGAATCATGGACTATTACACAGAAATTAAGAACGAAAATCCAGTCCTTCGAAACTAAATGCTACAGAAAGATCCAACGAATACCATGGACAGAAAAAGAAAGAACACTGATGTTCTGAAAGAACTAAATGTTAAAGAGAATTGGCTGATAAACAACATACTATACAGAAAAATTACATACTTTGGTCACATCAAGCGTCACGATGGCTTGGAAAGAACAATACTAGAAGGCAGGGTCCCAGGACGCAGAGGCAGACCAAGAAGAAGATGGCTACAAGATATTAAAGAAACCATGAACATGACCATCGACGAAGTGGGTGAACTGACTAGAGACAGAGTGAATTTCAGATGTGCTACAAAGAGAGCAACGTCCTATAAAGGATACGCACCTTGATGATGAGTTTATTCACGTAATTACTTTTTTTGTGCAGGAAATTGGATGACACGAAACCACGTGTTCTATCGAAGATTTTAAAAAACGGTGATTACTGCTTGTAGTACCACATTTTAGGGCAGTGTAGGACAGGAGGGACGGGAGCCTGAGGAATGTAATGTCATATGACTGGTGCAGTCGCCGCCAAGCTGTTCAGGCTGGGATTTTTTATTTATGCCCACAAGAGAACAAAACCTTATCGTTAATTGAACAAAGGTCTCTCGCATGGAAGCCGCGCTCTAATCTATTCAGTCAGACGTTCCTCTTATAGAATGATAAGCTGTCGAAATGCGATAAAGATAGCACTATACTAATATGATAGTTTGCGATAATGTTTCACTCACCGACAACTATTTATTGTTAAGACTGGTCACGCTAGGCCCTGAACATAAACAAACATTAAACCTATAGCGACACTACCTACATATCTATAGCTATCTATTGTGTATTGATTCTTCAAACATCTGCGCCTACTCACATCGATCGAACAGTGTTTGCACAAACACATGCTATAAGCTTATTGTGCTTGTTTAGATTTGAGACGTGACAATATCATACATACACACATGTATACACATATAACAAACATGCATACATCATTCAAAGTAGCTTCACATTTTTTTATAAGATGAGAACTTGGAGTTTTTTAACCTTACCAGATTATTCTATGTGTTAGGATTGATACAACATTGGAATTGAAAATTTATAATTTAGTTTTAAAACTATATAACTTGCAGTTAAATATTATTTTTAGATATTTAAAATCTGATGTTGCTTTGACAAGTTGTAGCATCATTGTTATGCAATCTTTGCTATGCAACAACACTGCATTTCTTAACTGTCTACTCTTAACTGATATTCATTTTAAACTACTTTTTCCCACTTAGGCATTGGTTCACGAAATCGTTATCTCAAGGCATAACCTTTAAAAATATTTCAGATTTAGAAATATAGTTCATAGGTCAAATGACGTGACAATCTAACTTGTATACCCGTTGCTGTGAGCACGTCATCGATGTGTCAAACTGTACTTTAAGTTAGGACATAAATTAGTCATTTGTTTTCGATTGTCCTGATTTATGTTTTTAAAAACTATTATGAATATGATTTGAGCGGACCAAAGCACATATCATGTTCATCATCAGGTGCCGTGCCGGCTTATGATCATGGATCATAAATCTCTGTCTCTGGTGTTTGCTATTATCTCAGATGTTGACCCTTCCGTGCCATGATGTCAAGCTATCCAAAAGTTCTTCTCTGTCTTCCTCTGTTTCGTCTCCCCTCGATTTTACCGGTTGTTACAATGTGCTCTAAATTCCCTTCCCCCACCCTCATTAGTTAGTTGGTTCCTTTCCTGCCAAAGGCGGCACATAGAGCAGAGGTTTTAGATCTCCATGTGAAACGGTTCTTTGCTAGCAGTTGGAGATCTTGTATGGTTTTACATCCCAATAGTTTACTTTCTTGTTGGATGGTTCTTCGAAGAGTGGTCTTTGGTCTTCCACGTTTTCTTTTCCCAACTGGTGACCACATAGGACTTGTCGATTTAGTCTCTTTTCGTCTGATCTAAGAACATGACCTAAATATTTCCACCTTCGTTTCCTTATAATATTTGATATGGGTTGTTGGTGTGTTCTATCTCTCACTGTGTTGTCGAAACGAAATCACTCCATTTGACTTTTAATAATTTTAATAATAATTTTATGCCAACCTCATTACATATCCGAAAAATGGTGACTGTCTCTATATTGATGATAAGCTTTCTCTGTGTCTTGATCTCATTCAGCACCTCAACATTAGTCATTTTAGCAGTCCATGGGATTCTCATCATTCTTCTATAAAACCACATATATGTGATTTTGAAAGATTTTTAGATCTGTTTATTTATTGTCCATGACTCGCATCTGTGTGTCAGTATTGGTTCTATGTAGCACTTTATAACTCTCATCCTGATCTCAATTGACAATGACTTGTTGCATATAATGCTTCTCATGTTAGAACATGTATATTGTAAGGCACTAATTCTTGACAAATTAAAAAATACATATAACATGAGAGATCAAATAAGTCAAACAATAACATTGTCAAAATGTTTTATTTGAAAACCGTTAGGGACTGTATTAAGGGTCAATTCCCAACTGATAAGTTTTCTCTGATTGCTCTCAAAACACATGCAGGTATGGCTATACGGTTTCCTTGTCCTAATACACCATACATCCATCTTGTAAACCACCTGTAAGCACAGTGATAAAAGGCATCTGACCTATGGAAAAACAAATATAGAAAACAATTTTTAAATATATAATTTATCAATGAAATACACAATTTATTTTTATGAATTAGATGATGGGATACAGCTATATAATGATCATCTTCTTCTTCGTGTGTCACCACGTGGAGGTGGGGTAGGATCTTGTTTAATGCCAGCTCACTAAACTTATCCCGACGTTGTCCCAATAACTACACCTTTGACCCCACACTATATAATCATCTTCATCATTACTAATCTAATATTTTCTATTAAGTATACAAACTTTCAATCCTCTAGGTCCTATTTTGTTCTCTCTAACTCCAAATAAACTCGGTGATTTTGATGTAAAAAATTACTTTCATCAATATTTATCAATACAAACTCTAGTTTGCATCAACAAATTTGGCAAATGTTCACTTTTCGAAGAAAAATTCGATACGATAGCATAACTTTACTAATAAATACAACATTACCTTGTTTCATCCACAAAAAATGTGTCCATATGTGTGAGAAGGACATTGCGGTGCAGTACCTCCTCTTTAAACTTCGATGACAAAGTGATGCATGAGCCATCAGCTGGTGTGAAGTTAGGCAAAGACCTACAGCATTTCTCTTCTTCTAAATTGAATTCTAGTTTGCACCGAGTACATGTACACCACTCTTTTGGATCCCTCCATTTTTGAGACATACTGCAAGTATCTTCTGTAGAATATGTTTTAAGAAAAATGGTATAACTGCCCATAGTGTATCTAAAAACACAAAGATAAAAATACTAAGAGCATGCATATTCCCAGTGGTAACGTATGGGTGTTAAACATGGCCATTTAATAAAGCAGTGGAAAAACATATATGTGCTTTTGAATATAAGTGTTACAGAAGAGTCCTCTGTATTTCTTGGACAGAGAAGAGAACAAATAGATATATCCAGAAAGAACTCAAAATCAAAGAAAACTGGCTGATGCTACAAATAAGAAAGAGAAAATTGAGATATTTTGGACATATCAGAAGACATGAAGAGCTGGAGAAGACCAGCATGGAAAGAGACATACCGAAAAAAAGAAGAAGAGGAAGACCAAAGAGAAGATTGATTCAGGATGTAACTGATGGGTTGAACATGACGGTTGCAGAGGCAGGACATCTGGCCTATGAGAGAGAGAAATTGCAGAGGACTATTGGGGTGGCAAAATTTTGTTCAGGTCAGGCTAGATGATAATGATGAATGTATCTAAATACAGCCTTGTACAAAAGAGGTTATATAAACAAAGTTAAGTTTCACTTTTGTTAAAACTTTCAGCATTTCTTGATAATGCTATAAATAATCTTCTTTTCCATATGTAATATAAGATGTGACGTGACTACAAAAACACAAATATGTTAATTTTTGTGCAGAACTGAAGGAAATAAAATGATGATACAAATGTAGTCATAAGTGCATGTAACAAAACAAAGAACATTGGAAATGTTAAAATAGATTATAATAACATTGATAAATTATAATTATGCTCAGTCATAAGACATGGAGACATAAATTATTTACAAACATACCGACTGTATGTGATGTTCAATGTGATCTGCAAAACGTATCTCGCAGTCTGTGTTAATACACAACTGATGCACTGTCTTTATACTTGTGGCGCAGGGTTGCCAACTAAAAATTGAAAAAATCGGCCAAAAACTGGTCGAATAGGCCAAACACTGGCGGGAAAAGGCCAGGAGGAAAACAGTGCTATTTCATTATCACATCATAAGAAGAGCTCCAAATAAAAGACATCACTATCCTCAACACTGAAACCATCACTATCCTCATCACTGAAACCAACACTATACTTACTTTGTCAGTAGATAAGCTTCACAGTAAGGTCATCACTATCCTCATCACTGCAACCAACACTATATATACTTTGTCAGTAGATACGTTCTTTACCATATTAAGGGATGCAGTAAAATTCTTGCAACATTTGTTAGATAAGAGCAGGGTTAAGGCTCATGGTCACGGCGGTAAAATGAGCCAGGTTTAGCGAAGGGGCGCGCTAACCAAGACCCTGCCCGACCTCCACGCGGTGACCCTGAAAACAGACTTAGGTTCCTGTCTGGCTAAGGGGCAGGGATCGGGAGACCTAGAAGTGCAAACACGGAAAAGCAATCCAGGGGCCGAAAATCCCTGAACAAAGCACGCATCTCCCGGCCGATGTCCGCATAACATAAGCCCAAGTTGAAAGGCCCGAAACAGCAGCGTACGAGCGTTCGCAAAAATATCTGAGGTGACAGTGTGAACTTAGAAAAGCAACGCATGGGCCGGAAATCCATGAACAATCGCACACATTTCCTGGACGAAGCCCTCAAAACATATGCCCATACTCAAAAAGAACTGCGAGATAGCAGAGTACGAATGCCCGCAAACAGAACAGTGGTCACTGCAATGCAGAGACTGGAAATCCCTGAACAATTCACACATTTCCTGGCCGAAGACCGCAAACATGCCCAATGTTCATAAAGATTCACGAAAGCGTCCATGAAACAAAACTCTGTTCCTCTCGCAGGAACTACTGCTGCCTTGTAGTGTCATGGTTAGGAACAACCAAAGGCTAGCGGAGCAAACCGTAAAAACCTGAACGGGCGACAAACCAAGGTGTTCATTAAAACGACCGGTTTTGTTGGGAAGACGGCGTTCATAAGCCCGGGAGGGCAGGTCGTCTAAGGGTCGCTGCCCTGAAAGAAAATGGCAACCCACTGCCTTGTGGTTATTGGCTGGGACAGTCAAAGGCTAACGGAGAGCGAACCCAGTAAACGTTGGTTGAAATCAGATACACGCCAACGTAGCTACCCATGCTAGGGCTGCATGGACCAAATTTTATCATGAATATTATGTCTATTATTGAATCTCGATATGGTGCTACGCCTGAGAAGACCCGCCGGACAGAACGAGTGCCGGGCCCCATGCCTCGAAGGGGCCCGTTTTATGCTACCGACGGTCCCCGTCCTCCAACTCGGCAAAGCAGCGAGCGAGGCCCACGGGAAAAAGCTACATGTTCAATATGGCCAAGTACTGGCCAGAGACGATTAAATATCACCCAATGGAATACCGAAGGTATTCATCACAAAAAGCAAGCACTCGCAATAAGATTTGCAGAAGACGATATTGATGTTGCGTGCATACAGGAGACACACCTAAATGCCCAACATAGATTCGAGATTAAAGGTTACCAAACCTTCAGAATAGACAGAGAAGGACACAAGGGTGGAGTCCTCACCCTAGTACGAAACGGAATTCCTGCGAAGCAAACGGAAGGAACCACAGGAAGTGCCGGCGCAGTAGAGATCGTTGGCGTTCAAATCATATGCGATTAAATGCAGATCCTTCTGTACAACCTATATTCCCAAGTGACATCCGCTGACACTCGATGCCATGAATATCAATGACACAGCCTGCATCGTGGTCAATGATTTCAACAGCCACTCAGACAGATGGGGCTACCTCGAAACAAACAGCAGAGGCGTAGAAGTGGAAGACTGGGAGATAGAGAACAACCTGTTCCTCATCAATGCCCCAGACGATTCGCCAACCTTCTACTCGAGAAGGTGGCATACGACGAGCACCCTAGACTTGGCTTTTGCAACAAGCGATCTGTCCACAAAAACAGTCCGTACGGTTACCAAACAGCTAGGAAATAGTGACCATAGACCGGTCAACCTGCAGGTAAACCTCAATTTTGTACCAGAGCCCAAAATGTGGTTGCCACGGTGGAACTACAAGAAAGCAAATTGGAAACAGTATGGGGCACTGACAGATGCCAATGTTGAACGTATCAACATGCATGAAAAGAAAAACATGCGATCCGTGGCAAGGGAACTCTCACAAGCAATCCTGAAAGCGGCACGGAAAACCATTCCCAGAGGTGCACGGAAGGATTACAAGCCATACTAGACAGCAGAGGTCCAGAAACTTGAAAACGACCTTGAATTAGCAAGGAGAGGGACTGAACAGGCACAGTTAGTGACAACCAATACTGCTTACAAGGCGGCAGCAGCTAAGTACAGAAGGGAGGTAAAACGAGCAGCACGCCAGAGCTGGGTTAATACGACCGAATCCTTGAACCTTGATAGGGACGGCCACAAATTGTGGAAGTTGACAAAAGCGCTGAGTGACGAAAACACCAGCCGACCCCCAATAGTCATCGAACAAGACAAAAGGATGTCCTCAGGAAGAGAAGCGGCAAACATTCTAATACAAAAATATGTCGAAGTCAGCAGAGTAAGCATAGCAAAATAAACAGTCGATGACACTAAGAGAAAAGCGAGAGCCCTCCAAGGCGAGCCAAGAAAAGCGGATAGTCACCTAACGGAAACGTTCACAAGTAATGAGTTGGAAGAGGCTCTAAGGGAGCTGAAGCCCAGAAAGGACGGGATCACCAATGAGATGCTTAAGAACTTGGGTACTAGAGCAAAAGCAGCTCTACTAGCCGTTCTAAATATGTCATGGAGAACAGGAATAGTACCACAAGAATGGAAAGAAGCGATCATGGTGCCCATCCTTAAACCAGGCAAAAATAAACTCGACCCAGCGAGTTACAGACCAATAAGCCTCCTAAGCTGCACGGGCAAACTCATGGAACGTATGGTGAACAAACGGCTATCTTGGCACTTGGAAAGCAAAGGGCTTCTCATGGTACAACAAGGAGGCTTTCGGAGATACCAATCTACAGAAGATCAAGTGATCTATATCGTCCAGGAAATCAAGGATGGTTTCCTAGAAAGGAAACAGACACTTGCAGGTTTAGTAGATATGGAGAAGGCGTTTGACACAGTCTGGAAGGAAGGACTAAGGCTGAAACTCCTCACCCTCGGCATAAAAGGAAGAATGTACAATTGGCTTGATAGATACCTTGAGAATGAACAGCAAGGGTTCAGGTTCAGGGGTACACTAGCATGAAAGCCACACTAGAGCAAGGGGTCCCCTAAGGAGGAGTGCTCTCACCAACTCTTTTCCTAATCTTTGTCAACGACTTAGCCATATGCCTACCAGAGCGAGTGCACTCTGCCATGTACGCCGACGACCTGGCAATATGGGCGAGGGAAACGTCAATGCCCACAACAGCAGATCGACTACAAGTTACGTTAAATAACCTTGAAGTGTGGACAAAAAAGTGGAATATGAGCATAAATGCTTCAAAAACCACTTACACTGTGTTCTCGCAGAACAACCAGGTTCACAAAATTCAGCTTAAAGTCAATGGACAAGATCTTCCAGAAAGCAAGACCCCAACGTACCTCGGAGTCACACTCGACCGTAAACTGACTTGGTGCTCTCAAATTGAAAATGCTACGGCAAAAGCGAAGCATAGACTCACGATGATATGCAAACTCGCAGGCTCCACGTGGGGAGCTAACGCCAGAGTTCTTAAAACACTCTACTCTGGTAGAGTGCGACCGGTCCTAGAGTACGGTATAGCAGCCTAGAGCAATGCCTCCAACAAATAATTTGCCAAAGTGAGCAATAGCCAGAACCGTGCCATGCGCATTATCACTGGAGCCATGAAGTCCACGCCTATCAAGGCGATGGAAACAATCACCGGCCTCCAACCAATGACAGATCGAAGGGACAGAAAAGTATTAGTACTAGCGGAAAAACTTAAACGGCTCGATTCCCACCCAATGCACGGAAGAATGTATGAATTCGGAAGGAGTAGGATACAGAGATCTAGCTTCGCAAAAATCTCCAAAGCACTGACCGCAGATCATCCAGTCCTATCAAAATGCAAAGCGAAACCAATCCCGGCAACCGACAAGTGTCCGCCGTGGAAAACCAGAATGCCAGAACTAAGGGAATCAATCCCAGGCATACTGAATAAAGGGAGCAAAAACTTCGAGAGAAAAGAGGCCACAGAAAAGTACATAGAATCTGAGTACCATGAAAAAAATGTGGACGCACGTGTACACTGACGGATCGGCCAATAACGCAATCAGCGATGGCGGAGGAGGAATAGTGCTTAAACTCTCAAAGAAAGTGACGGTCACGAAAGCGATTGCCACAGGCAAATACTCGAATAACTACCGAGCAGAGGCTGAGGCAATAAAAGCTGCGGCCGGAATGATCCTAGAGAGAATAGGCACCGCTCGCAACAAGGTCATGATATTCACCGATGCTCTATCGGTCATCACGGCACTCAAAAGTGTTTGCAAAACAGAGCTGAATGAGCTCAAAACGGCCCTCGATGAACAGACGTGCTCACTTAAACGCACCGTCATTCAGTGGATACCATCACACTGTAACGTAAGGGAAACGAAGCAGCCGACAAACTAGCCAAAGAAGGCGGGCGACTACCTCAGACTGATCTCGAGATCAGTTATGAGGAAGCCAAAACAACCATCGGCTCGCACTATAGAAACAAATGGACTAAAGACCATCCTTACAACAGAGAAGAGATAAAAACGGCACAGGGAATAGCGAAGGAAGAAAATAGGTTGGCCTACAAAAATATAACAAAAGAAATATGGAAGAACATAAGAAAAGATAAAAAGCAATACCTACAAAATAGTTGCGCAAGATTAGAAGAACACCAGAAGAAAGGGAAAGAGCAGGAAATGTTCAAAGAAATAAAATCAATGACCATAACGTTTGAACCAAAACTAAATGCAATAAAAAATAGTGTGGGAAGAACCCTAACAGACCAAGCAGAAATTCTCAACAGATGGAAAGAATATTGCAGCGAAATGTATATGAACAGAGGTGTAAAGGACAATAGAGCGAGCACTGAAATACTCACAGAGAAATAGTCAGAACCATCGCTAGAGGAAGTTGAATGGACAATAAAAAGCTTAAAGATGGGAAAATCACCAGAATGTGATAATATCTCAGCAGAATTTGTCAAAGCAGGAGGAGAACAAAACATAAAAATATATCATGCAATATGTAAAAAGGTGTGAAACAGGAATATGGCCAAAGGATGGAAAAGATCAATATTTACCCAATACCTAAAAGGGAGACACCAAATTATGTACCAACTATAGAACAGTGGCATTGATTACCCACAAGTAAAATCTCATTGAAAATTAATATGGGGAGACTGTATATGAAAATGGAAGAAAATATAAACATAACACAAGCTGGGTTTAGACGGAACAGAGGTACATGTGACCATATATTTAACATGAGAATAATCATAGAAAAATCTAGAGAGTGTAATGTAGATCTATACTCATGCTTTATTGACTACTCAAAGGCATTTGATTGTGTAGAGCATCAGGAATTGTGGAAGATTATGGGAGAAATGGGATTTCCATTACATTTAATACAGGTCATAAGAGAACTTTATAGTGATCAAATGGCGGCTGTAAGAACATGTGATGATACATCATACTGGTTTGACATAGGTCAGGGAGTCATACAACGCTGCACATTGTCGCCTTGTCTGTATAACATATATGCAGAAAACATCAGGAGGAATGTTACAGAAGATAGCGGAAATGAAAAAAATACGATCCTTTTATAATCGGAGGAAGAGAAATACCTGAACTACGATACGCTGATGATACAGTGTTACTGTCAACATCACAAAAAGGGATTGAGAAATTATTAGAAGTTGAATAAGAAGTTGAACAGATAAAACGAACATGACAAAAGATATTTTTATCAACGGAGAGGAAGTAGAGAATGTGAACAGTTTTGAATATCTTGGTTCACTGCTAACAACAAATGGAAATGGGATGAAGGAACAAATATGGCTTTACAAAAATTAAACAACTCAAAACGGTATGGAACGGAACTGATAAGAAAACAAAGATCAGAATACTAAGAGCATGCATATTCCCAGTGGCATCGTATGGGTGTGAAGAATAGACATTTAGTAAAGCAGTGGAAAAACATATGTGTGCTTTTGAATATAAGTTTTACAGAAGAGTCCTTCGTATATCTTGGACAGAGAAGAGAACAAATAGATCTATCCAGAAAGCCTACCACGATATATCCAGAAAGAACTCAAAATCAAAGAAAACTGGCTGATGCTACAAATAAGAAAGAGAAAATTGAGATATTTTGGACATATAAAAAGACATGAAGGGCTGGAGAAGACCATCATGGAAAGAGACATACCGGCAAAGAGAAGAAGAGGAAGACCACGGAGAAGATGGATTCAGGATGTAACTGATGGTTTGAACATGACGGGTGCAGAGGCAGGACATCTGGCCTATGAGAGAGAAATTCCGGAGGACTGTTGTGGTGGCAAAGTTCTGCTCACAGTTAGCGATTTGATGATGATGAGGGTATAGCTCGGAGGCCGGAAAAATAGCACATGAAGTGGTGTAACTTTCTATAATCTCTCATAATCTTTCATAATCTGTGTAACTTCCATAATCTCTCATAATCTCTCATAATCTTTCATAATCTTTCATAATCTTTCATAATCTTTAGTACTAAGTATACTTTTAACAATACCAACCAAAACCAATAAAAACTATATATTGGTTATTGGTTTTGGTTACTAAACTGACGTCATTGCACTCCGGGCAGACCCATAGGTGCTCAGTCTCCCCCAACAGATATCGAAGAGTATGCATACTGATGGTTCCTGTGACTCGCTAAAAAAAAACTATATATTAAGAATAATTATCCAATTTGCTCTTAAGAATTATACACACTTTTAGAAAAATAAGTTTGCATATGAAAAAAAAAGCCTAAAATCGGCCAAAAAGCCAAACGCTTTTAAAGCCAACCACTTTCAAAACAACAAAATTGATTGTGCTAATCTGGCCTTAAAAATACCAAATTGGCAACCCTCTTGTGATGTGTAGCTGTGGTATATGATATGCACCTGAAGATACTGCTATTTTTAGAAAGGATCAGATTATCTTACATATGCCGTAGCTTTCTTTCTTTTCTGTTCTCTAATCCTGTTTTGTCTTATAGCGTCAGGATAAGAAGACGTTACTAGAACGAGCCTTTGTGTGACCTTCATAAATAGTGACTTTCGACGCCTCTGTTATCTCTGAGGTCCACCTTTTGCGTAGCTGGATATTTGCTTTGTATCCATTGTATCGGAGCAACATTGCTCTTTGATGTCTGTTGGTAATCTGCTTATGTGGCCGAACCATTTAATTTGTTGTTTCTTGATGAAGTCTAGTACTGATGTTGTACCCACTTTTTGCCTGATGTCTTCGTTTCTCAACCAGTTTCTTCTTGTTACACCCAGCATTCTGCGTAGACACTTCATCTCTGTCGTGACTAGTTTTCTTCTATCATTTGTTGTCAGTGTCCAGGTTTGGCACTGGTAACATAATGTTGGGAGAAATATTGTGTTGAACAATGCTCTTTTTGTGTTCATGGTGACATGTTTGCATTTAAAATTGGCGCCATTTGTCCTATCATTTGATTTGCTTTGTTGCATCTGTGTTGAATGTCATTAGTTATTCCTCCTGAAAAAATGCTCCCCAGGTATGTAAAGTCTTTTACTTGTTTTAATGGGCGATTGTCGATGCATATATTGGTAGCGCTTTCCTCTCTGGCGAATGTCTTTACTTCTGTTTTGTCGATGTTTATTCTCATCTTTTATTTGTTACATGCTAACCGGAGTCTGTTATTGTGTTGCTGTAGTTGTTCTTCTGTTGTTGATATGATTGCCTGATCGTCTGCAAAAAGAAATTCGTTTAAGAGTTCCCCGAGGTTGTTTCCTTCGCTGGTGTTAGCTGTTTTACAGATTTGGTCAATATATGCTATGAACAGCAGCGGGGATAGTACGCAACCTTGTCTTACTACTGACCCTACGTGAAACTTTTCTGATAATCCTGTGTTTGTTCTAATCGTACATTGGCTGTTTGTATAACGACTCTTGCAAAGGTTGGTTAGGTGATCATTAACCCCATAGGTTGTTGGTATTTTCCAAAAAGATGAGACTGCAGTAAAACTATTTGATTGGCAAAACACGTGATCACAAAGTACTGTAGTTTTACAAATTATAAAAACAATAACAAAATACAGCAACGTTTCGACCAACAAGGCCTTTGTCAAGCAAACGAACAACAGGAGTGACAAATTTAAAAAACAAATGGACGATCAAAAACAAACGTTTCTAATCAAAATCTGGAAATAAAAACGAAAATCTGGGAATAAAAAAGAATAACGAAATAAATGTAACACAAAAAAACACACATTAAACTAGAAATAGAACACTTGCGCGACATACGCCAATGCTCTGTGACCCCTGTAGCCACCCATTTCAATGATACTGGCCATTTAGGAGCTCACAATGTCCAGGTCACAGCCATCCGATCATGTTCCTCGGATGATCGCAGTCGATTTGCTCTGGAGAATCGGTTGATGTCTTTGTATGGTACCTTGCGACCACGTGGGCTCAACGTATTACATTCCTATGCTTCTTAGTACTTTCTCTTCCCATGCCTTGTAATCTATATGGGTATATGTTGCATGTATTCAAGTTATATATTTACTAGATTTTTTATTGTTTCTCTTCCGTTCTATTTCTAGTTTTTATGTTTGTTTTTTATGTTACATTTATTTTGTTATTCGTTTTTATTCTCAGATTTTCATTAGAAACGTTTGTTTTTGGTCGTCCATTTATTTTTTTAATTTGTCACTCCTGTTGTTCGTTTGCTTGATAAAGGCCTTGTTGGTCGAAACGTTGCTGTATTTTGTCATTGTTTTTGTAATTTGTAAAACTACAGTACTTTGTGATTACGTGTTTTGGAATGTTCCGCAACTTGAGCTTATCTATGCGGTCAAACGCTTTTTCCTGGTCAATGCAACGTGTAGGTGTTATGTCAGATTCGACAGTCCTTTTCGAGACTCGTGTCGGCACTTGGCAGTTTCTACTCTGCATTTTTCCTGGCCCAGGGAAATATTTAACATGGGCTACGCACATATATTCTAGAGCCCTGTTTCCCAACGTGGGGCGCACGCCCCATAGGGGGGCATTTTCATCATTTAGGGGTGCTAATATACTCGTATTAATGTATTTCATATTAATGCCTTTTATGCCAACATTGCTTGACCATCGAATCAATGAAACGAGGTCGTCTTGAAGAGCATTTGAAGGCAAAACATAGTGCTCATATTAATTAGATTTAAATTACTTTCAAACTTTAAAGAAAATTTAAAAAACAGAGCAACATTAAAGTCTCTGTTTACTGCTCATATTGCAACTGTCATTCGTACTCTTGAGGCTAGTTATCAAATTTCCTTACTTATTGCTAAATGTGAGAAAAATCATGCTATAAGAGAGAATTTAATCAAACCATCAATATCAGCATTTCTTAAAACGGTTCTGGAAAAAGATGACCAAGAGGTGAAAGCTCTGCCACTCAGTAACAATACTGCTAGCAATAGAATAGACGAAATGAGTGAAGATATTGAAATACAACTTGTTGAAAAGATGAAAACAAGAAAATTCTCAGTGCAAATGGATGAAACAATTTGAGAGACAGTGTTGATAAGTAGTATTGATAACTTACGTAAGATATATTGATAAAGGGAATTTTGTTGAAGAAATGTTGTTCTGTAAATCATTAGAAGCACCCTACCTCCAAAGATATATATAATAAGCTAAAAAATTACTTATATGTCAAAAATATACCAATGAAAAACATAATATCTTGTGCCGCAGATGGTACTCCTAATATGATAGACAAGAAAAATGGCTGCTTAAAATTGCTGAAAGATGAGAATCCAGAAACGCTTCTTGTGCATTGTGTTATTCAAGGGGAAAATTTGGTAGCTAAAAATATTTCGCCTGTGTTAAATGAAGTACTAAATTCAGTTATAAGGTGTATCAATGCTATTAAAGCTAATGCCAAATGTGAGCGTCTCTTCAAGCTATTTTGTGAAAATGCAGACCATGTGAGACTTTTACTTTCCACTGAAGTAAGATGGCTCTCGAAAGGGAACTGCGTGACATGATTTATTGTACTATTTGATACTCTTAGTGATTTTTAAGCGACAAACCTGAAATGAAGTATCTGTTAACGGCCGATAGTAAAGCATTTGTGAGTTATCTAGCCGATATCTTTGAAAAACAAAATATATTAAATAACCACCTTCAAGGAAGAATAAAACTCTTGTTGATGGAAAAGCTAAGATATTTGGTTTTATTACCTTTATTGAATTATGTCAGAAATATATTTGCAACAAACATTTTGAAGAGTTTCATTGGCTCCAGAAATGTGAAGTGACTGATACCGCTATACTGATACTTGTTATTCATCTGTAGATCATCTGAAAATTCTATTGGCTGATTTAAAGAAAGATTTTCTGATTTGAAACAAATTGATTGCAGTTAATGTTAGTGAATTTGTCTGATATTTCAAATATACAGTATCAAGAAGAATTCGCAGGAATGAAAAATGATGAGGCAGTTAAAACTTCATTTAAAATAAAAGGAGCGACGGCATGGCTTTGTGAGGAAACAGAAGTCAAATATCCAAATTCAAGCAAATGTGCAAGAAAAAAACTTATTACCGTTTCCATCTTCATATTTAGCTGAATGGGGATTTAGTGCCTTAACTGATTTGCTGCTAAAAAAAAAAAAAATCGGCTGGATGTAACACAACGAGGAGATTTGAGACTGAAGCTAATTAAATTGAAACCTAACATAAAATCTCTTTGCAGCATGTATCAATCGCAATGATCTCACTAAATGTAAGTAATAAATAGTTACATATAATTAACATAATATCTTTAAAAATATTATTAAAATGATATCGTACTTGAATTTCAGTTCTACATTATATGTTTTGAAAACTTATTTACTGTTTTTCCTAAATAATTTCCTAGTGATTTCTTCCTAAAACTTATCATTTAAGTTTCTTCAGTGAACAATTGAATTTTTGGAAAATAAAATTTTTGGTATATGTTACATAGGAGGGATACGATTTTTGAAAGGCTTTGGTGGGGCATGGCCCAAAAAGGTTGGAAACACTGTTCTAGAGGGTCTTTTCATTCAGCGCTAACAACGCAACTGAAATTTTGCGCTCGTCAACATCCACCCCCACCCCACCAGTTCTTCCGGGGATGTTAGTTGTTAGTGCAACAGTACCGTGTCAGGTTGTTCCAGGGAAGCAGTTTCACATAACTTTAGGATTTGCGCTCTGCCAACTTTACCCAATAAATGTATCCGCGCTTGTCCTCCGATACGGAGTTTACTGCTATCTTCCCTTGTGTCGTCATGATACCTTACAATGTTTTCGGAGACACTTGTCGAGAGAAGGCAGTTGTGGTGCGGCCGTTGGCTCGTAGCACATCATTCTCATGGATTCTTAGCCATAGCTGGCAATTTTAGTGCGACATTGACTCCGTCGGAGTTGGAATTCGTTGACAGACGACTCGTATGACACTGTTTCTTACGTTTGCCTTGCATTTCAGATGCTTTTCCTCGGATATCGTACAGGTGATGCGTGCGTTTTGATCAGGGTTTCGTACTTGTATTGCGTTTCTGTGCTTGCTCTACTATCACTACCTGTAGATCTCCTTCGATCCCTACCCGCTTAGCCAGGCATGATCTTCTATCTATTGCCAGGGTCACCAGGTGGAGGTAGGTAGGATCTTGATTAGTATTCAGCTCACTAATCCTAGCGCGACGCTGTCCCTATACACCTTTGACCCCATTAAGCTATCTAAAAAAGTAATTTTCTCTGAGGGTCAATAAACATGAGAAGGTAAATGAGAATTTTGACATGAAAAATTATTTTAGACAGGTGCAAAATACATGTGCCACTTATTACATATTTTTATGTAATGGTAGTCAAATTCATTCAAAATTAAACAGCATACACAAAGTTTGTGTGAGTTTGGCAAGTTCTAGAGAAAGTATATGTTTAACAGATTTTATGTTTTTGGCCACCTGAAAGTTGTTGACTGTGAAATGGCAAAACACGTAATCACAAAGTACTGTAGTTTTACAAATTACGAAAACAATGACAAAATACAGCAACGTTTCGACCAACAAGGCCTTTATCAAGCAAACGAATAACAGGAGTGACAAATTTAACACACAAAAAATGGACGACCAAATACAAACGTTTCTAATGAAAATCTGGGAATAAAAACGAATAACGAAATAAATGTAACACAAAAACACACATAAAAACTAGAAATAGAACGAAGAGAAACAATGAAAAATCTAGTAAATATATAACTTGAATACATGCAACATATACCCATATAGATTACAAGGCATGGGAAGAGAAAGTACTAAGAAGCATAGGAATGTAATACGTTGAGCCCACGTGGTGGCAAGGTACTATACAAAGAAGTCAACCGATTCTTCAGAGCAAATCGACTGCGATCATCCGAGGAACATGATCGGATGGCTGTGACCTGGACATCGTGAGCTCCTAAATGGCCAGTATCATTGAAATGGGTTGCTACAGGGGTCACAGAGCATTGGCGTATGTTGCGCAAGTGTTGTGCGAATCGGTCACTGAGCCTCTTGCCTGTCTCGCCGATATAAGCCTTGTTACACTGCTTACAGATAATGGCATAGATAAGATTACGGGACTCTCATGTGAAACCATCGTCAATAAGAAACGTGGCTAAAGGAAAAGATACAGTACGCGTCTGTATCTCATAAGCACACGTGTTGCAACGCCGACGGCCACTGGACAGTGCCAAAATGAGTCTGGATATTGGACTTAAGGCGACTGTGTACCAACATATCCTTAAGACTTCTGTCCCGTCTGTAAGCCACCAAAGGATAGTAGGGGAAGACATAACGGGTCTCAGGATCTGACTTAAGGATAGACAGATGACGGAATAAAACATTTTCACCAGTGAACTATGGGAGTGGAAAGTTAAGATAAGTTTTACTCTGTCAGAGTTAGTAGTCCTATGCTGGCTGGTGAGGGCCTGCTCTCGAGTGATTTTCTGAACTCGATACATAGCCGAGACAAACACCCTCTCCGGGTATAGGCGCCTACGAAAGAAATCAAGCATCTCGCGAGATCTCTCAATAAAATCATCGTCCTCGCTACAAAGGTGCAAGAGCTGCGAGAATAGCAAAGAGTCACGACAAGCCCGGGGATGGGAAGAAGTATAAAGGAGAAAACTATGTGCATCAGTAGGCTTGTAATATACTGATGTAGTGATAGTGGATAGGCGTATGGTGATAGTAATGTCAAGAAAGTTGACACAAGTAGTGGAGATGTGAGAAGTAAAGCGAATAGAAGGGTTGAAAACATTAATGAAGCATGACAAATCGGCTTCAGGCATATCAGTAATGCCAATACAGTCATCAATGTATCTGTGATAGACAGACGGAAGGAGGCCATCATATGTAGTCCATACTAGGTGTTCAAGATAACCCATGAATAGACAAGCATAACTAGGTCCCATTTTAGTACCCATGGCAACCCCACTGATCTGCTCAAAGAATTGGTCATTAAACTGAAAGGAGTTGAGAGTGAGAACTAGTTCCGCAAGACGAAGGAGAGCAGAAGTTGACACAAGTGGATTAGTTCTCCTATTGAGAAAGAACTGGGGAAAGCTTTAAGGCCGTCAGGATGAGGTATAGAAGTGTACAATGAGCACACATCAAGGAGGAAGAGACGGTAGGTTCTCCCTGGTAGCAACTCAGTGGAAGAAAAGACAGACAAAGCGTGGTTCGTATCTTTCAAAAATGACGGGAGTGTGGTGACTATGGGATTAAAGATACTATCAAGGAATTCGGAGATGTGTTCCGTAGGGCAAGAGCAAGCAGAAACGATAGGCCTACCGGGATTGTGGAGTTTATGAATTTTAATGTGGGGTTGCCATGGATACTAAAATGGGACCTAATTATTCTTGTCTATTCATGGGTTATCTTGAACACCTAGTATGGACGACATATGATGGCCCCTTCCGTCTGTCTATCACAGATACATTGATGACTGTATTGGCATTACTGATATGCCTGAAGCCGATTTGTCACGCTTCATTAATTTCATTAATGTTTTCAACCCTTCTATTCGTTTTACTTCTCACATCTCCACTACTTGTGTCAACTTTCTTGACATTACTATCACCATAAGCCTATCCACTATCACTACATCAGTATATTACAAGCCTACTGATGCACATAGTTTTCTCCTTTATACTTCTTCCCATCCCGGGCTTGTCGTGACTCTTTGCCATTCTCGCAGCTCTTGCGCCTTCGTAGCGATAACGATGATTTTCTTGAGAGCTCGCGAGATGCTTGATTTCTTTCGGAGGCGCCTATACCCGGAGAGGGTGCTTGTCTCGGCTATGCATCGAGTTCATAAAATCACTCGCCAGCAGGCCCTCACCAGCCAGCATAGGACTACTAACTCTGACAGGGTAAAACTTATCTTAACTTTCCACCCCCATAGTTCACTGGTGAAAAATGTTTTATTCCGTCATCTGTCTATCCTTAAGTCATTCCCTTACCCAGATCAGAGAAGGGTGCTGGAAATTATAGAAGTTTATAGTTGGCTCTGGTTCTAATTTAAACAAACACGCAAAATTAAGTGATGATTAGTTAATATTTGACAAAGTTATAATGTAATCATTATCAAGAACTGTTAAATTTCAAACAAAATGTTTTGTTGAAATATTTCTTCATTCTTATGAGAAAGATCTCACGGTATTTGAGTCATCATAACTTGAAAACTATTTAACCAATTCTAAAGATTTGAAAGATTCTAAAAATCTCTGAGCGTCAGAAGCTCAAGCAAGTAGTGAACTCGATCATGAACCCAGTGTACCTGGTTCAAATCCCACGGTGGGCAAGTTTGAAGCAAATTCGTTTCGGTGGATTTTTACAAAGGTAAATATAAACCTCACCGTTCAGAAAGCAATGGCAAACTACTGAACGTATAAGTGGTGCCTAGAAAATCAACGACTCGTTTACTGTGGTTGATGGCTATGCCCTTTAGGATATGCCACGATTTTCATTTTCAAAGATTTGCAAAGAAATGGGTACACATTTGGTTAACGGTTATATACAAATACAAGTTTGTCGTGAAATTTAAGAATCGCATTTTGTCAGTATCCCCTGCTACAAATGAGCCTTAAGAAATTTTTGCATTTAAGCTTATTTTGTTTTCTGTATGTTTGAGCATATTGTGCTTAGTTTCAATACATTCTAATACAAATAAGTGATATTGTACTTAGTTTCTATTCACTTGTCTTGATACATATCTATGTGTTCTATAATATTGTAGTGTCATTTAGTGCAATTGTGCATTCTTTGATGTATATCTATTGAACTTGTTTAATTGTATTTAACTATCATTATTGAGTCCAAGACACAGAGAAAACTTATTGTCAATGTAAGAAAGAGGTAGTCATCCTTTTATGGGCATGCGATGAGAAAGGAAGAAGAAAGAACAATAGAAGAAGCATTTACCATGTTGTCAGGTTTAGCGAGAAGGATAGAACAATGTTCACCCATGTTTGTTCGGGGTTTGTAAGCAGAGCAAAGGATAGTAACACAGTGTTCACCCATGTGTTGTCAGGGTTTGTAAGCAGAGCAAAGGATAGTAACACAGTGTTCACCCATGTGTTGTCAGGGTTTGTAAGCAGAGCAAAGGATAGTAACACAGTGTTCACCCATGTGTTGTCAGGGTTTGTAAGCAGAGCAAAGGATAGTAACACAGTGTTCACCCATGTGTTGTCAGGGTTTGTAAGCAGAGCAAAGGATAGTAACACAGTGTTCACCCATGTGTTGTCGGGGTTTGTAAGCAGAGCAAAGGATAGTAACACAGTGTTCACCCATGTGTTGTCAGGGTTTGTAAGCAGAGCAAAGGATAGTAACACAGTGTTCACCCATGTGTTGTCAGGGTTTGTAAGCAGAGCAAAGGATAGTAACACAGTGTTCACCCATGTGTTGTCAGGGTTTGTAAGCAGAGCAAAGGATAGTAACACAGTGTTCACCCATGTGTTGTCGGGGTTTGTAAGCAGAGCAAAGGATAGTAACACAGTGTTCACCCATGTTGCGGTTTGGAAAGATAGTAACAGTGTTCACCCATGTGTTGTCGGGGTTTGTAAGCAGAGCAAAGGAAGTAACACAGTGTTCACCCATGTGTTGTCGGGGTTTGTAAGCAGAGCAAAGGATAGTAACACAGTGTCTTAGAAATTGAATATGTTGTCCCACTTGTAAGCGCATAACTGGCACAACATACAATCGCTCTTAGATACAGATCACATACAAACCACAAGTAGTTTGACAATGTAGGTTCAGGTTTGCTGAGGGTGAGATCAGAGTACCTATGGACGTGTCCGGAGTGCTATGATGATAGTCCTCTTATAACTGATAACTTATAACACAAAGAATGGTTAAACAAGTGGTAGATATGGAGCATTGGAAGAGGAAGAATGACATATGTTATCGCTAATACATTGACAATACATCCCAGGAGGAAATTGTAAACACAGAAATATGTTATCTATTACATCTAATTTCAGTGCAATTCAACAATGGGTTCTTCTTGGTATATAACTAAACAAACTGATAAAACAACATACAACAAACAAGATTTATGCGTGGTAAACATATGTGTTTGTTTATTAATTATTCTCTGGAGAAAAAAAATACTGAATACTTGATTTGATTTACTGAAAACAATAAAATAAATACTTAGAAAACAGAAAACACATTCACAGCAAAAATTATGCAGTTTAGTTTGGTTATTAGACTAAGCAATGTTATATTAATTGACGATAAAACGTTATTCCATTTATATATAATATAACTCAAGTTTAAAACATATAATTCATTTGAATGTTTATTTTACATAAAATATAGGTTCAATTACCTAGGATGAGCTGAAAGGCAAGAGAGACATGCACAAACTCAGAAGTTGTCACAGTAAAACACTTGTCAATTGACTGTCTGTAAAGACAAGCATAAACTCAAAAGTTGTCACAGTAAAACACTTGTAAATTGACCGTCTGTAAAGACAAAGCTGCAACTCAGAAGTTGTCACAGTAAAACACTTGTCAATTGACTGTCTGTAAAGGCAAGAGAGACAAGCACAAACTCAGAAGTTGTCACAGTAAAACACTTGTCAATTGACCGTCTGTAAAGACAAGCGCAACTCAGAAGTTGTCACAGTAAAACACTTGTCAATTGACCGTCTGTAAAGGCAAGAGAGACAAGTACAAACTCAGAAGGTGTCACAGTAAAATATTTGTCAATTAACCCTCTATAAAATTGAGAAAGGTCAGATATTACAAAGAAGGTTTGCATTATCAGAACTAAGATATGAAAAAAAAAAACCACTATACTACCTCTGAAGTAGAAGAAGGCATGCCTGAATTGAGGGTGGCACTTGTGAAAAGGAAAGCAAGCCCTCACACAAACATCAGACAGAAGCACCCTGACTACGCCTGAATTCATAGCGGACAAACGCAAGAAGAATAAGTTCAGTTCATATTCAAGAGTATTTATCAAACATGCAGATTTACACACAAACCAGGTTTACAACGGTCTCTACTGTCTTTCTTTTTCTTTCTTGGATCCTGTTTGCCTCACAGCGTCAGGTCAGGAAGAGATTTCTAAAACGGGCCCTAGTATGTGCTTTGTAAATATTCTCTTTCGTCGCCTCTGTTATCTCCGAGGTCCATCTTTTGCGTGGCCGACCTTTTGCTTTGTACCCATTGTATCGGAGCAGCATTGCGGTGCCTCTTTGAGGTGCACTGTCTGATGGTAATCTGCTTACGTGGCGAACCATTTAATTTGTTGTTTTTGATGAAGTCTAGTACTGATGTTGTACCCACTTTTTCCTGATGTCTTCATTTCTCAACCGGTCTCTTCTTGTTACACCCAGCATTCTGCATAAACACTTCATCTCTGTTGTGACTAGTTTTCTTTTATCGTTTGTTGTCAGCGTCCAGGTTTGGCACTGGTAACATAGTGTGGGGAGAAAGATTGCGTTCAACATTGTTCTTTTTGTGTTCGTGGTGACGTGTTTGCATCTTAAAATTGGCGCAATTTGCCCTATCATTTGATTTGCTTTGTTGCATCTTAAAATTGGCGCAATTTGCCCTATTATTTGATTTGCTTTGTTGCATCTGTGTTGAATCTCATTAGTTATTCCTCCTCAATGTTGTCATGTGCTGTAATAGATACCATCTGACTGTAGAATACCAGGAAATGAGACAGCAAACCGACTGGATTCAGGAAAGTGTAGTAAGAGATAGCAATCAGATGTACCAGTTATGTGTCATCAGAAGAAATTGATGATTAAATTAATTAGAAAGTCACTAATGCTAACACAGGACAGCTACCAAAATATGAGCATATTAAAACAAGTTTTTATTTTGTACCTCAGAACAGGACACAATTGATTTCACAACCACATGAAGTGTCTACACAGAATGTTGGGAGTATCAAGGAGAGACTGGTTTGGAAATGAAGGGATCAGGAAAAAAGTGGGTACAACATCAGTACTAAATTTCATCAAGAAACAACAAATGAAATGGTTGGGCCACATAAACAGATTACCAACAGACAGTGCATCTCAATGGACAATGGTATTCAGATACAGTAGATACAAGATAAAAGATCGGCACACAAAAGGAGTACCACAGGTATAACAGAGGCAGTGAATTACACCAAGTACAAAGCACACAGGAACAGTTCCTGACTCAGGGAACAACATTACAAACTTATATTCCCTTGAAGACTGAAACAGTTCCTGACTCGGGGAACATTACAAATTTATATTCCCTTGAAGATTGAAACAGTTCCTGACTCAGGGAACATTACAAATTTATATTTCCTTGAAGATTGAAACAGTGTGACTCAGAGAACAACATTACAAACTTATATTCCTTCTGGGTTTGAAACAGTTCCTGGTACACTTCCTTGAAAATCAAAACAGTTACAGTATACATACAGCGATTACAGAGAAATATAGCACAACTATGATGTGTAAGACATATCGCAATATAGCACCAGACATATAGACTGAGTATTAATTAAGTCATTATTGTCAAACAACATATAAAAACACATTATTTTATAGTGCATATTACACACACACATATACACTCTTCACATATACAATGTAGGATGTGTGCTGTGTGGTTTTCAACATACAGCACATATAAAAACTCATTGTGAACACATAGGCGTGTAGTTCATTACAGCATTATGAAAAGAGCCAGTACTAGATCACCTACACAGCAAATCATAATGTCAAATGAAGACAGAGAATATATATATATGTATATATAGAGATAATAGGTAAACAAACAAAACAAAACAAACTATACACACCAAATTGATGTTTGTAAAATATGAAATAACTGAGCGAGGGTACTAGCAGACCAATTTATTTAGTCTGTTTGCACAGACGAACGTTCATTCCTCCGACAGGGTCAGAGTCAAAGCTTAACACTCTGTCATTCTGTAGCTTGATATTAGTTATGCATCCAATAAAGTTGTCCTGGAACAGGTTGCCTGTGTGTTTAGTGAGATCAGGAACACCACCTAGGAAGGAAATAAATATCAAGATGTCAGAGTTAGTTGATGAAGAAATAAATCTCTCTCTCTATCAGTTATATGAGGACTATCATCATAGCACTCGGACATGTCCATAGGTGCTCCGATCTCCGCCTCAGCAAATCCAGCAGCCCAACACACCAGTTCGATGTTGATAAATCAATCTCTTTGCATATTTTGTATGTCGTTCTTTTCGGGCTGAACCAATATTGACACCCATCTCTTTCAATCTGGTCAGCGAGTGGGATTCACAGCCCTGAAACTTCTCTGTTCGGAAAAACTCCTCTCAATGCATGAAGAATGTCATTTCGATCCATGGCAGCTCCCTCTGATATTGTAGCTAAGCCAGCTAATCTATCAGCTCGTTCATTACCACTAACTCCTGCGTGCCCAGAGACAAAAATGAAGGTGAGTTCTCTTATCATTGTCTGTACCAATACCTCCACTGAGTTGTGTCTATCATTCCTTATATATACTCTATATACACTCTATATATATTGAGATGGATTCCCCTTGGCATATGATGGGTGATGTGGCCAACTTCTTCGAACGCTCCATATCGAGCACTTGTTAAACCACTTTTGGGGATTTCTACATGATCTGAGTCTAAGAACGATTGTACGCTGTGCCAGTTATGCGCCTACAAGTAGTCCCGCACATCTGAATTCTGAGACATTTTTTACTTACTAGGGTAGCTTCCCTATGTCCAATATCAGTTGCCTCTTATGAGATGCCTTGTAGATCGCAGTGGTACTATTCTTTGCTTGCCTTGCAGACCTCGACATCCTACGGACAATTGTTGTGGTTAAAACATCAAGTTTTCTAGATAGACTTAAAATAAAACAACACTTGAGTTATATCTATTCAAGAGAGAAAAGATAAAGCATACCAAAGTAGATATTCCCTGGAACATTAAGTACTTGAAGAGCTCCTCTTGCTGCTCCTTTGATGGAAGGTTGGTCGTCAATGATTAGACTTCCGTTCCTGCCCAGTCTAATGGATACATATCAACAAAGATTTCATAGAATATATCTTAATCATTGTTGTATAGGAGATACTAGAACAGAAATTTCATGAAGAAATGTCAAAGCAATATCAGCTTTTCAAAGTGGAAAATGAAAAATTGAACTGTAAATAATTTAGCTTTTATGTATAGTTATATATAAACTATAATAATTATATATATTTTTAAAACTAAACTAAGAATTTTCAATTCTAATGTTGTTCATTTGCGGATCATCTTCATTGCACATCGGACATGTCCATAATTGCCCCGATCTCTCCCAAGCATGTATCTCAGTTTGTTTAGGCCAACAATTCCGTTCTGTGTTGATTGATGTATCTACTGGGTTTTCTCTCATGCTTTTCCCGTTTTGCCGCACCTATCGGTATGCACATCTTGCGCAATCGAGATAGAGAGTATCCTTTATTTTCTTCATTGAAATCTTCAGAGCATATGTTTTCTCTTAGAGTGTTGACGATGTCACTTTTGTCCGTAGAAGACCCATTCTCGAAAGTAGCATTGCCCACCAGTGCATCCGCTCTCTCATTGCCCTTCCCCCTAGCATGGCCTGGAACAAAGAAAGGTAAATGTCTGGATTGTTGCATTTTGTATCAATCGCAACAAACTATAGAAACACTCTGTGAATGCAGGAGCATCAAACCTAACCATTTGTTCAGATTGTAAGAAGAATCAGCTACGATATCGCCTGATTGTAGTTGTCTGTCTTTCTTTCTTTTCTACAATCATGTTTGCCTCACAGTGTCAGCATAAGAAGAGATTTCTAGAATAAACCATTGTGTGCGCTTCCTAAATAGTGTCTTTCACGCCTTTGTTATCTCTGAGGTCCACCTTTTGCATGGCCGGCCTTTTGCTTTGTATCCATTATATCGGAGCAACATTGCTCTTTGAGGTGCACTGTCTGTTGGGTAGTCTGCTTATGTGGCCAAAGCATTTAATTTGTTGTTTCTTGATGAAATTCAGTACTGATGTTGTACCCACTTTTTTCCTTATGTCATTTCTAAAATGGTCTCTTCTTGTTACTCCCATCATTCTGTGTAACACTTCATCTCTGTTGTGACTAGTTTTCTTCTATCGTTTGATGACAGAGTCAAGGTTTAGCACTGATAGCATAATGTTGGGAGAAAGATTGTGTTGTACAATTCTCTTTTTATGTTCATATTGACATGTTTGCATTTTCAAATTGGCGCCATTTGTCCTGTTTGATTTGCTTTATTGCATCTATGTTGAATTTGTAGTTGTTGTAGTTGTCAAACTGTGCTTGTGCTGTATTTGGATTAATGTGAGGAAAAGTTGTGCTATTTGTCAACCTCACTTTCTTGTCCAGGGCTATCTGTGTCCAGGGGCAAAACAAGTTGAGACGACCAGATGCAGTGGATGACCAGGGTTTTCTAAGTGCCTCGCCGTGCTCTATGTGGTCCACACCGCTCTGTTGTGATTCACTTTTATAACCGTTGAGCCAGCTAGTTGCCTCATCCACGAAATCTGTCAAATTCAATCTTCACATGCATAGGCAGACAGGGCCTAGCTTACCAATGGTGTTTGATCCATTGGCTACCCTCGCCTGGTTTAACCACCAATGAGGCAATATAACCTTTTAGCCACTGTGCATGCTACAGCCAGGCTACAGGCAAAAGTTATGTGCTGTAGTTATGTTACAACATGTTTGTTCCAGTATGGAGTCCACCTAATGTCACTACATGGTTATCTACAAATTGTCATCTAAAAGAAAAAAAACTGATTTCACTGCAGCAAATTTTACAAATACAACATGGTCAATCTATGTAGAGATGGCATGCTATATGCTACGACTTTACATGAAGCACAAACTCTTTTACTACAGTAACAATCTTAAGAGATTGATTGATTGATAGGACCAACATCATTGCACTTCAGTGAGTAACCATATGTGCTTCAATCTCTTTCTTACACAGGAAGATCTCAGCGATAGAGCACAAACTCCGTAACACCAGCGAGGGTCCTCAATGCAATTTAGAAGACCGTGAAAATGTTTTGGAGAAATTTTCTTTTATTTATCTTTCTAATGAATTTTGCCCTGCACGCTTTCCATTCTACTCTTCTTGATTTTGAACTGTTAAGTGTTCTTTTACTAGCTCAACTTGAACACAGGACCTACATTTTATCGTCCATCTTCGATTAGACTAGGAACTTGATCTCACCTCACTGATATCAGGTTATCTGGAAAAATTATCTTGATAGCTTCACGAGAGAGTGAGCCAGTACCTTTGTGAGAGGTGAGCTGAGTTCTTTGTAAAGGGTACACATAACCTCTACACACAGGCCCCTCCCCAATCATCATGAGATATCCTAAGAGATCTCCCATGAACCTGCAACCTTCAGAGATCAAGGCAAAATGTTTAACTACATCACCACAGAGACCTTGACATAGTTTACCTTTCAGCAACAACAAGATGTGAGAAGCCATCATCTACAGTTACAGTTGACTTAATGACAGCAGCCCCACTTCCCAGCTCGTAACTGCAGAAATAAACATTACAGTTTCTTAAATCATCAGAAATTGATAAACACAAAATTATTCATATTATTTAGTTGATGCACTGTTGCAGATCATCTGTGTGATTTGTTCTGATCTATAACTATCTCTTATTGATTATTACGCTGGACAGTTTGCTTCAAATCGTTCCGTTGATTTTAACAAAAGGACGATGGCGCCACCGTTCAGAAAGCAATGGCAAACTACTGAACGTATAAGTGGTGCCTAGAAAAATCAACGACTGTTTACTTGGTTGATGCTCGTCCTTGGGATATGCACGATTTTCATTGATTATTGGACCAACATTATTAAAGTTCCGCTGCAGTCTAAACAAAAAACATGCACAGAATAAAGACTGCTCAGACAGCACAATGTGCGTGTCAGAACAAAACACAGACTCCAGAGCACATGCTGCCATATGTTAGTGAAACGAAGCATGAAGCTAACAGAACAAACTATGGTGAATCCACAAGGAACTTCAACTGACATGCAGCTGCATGAGCCAGCCGGACAAACAAGCAATGGGAACACATAAGGAACTTCAACTGACATGCAGCTGCATGAGCCAGCCAGACAAACAAGCAATGGGAACACACAAGGAACTTCAACTGACATGCAGCTGCAGAGCCAGCGGACAAAACAAGCAATGGGAACACAAAGGAACTTCAACTGACATGCAGCTGCATGAGCCAGCGGACAGAACAGGCAATGGGGAACACACAAGGAACTTCAACTGACATGCAGCTGCATAGAGACAGCCGGACAGAACAAGCTATGGGGAACACACAAGGAACTTCAACATAAATGCAGCTGCATAGAGACAGCCTATCTCATAGTTTAGATTAAGCATACACAACCGATCGCAAAGAAGACGATTGGTTATTGGTTGCTGAACCAAAGTCATTGCATTCCAAGCTGACCTATAGGTACTCATTTTCCCCCAACAGATCTCGAAGTGTATGCATACTAATGGTTCCCATGGCTCGCTAGTTAGACCCACTCCTCACTCTGCCCTTCAGGCATCCATTCTACTTGTACAACGGGTAAGATACAATGGGTACAAAGCAAAAGGCCGGCCACGCAAAGATGGACCTCAGAGATAACAGAGCGCGAAAGAGACTATCTACAGAGCGCATACTAGGGCCCGTTTAGAAATCTCTTCCTGACCTGACGCTGTGAGGCATACAGGATTCGAGAAAGAAAGAAAGAAAGATCCAACAGACAGTCGTGAAGAGACCGAAGAACATCCCATTATCCATCTTCAACTCCCCGAAAATCAATACTGTTGATGCAAGCCTGTCTGCTCTCTCATTGCCACAAACATCTGCATACCCAGGAAACCTGCCAGAAGTGTCATCTTCATCGTATAGAGAGAAATATACTTATCAACTTCTCATGGGTACGGTGAGCAAATGGACTTTAGGATAGCTGCTGCAGCGGAGGACAGAGCACGCATGGGAATACCCAATTTGCCATGATGACGATCGCATAACATAACATAACATGCCCAGAAAAGTAGATCATGTTGGTCTCTGATGGTTCGGCAAAACATGTAAAAACAAAGTATTGTATAGTTTTACAAAATACAAAAACAATAACAATACACAGAACGTTTCGACCAAAAGGTCTTTTATCAAGCAAAGTGAAGGATGAAGGTTGGAAACTTCAATAGAAGACATCCACTCATACAGCAAACTGCCATTTTGGACCTTCCAAAGCATCAACTGAGAAACAGATAAAGAAGAAGAAGATTTGAACATACCTGAACTCTACATATCCATCTTTTACAGCCAGGGCTAGGTAATCCTTGCCTTCTTGATTCCCTGCTTGCTGCCCTTGCCAGAAGAACAAGCCGTTGGGCTCAGTGGTTGAGATTGTTACACTTATAGCTTCAACAGTGTTACGTTGTCGATGAGGTAGAAGATCTTTATTGAATTCAATGTAACCATGACCGATAACCTCAACACTGTTACCAAGTGGTTCACCTGTTGTAAACACACACAAGAAGAAATACACTATCAGTTATCAGAGGACTATCATCATGGCACTCTGCACATGTCCATAGGTGCTCTGATCTCTGCCTCAACAAATCCAGCAGCGTCCAGCAACCAAACACGCCAGTTCTATATTGATTAATCAATCTCTTTGCATATTTGGTATGTTGTTCTTTTCGGGCTGTACCAATATTGATACCCATCTCTCTCAGTCTGGTCAGCGAGTGGGACTCACAACCCGGATACTCTTCTGTTCGAAAAAATTCTTTCACTGTATTAACCTTTCGCTGCTACATACTTCATACTTTCTGAGCTAAAAATAGCTACTCTTTGTTTCTAGGTCACAACGTGAATGTACGCCTATGGCAGTGACAGTAGCAATGTGTAACGTGTTAACACGTCTTTATCCCACAAAGGAGAGATAATTCAGATGTGTTAATGCGTCTTTAGAAGTGAATGGGGAAAAGGTATATATATATATATATACGTCCTTAGCAGCTAAAGGGTTAAGAATGTCATTTCGGTCCATTGCAACTCCCTCTGATATCATAGCCATGCCAGCCATCTTCATCATCAGCTGTTCATTACCCTGACTCCTGCATCTTCATCATTAGCTCGTTCATTACCCCTGACTCCTGCATCTTCATCATCAGCTCGTTCATTACCCCTGACTCCTGCATCTTCATCATCAGCTCGTTCATTACCCCTGACTCCTGCATCTTCATCATCAGCTCGTTCATTATCCCTGACTCCTGCATCTTCATCATCAGCTCGTTCATTACCCCTGACTCCTGCATCTTCATCATCAGCTCGTTCATTATCCCTGACTCCTGCATCTTCATCATCAGCTCGTTCATTACTCCTGACTCCTGCATCTTCATCATCAGCTCGTTCATTACCCCTGACTCCTGAGTGTCCAGGGACAAAAATGACCCTATGTAATATAATATATATATAAATACAATATAACATAAGTGACTCCGAGTTTATATGGTGGGTGTTCATATTATGAGAAGATAAAACAACAATATACGTCATTTTATATATATCTTCTTTCTTCTTCTTCTTCAAATGCTCCATATCGATCACTTGTTAACCACACTTTGTGATTTGTATGTGATCTGAGTCTAAGAATGATTATACATTGTGCCAGTTATGCAGCTACAAGTAGGACAGCACATCCGATTACTGCAACTCTTTTAATTTACTAGGGTAGTTTCCCTTGGCAGCTACCATAGTTGACTCTTACAACATGCCTTGAAGGGGTCTCTGTGGCTAAGTGGTTAAACCCTTTGCCTTGTGAGCCGAAAGTCTTGGGTTCGAGTCTGGACCGCGCCATTCTGTTCACGAGTGCAGTTTTTCCAGAGACCCCTAGGATTGTTTCTGGAGCTACGGAGTTCATGCTTTGTGCAATACTCTCGACAGGTGGTGTGCCAGTTCTGCGGAGAGGGACCGAGCCGTATGGGGTAAACCCCGGTGCAATGAAGTCAATCCTTCGGCTTTTAAAACCCTTTTAAACATGCCTTGAAGGTCACAGTGTTACTATTCTTTACTCCCTTGCAAGCCCGGCAACAAACTGGCAATTTTAAATAATATCAACATTATCATCATCAGGTGCCTTGCCTCACAGATCTTTACAACCCTCTGTTCCCATCATTGGTTATCGGCTGACATCTTTTATCTCTTGAGAATTTCTTCACATGAAGTGGATGCTATCAATTTCAGGATAAGGTTATCGTTAGCAAAGTTGGTAACATGTTTTACTTGTGACACAGCATCGTAGAAATTCTATATTGAAGTTTGCACATTTTCGATGTGCACATAATACTTGTTTGAACTACAAGAAACTCTAATCCTTTACTTGAGGATGTAAATTACAAGTACTTCTGAAGTTGAAGTAAAGCTTGCCTGAATGGTGAGGGGCACTTGTGATAAGAAAAGTAAGACTTCACACACAAAAATCTGTCAGAGTTGCTATATTAGGTACTATGAGTATGACTGAACTCATTGCAGACAAACATAAAAAAGAAAATGTGATTAGGATCCAGAACTGTGACTTCTCAATATGATTAGTGAGATAGCCTATTTACAAGGTAAGGAGAATGATGTAAGGTGGTTGCATAAATAACTTGAGAACCACTGATGTAAAACTAGCGCAAGTACTTAGGTATCTCTGTAGCATAGAGGTTAGGTGCTAGCTTCTCATTCAAAAGGTACTCAGTTCACTCCCTTGTGAGGCCATTAGGAATTTTTTTCTGATTCCTGATATCAGTGTAGGTGAGATCGAGTTCCGAGTCCTATCAGAGACGGATGATAAAACATAGGTCCCGTGTTCAAGTTGAGCACATAAAAGAACCCTTGGCAGTTCAAAATCGAGAAGAGCTGGCTGAAAAAAACCGATACTCAGGCAAAATGTATTAGAAATTTTTTTTAATTAAACATTCCTATAAAATATTTTCACCATCTTATAAATTATAGCGGAAATATTTACACTACACTTTTTTTTAAGCTACAGAATTTATGTACTGTCAGTGAGATCTTCCTGTGTAAGAAAGTGACTGGAGCACACACAGTTACTCACTGAAGTGCAATGATGATGGTCCTATCAATCAATCAAGTGCAAGTATATACTAAACAAGAGTATAGACTTACGATGGTTGCAGAAGTCTCCCAACCACGGAAGTGGACAGTTACATCTGAAGCTATTGCCCACAACAACACACTGGCCACCATTCTGACATGGTCGACGACTGACACAGACATCAATCTCTGTCTCACAGTTGTTACCTGTAGGGAATAAAGAATATTTATGATGTCTGTTTAATTATATATTAACATATTAACTACCAACTGCTGCAGCTTGTGGCTATTTGTCTGCCTCTTTCTGGCCATGTGCCGCAGACTACGACACTATATGTTTCACTGTTAATTTAGCTCGAAATTTAGTTTACAGCTAACTGATTGTTAAGTGAAATGGATTAGCATAATGCATAAGTGTTCGCCTATTGACTCAAGAGAGCTCTGGATTCAATCCCATACTCTACGTTCAACATGTGAGGAAAGGAATTTACCCTCCTACCTCCTCCACAATTGAGTATAGGAATATGAAATGACAGACATTTCCTACAATAAAGTCTGAAAGAGCTACAGGAAATTTTATTAGTGGATCATTACTATTTCTTTGTTTATTTTTGTGCACTCTGTTCTATCTCTATCTATATCCTCTGTGTGTCCCATTTGATACATAATACTTGCATACAAGACTTCCATTGTTGCTGTTCTGCTGCCCTTCTATTAATTATTTCCCTCATCAAATCACAATCTTTCAGCTCACTTTCCACAGCTTTTCTCCATGTTTCCTTTAGGTACATCCAAGATTTCTCTTCCCATCAGCTGTCAATCTGAGAGCTGTCCTAGCTAATGCCACTTTCACATTCTGTTAGCTCCAGATAAATATACTTTAGCTCCAGATAAATATACTTTAGTTCCAGATAAATATACTTTAACTCTTTCCACGCACAGTTATTTCCTCCATTTTTTATCAGTTAAGGGGTCTCAATACTCACTAAATGACATAATTTCTTTAAAATATCGATTTTCCAAATATGTTTTATTCTGTTAGTTTTATATCTCTAGAATCGAAATCAGTAAAAAAATTGAATTTTTTTTTTTAATTTGAAAATGAGATTTTAAACAGCCCACCCTCTCGGAGATTTAACGTATTTTTTAAGAGATGATGTCTAGAAATACCGTTCTGTTGGTACTTAGTGATGGGGATCTCTATTCTATAAAAGATATATCGAATTATATATCACTGTAAAGTGCCAGTGTGAAAAAATTGTGAGAGTTCATCCAATTCTATGGAAGCTGAAGCTGCCAAGTTATTTTTGCCAGGTCAGTGAGAAAGAGACAACTTGTTTACTACCAGTTGCTCTGTGATGGAGATTTCAAAGCTTTTGTAGAGACAAATACATCTTTCAACAATGATATTCAAATTGTCAAAGTAGATTTTATCAATCGCATAGCTAAAAACGTTATCTCATTAGTCTACGTCAATATTTGCCTATATTAAAAATATAGTAGTTCTCCCATGCTCCACATCAAAGAGCATGTAATATCTCAGAAGGAAGGAGGCACATATAATACAGGTGGATTTAACATATAACCATACGGGACGGATGTTCTGTCAATCATATAAGCGATTTATGTGGAAATTCTTTGGTAAGTTAAAGATCTTTTCATATTTCACCAAATATATTTTTAAATTGCAGTTTTCTCACAATTGTGATTTTCACTAATTTAGGAAGTGTTCAGTAGGTTAATCTCAGTAACCATTCAAGATATCAATATGAGATTTGGCATACATATAGATCTATCAATACTGAGGGCAGTCAGATATAGAAATACAAGTTTTGAGAAATATATTTTTAACACAATATTTTTAGTAACCATAGGTTCCTATTTTTTTTGTAAAAATTGTATATGTCTTATTCGTTTCACTTCTATCTGCTTGTTATCTGTCCCAGAACAATTTAAAGTTGCTAGCTGCCTAGAACTATGGCTTATGTAAGTATTTCAATTTTAAAAAATGAATAATATGAATTAGTTGTGAGTATTTACCTACTTTACGGCATTGTTTATAATCCAACATGGCCGCCGTTTCCATGGCACCCGACAAGTAATTAATTTAAAAGTTATATAATATTTCATACCAGACCGTCCCTAGTACTACCTGATAAACAATATCTCTTTTGACTGAGAAATAAGGAAGTTAGCAACCGTTTGTACTGTCTCCCTTAATTCAAGGGAGGCAAAAAAGTAATTAAAACAAAAAACAACATAACAACTCGTCAATAAATAAACATATATATATATATCTTATTACATACTAATTTTTAAATAACTGGACAACATATTAGAATAACAAGATTAAAAAGTAGTAGAAGTAAAATAGTAGAAGTAAAAGTAGAAAGACTCCTCCTAAGGAAAATAACTCTAATGGTGCAGTGTATGGCAAGGCGTTCAACAGCGGAATTCGCTGTCGGCAGTGTGCTGCAAAAGTGCGCAGAGTTAAGTTATCTACAAAATAATACGTCATTTATAAATGTTGGTAGTTTAATTTCTACATACACCCCAGAGTGAAAAAGTGAAGAAAAATTCAAACCTGATCTTTAACTCTTAGTGGACTAAGACAAAAGCCATGATTTTACAAGCTATTTGTTTTTAGAATAAAAACGCCCTTTAGTGTGGCTCATTGTAAAAGGCGTCCCAAACCCAAAGCCACATAGTGTGGTGTTTGGTCCACAAGGAGTTAATGTGGTAATCAATAAATCAATCAATCAAGTGCCATGCCTGTCTGCATAGGCAGAGGCACGAAGGGAGAGGCACCAAGGCAGACCACTTATGTTCAGATATAAGGATATCTGCTTCTTCTTCTTTCTCGAATCCTGTATGCCTCACAGCGTCAGGTCAGGAAGAGATTTCTAAACGGGCCCTAGTATGCGCTTCGTAGATAGTCTCTTTCGTCGCCTCTGTTATCTCTGAGGTCCATCTTTTGCGTGGCCGGCCTTTTGCTTTGTACCCATTGTATCGGAGCAGCATTGCTCTTTGGGGTGCACTGTCTGATGGCCTCAATGGATATCTGCATGGCCTCAATGAAAAACTTTTCTATCGGTCCCAACAAATACTAGCTATGGGCCGAGTTATGTAGAAAACAACATTACGCAAAGGTGCAGAATATTTTGAAAAGAGACTTAGGGATGAGCTGAAAGACAAGAGAGACAAGCGCAAACTCAAAAGTTGTCACAGTAAAACACTTGTCAATTCTTCTTCTGCGTTCTCACTAGATTGGGATTTGATTCTCTAATAAAGGCAGCCGTCTGCCTCAGATTTTCAGCCACGTCATTCAGTTTGTCTTCGACGCTGGTGTAAGTGGGTCACCTCTTTCTTCTCAAGTCTGCATACTGGGTGCAGTTCTGTAGGATATAATTCCTATGATTTCTGCTTCCTGTTTTGGCCACCTCGTGATGGTAGGTCTGACATTCTTACTGTGTGGCTAAATTCCTCGAGGTAGATTGGTGACTGTAGAATCCGTTATCCCATTCTTCATTGTGAGGGGTCAATGCACTATGTTATGCGCATTACTGACTGGTGCATCTGTTTTCTGCAAGCATTTATTTCGGGTTAGCATTCCCTAGTGGACATGTGCATCCGATTTCAACCAAACCTCCTTAGTCGCCTCTTACGACATGCGTGGCAGGTAACAGTGGTTCTATTCTTTACACCCCAAATTTGGGCCCGGTAACCACTCGGTCGAAGAATCAATTGACAATCTATAAAGATATAAAAGGCCATAAAAATATTTATAGTCCTACTGAAGATAGGCAAATTAAACAAATGCATTCTGAGTTGAAATTGAACCGTTAAAAAAATGTTGGAAGTTCATTAAAAACTCAATGTTTGTTGCCTAGCTAGTAACAATTATTCAAACAAAACAATACACAGTCTTGAATGCAATAAACTAAACAGCAAGCACCCACAAGATCCCATCAACAGAAAGCACCCACAAGATCCCATCAGCAGAAAGCGCTAACACGATCCCATCAGCAGAAAGCACCCAGACGATCCCATCAGCAAAAAGCACCCAGAAGATCCCATCAGCAGAAAGCACCCACAAGATCCCATCAGCAGAAAGCACCCACAAAATCCCATCAGCAGAAAGCACCCAAAAGATCCCATCAGCAGAAAGCACACACAAGATCCCATCAGCAGAAAGCACCCACAAAATCCCATCAGAAGAAAGCACCCACAAAATCCCATCAGCAGAAAGCACACACAAGATCCCATCAGCAGAAAGCACACACAAGATCCCATCAGCAGAAAGCACCCACAAAATCCATCAGCAGAAAGCACCCACACGATCCCATCAGCAGAAAGCACCCACAAGATCCCATCAGCAGACTAAACAGAAAACAACACACAATAATCTTCTATCACAGAACAGGAGACTACAGACTCAACCACCACATGCAATGTTTTTAATAACTTACCAGTGAATTGAGCAGAGCAGATACATGTGTACTGAGTAGGTGAGACATCCACACATTGAGCATTGTTGCGACATGGTCTTCTCTCACAGAGTCTTCTGTCTCCGCAGTCTCGAATGTTGAGACTCTCAACTGCATCCTCAATCAGCTTAACAGCATTATCACCAACAACCAACTGAAATTATGAGAAACAAATAGGTGAGACGCTAACAGATGAGAAAACAGGTGATACACCAACAGGTGAGACACCAACAGGTGAGAGAGACACCAACAGGTGAGAGAGATACCAACAGGTGAGATACCAACAGTTGAACATGTTGAGACAACATAATGCAAGACAGTGAAATTTATAGCAAGAATTCTTCCTAATACGACATTATGCTAAACTCTAGTTCATGAAGAGAGATATACATATTTATATAAGCTATGAAATACTCCCCTAAAAGACTGGAATGAAGATAGGAACAACTCTATAAATAAAATGTACTATAATCATCATCAACTAGCTTGTCTTGAGTAGAACATTACCACCCCAACAGTCCTTCAGAATTTCTCTCTCTCATAGGCTAGATGTCCTGTCCTGCCTCTGGAGCCGTCATGCTTCAACCATTAAGTTACATCCGGAATTCACCTTCTATATGGTTCTCTTTGCCGGTATGCCTCCTTCCATGATGGTCTTCTCCAACCCTTCGTGCCTCTTTATATGTCAAAAATATTTCAATTTTCTCTTTCTTTTTTATAGCATGCAACAATTTTCTTTGATATTGAGTTCATTCTGGATAGATCTATTTGTTCTTTTCTCTGTTCATTATATACGGAGGACTCTTCTGTAACACTTATATTCAAAAGCACATATATGTTTTCCCACAGCTGTGTTAAATGTCCATGTTTCACATCCATACATGATCAAGGTTGGACATGTATTCTGTTTTTAGCAGCATACTTTCTCTGTGTCTCAACAGTACAATGACTCTGCTATGATAATTCCTCTTGTTTTGTTACAGCGACACATTTAGCAATCTTATGCAAGGTATTCCCAGCACATGGTGTTTATATCAAAGTCTTTTAGAGACACTTTCAGAATGTCTTTAAAGCATTATTTCTGTCCACCAACCGATCATCTGCCTCCTTCAAGCTCAAGATACCACAACTATTTTGGGATGAGTTTATCTTGCATTCAAGCAACGTGACCAGTCCATCTCGCCTGGACCTTCTGCAACAGGATGTTGACACTTGGAATCATAGCTCTTATGAGGACTTTGTTATTTAGAATTTTAAGCAAAGGTAAATTGATCGCAGAAGAAGAATAGATTTAAATGATCATAAATGACTCTACCTCTCCCACACATCCAACAAATCCAGCGTAGGTTCCAACATGTGGGTTGATGTTCTCAAATGGATCAACACCACCCAGGTATAAAGGTCTCTCAAGATTCAGGCCAACAGTTGTGTCGCCACTTGCAGTTCCTTACAAATATAGTACAGATAGAAATAAGAACAGGAATATTATTTGATATTTTTTAAAACTGTCATTACTGCTTGTAGTACCACTTTTTAGGGGTGTGTAGGACAGATGGGACGTGAGCCTAACGAGTTTAATGGCTGCATGGCTAGTGCGGTCGCCATGAAGTTGTTCAGATTAGGATTTTTCTTTTATGTCCACAACAGAAAAAAATCCTTGGTCCATACTGTGGATTGAACACTGGTCTAACACATGGAAGCTGCGCTCTAATCCACTCGATCAGACGCTTCTCTATAAGACTGTATGATTGATTGGTTATTGATTGATTGATAGAGCCATGATCATTATACTTCGGTGAGTAACCATGTGCGTTCTGATCTTTTTCTTACACAGGAAGATCACAGCGACAGTGCACAAACTCCTTAGCACCTCCTTGGGGGTCTCTGTGGCTAAGTGATTAAGTCCTTTGTCTTGTGAGTAGAAGGTTGTAGATTCAAGTCCGGATCATGTCATTCTGTTCACGAGTGCAGTTTTTCCAGAGACCCTAGGATTGTTGCTGGAGCTACGGAGTTCATGCTTTGTGCAATACTCTCGGCAGGTGGCGTGCCATTTCTGCGGAGAGGACCGAGCCGTATGGGGTAAAACCCAGTGAAATGAAGTCAATCCTACAGCTTTTAAACTCTTTAAACCCTTAGCACCGGCAATAGTCTCTGATATAATTAACTAGTTGGTCAAAATATTTTTATAATTTAATTTTTTCTGATAAATTTTACGGGCAGCAGCTTTTCAGTATGCTCTTCTCAATTTTTAACTACCAACGGTTCTTTCACATGCTCAACTTGAACACTAGACCTCTGTTTAATTGTCCGTCTCCGATAGGACTATAAGCCCGATCCCTGGCAACACATGGGCGACTGTGGGCATTGGAAATCAAACTGCATAAGCAGAACCTAGGAATATGTTGGACTGAGAAAATATTGAGTTTAACTATAAGTCACAAATATAATTAGCATGCAGTCGCCCATGTGTTGCCTCTGCTTCAAAGGGAGCAAAGAATATTAACACAAGGCATGTCATAAGAGGCGACTGAGATAAGGGCCTAGGAAGCTACTCTAGTAAATAAAAAGCGTTGCAGAAATCAGATGTGTGGGCATACTTCGCAGAATTACTATTTTTGTTCCTGTGAGGTCGGCACCGACTGAGGGCATTGGAAATCAAACTTTGCATAAGCAGAATCTAGGAAAGATGTGGGGCTGAGAAAATATCGAGTTTAACTATAAGTTGCAAATATAATTAGCATGCATCAAGCTTCTAAATCTACTTAGGAAAGAGGATATAACTATGCACTTATGTGTCTGTGCACTTATGTGTCTGTGCTGAGTGTGTGCACTTATGTGTCTGTGCTGAGTGTGTGCACTTATTTATACATGCACTTATGTGTCTATGCTGAGTGAGTACTTATGTGTCTGTGCTGTCTAAGCACTTATGTGTCTGTGCTGAGTGTGTGCACTTATGTGTCTGTGCACTTATGTGTCTGTGCTGAGTGTGTGCACTTATGTGTATGTGCTGAGTGTGCACTTATGTGTCTATGCTGAGTGAGCACTTATGTGTCTGTACTGAATGAGCACTTATGTGTCTGGTCACCACTTAAACAACACCATAGTCATTTGACAATCAGAATACTAAGAGCATGCATATTCCCAGTGACAATATATGGGTGTAAAGCATGGACATTTAACAAGGCAGTGGAAGAACATATATCTGCTTTTGAATATAAGTGTTACAGAAGAGTTCTTCATATATATCATGGACAGAGAAGAGAACAAATAGATATATCCAGAAAGAACTCAAAGTCGAAGAAAACTGGATGATGCTACAAATAAGAATGAGATAATTGAAGTGTTTTGGACATATAAATGGACACAAAGCTTTGTTGAAGACCATCATGGAAGGAGGTATCCCTGCAAAAAGGAGAAGAGGAAGACCACAGAAAAGATGGATTCAGGATGTAATTAATGGTTTGAGCACGACGGCTGCAGAGGCGACACATTTGGCCTAAAAGAGAGAGAAATTCCGAAGGACTGTTAGGGTAGCAAAGTTGTTCTTCTCAGGACAAGCTATTTGATGATGAAGTCACCATATTTATGTACATTGACTTGATGACGAACTTAACACTTTCCACATGCAGTTATATCCTCAATTTTAAACAGTTAATTCAAGGAGGTTAAAAAAAAAGTTTCATACCAAAATCATAACTACTCGTCAATAAATAAACATATATATATATCTTTTTATATACTAAATTGAAGAAAACTGGACATGCTATTAGAATAACAAGGTCAAAAAGTAGTATAAGTAAAATAGTAGAAGTAAAACTAGAAAGTTTTCTTATAAGGGAAGCAACTCTATGGTGCAGTGTGCGGCTAATGGTGTGCAAAGGACTTCCGCAGTGGCCCAGTGTGCGGCAGAAAGCGCTGAGATCCATGATCTTGCCCTGAATTTAAAACGCTTCTCTGCCTTTTGGTTAAGATCAAAGTGTAGTATCTGTATCGCTTGATATCTGTCACATGGCTCATTATATGGGTTTACAAAAATATCAGCTTGTGTTACGGAACTCGTGCCCATTTGATCGAAGCCAAAGGTCGGAAACCTTCATTAAATGCCACATGGCTACCCTTGTACAAAATTAGGAGTGCCATCGATCGAAGGATTGATGGGGCTTGATAGTTTATAAACGTTTTCACGTTCCGTTTACGAGTCCACCTGGTATGGCACATCTGGGACGGGCCCCATAAATTTTTTTAATGAATTTAAAACGACCGAGCAAGAACATTATTTTGCTTTAATGCACATTGACAACTAAAGTAGCACAAATTTATGTGCACATTGCTACTAACGTAACAGAAGTTTATGTGCACATTGCTACTAACATAACAGAAGTTTATGTGCACATTGCTACTAACATAACAGAAGTTTATGTGCACATTGCTACTAACGTAACACAAATTTATGTGCACATTGCTACTAAAGTAACAGAAGTTTATGTGCACAGGATACCTATACTAAAAGGGAGTTTATGTGCACATTGACAACTAAAGTAGCACAAATTTATGTGCACAGTGCTACTAAAGTAACATAAGTTTATGTGCACAGGATAACTATACTAAAGGGGAGTTTATGTGCACAGGATAACCATACTAAAAGGGAGTTTATGTACACATTGACAACTAAAGTAGCACAAATTTATGTGCACAGTGCTACTAAAGTAACAGAAGTTTATGTGCACAGGATAACTATACTAAAGGAGTTTATGTGCACAGGATAACTATACTAAAAGGGAGTTTATGTGCACAGGATAACTATACTAAAAGGGAGTTTATGTGTATATGGCTACTAAAGTAACAGAAAGTAGCAGCTTAAAAAAGATGTGCAAATTTATGTGGAATGAAATGAAATGTCAAATGAAATGTTGTGCTATTAATTAAAAAAATGAATACAAACAAATTAATAAAACAAATTAATTTTTTTAAAGGAATTAAAAAAATTAATCACAAAAATTCATTAAAAAATTAACTACAAAATTCATTAAAAATATTAATTATACAAAATTACTCAAAAATTATTGTTTTAAAAGTAATGAAAGCAAATTAATTTTAAAAATCAAAAACAAAATTAATACAAAGAAATTAATACAACAAATTTATTTCATAAAATGTTTTGGTAGATTTATGAAAAAATATTAATAAAGCCAAAATTAATTAAATTTTTTTTTAAATTTATTTCACATTTATTTACAACTTTATTCAAAAACTAATTTAAAAAATCAATTTAAAAAACTATGAAAAATGAAAAACAAATTAAAAAGCAAAAATATATTAACAAAAATTTACAAACAATAATAATAAATTCATAAAAAACTATTCATTAAAAAATAAAGTAACTAAACAAATTAATTTAAAATATTAATAACATTAACTTTAAAAAAAGTGTAAAATAAATAAATTTAAAAAAAAATTTATAACAAAAAAGTGACAACAATAAATTTATAAACAAACATGTATACAAAAAATTAATACAAAAATAAAATTCATACAGGAAAAGTAATCAAATACTAAATTAATAATAAAAATAATTTTAAAATTAATTAAAAAAAATTTAAATTTAAATCTTTCCACGCTTTAAGCCGCACACTGCGCCATGGCGGAAGTCCGTTGACGCTTTAAGCCGCACACTGCGCCATAGAGTTGCTTCCCTTATAAGAAGTCTTTCTAGTTTTACTTCTTCTGTTTTACTTATAGTACTTTTAACCTTGTTATTCTGTTAGGTTGTCCAGTTTACTTCAATTTAGTATATAATAATATATATATGTTTATTTATTGATAAGTAGTTGGGATCGTAATTTTTTTTTTTTTTTACTTCCCTTGAATTAACTGCTTAAAAATTGAGGAAATAAATGGGCGTGGAAAGAGTTAAAACAATTTATTAGAAAAAAATAAGCTAAACAATTAATTGAAAAAAATTAATTGAAACAAATGTATAAAAAGAATTTAGACAAAAAATTAATTAAAAAATTAATATAAAATTTTATTAGATTTAAAAAAAAAATGCAAACTCAGTAGAAACTGGTGCACACAGAAAGAAAGAAATAAGTAACTATTTGAGGTTATCGTCAGAAAATGCCAAAAAAACACAAAAAACAGATTAGGTGTAATTGTCAGCGTGTATACCTCTGATCACATCCCCTCTCTCCAAGCGAGAGAATAGAAGCTCATCACTAGGGTCCACTTGTTCTGAGACAGGCAAGGAAATAGAACATGGGGTCAAAGGTTGGATACATAGGGTCTAAGGTTATACAAGGTTCAAAGTTCATGCAGTTCAATATATTTATTATACACTCGTAACTACTAATGATAACAACAGAATATTAATAAAGTAATAATTTTAATATTATATGAATAATAACACAAGACAATAAATATACATATATAAATATATATATATATATAAGTTACAACAAGGTGTATTGCTTCTCGGTCATTTGGCTAAGATCAAAGTGTTGTGTCCACTTGATCGAGGCCAAAGGAGGGGTTTCCTTCATAGAACCAATATGCATCTGACGACAAATTCAGAGCAGGTCTCATTCGAAAGAAAGACGATGCTCGGAGTGTACATATTCAACCATACTAGGTCTACTCATTGTGGCACTTCCAGGTAGGGTCCAGTAAAATAATATAAAAATAGGGTACTAATACTAGACATAGCTGAGGATTAACATTCTTGATGTCTTCCAGGACACATAATCCTAACGTTAATCCTAACTGATAAAGGGTACTAATACTAGACATAGATGAGGATTAAGGGGGGATTCGGTGGTATGCGGATCAAGAAGCTATTTTCGTTGTATTCACATTAATGTAAAATTTGTATAACCATTTGAAAGATTATGACTTAGAATAGTAGAAAAAATTAGTTTAAAAAATGTCAAAGTGTTGCCATGGAAACAATACAAAATGGCTGCCCAAACAAATTTCAAATCCCTAAGGCTCTGAATATAATTAATGTAAATGAATTCTGTTTTCACTTTAAGGTGCGCAATTGTAATATCTAAAATATTACACATGATTTTAGGATATATTAAATATTTAATTTTTATCAATTTTGGGTAAAATTCCCTCAAAATTCAGTCAAAAAGGCTGTCTTTGGGGTGTGTTTACTCACAAATTCATAAAAATATAATATTTAATATATCCTAAAATCATGTGCAATTTTAGATATTACAATTGCTCAACTTAGAGTGAAAACAGAATTCATTTATATTCATTACTTTCAGAGTCTTAGGGATTTAAAATTTTGTGTTTGGTGGCCATTTTTTATTGTTTCCATGGCAACTCGTTGACATATTTTTGAAAACTAAACTTTTCTACTCTTTTAAGTCATAATATCTCAAAATTGTAATACAAATTCGACATTAATATGAAAGCAACAAAAAAAGTTTCAAGACCAGAATCCCCCTTTAACATTCTTGAATCCTTCCAGGGCACATAATCTTATATTCAACATTGCATGATATGGGCTACTACTATCACACACACACAAGTGAGAGTTACACACTGGTCACTACTTCTTCTTTCTTCTCTAATTCTGTTTTGTCTTACAGAGTCAGGATACAAAGGGGTTTTTAGATCGGGCTCTTGTGTGTGCTTTGTAAATGGTGCCTTTACCAGAATCCCCCTTTAACATTCTTGAATCCTTCCAGGGCACATAATCTTATATTCAACATTGCATGATATGGGCTACTACTATCACACACACACAAGTGAGAGTTACACACTGGTCACTACTTCTTCTTTCTTCTCTAATTCTGTTTTGTCTTACAGAGTCGGATACAAGGGTTTTAGATCGGGCTCTTGTGTGTGCTTTGTAAATGGTGCCTTTCATTGCTTCTTTTATTCCTGTGATCCTTTTTTTTTGCATCATCATCATCACCATCAGGTGCCTTGCCGAGCTGGTGTAGGCGATCATAGATCTCCACAAATCTCTGTCTCTGGTGTTTGCTATCATCTCAGATATTGACACTCTTCCATGCCATAAAGTCAGATTATCCTAAATTTTCTCTCTTCTTCTTCCTCAGTCTTGTCTACCTCGATTTTACTGGTTGTTACAATGTGTTCTAAACCTCTCTTTCTCATCACCTTTTTGCATAGGCAACATTTTTCCTTGTATCCACTTTGTATCTGAATAGCAATGTCCATTGAGGCACACTGTCTGTTGGTAATCTGCATATATAGATAAACCATTCACTTTGTTGTTTCTTGAAGAAGTTCAGTACTGATGTTGTACCCACTTCTTTCCTGATGTCTTCATTCCTAAATATGTCTCTTCCTGATACTCCCAGCATTCTGCGTAGACACTTCATGTGTAAGATGTACTGAAAATTTCAAAAATTGTCACTCAAAAAGTATAATAGGAAAACAACAAATTGAGCTTACACAAAAACTAGTCACAACAGAGATGAAGTGTCTTCGCAGAATGCTGGGAGTATCAAGAAGAGATCAGTTTAGAAATGAAGAAATTAGAAAATAAGTGGTACAACATCAGTATTCAACTTCATCAAGAAACAATAACATAAATGGTACAGCCACATAAGCAGATTACCAACAGACAGTGCGTCACAAAGAGAAATGTTGCTCTGATACAATGGATAAAAAGCAAAAAGCTGACCATGCAAAAGGTGGATCTCAGAGATCATTTAGGTGCTGAAAGACATTATTTATGCAGCGCACACAAAAGCCTGTTCTAGAGATCTCTTCTTATCCTGAAGCTGTGAGATAAAACTGGATTGGAGAAAAGAAAGAAGACTTGGCTGATTGCAAAGATGAATTAGACTTGGACTGTGATTATTCTGAAAAGGATTTCAAAAGTGAATCAAAATATCAGTTATCCAAAACAGAATTGTTGGATCCAATTGATGTTTAAGCTGTGTTTGTTTAATCTGGAGGAAAATAAAGAGAAGATGAAATTTGGTAAAAGCTGTCACTGGCCTACTGAAACAACACTGAACAGAAAACTACATGTACCTGTGTGAGTGAGCTACAAAAGACAGTGAAGATTATACAAGAGACAACATTGAATATATAGGCAATATTTAAAGCGAATGACAGTAATGAAGGATGGAAGGTAAAAACTGTTAGTGTACCTCCCTCCCTCCCTCCCCAACCCCAAAGTGATGTACTTTACCATTCACGACCTCATCGTTGTTGACAACCAGCATGCCATCCCTGCCCTTGCGAGTCACCAGAACCGTTGTCCAACCATCAAGACTCAGAGGTCTGCGGCTTCTCAATATTGCTGGACCTAGATTATCACAAAAAATAAAAACAACACATCTTATAGAAGTCCCATGTGAACCAAGTCTAAAATCAGCAATCAAGAACTGTCACAGCTCGGATAAACAAGAAAAAAAATTGATGTCTCATTGAGAATCACATTAGTTGTGGATTGGTAATTATCCACAAGTCTATAAAATGGATTTATTATGCAAAATTGCAATTAAAAAAAACAACTGATATAATGTTAATTCTATCAAAGTAAACAACACATTAATTTCATATTTCACCAATCAAATCTTTCTTCTTAGTCTTTTGTTGTCACAATGTTACCGGTTTGTTCCCAGTGTCATAGTTTTCTGTTTTTGTCTTACGCTGCTCTAGTGGCTTCTTTTGTTGTCACAATGTTACCGGTTTGTTCCCAGTGTCATGGTTTTCTGTTTTTGTCTTATGCTGCTCTAGTGGCTTGGGTGATAGTAATTTTTGTTTTTTTTGACAGGATTCTGCTAGGCCATCTATCCATCTTTTTCGTGGGCTTCCTCTAGTCTTCTTTCCTGCTGTTTTCTTGTAGAAGACTGTGTATACTGTAGCGTTTGCTTGCATTCTTATTAAGTGGCCGAGCCTGTCCCAACTTTCTTTCTTATGCTCATGTCGATGACTGTCTTTTCCATTGTTGGTAACTTTATAAAGACACCACATTTCATATGTAGTTATATGTTATTGTGACTGCAAAATTTACTCATTGTCCAAACAATTACAACTGATAGTAAATGTAATACAGAAATAAAGAATAGAATCAACCGATTTATGGCCAGTGTCTGCAGGTGGAACAGACACAGGAACATGTTCTGCAATATTGTTTTCTCTTGGGGGAGCTGAGAAGCAACATGTGGCAACTATTTATGGAGTAACCCATTTCCAGCAAGTTGGAAATGTTACTGCTAACTAACCAACACAAACATTAACCCTTAGAGGTCCAGACACCATGCTATGGAGGATACGAATTTACAAATGTCACATAGAGTGGTGTTAGGTAGTCTAAGAGTTAAACAGTTATAATAAATTTATACTCCAGTCCACTCTTATTAACTTAACCTCAGTTTATTTGTTATTTCTGGCTTGATATGTGGACATAGCTGTTTTTCACTTTAGTTTGAAATGAAAATCGTAGCATATCCTTTACAGGACGTAGCCATCAACCACAGTAAATGAGTTGTTGATTTTCTAGGCATCAATTATATGTTCAGTAGTTTGCCATTGCTTTCTGAACGGTGAAGTCTATTTTACTTTGTAAAATCCCACGAAACGAATTTGCTTCCACACTTGCCCACCGCAGGTTTTAATAAGGTGAAATAAGTACACTAGGGTTTGTGATCGAGCTCACCACCGCTTGAGCTATAAACACTTTAGTTTAGTTGTGGTAAAAAACACAAAAAAAGATTTAACTGAATTTTAAAATGTAATTTCAACTTGAAATTAGGATATTTTGGTATAAAGGTTTTTGAATTACCCCCAAAAAACCCTAACACTGTATACTCAAATATACCTCGAGGTATAAAAAAGAGTTCCTTTACTTTTTTAAAACTTGGTTTTTTCCTTGGCCTACTAAGAGAATTCAGACAAGCAAAGCGGTTTGCAGCCCCAAGAAAAGAAACTTGGCCGATAACACTGAGCTCCGGAGGAAGCTGTACGGAGGGACGGAGTCATTAAAAGCAACAGAAAAATTCATGATAAAAGTTGGTTCATCAGTCTAGGCCGGGATCGTGAAATAGAGAGACAAGCAAAACAAACACTAAAACTCTAATAAACAAAACCTGACAAAAGAAATCTTCCACAAAATAAAACACTAAGTTACTTACCAGAACCAGTATCAAATCTAAACTCCAAATGTTGATCCTTGATAATGACAGCAATGAAGTCATGTTTTCCATCCTGTCTTTGAGAATTGTAGAGAACAATACCATCATCTAGAGATTTCGGTTTAAACAGAAGTCGGACACTTACTGATAGAAGTCCATCTTTGATTGTTGGGTACGAGATGAAGGAAGTTTTGTTAAACTCAGGGTCAGCCACTCGGATACCTTGTCAAGATAAATACAAAATGGCAACATTTTAAACATGGTTTTATTCAGAGATATCTTCGTTTTTTCTATTTCTATCTGATCCTGTTTTACATTACACTGAGGAGTATGTTTAATCGTGAGCCACAGGAACCATCAGTATGCATACTCTTCGATATCTGTTGGGGAGACTGAGCACCTATGGGTCTGCCCAGAGTGCAATGACATCAGTTTAGTAACCAATAACCTTACATCGTCAGAATAAGAAGAGATTTCTAGAACAGGTTTTTGTGTGCGCTTCATAAACAGTGTCTTTCACATCCTCGGTTATCTCTGAGGTTCACCATTTGCGTGGACAACCTTTTGCATCCACTGTATCGAAGTAACATTGTTCTGTGAGGTATACTACCTGTTGGTAATCTGCGTATGTGGCCGAAGCATTTAATTTGTTGTTTCTTAATGAAGTTCAGTACTGATGTTGTACACACGTTTTACCTAATGTCTTACCAAGCCTGGTGTTGTAAAGTCTACAAGACCTGCCATTCTGACATTGTGCATGCCGACAGACCTGGTATTGTTCAACTTGAACAATCTTTTTAGCATCAGCACTAAGATTGATATCATGAACAATCTCTTTAGCATCAGCACTAAGATTGATATCATGAACAATCTCTTTAGCATCAGCACTAAGATTGATATCATGAACAATCTCTTTAGCATCAACACTTTTATATCATGAACAATCTCTTTAGCATCCGATTGATATCAGACAACTTTATCAGCACTAGATTGATATCATGAACAATCTCTTTAGCATCAGCAATAAGATTGATATCCTTGTCTTTCATCATATTATTTCTGTTCAAACTGCACTCATCATGTTTTAACATATTGAAAAAATGAAAATCGTGGCATATCCTAAAGGACGTAGCCATCAACCACAGTCATTGATTTTCTAGGCCCCACTTACACGTTCAGTAGTTTGCCATTGCTTTCTGAACGGTGAGGTCTATTTTACCTTTGTAAAAATCCCACGGAAACGAATTTGCTTCCAAACTTGTCCGCCGCAGAGTTTGAGCCAGGTACGCTTGGGCTCGTGATCGAGCTCACTATCGCTTGAGCTACAGACGCTCACAGAGGTGTTTAATATATTACCATAATCATAAAGTGAGATAAGCAAGTATTTGAGTAGCTTGCACACAAGTCACCTAATATTAAGGACATGGGTTTGAGCATTTGTAAAATCAGTGTGTTTTTAATGGAGATAAAATAGAGAGAGAAATAACCTAACAAGCACACTCTGCCATGACAGCACAGACTAGCAGTCTTTATTATTCAGTCTGAAAATGCAAATAGTAGTTCATAAGTATGGTTCCAACTTCACTGCAACGGGTCACCCCATAATTGCTCCGTTTCTGTGCCAATGAAAATCACACAAAATGCTAACAACTGTAAAATGTTTCATGTGTGAACTAATTCCAGAATGAAACAGACGTCATCGCCACAAAAAGCAACCTGCACCGCTTAAAATGCATGTGGCCGTCGCTAATGTAGCAACACAAAACTGTTCATCAATTGAATTGCAATTCTTGTCGAAGGGAACATCAATCATGACAAAATCCAGCTTTTTGCACCCGCAATATAACTGCATATGGCAGATTGAGTTTGTTCGTCATAACCACTGTCCGCCATTTTATGAATACACACAACAAACGCACGGTTGACACAACAAAATACATTCCATGTAACATTCATAGCTCACAGCGTTGCTCAAGCAATAACTCAGTAGCTCGGCAAACGAAACCGGAAAATACCTGACCAAACATGGCAGAAATGCGCTAGCAAAGTCATGTTCAGAATCAAACAGTTCACGATCAAGAATCAAAACAAAATGCAAATAGTAATTCTCCTATTATAATGAACAAAAAATAGGACAAATTCAGGAGAAGCGATAAATCAGAGAAATGTTTAGTCAACCACTAGTAACAACTGTTATAAGAAGGAGAAGATGGAGATATGTTGGACATACCTTGAGAAGAAATTTCTGGACAACCACTAGTAACAACTGTTATAAGAAGGAGAGATGGAGATATGTTGGACATACCTTGAGAAGAAATCTCTGGTCAATCACTAGTAACAACTGTTATAAGAAGGAGATTTATAGATTGGTCAAAACACTGTTATGAAGAAATGATACCAAAGATCAAGAATACCATATCAGGTTTTGTAATTGAAGCCAAATGGTTCAAGAAAGAGAGGATGCCCTAGGTAAACCCTAAAATTAAATTTGCTGAGAGAGGCAAAAAATATGGACTCAATTCCATGGAAGAGACTGAATGAGTTGTTCAGGACAGAGTGGTATGGAGAAATTACTTGCAGGCCCTATATAACAATACAAGAGAAATATATATATATAATTCTCCTATTGAGAGCATCCTACAAGAACAGCTGCTGCTTTCAATCAAAGTCTTACTTTGCAAGCATCCTTCTCCTGCATAGCCAAACGGACAGATACAAGCAAATCCAGAGACAGCTGGCAAGTTGTAACATCTTCCTTGGGCACCACAAGCACCTGCAATAACAAACAAGAAATTAATAAACAATTCAAGTTAGAGACAACTGGTTTCTGCGTGTGTCAGGTAATAATCTATTAGACTTAGCCTTTATTTTTGTACCTGGGTAAAAAGAGATCTCTGTGGCATAGAGGTTAGGTGCTCAACTCTTGTTAAAAAGGCACATGGTTCACCACCTCATGGCAATTTCAAACAAACAAAACGTATAAAAGAATCAAATAATAGCTGGATGAAGAGAAAGAGAGAGAGAGACAGTCACAGAAGTGGTTAAGAGGTCACTATACCTTGGTAGCATCTTTCTCCGATCAGCTCACATCTTTCACCTGTTAATCCCCGAGGGCAGTCACAGACAAATCCAAACCTGGTGTTGTACGGTCTACAAGATCCACCATTCTGACATTGTGCATCCCGACAGACCTGGTATTGCTCAACTTGAACAATCTCTCTAGCATCAGCACCAAGATTGATATCAACACCCTTGATCTTCAACTGACTGACACCACCTGTTGTCAATGAGACAAATCATTACATTTTCTTCTTAACAAACTTTAGTATTTCTTATTTTAGTTCAGTCAACTGTGATACACAAAAATTAAACCCAAACATTGGCGAAGGGTGATACTTTTCGGACACCGATCATCCTACTCGAGTAAGATGATGTAGAAGTGGCAAGCCCATCCATCCTACAGTTCTAGGTAAAGCTACTCTAGTAAAAAAAAAGTGTAGCAAGAAATATAAGTGCTGGCCTAGGCACCCATAGGCGCATAACTGGCACAACGCACAATCACTTTAATAAGGTTTAATAAGTGGTCAATATGGAGCGTTTGCAGAAGAAGAAGATACAAAAAATTAAACAACTAAAAACAGTATGGAATGGAACTGATAAAAAAACAAAGTTCAGAATACTAAGAGCATGCATATTCCCAGTGGCAATGTATGGGTGTGAAGCATGGACATTTAACAAGACAGTGAATAAATATATATATATATATATATATGCTATTGAGTATCAAAACCTGACGTAACAGGTTGCCCAATAAGACACACATTTGTATAGATAGGCTACTGGTAAAAACAAATAAAGGAACCCTTTTTCATACCTCGAGGTATATTGGGAAATACGATGTTAGATCTGTATTTTTAATTGACAGTTGGCACATGATGGGTTATGTGGTCAACATCACTCTTGTCGCCTTTTACTTCCCAGAGATTTTTCTGGTACCTATTTAAGGCCAGGTCAACCTGAGAGTCGTTATGGTCAGAAAAATATTCAGGTGGAAATGAACCCAGACCACTAGCTTAAGAAGCAAATTCACTAACAACAACTGTGTACTCCTGGTTCAGATGTTAAACATGTAAGAACAAAGTACTTTAGTTTCACAAAATACATAAACAGTGACGATACACGGCAACATTTCCACCGAATTGCATTTATCAAGCAAATGATACAACAGGAGTGACGAATTTCAAAGAACACTACATATGGACGACTACATATGGAGACATTCAAACGTATCTCCCACTTTTTTAACTATTAGTATGCATACTCTTCGATATCTGTTGGGGGAGACTGAGGACCTATGGGTCTGCCCGGAGTGCAATGACGTCAGTTTAGTAACCAATAACTCCCACTTTTTATTTACTAGGGTATTGGTAAGATGTTAGAAATATAAAATCCATGTTCTGTAGGACAATATTTATTGAGCTATTCTGTTATATGGTGTCCGATCTTATTTGTCATAGGGAACTCCATCAGAGCTGACTCAATAATAATAATTCCTCTTGTACCATTATAGGTTACATAGGGCCTGCAAGAAATTTCTCATACCGCTCTATCCTGGACATCTCGCTCAATCTCTTCTATGGAATTGAGACCGACATTTCTTGCCTCTCTCAGCAAAGTTCATTTCATGGTCTCCCTAGTGCAGTGGTTCTCAACCTTCCTAATGCCACAACCCTTTAATACAGTTCCTCATGTTGTGGTGACACCCAACCATAAAATTATTTTGCTACTGTTATGAATCGTAATGTAAATATCTGATATGCAGGATATATTTTCATTGTTACAAATTGAACATAATTAAAGCTGAGGGATTAGTCACAAAAACAATATGTAATTATATATTGTGAAATATTTATTTCTAATTATGATAAATATGTGTTTTCTGACGGTCTTAGGCGACCGCAGTGAAATTGTCATTTGACCCCCAAAGGGATCGCAGCCCACAGATTGAGAGCCACTGCACCAGGGCATCTGTTCTTTCTTGAACACTTTGCCTCCCACTTCAATGTCTGCTTTCGTATTCTTTGATCATTTCTTCTCAAGGTATGTCCAACATATCTTCATCTTCTCCCTCTTATAACAGTTGTTACTAGTGGTTGACCAGACATTTCTCTGATTTCATCACTTCTCCTGAATTTGTTCCATTTTATGTTCATTATTTTTGGAGACATCTATTTTCAAATGCATTCAACTTGCTTTCTATATCTTTAGTCATTTTCCAACTCTGCTGGCATATGTTAGGATTGATACAACAACTCGCGCATATGTTAGGATTGATACAACAACTCTCGCTGGCATATATTAGGATTGATACAACAACTCTCGCTGGAATATGTTAGGGTTGATACAACATTGGAATTGAAAATTTGTAAATTAGTTTTAATATTATATAACTTGCAGTTCTAAGCTGACTCAAGGTCCTGCATAAATTATTTATTCTAAATTCATTTTAAAAAATATAAAATTTAAAATAAATTTTAAAAACTGTTATTACTGTTTGTGTTACCACTTTTAGGGCAGTGTAGGACGGCAGGGACATGAGCCTGTGGAAATGGAATTTAACTCTTAGTGGACCAGGGCAAATGCCATTTGTTTTTAGAATTAAAAATGCCCTTATTGTGGCTCCTGATAAAAAAGAGTCCAACCTAAAGCCATGTATTGTGGTGTTTGGTCCACAAGGAGTTAATAGCCGTATGGCTAGTGCACTCATCATGAAACTATTCAGGTAAGGATTTTTTAAATTTTATACCCCGCAAGAAAAAAAAACATTGGCCTTACCTGGGGATTGAACACGGGTCTCCCTAATAGGAGCCCATGCTCTAATCCATTCAGCAAGATGCTTCTCATAGAAAAATATAAATTATGGAAAATTAAAAAGAGGACACAACGAAACATAAACCAAGCCAATATTAACACCAACTTACCAACAAATCCTGATGCAAACCGTGCGCTTGCTGGAATATTTCTTGGGTCAGGAACATTGCCAAGAAACAAAGGTTCCTGAAGGTCCAGCCCCTCAAAATCACCAGCCGACACACCGTAGTAGGGTGCTTCATCATTAACCAGTAAGGTACCTGATAAAAGTGTATTAATATTGTTAAGTTTTCTGAATATGGAAAATAAGAAAGACTGCAGTAAAACTATGTTATTTGTACATTGAACTGACTTCATAGCTTTTAGGGTAGACCATTAGATGTTGCTCAGTCTTCCATAACAGATGACACTTCTTCTTCGAACGCTCCATATCGACCACTTGTTAAAACACTTTTTGTGATGTGGATGTTAGCTGAGCCTAAGAGCAATTGTACATTGTGCCAGTTATGCCCCTATGAGTAGGCTAGCACATCCTATTTCTGCGACACTTATTATTTACTAGGGTAGCTTCCCTAGGCCCCACCTCTCACCTTCGAACACCCCATATTGGCCACTTGTTAATCACCCATTGGGATTTGTCTGTGGTATTAGCCTTAGAGCACTGTATGTTGGGTCAGTTCGCACCTGCAAGTAGGCCAGCACATCCGATTTCTCGACACTTTTATTTACTAGTGTAGCTTCCTAGTCCTACCTTCTTCTTTAGACTCCATATCAACCACTTGTTACCCACTCTTTGTGATTTGTATGTGATCTGAGCCTAATAAGCATTGTATGTTGGGCAATTGAGATCATAATGAGAGTTATACAGTGCTACATAGAACCAATACTGACATATGGATGCAGTCATGACAATTAACAAACAGAGGGACAATTGAGATCAGAAGAAAATTATACAGTGCTACATAGAACTTAATACTGACATAGGATGCAAGTCATGAATAAACAATCTCTGAGGGTCACAGAGATGTGGTTTTATAGAAGAATGATGAGAATTTCATGGATGTTAAAATGGACGTGATATGAAGATGTTGAATGAGGTCAAGACACAGAGAAGCATCATCAATATAAGAAAGAGGTAGCTAGATTTTCGATGTGATGGGAAGGAGGTTTAGAACATTAACAACTGGTAAATAGAGGAACAGACAGAGGAAGAAGAGAATATTTTGGATAGCCTGGCTTCATGGCACGGAAGCTCAACATCTGAGATGATAGCAAACATCAGAGCCAGATTGGGAGATCCATGATCGCCACCCATCGCAGTGCACCTTGATGATGATAGTTTATAAAAGAAATTAAAAGAAGGCTGAGCATTGCTTAGCAAAAACTAAATGAACTAACTAACCAATGGAAGGGAACTGACATAAGAACAAAAATTAAGTATTTAAGAGCCTGTAGTTTTTCCTTGGCAACATATAGTTGTGAGACATGGAACTGGTGAAAGGTTTATTCCCCATGTTAGTGAAGACAAATTTTACCATTCTTTCTGCTACGCTTGAGATGTACGGTGTGCCACTTGTTCAGTTCAAGTTGTTGAGAACCCCGTATCGTAGCAGCTCCAGAGCCCACGTCAAACCTGGCGTAAGAAATTGTGTTAGAGAAACAGGTTAGTTAATTTTTAGTCGTAAACTGCAATATTAATATTCTGTCTATCTATCTAACGTAACACATACATTAAAAAACAAAATTGAAGTTTTTGAAACAAGATGTTACAGAAAAGTTCTTAGAACATCCTGGACAGAGAAGAGAAGAAACAAATACATCCTACAAGACTTGCATATCGAGGAGCATTGGCTCATAAATAACATCAGACCAGCTAGATGAAATATTTTGGTCCCGTTTAACTCTTTCCAGGCGGAGTTATTTTCTCAATTTTTAAGCAGTTAATTCAAGGGAGGTAAAAAAAACAAAAAAAACCATACAAACAAACGATCCCAACTACTCGTCAACAAATAAACATATATATCTTTTTATATATGAAATTGAAGAAAACTGGACAACCTATTTCAGGTGACGGTCACGAAAGCGATTGCCACAGGCAAATACTCGAATAACTACAGAGCAGTGGCAGAGGCAATAAAAGCTGCGGCGAAATGATCCTAGAGAGAATAGGCACCACTCGCAACAAGGTCGTGATATTCACCGATGCTCTATCGGTCATCACGGCACTCAAAAGTGTTTGCAAAACAGAGCTGAATGAGCTCAAAGCGGCCCTCAATGAACAGAAGCGCTCACTTAAACGCACCGTCATTCAGTGGATACCATCACACTGTAACGTAAGGGGAAACGAAGCAGCCGACAAACTAGCCAAAGAAGGCGGCGACTACCTCAGACTGATCACGAGATCAGTTATGAGGAAGCCAAAACAACCATTGGCTCGCACTATAGAAACAAATGGACAAAAGACCATCCTCAGTACACCAACAGCAACGGATACTATGGTCTCTCTTGTAGTGAACAAGTTGTCATACTTCGCCTCCATACCGGCCACAACAAGCTCCGAGCCCACATGTTCCACAAATTTAAGATTGGCACAACTAGCCTGTGCCCCTGCAAAAGGCGGACATGACGGCAGAACACGTTCTGCAAGACTGTCAACGTTAGCAGGTATAACAAAAAAACATGGCCCCAAAACACAGAGCTTCGAGAAGTTACGGAGGAACAGAGTCCCTTAAAACCACGGTAAAATTCATGATAAAAATTGGTCCATCAGTCTAGGCCGGGAACGCAAGAGAGAGAGAGAATAATAAGGTTGAAAAGTAGTATAAGTAAAACAGTAGAAGTAAAACTAGAAAGACTTCTTATCTTTCTTTCTTTCTCGAATCCTGTATGCCTCACAGCGTCAGGTCAGGAAGAGATTTCTAAAACGGGCCTAGTATGCGCTTCGTAGATAGTCTCTTGTCGCCTCTGTTATCTCTGAGGTCCATCTTTTGCGTGGCGGCCTTTTGCTTTGTACCCATTGTATCCGAGCAGCATTGCTCTTTGGGGTGCACTGTCTGATGGTAATCTGCTTAGGTGACCGAACCATTTAATTTGTTGTTTCTTGATGAAGTCTAGTACTGATGTTGTACCCACTTTTTCCTGATGTCTTCATTTCTCAACCGGTCTCTTCTTGTTACACCCAGCATTCTGTGTAGACACTTCATCTCTGTTGTGACTAGTTTTCTTCTATCGTTTGTTGTCAGTGTCCAGGTTTGGCACTGGTACCATAATGTGGGGAGAAAGATTGTGTTGAACATTGCTCTTTTTGTGTTCATGGTGACGTGTTTGCATCTTAAAATTGACGCCATTTGCCCTATCATTTGATTTGCTTTGTTGCATCTGTGTTGAATTTCATTAGTTATTCTTCCATTTGCTGAAAAAATGCTCCCAGGTATGTGAAATCTTTTACTTGATTTAGTAGATGATTATCGATGGAGATGTTGATAGTGTTTTCCTCTCTGGCGAATGTCATTACTTCTGTTTTGTCGATGTTAATTCTCATGTTGTATTCGTTACATGCTAACTGGAGTCTGTTGATGTGTTGTTGTAGTTGTTCTTCTGTTGTTGATATGATTGCCTGATCGTCTGCAAAAAGAAATTCATTTAAGGGAATACTTCTTATAAGGGAAGCAACTCTATGGCGCAGTGTGCAGCTAATAGCGTGCAACAGACTTCCGCTGTGGCGCAGTGTGCAGTTTAAAGCGTGGAAAGAGTTAACGTCACAGTGGTTTGAAGACAATTGTAATGGAAGTCATGGTTTCTGAAGTACTAGGCAGGGGACATCCAAGACGAAGGTGGCAGCAGGACATCAAAGAAACCTTGAATATGACGCTGGAGGAGGGGCTGGAGAACTTGCAAGAGACATCAAGTTTTCAGGCAGGTGGTGATGAAAGCGACATTCTGCAAGGGTCATGCTACTACTTACTTGATCTCCTCTTCTTCTTCTTTGCGTTCGTTCTTTACGATCAATTTCAATCACTCTTTGTGATATGTTTGATCTTTGCCAAGAACGTGTATACGTTGCACATTGGTTTGGTAGGCAACTAAACGCATAGACTTCTACACATTTAGGACACATGCATCCGATTTCAGCCAAACCTCCTTAGTCGTCTCTTACAACATGTGTGGCAGGTAACAGTGGTTCTATTCTTTACACCTCAAATTTGGGCCCGGTAACCACTCGGGCGACTTACTTGATCTATCTGTCTATCTATATCCTCTCTGTGTACCGTTTGACACATAAGGCTGCCACAAGAGGTCTTCATTGCTGTCGTTCTGCCATCTTTCTATCAATTATTTCCCATATCAGAACACAATCTTTCAACTCTTTTACCGAAGTTCTTCCCCATGTTTCTTTTCGATATCCATGGCTTCTTTTCTCATCCGATGTCCATCGAAGAGCTGTTCAAGTCAATGTTCCCTACTGGCATACGACATACATGAACAATCCTCATTCACCTTCGTCTCTTAATGAAGTATTTAAATAATTATTCATATATTCTTCTAGTACCATTTTACATTACATAGGGCCTACAAACAATTTCTCCATACCATTCTATCCTCAGCTACAGTTCAATTTCTTCTATGGAGTTGAGACTGATAGTTCTTGTCTCTCTCTGAACAATTCATTTCAGGGTTTCTCTAGGGTGTCCTTTATTTCTTGAACCACTTGCCTCCCATTTCAATGCCTGCTTTGTGATTCTTTGATCATTTCTTCTCAGAGTATGCCCAACATATCTCCATCTTCTCTTTCTTATAACAGTTGTTACTAGTGGTTAACCAGGCATTTCTTCTCAGAGTATGCCCAACATATCTCCATCTTCTCCTTCTTATAATAGTTGTCACTAGTGGTTGACCAGACATTTCTTCTCAGAGTATGCCCAACATGTCTCCATCTTCTCCTTCTTATAACAGTTGTTACTAGTGGTTGACCAGACATTTCTTCTCAGAGTATGCCCAACATATCTCCATCTTCTCCTTCTTATAACAGTTGTTACTAGTAGTTAACCAGACATTTCTTCTCAAGGTATGCCCAACATATCTCCATCTTCTCCTTCTTATAACAGTTGTTACTAGTGGTTAACCAGACATTTCTTCTCAAGGTATGTCCAACATATCTCCATCTTCTCCTTCTTATAACAGTTGTTACTAGTGGTTAACCAGACATTTCTTCTCAAGGTGTACCCAACATATCTCCATCTTCTCCTTCTTATAACAGTTGTTACTAGTGGTTAACCAGATATTTCTCTGATTTCATCACTTCTCCCGAATTCGTCCATTTTATATTCATTATTTTTCGCAGAAATATATTTTCAAATGCATTCAACTTACTTTCTATATCTTTAGACATTTTTCAACTCTGCTGGCATATGTTAGGATTGATACAAGATTTGAATTGAAAATTCATAATTTAGTTTTAACTCTTTCTGTACCGTTATTTCCTCAGTTTTACACAGTTAATTCAAGGGAGGCAAAAAAAGCAGTTAAATAACTTTAAATATTATGACTACTCGTCAATAAAAAACATATATATAATTTATTATATACTAATTTTAAGAAAATTGGACAGCCTAATAGAATAACAAGGTTAAAAAGTAGTAGAAGTAAAATAATTGAAGTAAAACTAGAAAGAAAGACTTCTTATAAGGGAAGCAACTCTAATGGTGTAGTGTACAGTGATTGGCATTCAACAGAATTCTCCTGTGGCGCAGTGTGCGTTGGCATGGAAAAGGTTAATACTATATAACATGCAGCTCCATATTTTAATTAGACTTAACCCTTTTGCTGCTACATACTTTCTGAAGGCTGAGCTAAATATAGCTACTCTCTGTTTCTAGGTCACAAACGCGAATGTACACCTATAGCAGTGACAGTAGCAATGTATAACATGTTAACATGTCTTTAGCCCACAGAGAAGAGATAATAACAGACGTGTTAATGCATCTTTAGCAGTGAATGGGAAAACATATATATACGTCCTTAGCAGCTAAAGGGTTAAAAACTGATGTTGCTTTGACAATTCGTGGCCAAATTTCCAGTTCAATCAAAATTGCTAACTACATTTGTGAACTGCTCTATTATTTTTATTATTTTAGATTCCAGTGTGATATCTGCATTACTTGCCATAGGTGTCTTCATTATATTTGTTTTTTCATAGCTTATCTGCAGTCCAACTTTTGATGTTATAGATGACAAGTTGTATGTTTTTCTTTGCATATCTTGGTTGTTATTACTTAACAAGGCAATATCATCTGCAAAATACAAATCTTCTAGTTGACTATTTTCTATCTAATCGATGACAGTTTCGCCTCTGCAACATTTTCTCATCACTCTGTCAATGGTCACTCCAAACAATAGCGGAGATAGACTACAGCCTTGTTTTACTCCAATTTCAACCATAAACCAGTCGCTGTGTCCACCATCAGTGCGAACTACACACTGTGAGCCATCATAGAGGCTCTTAATAATGCTTATTTTGTCTGGTATTCCATAGCATCTCAGAACATTCTACAGGGAGATTCTGTGTAGACTATCAAAGGATTTTTAAAATTGATGAAATTTAGTATAAGTGGTTGTTGCTTCTTGATACGTTCCTCCAAGATTTGTTTTAGTGTCATTATTTGGTCTAAGCAGCTTCTACCATGTCTAAAACCAGCTTGTTCTTCTCTCAGGGTTGTGTCCACTGCTCCTTTGATTCTATTAACTCTTAGTGGACCAAGCGCCACGCTAAGTGGCGTTTGAAGTGGACGCGTTTTACATTCCGCCACGCTAAGTGGCGTTTGGTTATCAAACGTGAAAGCGCTTGTAAAACGTGACTTTTGCCCTGGTCCACTAAGAGTTAAGAATGATTTTGCGAAAAGTCTTGGTCATTGCTGATAATAGGGTGATCCCTCTCCAGTTGATCCCAATCTTTGAGATCACCTTTTTTGAGGGATCTTAACGATCATTCCCTTTTTCCATTGATCTGGGACAGTTTCTTCCCATACTTTATTAAATGGTTCTTGCACCTGGCAAATAGCTGTCATTTTAAGCATTTCTGCAGTAAAGTTGTCATCCCCTGCTGCCCTATTGTTTATCAGGGAACGGAATGTCTCCTTGATCTCAGCGGCTTTTATCAATTTTTCGTGAACTAATAGAGAGTTGTTTCTTGTCACTTATTTATTAATTGTATTAATTACACAATGGCATTCACTGAAACAACAGACCTGAACTCTGGATATTGTTCTTGCAATCCAAAACAAACAAAATCTCCAGAGGCTGTCTGGAATTGACCATTGTACAACAGCAGACCATCAGTAGTTTCCGGTCGGAAGGAAAGAAGAATATCTAGGTCAATGTATTCTTGTCGTAAAGGCTCGTACTGCACGTAAGAAACTGGATTTTGTTGAAAGTATGGAACAAATGCTGTGGGAGAGAGTAAAACAAGATTAAAATAATTCAGAACAAATTATAAACAACAAGAACATAAACAAATGAAAAGTTATCCGTTATATATGACAACTATCATTATAGCACTCCGGACATGCCTATAGATGCTCTGATCTCCACCTCAACAAATTCAGCAGCAGACTCCAACTTGCCAGCTCAATGCTGATTTTTCCAAATATCCCTGATCTAAGTGTAGGTGAGACCAAGTCCCAAGTCCTATCGGAGACGGACGATAAAACGTAGGTTCAGTGTTCAATTTGAGAACGTAATTGATCCTTGGCAGTTAAAAATCTAGAAGAACAGGCTGGAAAACCGCTTCCCAGGCAATATTCATTATAACAGATTTTTAACAAATTCCTACAAAAATATCTTCACTTTCTTCAAAATTACATCGGACACCTCGCAGGTGCTACAGAGTTTGTGCACTGCAGCTGAGATCTTCCTGTGTAAGAAAGAGACCGGAGCACACATGGTTACTCACCAAAGTGCAATGATGATGGTCCTATCAATCAATCAATCCATCAATCAATCATTCAATGATTAATCAATATTTGTACATATTTAGTAAGTTGTTCTTTTCGGGATATGCCAATCAATCTGGAATTAACAACTATGAAACTCCTCTGTTTGGAAAGACTCTCAATGCTTTAAGAATGCCATTTTGGACCGCTGCAGTTCCCTCTGATATCGTGCCAGCCAATCTATCAGCTTGTTCATTATCCCTGACTCCATCCTGCAACAATCAGTTCAATTAATTACTAACCTCTCTACTCTCTACAAAGAAAATCTCTTACTGCGATGCGCACTAAGTTGTATACTGCTATTTGTGACAACCACTTGCGACTACATACAGGAATAATTCTCTGGGCCTTCTCTGCAAGCTCATGTGGCAGAATGGTCCAGGAAGCCAGTGGTGCATTTCGTGTGACAACAAGCAGCATGACAATGCTAATACACTACGCTGGCTGGAATCACAAGACTACACTCATGTGTTCATTCTGAGTGATTCATTGAGTATGATCCGAAAGGTGGAGGCTGGTTCGGTGCGCAGGCAATGGACTGAATCACTACAAGCATTAACAATTTGCAGACTTACACTTCCGGGGCACATGGGTGTTGTTGACAATGGGAGAGTGGGCATGCTGGCTGGCCATGCCACCATATCAGTGGGCATGCCAATGGATAGAGCTGATATTTTGAACTCCCTCATAGAGTATGGCCGCAAAGAAGATTTTCATTTAAACCAATCCAGATCAACTACTAGATTGCAGGAGCTGGGTTTGAAGATTGGAGTGGCCAGAAAAGAGCATCATAACAGGTATATGAGTAGGCTCATCAATCAAAATCGAACTGGTACGGTCAGTCGCTGGACACTGTTGGAGATATTGTGAAGCAGATCAGAGCACCTATGGACATGTCCGAAGTGCAATGAAGATATTCCAAACGCGAAATAATTTCATCTTTTCTTTTTGTCAATCTCTGGTCATGCACTTAATCCACTGTTTACCATAAACTGGGCAGTCAGCTTCAGGTCTGTTAGATTTCCATAAAGATTAGTTATCAGGTTGCATGAGTATGATCACATGTTGCTTCACAGTTCATCCAGGAGAGGACAGTCTTGGCATGAGTGTGATCACATGTTGTTTCACAGTTCATCCAGGAGAGGACAGTCTTGGCATGAGTGTGATCACATGTTGCTTCACAGTTCATCCAGGAGAGGACAGTCTTGACATGAGTGTGATCACAGTTGCTTCACACTTCATCCAGGAGAGACAGTCTTGTAGAGACTTCATTAAAAATCTTCTTTATTGAGTCACAATTAACAAATGCATTAACTTAACCACCAACAACAAGCACCACCGGATATCTGGAAACTCCAAACTGGTTTGATGCAAGACAGTTGTATGTACCACCATCCTCTGGTCTGACTTTGGGGATGTACAAACCACCATCTTCTAGCACTGAGTGATCACTGTAAAATAATAAACATATTTCTAGAGACACATATATCAGGGAAACTTTCATTTCCCATTTTCTTAAATGATAGTGTCTTAGTGATAATGGACATATATGAAGCTTCATTCCCAATTAATGATAGTGTCTAATAGGGTGATAATGAGGTTGTAACTTCAGCAGTAGTGAGCTTGATTACAACTTAAGAGCACCTGGTTTAAACTTTGCGGTGGGCACATTTGGAAGCAAATTCGTTCCTTGGATTTTTACAAACTGTAAAATAGACCTCACCATTCAGAAAGCAATGGAAAACTACTGCATGTATAAGTGGTGCATAGAAAATCAATGACTCATTTTCTGTGGTTGATGGCTAAGTCTTGTAAAGGATATGCCACGATTTGTATTTTTGAATCGGGTGATATGAGCCTGACATTTTGCTCGGATGCTTGATAAATAGATCTAGAAACATTTGATGTGTGATGAGAGGACGGGGTGGACGATCAGTTGTTGGAAAGAATTAATGCTTTAAAGACACTTCTAAAATGTCTCTAAAATGCTTCGATACAGACACCATGTGTTGGGAATCCTTCACACAAGATCGCCAAATGTGATGCTGTAATAACATGAGAGGAACTCGCATTTCTAAGAATCATGCAAAATCGCCAAATTTGGCGCCGTAACAACACAAGATGAACTTGCAATGGTGAGAATCACAGTGCTTTTTAGGTGCAAAGAAAGCGAGTTTATGTGAAAAGATAGAGCACACAACACCCACATGTTAACCCTTGATCATGTATGCCCCACCTGTGGTAGGGGATTGTAGATGAGGACTGGAATGTACAGTCACCTCCGCATACACCAAAGAGATGAAGCTGCACATGTCTGAGACTGTTGTCATCATCGCTTGTGATGGAATGTTATTATTCTTAGGATCTAATGATCTAATGATGAAGAGTTGACTTCATTGCCACTGTTTATCCTTCATCTGGTTCAGTCTCTCTCTGCAGAAAAAGCACAGCACCTGCCAAAAGTAACGCACAATTATGAATTTTGTAGCTCCTGCGCTTGTGTTTGCCGGGCTCTCAAGGGAGCAAAGAATAATAACACTGAGAGGCGAATGAGGTAGGGCATTAAGGAAGCTACCTAGTACATAAAAGCGTAGCAGAAGCCGGATGTGGTGGCCTACTTGTAGGTGCATAACTGGCACAATGTACAATTGCTCTTAGGCTCAGATCATATACAAATCACAAAAAGTGGTTAACAAGTGATCGATATGAAGCATAAGAAGAATGTAGCTCCTGTAATAATCCTAAGGAGCTTAAGCTTTTCCTTGCCAATAGAATGTGCACCAATAGAATGTGCATCAATAGAATGTGCAGTCATGTTCCCTCAGCGACCCATGTTCAGCATGTCACGTCTCCTGTAATGCTGCGATGTCTCTTCAGCTCATTGTTAATAACTGCAGTTCTCCTAATGTCGTTTATCTGTGTGAGATCTTCTGACAGGCCATGACACATTCTTCTTATGTTCCAGCTAGCTAAGCCAAAGACTGGAGCCTTCTTGATTTTATTATTATTGTTTGGTGCGGTACGTACAGTCAACTTATCAGGTAATACCTTGAGCTCCAAGCACCCATTGAAGCAGGTGAACTGTGGGCAGGACAACATCTTATGGTCCGGGGACTGCCGGTTTAAGCGGGTGGTAACTGAGGCAATAATCATGATGAGTTCTGCCATAGTCGAAGACAATCCGTGGCGTCTGATATTCTACGGAGCTGGACATAAAACCCATTCTACTTATTCTTCTTCAAACACTCCATATCGACCACTTGTTAACCAGTCTTTGTGATTTGTTTGTGATCTGAGCCTAAGAGCGATTGTATGTTGTAGTTGTGCGCCTACAAGTAGGCCATCATATCAGATTTATGCAACGCTTTTTATTTACTAGGGTAGCTTTCCTAGGTCCCTACCTCAGTCGCCATTTATGGCATGCCTTGAAGGTCGCAGTGTTACTACTCTTTGCTTCCCTTGCGAGCCCCGACAACACACGAGCGCTTGAAACTCATAACTATTGTCCTCCATGTTGAGTTGGTCAACAAGGTCCACCACAAAGTGACCTGTCCGTGATGCAAGCCTGGGCAATGTTTATGAAGTAGAAGCTTTGTCCATGCTTCAACTACCTTCTCTTGACTTTGCTGATAGAATCCTGCAGAGTGCAAGCACAATGTCTGGATACTAACAATATTCTACAAACAATACATATGATTAAAAAGAGAACATACTATGGTAAATCTCCGCTTTCCTTAATCCAGGAAATTCTTGGGTCAGGTGAGCCAGAAGTATCACATCTGAGCTGTGCTGGTGTACCTAAAGCTGCTGTCGTATAATCTTGTTGGACTGAGAATTGAGGTCGACCTGGAAGAAAATAATAAGTGGTTACTTAAATAACTGCTGTACAATATCAAGAACACCTTATTTGAATTACATTGAGAAACAAAGAATGAAGTAGTTTGGCCCCTTGATAAGAATGCATCCAAACTTCACTGTATACAGAGTCTTCTACAACAGAACATCAAGAAAGAAGGCAAGAGGAAGACCATGAAAAGATGGTTAGATGGAATAGCAGAATCCTGTCAAAAGCAAAAATTTCATGAAATGCGATGAATGCAAAAAGTTACCAACAACACCAGAAAAGACAGAGCCACCAACATCAGCATAAGAAAGAAAGTTGAGACATAATCTTGCTTGAATTACATTGAGAAACCAAGAGTGAAGTGGTTTGGTCACTTAATAAGAATGCAACCAAACTCCACAGTATACAGAGTCTTCTACAATAGAACATCAGGAAAGAATGCAAGAGGTAGACCATGAAAAAGATGGTTAGATCATATAGCAGTGGAACCCCATTTCAGACCTCAAGGTATATTGGGTAATTCGGTGTTACGCCCATATTTTTCATTGACCGTCAGCACATGATAGTTGATGTGGTCAACATAAAGCTGGCCGCCTTGATTTCCCAGTGCCTTTCCTGGTACTCAATTGAGGCTGGGTCGGTCTGTGAGATGTTACCGGTTTGAAAATATTCTCAGCTCACTATGAAATTGAACCTGGACCACTAGACTAAGTAGCGAGCTAGATGGCATAACAAAATCCTGTCAAAAAAACACAAAAGACTATCGCCCAATTCACTAAAGCAATAGATAAACCACGACACTGAGCAACAACTCGGTAACAATGAGATGGCAAAAGAAGAAGAAGAATATCTAACACTAATGCTACTAAACCTTGTTACAGCTTTCAGATGGCTAGGTTAGATTTACTTTTCAATATAAATGAAACTATGTGCATGGCTGATGGCTATGTTGCACATAATTTGAACTTTAATTTGAAATTATCGAGAAAACTTAAGCCTATAGGAAACTGTAGCGACTGGTAACATAAGGTGGACAAGCTCAAATATTCTTGGAAATCAGATCCCTCAGGTCACATGATCTACACTTTCCAGTATTGTTAGATAAAGATGAATTCATTTAACAAACAACGTAACATGTCAAAGCTCAGTTACATTCTGTCACAAATTAAAGTTAACAATAAAGAATACCAGTATTATTAATAATTTGCTTAACAAATAACCATGGTCTCATAGAATTGCGTTTAGAAAGACGAAACAAAACTGTCATTACTGCCTGTGTAATATTGCTTTTTAGGGTGGTGTAATCATCATCAAGGTGTGTATCCTTTATAGGACGTTGCTCTCTTTGCAGCAAATCTGAAATTCACTCTGTCGCTTGCCAGTTCACCCACTTCATCGATGGTCATGTTCATGGTTTCTTTAATATCTTGTAGCCATCTTCTTCTTGGTCTGCCTCTGCGTCCTGGGACCCTGCCCAGGGTGGTGTAAGATGTGTAATATTGTTTTTTAGGGTCGTGTAAGACAAGGGGAACATGAGCCTGAAGAAGTTAAAGTGGTCGCATGGCTAGGGCAGCCACAGCAAAACTGTTCAAGTTAGGAATGTTTCTTTGTGCGGCATAAAAATACTCTTTAACCTTACCGGGGATCAAACCCGAGTCTCCCAAATAGGAACCCAGGCTATAATCCCTTCAACTAGACGCCCTTCAGAATTGTATAAATTTGCAATAAAGCTTACAGTGTTCTATCAAACGTATATAAAAGTTAGTGCATGTCAATATGGAATTTCTTAACTGTGCAACTCAGCCTTAGTTAGCATCAGCTCCGGTCAGACTCAATCTTAGCGGTATTCATAACTTTGGATAAAACTGACTCAAACATACCTTGGACTACAAGCTCAAATCTTGACTGAACAGTTCCTGTAGTGTTGGTAGCAGTACACTGGTATGTACCAGCATCTTCTCCTCGAACTTCAGGTATGATCAGAATACCTGCACCAACAATAGCTACTTGAGGTACAGAACCCTAAGAACTATCTGAAACTTACCTTGGACTACAAGCTCAACTCTTGACTGAACAGTTCCTGCAATGTTAGTAGCAGTACACTGGTATGTACCAGCATCTTCTCCTCGAACTTCAGGTATGATGAGAATACCTGCACCAACAATAGCTGATTGAGGTAGAGGACCTTCTAGTTTTGTCCAGGTGACTGTCGGTATATTGGTACCTATATTCAATACAAATGAAACTTCTTGAACTTGTTTTATTTTACATGAGAGTGAGAGAGATATAAAGGGTGGAGACAGAGAAAAGGAAAGGTGAGAGAAAGAAAAGGGAGTGGGAGAGAGAGAAAATGGAATTAGAGAAAAGGGAGAGGGAGAGAGCAAAATGGTGTTAGAGAGAGAGAGAGAAAAGGGTCAGAGAGAGAGAAAAGGGATTAGGAGAGGAAAGGAAGTGAGAGAGAGAGAGAAAGAGTAAGGGAGAGAAGAAGAGAGAGACAAAGAGAGAGACAGACAGAGAGAGAGAGAGAGACAGAGAGACCAAGAGAGAGAGAGAGAAGCATGTAATTGTTGAATGACTACAGTAGAGAATATAAAACAAGAAACAATACAAGCACAAAAGACAGACAGAAGAAAAAGGATGGAGAAACAGAGAGAGAGAGAGAAAGAGAGAAAAGTATACAAGTAATAGAGACAATAAATCCCATCTGGTTTGTGAGAAAGAAGACAAAATATTGGAGAAAACGAAAAGAAAGGCAGAGAAAGAAAGAAAAGTAAGAAACTGAGAAGGCAAAATAATGGAGAAAAAGATAGACGGAGAGACAAGTAAAAGAAAAGTAAGCAAGTGAGAAGACAAAAATGAAGAACAAATAAGAGGTAAAGAGACTAAAAGAAGTGAAACTGAGAGACAAAATAATGGAGAAAAAGATAGACGGAGAGACAAGTAAAAGAAAAGTAAGCAAGTGAGAAGACAAAATAATGGAGAAAAAGATAGACGGAGAGACAAGTAAAAGAAAAGTAAGCAAGTGAGAAGACAAAATAATGGAGAAAAAGATAGACGGAGAGACAAGTAAAAGAAAAGTAAGCAAGTGAGAAGACAAAAATGAAGAACTTGACAATACAGAAGTGTAAATTTGAGACTAAAACAAGGTGACAGGTCTTCTTCTGTATTTGCCAGCTATAAATTCAGGCGTAGTCAAGACGCCTTGTAAGGCACTTCTGAATGATGTTTTGCGTGAAGGCCTGCTTTTCATACTATGAGTGTCCACCCCTTCTCCCACGCCATACAGGTGTGATAACATTACCTGTAACAACACATTCCAACAGATAACACTACCTGTAAAACACATTCAACAGATAACACTACCTGTAACAACACATTCCAACAGATAACACTACCTGTAACAACACATTCCAACAGATAACATTACCTGTAAAAACATTCCAACAGATAACACTACTGTAACAACACATTCCAACAGATAACCTACCTGTAACAACCATTCAACAGATACACTACCTGTAACAACACATTCCAACAGATAAAATTACCTGTAACAACACACTCCAGCTCGACACGGTCACCAACATTAACTCTCTGGACACCTGGACCGTTTGTGACGTAAGGATCTAGTATTGGGAAAAGAGACAAATAAAATGTTATAATCAAATATTGAATCAATAATATTATAGAATAAAAACCACCTGTGTGTTGTCAGGGCCCCCAAAGGGAGCAAGGAAGTAACACTGCAACCTACAAGGCATGTCGTAAGAGGCGACTGAGGTAGGGAAGCTGCCCTAGTAAATAAAAAGCATCACAAAAATCAGATGTTCTGGCCTACTTGTAAGTGCATAACTGGCACAACATACAATCGCTCTTAGGTTCAGATCACAAACAAATCACAAAGAGTGGTTAACAAGTGGTCGATATGGAGCATTCAAAGATGAACTAACTGAACTGCATTCTTCTTCTTCTTCTTCTTTGTGTTTGTTCTTATCAATAAAGTTAACCATTCTTTAGGATCTGTGTAGTTTGTGTTGAGAGCTTCAGTTGACAAGCCATTCTGCTTATACATTCAATCTTTGTCCCAGGTCATTCTGGGGTGAAAGGCAATGACAGAGCGGTTGCACTGGCAAGCAATGCGTGATCAAGAATGGGTCTTCTATGGACAAAAGTGACATCAACGCTCTAAGTGAGAACATACGCTCCAAAGATTTCAACGAAGAAGATAAAGGGTATTCTCTATCTCAGTTGCGCAAGTTATGTATACCGGTAAGTGCAGCAAGACAGGAACACCATGAGAGAAACCCAGTAGATACATCAATCAACACAGAACAGGAGTTGTTAGTCTAAACACACTGAAATACATGCTTGGGAGAAGATCGGAGTAATTATGGACATGTCTGTTGAAGATGATCCTCAAATGAACAATGGACTCCAGTAGATACATCAATCAACACAGAAGGGGAGTTGTTAGTCTAAACATACTGAAATACATGCTTGAAAGGAGATCAGAGCAATTACGGACATGTCCGTTGAAGATGATCCTCAAATGAACAATGGACTCCAGTAGATACATCAATCAACACAGAACGGGAGTTGTTAGTCTAAACACATTGAAATACATGCTTGGGAGGAGATCGGAGTAATTATGGACATGTCTGTTGAAGATGATCCTCAAATGAACAATGGACTCCAGTAGATACATCAATCAACACAGAACAGGAGTTGCTAGTCTAAACACATTGAAATACATGCTTGGGAGGAGATCGGAGTAATTATGGACATGTCTGAAGTGCAATGAAGATGATCCTCAAATGAACAATCAACCAGTATTTTCTATACAACATTATCATTTCATTATAGAAATATCTTAAAGAGTTATAGTAGAGTAGTTGCTAGTGAACTTGCTTTTTAGGCTAGTGGTCCCAGTTCAATTCCACAGTGGGTTAGGAATATTTTTCCGAATGAAACAGGTTTCAGGTTGACCCAGTCTCAATTGGGTACGAGGAAAAGAACTGAGATTTAAAGGTGGTCATCTTGAAGTTGACTATATCAACCATCATGTGAGAACAGCCCAAATAAATATACCAAGCTTAACACTGTATTACCCAATATACCAAGCTTAACACTTTATTACCCAATGAAACGTTTGTATTTGGTCGTCCATTTGTTTGTTTAAATTTGTCACTCCTGTTGTTCGTTTGCTTGATAAAGGCCTTATTGGTCGAAACGTTGCTGTATTTTGTCATTGTTTTGTAATTTGTAAAACTACAGCACTTTGTGATTACGTGTTTTGCCAATCAAATAGTTTTACTGCAGTCTCATCTATTTTGTGAATATTACCCAATATAAATCTAGGTATAGAATGGCTCATTTACTTTTTTTACTTTTCTATATATATCTTCTTCTTCTTCAACTTTCAACTACCAACATAGCACAGGTTGTCAACAAACTTCTTCCAGCTCTTCCTCTCTCTTGTGATCCCTTCTAGTTCTTTCCACATCTTGTCTATCCTTTTAATATCAGTCTACAGTTCTCTTCTCCAGGTATTTCAAGGCCTTCTCCTACTCCTCTTACTCTGTGGATTCCAAAAGCAATTTATATTTATATATTAACTGATTAGATAATGAATTGAAACACAGGCTGTGGCTGAACTAAATTGAGGTTCCATTTCCATAATTCAGGTGTATGTACAAATTCAGCTGCAGTTTTCTTAACATATTAACAGATTTTTATGAGTATTATACCATTTTGTTGGTAAATGAATTTTCTTTAAGATCGTTCTAAAACAAAGAAATAGTAGTACTCCCATGCTTATAGGAGCCAATCAGTTCAGATGAAAATGTTGAAATTATATCAGATTAATGACATTTGTCTGTATGTTGCCAGGGCTCACAAGGGACAAAGAATAGTAACATTGCAACCTACAAGCCAAAGTCGTAACAGGCAACTGAGGTAGAGGTCTAGGAAAGCTGCGCTAGTAAATAAAAAGCGTCACAGAATTTGGATGTGGTGGCCTACTTGTAGGTGCATAACTGGCAAAACGTATGATCACTCTAAAGCTCAGATCACATACAAATCATAAAAAGTGGTTTAACAAGTGGTCGATATGGAACGTTCAAAGAAGAAGAAGAAGAAGATTAATGAGATCAAATGAAAAGTGTACTCACCATCAACTGCAATAATACTGAAGTCAGTAGCAGTACCAGCATCATTAGTGGCTATACACAAATACCTGCCAGAATCACTAGGCTGTATGTTGTAAATTCTGAAAGCAAGGACAGAGAAACATTAGCATTCTTATACAGATTTCTAAATCACTTTCTATGATGGTCAATTTTGAGCAAATTTTGTTTGTTGAGCAAATATTTTTTTTTTTGATTTCCAAAGCACTTGAGCTGAAAGCTCTTCGGCTCGGTGTCATGACATCGTAACCCTTCGGTTCGGTGCCACGAACACCGTAAATCTGGGAATCTTGCTTTTCTGCCAGTCCGGGGAGTTGAACCCGCACTCACAGAGGACTTGTCACCCGTAGTCCAACGCGCTATGAGCACGCTGGGAAGACGGGCAAATTGAGCTAATAGATGGTAAACTAATAATAGATCAATAGACTAGAAGAAGGTACAGATTTTCTAACAGTACTTCACTTACTATGATGGTCAATGGGATGGTTTGAGCTAATAGATGGTAAACTAATAATAGATCAATAGACTAGCAGGAAGGCAACAAGACAGAATAGCAGATTTAGTGTGTGGAAGTTATGATGGTAAAATTAATCATACAAGCAAGCATAGCGCATGACTTGGCTGATTCCTCTCGTTGTGAAGCATAGAGCCTCAGCAGTTGTTTACCACTTTTCCCAGTCTCTGGCTGTTTTCTTTATGGTCTCCCAGGATAGTCGAGCAGCCTTCAGTTCCTCAAGAAGACTTTGTCTCCAGGTCTGTTTAGGACGTCTTCATTTTCATTTTCCTTGGTTCCACTCAAGTGCTTGACTAGTGGCACTCCTCTGTGTCTTCTATAGGGTGTGTCCAGCCCTTCTCCATTTTCCCCTCTTAACCTGGGTCATCATGGGTTCATGTCCTGTTCTTATCCCCAGGTCTGTGTTTGAAACTCTATCATACCATCTCAGTCTGAGAATCCAACAAAGACATCTGTTGACAAAGGTCTGAATCTTATTTGTATTTAACTTGGGGACTCGTCATGTTTCGAGCCATACAGCAACACAGATTTCACATTTGAGCTGAATATCTTGAGCTTTGTTTTAGTGGAGATGGCAGTAGATTTCCACACTGTGTATCTGCAGGATAGCAAAGACTTAGCATAGTACATGATGATGATGATTTTTGTACCAACTAAAATTCTGAAAAGTGAACTACATACGTTAAGACTCCATTTCTGATTTGATGCTGCAAGGGCAGAGATCCTCTATCCTTTTCCCAGCGTATAGCAGGTGGTGGATCACCTTGAACGTTGCATCTAATCTCCAGAGTGCTTCCAATCACTGCCTGGTTTTGTTTGGTTACAACTTCAGCAACAGGTGGAGCTGAGGAGATGATGTTTGCAGTTTGTTAGAGACATTATTACAATACAACTTAGATTTTATGTTTGGTTACAACTTCAGCAACAGGTGGAGCTGAGGAGATGATGTGTGCAGTTTGCTAGAGAAATTATTACAGTACAACTTAGATTTTATGTTTAGTTACAACTTCAGCAACAGGTGGAGCTGAGGAGATGATGTGTGCAGTTTGTTAGAGAAATTATTACAGTACAACTTAGATTTTGTGTTTGATTGGTAATTTGTTAATGAACTGATGCCACAACAGCACTATATGCAGATTCATAGGTGCTCAGTCTCCCCTAACAGATGTCAAAGGGGTACATACTGATGGTTCCTGTTGCTTGCTGGTTAAATACACTCCTCTCTCTGCTCCTCAATCATCCATCTCTACTTGTACAATGTGTAATTCTAAGCTAGTTAATCGCTGGATAGATTCCAAACACGTACAAACAATTTCGTACCATTTATTTATTTACATTACAATAACATTTTCACACATCACACTTGTTAGAGAAATTATTACAATATAACTTAGATTTTATGTTTGGTTACAACTTCAGCAACAGGTGGAGCTGAGGATGATCTAGTTTATCATCATATTGTTATTGCTATACGCTGGGAAAAGGATAGAGGATCTCTGCCCTTGCAGCATAATAATTTCGCTATTTATCAAGTTTCGCTATTTATCAAGTTTCGCTATTTACCAAGTTTTACTGCAGTCTTCCCCCTATTTGGATAGATTCCACGTCAATTTTAGTGTCCTCATTCAACAGTAGGTCGCCAAGAGACCAAAGAACATTGCAGTTATCCCTCGCTAGACAAGAAAATCTATCCTGACTTTTCACTACAATGCACAGATTTGTGTTTGATTGATTAAGTGTAGGTGCAGATTTAGTCTACAAGGTGTGTTCTGTGCCTGGCTCTGCATCCAGCAGAGTTAGAGTCGGATACTGTTTCAGTTTGGAACACCTTCATTGCCCTCCGGACTTCATGTCCATAAGTGCTCCGATCTCCTTTGCAATTTCTCCGACAATATTAAGCAACTAACCGTACAAATTTTAGATCTTGATTGATGAGTCCACTCATGTTCTTGTAGTGTTATTCTTTTCTGACCCCTTCAATGTCAGATCATCTTTCTTGGGAAGAGCAAACAGTGATTATTAGTAGCTTGCTGATGACCCATAGAACACACAAGCCAATCCCACCTTTCCGTGGTATAGACCAGGAAACTTTGACTGCAGGGTCAAAAGCTAATTGGGCTCTGGTTTGGCTAAGGTGTAATAAGAATAATCCCAGTCTGTATAATTAATCTTTGTAATCATTCAAAACAAGTTCAACAGCTTGCTCTGTTGTTATCCTTTTAAAGTGGCATTCTCCTGAATTTTCAACCTGCCTGTTCATCATGGAAAAAATTTACAAATTACGAGTACATAATTAAAACACAAAATTATCACACATCACACTCCGCCAACTTGCTAAAACCAACTAGTAACTTGTGCATTATGTTTGACATTACATTTCTACACAATTTATTTTCAATCACCAAAATATAACGATGGAGTCTTATGAGACTAAAATATTGAAATGGCAGGATTAGAGATATTTACATTCCAGAGCTATATATCAGGATCTTGAGTTCTAAGGGTTAAGTTATTCCTGTCACCTACACACAAACACATAGACAATCTGTTTTATAATTAAGATTAACGACTATACAAAGAACATGACAAAATTACTTTTCAAAATTATTAGATTAGGGTTTTTTGACCCAACAATTCACTAAGATAATTGAGAGCTAGCTAGTTTTGTTCTTAAAAACGCTCGTCTTTAGGGCTAGGCATTGAGGTCTATAAGAAATAACGCCAGAGTGGTTACCGGGGCCCAAATTGGGAGGTAAAGAATAGAACCACTGTTACCTGCTAGGCCTGTCGTAAGAGGCGACTAAGGAGGTTGGGGTGGGGCTGGCTACCCGACACCATAAAAAACACTAGATGGCTACAGAACGGAGAACGAACCAAGTAAACGCTGGCTGAAACCGGACACATCGCCGCAGGATAAGCACAAGAGCTCCAAATGGTGCTAAAGATGTGACATAAAACACACCAATGCTAAGGCTGCATGAATTGGATTTCCACATGAATGGAATTTATGGGGAGATCTGGTACATCGGTCTGGACGGTGATCGAGAGAGAGAGAGAGATAAGAAATAATGGTTTGTGGTTCGAATAGTGTGTTTGATCATTTATATTTTCTCCAAGCCCCTAATACTTGTGCACTGTCTATTTATTGGTTATATTCATTGGCTTCGGTTCTTCCCCTGGGGTTTCTTAAGACTCATTCTCTTGTTACACTCTCACAGATATAATATATTCTTCTCATATCGTTATACGTTATACAGAGCCTGCAAGTAATTTCTCTATACCGCTCTGTCCTGGGCAACTCACTCAATCTCTTCTATGGAATTGAGTCTGATATTTCTTGCCTCTCTCAGCAAAGTTGTTTCAGGTTTTCTCTAGGGAATCCTCTATTTCATGAACCCTTTGCCACTCACTTCAACACCTGCTTTGATATTCTTTGATCATTTCTTCTCAAGGTATACTCAATATATTTCCATCGTCTCTTTCTTATAACAGTTATTACTAGTGGTCAACCAGACATTTCTTCTCAGAGTACACTCAACATATCTCCATCTTCTCCTTCTTATAACAGTTATTACTAGGTTGACAGCTTTTGGAGTTTTCAGAAGGAAAAATTTCTTCTCAAGGTATACGCAATATATTTCCATCGTCTCTTTCTTATAACAGTTATTACTAGTGGTTGACCAGACATTTCTTTTCAAGGTATACGCAATATATTTCCATCGTCTCTTTCTTATAACAGTTATTACTAGTGGTTGACCAGACATTTCTTCTCAGAGTACACTCAACATATCTCCATCTTCTCCTTCTTATAACAATTGTTACTAGTGGTTGACCAGAACACACATACACTCATAGTTCATAGTTCATAAGTACAGGTCCAACTTCACTGCAACGGGTCACCCCATAATTGCTCCGTTCCTGTGCCAATGAAAATCACAAGAAATGCTAACAACTGTGAAATGTTTCCTGTGTGAACTAATTCCAGAATGAAACAGCTGCGTGCCGCCACAAAAAGTAATCTGCACCGCATAAAATGCATATGGTCATCGCTAATGTAGCAACACAAAACTGTTCATCACTTGAATTGCAACACATACACTACTACAAATGAATGGGAAAAAAAATGAAAATCGAAGCATTTCCTTTACAGGACTTCAGCATCAACTACAGTAAATGACACATCAATTTTCTAGGCACCACATATACATTCAGTAGTTTGCAATTGCTTTCTGAACGGTGGGGTCTATTTTTACCGTTAGTGGTAGGTCTAGTTTTGCCGTTAGTAAAAATCCACATCAAACAATTTTTCTTCCAAACTGTCAGCCTCAAAGTTGGAAACCAGATACGCTTGGGTTGTGATCGAGCCCCCTACCACTTAACTCTTTCCACGCGCAGTTATTTTCTCAATTTTTAAGCAGTTAATTCAAGGAAGTAAAAATAAATAGTTTTTTAAAAATTAAACGATCTAAACTACTCGTCAATAAATAAACATATATATATTATTATAAACTAAATTGAAGTAAACTGGAGAACCCAATAGAATAACAAGGTTGAAAAGTAGTATAAGTAAAACAGTAGAAGTAGAACTAGAAAGACTTCTTATAGGGAAGCAACTCTATGGCGCAGTGTGCGGCTCAGAGCGTGCAACGGACTTCTGCCGTGGCGCAGTGTGCAGCTTAAAGCGTTGAAAGAGTTAAGCTACAGATGTCCACAGATTATACAAATGAATAATAGTGTTTAACTTACCTAGGACAATAACATCAGCAAACCCTTCTGTCGAGCCACCAGCACTTGTTGCAACACATCTGTAACGTCCAGCATCTGCTCGGGTCACTTGTCGAATTTCTAGTACTCCATCTCTATCTCTGGCTTGAGGGGACAGTTGACCATCCAGTTTGGTCCACTCAATATTGAATGGTCCTTGACCACTAGGTTGACATCTCAGCTGAAGAGACTGACCAGATCTGGTACTGACTCTAGATGGTGTGATGGTTATCCTGGGTGTCACTGTGGTATATGAAGAAAAGGTATTACAAAGTGACAATTTACAATGAAAACACAAATTAGTATGTTGGTATGTGATCCCAGGTGACATAAGGCGTTAAACTTGGACAAGAAATCAGAAAATTTCTGTTGATGTGGGATGACATTTACAAATGTTTAACTCTTTCCACGCTTTAAGCCGCACAGTGCGCCACTGCGGAAGTCCGTTGCATGCTTTTAGCCGCACACTGCGCCATAGAGTTGCTTCCCTTATAAGAAGTCTTTCTAGTTCTAATTCTACTGTTTTACTTCTACTACTTTTCAACCTTGTTATTCTATTAGGTTGTCCAGTTTTCTTCAATTTAGTATATAATAATATATATATATGTTTATTTATTGTGAGTAGTTGGGATGATTTTGTTGTTGTTTTACCTCCCTTGAATTAACTGCTTAAAAATTGAGAAAATAACTCCACGTGGAAAGAGTTAATACATGGCCTCCAGTAACTTAAGGCTGTTCAACACAATCGAGAAATCAGAAATTTCTGTTGATGTGGGCTGACATTTACAAATGTTTAAAACATTGCCTCCAGTAACATAAGGTGTTAAACTCTGTGGCATCTCTGTGGCTAAGTGGTTAAGCCCTTGCCTTGCAATCTGAATGTCAGGGTTCGTATGCGGACTGCACCAATCTGTTCACAAGTGCATTCTTTCCTGAGCCCCCTATGATTGTTGCAGGAGCTACAGAGTTTGTGCTATGTGCAATTACTTGGCAGGTAGTGTACCATTTCTGCAGAACACATAATCACAAAGTACTGTAGTTTTACAAAATACAAAAACAATGACAATACACAGAAAAGTTTCGACCAAAAGGCCTTTATCAAGCAAATGATACAACAGGAGTGACGAATTTCACAGCACACTACATATAGACTACGACAGAGATATTCCAACAAGCATAAAATGAGAATCTGTCGACTAGAAACGAATAACGAAATAAATGCAGAAAAACTAGATGTGGAAAAAGAAGAGAAACAATAAAAAAATCAAGAAAATATATAACTATATTTATTTAACATATACACATATAGAATATGGAACATGAGAAGAGAAAGTACTTAGAAGCATAGGAATGTAGAGTGTTGAGTCCATGAGGTTGCAAAGTACCATATAATGAAATAAAACGATTCTCTAGGAGCAAATTGACTACGATCATCAGAGGAACATGATCGGATATCCATGGCCTGGACGTCGCGAGCTTCCAAATGGTCAGTTCCATTGAAATGAGTGGCTATAGGGCTCACAGAGCATTGGTGTATATCGTGCAAGTATTGGCCGGAAAGGTCACTAAGCATTTTGCATTTTTTCGTCGATATATGCCTTGTCACACCACTTGCAAGCGATAGTGTAGATTATATTAGGGAACTTGCATGTGCAGCCATCTCCAATAACAAACGTGGCTTTGGGAAAAGATACAGTACGGGTCTGTATCACATAAGTACACGTATTGCAACGCCGATGACCACAATGGACGGTGCCAAAATGACTCTGGATATTGGACTTAAGGCGGCTATGTACCAACATATCCTTAAGACTTCTGTCCCATCTGTAAGCCACCAAAGGATAGTTTGGGAAGACTGAACGTGTCTCTTGATCTGACTTAAGCATAGACAGATGACGGAATAAAACTTTTTTCACCAGTGAAATATGAGGGTGGAAAGTTAAGATAAATTTTACACTGTCAGAGTTGGAAGTGCTATGCTGGCTGGTTAGGGCGTCCTGGCGAGTAATTTTCTGAACTTAATGCATAGCAGATACAAGCATCTTCTCCGGGTCTAGGCGCTTGCGGAGGAAATCAAGCATATCGCGAGCTCTGTCAAGAAAATCATCGTCCTCGCTACAAAGGCGGCGAAGATGCAAGAGTTGGGAGAATGGCAAAGAATCACAACAAGTCTGAGGATGGGAAGAAGTATAAAGGAGAAAACTATGTGCATCAGTAGGTTTGTAATATACTGATGTAGTGGATAGGTATATGGTGATAGTAATGTCAATAAAGTTGACACAAGAAGTGGAGATGTGAGAAGTAAAACGAATAGAAGGGTTGAAAACATTAATGAAATTAATGAAGCGTGACAGATCAGCTTCAGGCATATCAGTAACGCCAATACAGTCATCAATGTATCTATGATAAACAGACAGAAGAGGGCCATCATATGTAGTCCATACTAGGTGTTCAAGATAAACCAGGAACAGACAAGCATAACTAGGTCCCATTTTAGTGCCCATGGCAACCCCACTGATCTGCTCAAAGAATAGGTCATTGAACTGAAAGGAGTTGAGAGAGAACTAGTTCTGCAAGACGAAGGAGAGCAGAGGTTGAGACAAGTGGATTAGTTCTCATATTGAGAAATAATTGGAGAGCTTTAAGGCCATCGGAATGAGGTATAGAGGTGTACAATGAGCAAACATCAAGGAGGAAGAGACGGTAGGTCCTGTCAGGTGACAACTCAATGGAAGAAAAAACAGAAAAAACATGGTTCGTTTCTTTAAAAAATGAGGGTAGTGTGGTAACTATAGGATTAGAGATACTGTCAAGGAATTCCGAGATGTGTTCAGTGAAGCAAGAGCGAGCGGAAATGAAAGGCATTTCTGTGGAGAGAGGGACTGAGAGAGACATATGGGGTAAAACCCAGAGCCAGGAAGACCATCTTTTAGCCTCTTTCCATTTATTTCATTGGCATTCTCCCATATTGAACAGTATACATTGCTACTGGGAATATGCATGCTCTTAGTTTTCTGCTTTTGAGGTCTGTAGCGTAGAATTGAGGTGCTCGCCTCCCGTTAAAAAAGTACTCGGTTCGCTTCCTCGTGAAGCCATCTGGATATATTTCCAGCGATTCCTGTTCTCAGTGTTGGTGAGATCAAGTTTCTAGTCCTATCAGAAATGGATGATAAAACGTAGGTCCTGTGTTCAAGTTGAGCATATAAAAGAACCCTTGGCAGTTCAAAATGGAGAAGAGCAGGTTAGAAAGTCGCTGCCCATGCAAAATTCATTAGAAAGATTTTTTTTTTAATTTCTAGAAATATTTACACCATCTTCTAAATTACATTGAGGGCCCTCATTGATGCTACAGAGTCTGTGCTCTATCGCTGAGATCTTTCTGTGTAAGAGAGAGATCAGAACACACATGTTTACTCACCAAAGTGCAATGATGATGATCCTATCAATCAATCAATCAATCAATCAATCAATCAATCTATATTGTCATTTTATTTTTCTTCTAAGATATACTTACCATTAACAATAATATGTATAGTAGCTGAGAACTCTGCACTGAGGGTGTCACTTAGAACTGAACAGATGTACTCTCCAGAGTATTCAGGTTCAATTCTCGGGATATACAAAACTCCACTCCTGACACTATGACCTGGAGGTAATGGTTGGTTACCAGGTCGACGCCAGATAATTCTTGGGTTTGTTAGTCCCTGAGAGGAACAAGTGAGTTCCACAGATTGACCAGTGACCAAGCTCAGTCGTTGAGGACCAAGTATAGATACGCTTGGACGCACAGAACCATCACTTTCAAGAACTGTTGAAGGACAAAATATAAGAAGTTTTCAGTGTATTTTAAAAAGTTGTCAATTTTCTAGGCATCACTTATATGTTCAGTAGTTTGCTATTACTTTCTGAACGGTGAGGTATATTTTTACAGTTTTCAAAAAATTCATGCAGAATAAAATTGCTTCCAAACTGCCCGCGGCAGAGTTTGAACCAGGTACGCTTGGGTTGTGATCGATCGAGTTCACTACCACTTAAGCTACAGTTGCATTAGATAAACAAAATTAATCAACATGTACCCATCTTTAGTCTAGAAGGAATATGTTAGAACAAATTGAGATTTCTGAAAACCTCATCTGTCTTTATATCTAGTTTCTCTTAGTAAATTTGTGTCTAGAGGGTGTCTAGGATGTGGGTGTAATGTGTTCGCATCTCACTCTTCTTCTTCTTATTCTGTGTTCGCCAGTTATAAATTCAGGCATAGTCAGGGCGCATGATATGACACTTTTTCCTGATTTTTGCATCAATGACAGTTTTCCTTGTTATCAATGTCCTTCCTCCCCCCCCCTCCATCATACAGGTGTGCCTTCTCTCACTTCAGAGGTAGTTCTTGTAGTTTAGATTCTCAAGTAATGATCTGTGCCTCTTGCCCTAACAGTACTTGGTTCATACCCTTGCCAAGAGCAATTGAGATATTTTGCCTTTACTGCATAATGTAACATTTACTGCAGAATGTAACACTTACTGTAGAATGTAACACTTACTGTAGAATGTAACACTTACTGTGGTGTGTTTATATGTGTTCTTACCTGAAACATCAACAGTTTCTTCTGCCCTGCCTCTCTCGTTTGTAGCCACACAAATGTACTGTCCCTCATCAGCCTTCTTAATAGATTCAAACAAAATTCTAGCAGCGCTTGGGCCCTGTATATCAAACATAACAAGTTATAAGCCATCTCTTTTTGTTGGCACAAAAACTTGTCACATCATTAATGAAAAACATCAACATACTTACATACCAAGGGAACATTTTTTTCCAGCAAATAGAAGATTCTTAACCCTTAAGGGTTATGCTACAGGATTTCTCAACTTTCTTATCTCTCAACAAAATTATGTGATACATAGCAGTTACCACTAGAGTGTTCTAAAATGAAAATTTAGATATCTTTCGCATTAATAAATTATCGGGTTGCCATGGAAACGGCAGCCATGTTGGATTATAAACAACGTCAACGGTCTCCAAACAGAGTGAAATAAATAACAATTGCAATTTTATTTGACTGTACAACCTAAATATACCAATATTCTGGCCCACTGACAACTTTAAATTGTTCTGTAACATGTAACTGATCTCTAGGAGTGCAACGAATAAGACATACCCAATTTACGGCCCAAAATAGGACCCCTGGTTCATAAAAAATTCATATAAATTTATTTGCTAGAGAAAGGTGCATTTTCTGTTTTCTAAGGGCTTCAATATTAATATATATTGTCAGGGTCAAATCTCATATTGCTATCTTGAGGATTTCTTTCATGGTGGAAAACGTACATTACCACTTTAACGAAATTTACAAATGGGAGAAAACTGTGTTTTAAAAATGTAATGTGAATTTAGTCTAAAGTGTCAGGAAATCGTCCGTTACAGCATACAGTCATTGCCTAGCCTAATTAAATCTAATATATCTGTTAGTACTCAGATCAAGCTTTACAATGATACATGACTCGATTGGTTAATTGAATGCCATACACTGTATCTAGGGACAAAAGAAAGACAATTGAAGACTTTTTCTATAGTGAATTTTTAGAGGGTAGGGCTGTTGAAAAATAATTTTGAAGCATTTTTCGGGATCATAAATAAAAACTCTTTGCATAATCTGATTATAGAGATGCAATACTAACATAATATGATGAATTTGAAAATCGATATCTATAATGACCCAACTGTCAGTAGTATAACCCCTTAAACATTGGGATAATGTGATTTAACTCTTTCCATGCCCATTTATTTTCTCAATTTTTAAGCAGTTAATTCAAGGAAGTAAAAAAAAAAATTTTTAATTACGATCCCAACTACTCGTGAATAAACAAACATATATATATTATTATATACTAAATTGAAGAAAACTGGGCAACCCATTAGAATAACAAGGTGGAAAAGTAGTATAAGTAAACCAGTAGAAGTAAAACTAGAAAGACTTCTTATAAGGGAAGCAACTCTATGGTGCAGTGTGCGGCTTAAAGCGTGCAACAGACTTCCGCCGTGGCGCAGTGTGCGGCTTAAAGCGTGGAAAGAGTTAACCCTTTAGCTGCTAAGGACGTATATATATGTTTTTCCCATTCACCTCTAAAGACGCATTAACACGTCTGTTATTATCTCTCCTCTGTGGGTTAAAGATGTGTTAACATGTTATACATTGCTACTGTCACTGCTATAGGCGTACATTCGCATTTGTGACCTAGAAACAAAGAGAAGCTATTTTTAGCTCAGCCTTTGAAAAGTATGTAGCAGCGAAAGGGTTAAATCATTTATGATTGATGCAATATGCTATTTAAGTGGCCTAATTTTGTATTCATTTTGCATTTAAGTTGGTAAAATTTATGTTAACTAATGCAGAACATACGATAATCTAATAAATAACTGTAAACAAATTAATGATATATTTTTTAGATGTCTAATCTCGTTACTGAAGCACACTTCATTTTCCACTTGCCATTTTGTAGAAACGCCCAACTTGCTCCAGCCAAAAATCCCCAAATATGTGATAAAATGCATTCTAATAACTCAGATTACTGTCCTTATGTAGACACCAGTGATTCTTGAAATATCCGTGCTTGAGTCAGAGGAACATTTTGTGCCTGTGTCACTTTTGAATCTGTTTGCAAGATGCCCGATAACTTTTTCCTGATTATTTTGTCTATCAAATATCATTGCGTAATCATATATTTTTTTTTTCAAAATTTACAATTAAAAAATTAAACAAACTAAACCTTTTTTTTTTTAAATAAAAACATTTTTTTTAATTTCTAAAAATTTTAATTTAAAAAAAATTAATTGATATTTTAAAAAAAATTATTTATTGAAAGTAAAAGATTAAACAAAATAAAATAAAACACTAAAAAATGAACAAAAAATAAAATGACCAAAAACATTTTTTTTTAAAAGTTTAATTTAACCACAAAATGTTTTTAATATATTTTTTACAGATGCTTTTTATTTTTTAATTGCAGCAACAATTATAATCCACAAACAATTTTGAAAATATTACAAACCAAAAAAAACATTTTTAACTCTTTCCACGCCCATTTATTTCCTCAGTTGTACACATTTAATTTAAGGAGGCAAAAATGCAATCGGTTCTTTTTTTCAAATCATAACTACTCATCAATAAATAAACATATATATATCTTATCATATACTAATTTGAAGAAAACTGGACAACCTATTAGAATAACAAGGTTAAATAGCAATACATGGAATATTTTAGAAGAAACTGGGGAAAATATGACAACATAAATAGAAAAAATTATAAATTGTTACTGACATATGCAACACTTACGTGACATTACAACATCTTCAAAATGTATCCCTATGTGCTTCTAGAAATCAATTTGTAATCCAATTTGTGAAGTCCAGGCAAAATTTTATGACAATATACCCAATAGAAATGAAGATATGATGAAAAGTTTACATCGAGCTCCTGTTAGGCTTTGATAGCCATTATATTATGATGATCGTCTGCCTGATTCACATCGTTATATTCTGGATCGGAATCATTACTAATACTACTTATAATACTACTATAATCTGAATTGTCCATGCGTTTTTCTATAAAAAATCAGCTCCTGCTCGCCTGATACATGCATGGGACGCTTATTACATGAAAGGCCTGGTCCCACATTGAACTGTTTACAAATACTGCGTCTGTAGCAACAACAAATAAACTTGAAGCAAATCGAAACGTGGTGAATGTATGATGAAATCGAAAGAGAAAGTGACGCTATTAAAGTGAAGGAACCGGAAGAATACTATTAAAAACTAAAATTAGTAGAAGTAAAACTAGAAAGACTTGTATAAACGAAACAACTCGAATGGCGAACGAAACAACTCGAACGGCGAACGAAACATCTTGATGGCGCAGTGTGCGGCTTAAAGCATGGAACAGAAGTCGCTGTGGCGCAGTGTGCGGCTTAAAGCGTGGAAAGAGTTAATACAAATTACATTTTTTTAAAATTACAAACAAAATTTACAAAGATTACAATTGCAAAAAAAAATAAAATAGAAAAAATTTAAAAACAGTTTTTAAATTACAAAAATCCAATCAGAAAATACACAATTTAAACACATTTTTTATAAATTGCAATTAAAAAAAGAAATTTAACACAATAAAAATTTCACAATACAAAAACATAAGAAAAATACATTTTTAAACATTTTTATTACACAAAAATTACAATTAAACAAATTTAACAAAATATAATTTTTTCAATTTTTAAACAAAATTTAAACAAAATAAAAATTACATTAAAAAAAATTCAAATAAACAAACAAAAACAGAACTCTTGCTACTGCCTGTAATACAACCATTTAGATAGTCTAGGACAGGATGGACATGAGACTGTGAAATTTAATGTCTGCATGACTAGTGCCAGAACTCTTGTTACTGCCTGTAATACAATCATTTAGATAGTGTAGGACAGGATGGACATGAGACTGTGAAATTTAATGTCTGCATGACTAGTGCCAGAACTCTTGTTACTGCCTGTAATACAATCATTTAGATAGTGTAGGACAGGATGGACATGAGACTGTGAAATTTAATGTCTGCATGACTAGTGCCAGAACTCTTGTTACTGCCTGTAATACAATCATTTAGATAATGTAGGACAGGATGGACATGAGACTGTGAAATTTAATGTCTGCATGACTAGTGCCAGAACTCTTGTTACTGCCTGTAATACAATCATTTAGATAGTGTAGGACAGGATGGACATGAGACTGTGGAATTTAATGTCCGCATGACTAGTGCAGTTGCCACAAAACTGTTTAGGTTATGATTTTTCTTTATACCCTCGACAGAAAAAAAATCCTTGACCTTACCGGGGATTGAATCCGGACCTCCCTAACATAGATGCAATAAAGCAAATCAAATCAAAGGACAAATGGCACCAATTTTGAAATGCAAACATGTCACCATGAAGACTAAAAGAGCATTGTACAACACAATCACTCCCAATGTTATGATATCAGTGCCAAACCTGGAGGCAAACATTAAACGATAGAAAGAAAACTAGTCACAACAGAGATGGAATGTCTACGCAGGATGTTAGGAGTATCAAGAAAAGAGTTGGGTTGAGAAATGAAGACATCATGAAAAAAATGGTTCGGCCACATTAGCAGATTACCAACAGACAGTGCGCATCAAAGAACAACGCCACTCCGATATAGTGGATACAAAGTGAAAGGTCATCCACACAAAAGGAAGACCACAGAAATAAGAGAATGTGAAAGACAAGATGTATGCAAAAGTCTATTCTATAAATTGTTTCCTTACCCTGACACTGGGAGGCAACAACGAGATTAGAGAAAAGAAGAAGATAAAATAAACAGGATTTTATGGAAGAAATATTGTCTGCCTGCCCAGCGTGTTTGTAGCACGTTGGACGATGGGTGACAAGCCCCTGTGAGTTCGGTTCAATTCCGTGGGCTGGCAGAAAAGCCACAGGTTCTCCAGATTTATGGTGTTCATGGCACCGAACCGAAGGGTTACGATATCCATCGCACTGAGCCGAGGATCTGAAAGCTCAAGTGTTTCTGGATCCAAATAAAAAAATGGAAGAAAAATATTATGGGTATAAGGAAAGACTGCAGTAAAACTATGTAGCAAAGTCGAATTGCGTAACAACAAAGTAATGTAATTTTACAAAGTGATCGATATTGGACGTTCGAGACGGGTAGGGGAAGAAATCATCATGCCTATACATAAACAATAAATGAATTGAACCAAAAAATGATGTACTCACAGCCTCTAGTGCCTCTGGCAGAACATCAGATCTTCTCTTTTGTCCAGATCTCCAGAAGACTGTAGGAGCTGGATCACCAATACCAACACACTCAATGTTGACAACATCACCGACCAGTGATGTAATGCGTTTACTTGGGGTGATCTGTATTATTGGGGGACCTAATATAAAAAATAGAAGTGTTATTATTCAGTATTTTAATTCTCACTAAGCAAAGATTGTAACTCTTTTTCTTAATCTTCCACAAACACATCATATCGACCACATGTTAAAACACTCTTTGCAATTTGTATGGGATCAGAGCCGAAGAGCGATTCTGCATTGAGCAAGTTATGCGCCTACAAGTAGGCCAGCACATCCGATTTCTGCTACGCTTTTTATTTATTAAGGTAGCTTCCCTATGCACCTACCTCAGTCACCTCTTACGCCATGCCTTGTAGGTCGCAGTGTTACTATTATTTTTTCCCCTTGTGAGTCCCGGCAGCACACAGGTGTGCTAATAAGCAAAGACCATTTCAAATAACTTTCATTGTTGTATTCAACAAGAGTAAATGCTTTCTGTTCTGTTCTACATTATTCAATAGCATTCTAGAGTAGGTCAGGAAAGGAGGTCATGGTTTGAAAATCTCAATATGCCCCCTGCCCAGCGTGTTTGTAGTGCGTTGGACGATGGGTGACAAGCTCCCTCTGAGCGCGGTTCAATTTCGCGGGCTGGCAGAAAAGCCACAGGTTCTCCAGATTTATGGTGGTTGTGGCACCGAACTGAAGGGTTATGATGTCCAAGGCACCAAGCCGAAGAGCTGAAAGCTCATGTGCTACTGGATCCCAAAAAAAAAAATGTAAATATATTTATAACTCAATAAATTATTTCATAAAGTAGCAATCGTATCAAATGAACAGAGCAACTTGAGAAAAGTCTTATGACTGGCGATGCACCTGTATGTTGCAGGGGCCCGCAATGGGAGCAAAGAATAGTACCACGGTGACCTACAAGACATGTCGTAAGAAGCAACTGAGGTAGCGGCCTAGTGAAGCTACCCAAGTAAATTAATAGTGTTGCAAAAATCAGATGTGGTGGCCTACTTGTAGGCGCATAACTGGCGCAATGTACAATCACTCTTTGGCACAGATCACATACAAATCACAAAGAGTGGTTTATAATAATAATAATAAAGCTCATAACCCGTTAGGGTCGTAGGGTGTCACTGTGGAGACATCAGCACAAAAAGCATGCCATGCGTCTTTGTCTTCAACTCCTCGGGCGAGTGTGGAGAGATTCTGTCCTGACCAGCTCTTGATGTTGTCAAACCAGGATTTTCTCTGCCCTCCTTTCCTTCTGCCACCCTCAGCTGTTCACTGTAGGATAATCTTGGAGAGTGAGCCATGTCTTATCTCATGCCGAACCACAACATGCCTTTATGTTTATGCCTTTTCATTCACGATTGTCAAGAGTGGCACTTGTAGGTTGATTACTTGGTCTCTTACATAAATGTTTGTCTTATGTTCTATATAACTAATAAGTAGTACCTGCTGTGACACTTATATTCGAAAGAGTGGTTTAACAAGTGGTCAATATGGAGTGTTCTAAGAAGAAGAAGAAGAAATATAGAAGCTTAATCTACACATACCTATAACTCTGAGACTGGCTGTTGCAGTCACTGTTCCAATATCATTAGTAGCAGAACACACATACTCTCCTTGTTCTTCTGGTGTGATGGCAGTAAATCTGATAGAGCTCATATCTGATATGATCTCAGTTCTGCTAGTAAACCCTTGACCTCCAACTCTGTGCATTGAGAAATAACATGGACTATAGTATTTCTATAGGATATGTGTAAGGTGACAAGTCTATGCTATGGACATGTGTAGGTGACAAGTCTATCTTCTTCTCCTTCTTTGCGTTTGTTCTTTACGATCAATTTTAATCACTCTTTGTGATATGTTTGATCTTTGCCAAAACGTGTATACGTTGCACATTGGTTTAGTAGGCCCTAAACGCATAGACGCTGTTTAGGACATGTGCATCCAATTTCAGCCAAACCTCCTAAGTCGTCTCTTACGACATGCATGGCAGGTAACAGTGGTTCTACTCTTTACACCCCAAATTTGGGCCCCAGTAACCACTCGGGCGGACAAGTCTATGTTATGTTATGCGATCAGTGTTACTGCACATTGGACATCCCCATGCTTGCTCTGTTCTCCACTGCAGCAGCCATCTCAATGCCGACTTGCTCAATGTCCCCATGAGAAATTGATTAGTATACCTTCTCTCTCTACCATGAAGATGACACTGTCTGTCATGTCCAATCCTAACTCCTAATTTTCGCACTCGTTTCAGTGACTGAACTTACCCATATCACATAAATCAACTTCTCATGGGTACGGTGAGCAAATGGATGTTAAGATGGCTGCTGCAGTGGAGGACAGAGCCCAAATGGGAATGCCCAATGTGCCATGACGTCAATCGTATAACATATCACATAAATGATAGGGTACCTCATTAATGACATTGGCATTGTCCATACGTTTGCAGGCTTGAGTCAGGGCATTGTTTGCAAGAAAGTCAGCACATTTGTTACCCTGCACTTCTAGCGTGTCCAGGTGAGTACAGTCTTGACTGTAAACACCTGGTGACAAGGCTATATACAAAAGTGTGTTATAGAAATATAGATGCACACTCAAGTACTACACTTAGCTGCATTATACAGAAAGTAATGTGCCATTTAACACCTGTTCTTGGTTATTGGCTATTGAACTGACATCACAGCACTCCGGGCAGACCCATTGGTGCTCATTCTCCCTCAACAGATATCAAAGAGAAAGCATACTGATGGTTCCTGAGGCTCGCTGGGTTTTTTGTGGTTTTTCTCGATCCAGAAGCACTTGAGCTTTCAGCTCTTCGGCTCGGTGCCATGGACATCGTAACCCTTCGGTTTGGTGCAACGAACACTGTAACTCTGGAGAACCTGTGGCTTTTCTGCAAAGTCCGCAGAATTGAACAGCACTCACAGGGGCTTGTCACCCATCGTCCAACGCGCTACAAACACGCTGGGCAGGCGGGCAAAACATCTATAAACACCATCCACTCATACCGAAACCTGCCCTTCTGGATCTTATGATGCATCGACTGTGAGTCAAATGCAACAATGTCCCCAATAAACGGAGTTCCAGAGAGCCAATGGAAGCCAGCAGTAACAGCCTCAACCTCCATCCTCATACTGGAAGTGGTTGTCCTGTATGTTCCATTTCGCTCTGCAACAACCCTACCATGAAACCCCAGTCTTACTTCTCACCATGATGACCGACCCATCGGTATATACAACAATATCATCATCCCTTGCATTATCTTCTATCAGCTGCAAGACTTATCTTGACCAAGTGACCACTGGGGCTGGAACTCCACCCTCAATTCTACAAGTGAAGATTGCACAAGATCCAACAGTTACCCTCCAAGACTTACCTTGACCAAGTTACCACTGGGGCTGGAACTCCGCCAACAATTCTACAAGTAAAGATTGCACTAGATCCAATAGTTACAACTTGTTGAATGCCAGGATACAGCTCAACAACCGGTTGCTCACGACCTGCAACATCAATATAACACCACATGTTATTTGAAGATGAACAAACTGACAAACTTAGCAATATCTGTTTGTAAATGTTTCTTTAGTTGCCATGTGCACATATAGGCTTTTACTTTAGTTCTTCTGACTTGGTCGTTATTGTTCTTCTGTGCACATATAGGTCTGTTACTTTCGTTCTTCTGTGCACATAAACTTGTTAATAAAGTTCAAATATTTTACTTTATTATGGACAGGCTTGCATGAACAGCATCGATTGTTGTGGAGTTGAAGATGGATAAGGGTGATGATCTTCGGTCTCTTCGTGGCTGTCTGTTGGATGAGGACACTAAAGCCGATGTTGAATCGATCCAGCAATTTAAGCAGTTTGAAGTTACCCGTTGTACAGGTAGAACTGGATGCTTGAGGGGCAGAGTGAGGAGTGTGTTTACACTCTGAAGAAATCAATTTTAACAACAGCCTTTTTGGAGACCAGGTTTAGCTACCCACTTCAAATTATAACTTACTTAGCTAAGCAGCAGTGATGTCCTCATCCGAAGCTAACACCAGGGACAAGACTTGGTTTAAAATAGACTATGGTCAGCTCTTATTCGCTGACCCAGATTGTTGATATCACCATGCTGACAGTGCCTTACTTATTCTTCTTCAAACGCTTCATATCGACCACTAGTTAACCACTCTTTGTGATTTGTATGGGATATGAGCCTATGAGAAATTATACGTTGTGCCAGTTATGCGCCTATAAGTAGGCCAGCACATCCAATTTCTGCGATACTTTCTATTTACTAAGATAGCTTCCCTAGGCCCCTACTACAATCACCTCTTAGGACATGCCTTATTGGTCGCAGTGTTACCATAATTTGCTTCCCTTGCAAGCCCCGTCAACACACATGCGTCTTCTTGATTAAGGGGGACTCTGGTCTGGAAACTATTTTCTTTGCTTTGGTATTAATGTAGAATTTGTATAACAATTTTGAAAGATTATGACTTAGAATAGTAGAAAAAAATTAGAAAAAAAAAGTCACAGCTTGCCATGGAAACAATACAAAATGGCCGCCAAGCACAAATTTCAAATCCTAAGGCTCTGAAGTTAATGAATATAAATGAATTATGTTTTCACTCTAAGGTGAATATTAAATATTTAATTTTTACAAATTTTGGGTAAAATTCCTCAAAAAAGCTGTTTTTGGGGGTGTGTTTACACAAAATTCATAAAAATGTAATATTTAATATATCCTAAAAAGGATGTGTAATTTTGTAGATATTACACTTGCTCACCTTAGAGTGAAAACAGAATTCATTTATATTCATTAACTTCAGAGCCTTATGGATTTGAAATTTTGTGCTTGCCATTTTGTATTGTTTCCATGGCAAGCGTTGACATATTTTTAAACTCATTTTTTCTACTATTCTAAGTCATAATCTTTCAAAATTGTTATACAAATTCTACATTAATACCAAAGCAACGAAAATAGATTCTTGATTTTCAAGACCGAATCCCCCTTAACTCTATATGTCCAGTCGACGCTCCCAGCGTAGAAAACAGTTCTCTCATTATGCCAAAATACGCTGCCAACGACTAATTTGAGTCCATGCACGTTTTGTTTTACTGTTCAGCTACTATACGTCCGACACTGTTTTTGTTTACAGAATTCAACGGGCAGATAACTACCATTTCATTCATATACTGTACAGCATGGTAGAATTTATTTTCGAATTTTTAGTAAATAGTTTTATTCGCAAATATATTTTTCCTGTTGTGAAAAAAGTGAACTTTCATGTGAAAAGTTTAGTTATAAGATGTTGTTTCGTCCTCCACGTCGATAAAGTGCCGAACAAGACATGGATTTGTTCCAAAGTTCAAATAAACACACACAGTGTTTCATGTTTATGATTTCACCGACAATGCTGGAGAATTCAGCAATGGCTAAGTATTGATTCAATTTTGAAAGTCGTAGTAGTTACTCTGAACATGAAATACAACAATAATTTACTAAATAAATACTGATTTACATATATAACTATTTATTATCAGATTGTTCAGAATTTAATTCTGCATATTTTGATACCAACAGTATAAATCTAGCTTACAAAGAACTTAAGTTATAGGCATATTTCCAAGATCATTCCATATTGAAAAATTTTGCTAGAAATGTGTTCTGGCAGAGTGTGATTACCCCCAAAAATTTTCGTGGACATAAAGAGTTAAACAAATGTCTGATGTATACTTACGCTCAATGTCCACAATAGCTGAAGCCTGGGCGTTACCAGCGACATTTGATACAGAGCACACATAGACACCACGATCCTCCATTGTTGCTTGTAGGACTCTGAGATACTCGCCACTCACCTGTTGAATATAACAGAATGATTGATATGTTAGAGCATTCTTCATGTAGTAAATATTTATAAATACTTCTTTCAACATTAGTATTACTATCACTAGAAAATTGCTATTCAATGTGACTATAGCAGTTATTTTAGTTATTTAGTTTTACTGGTCTATAGAAGATCTGAGAGCCATGATAGTGTAGTAGTTGGTGCAACCGAATTTGATGGAGAGCAACAGTTGCACTCCTATGTTTCACTGGGAACTAGTAGTAGCAGTAGTAGTAGTAGTAGCAGTTGTAGTAGCAGTAAAAGTAGTAGTTGTAGTAGCAGTAGTAGTAGTAGTAGTAGTAGCAGTAGTAGTTGTAGTAGTAGTAGTAGTAGTAGTAGTAGTGGTAGTAGTAGTAGCAGTAGTAGTAGTAGCAGTTGTATAAATAATCTAATAAGCAGTAATACCAGCAGAAATTGCAATAGTAGTAGTAGCTATAATAGCTGCAGCAGCTATTGTATAAATATTTTCATAAGATTTCATCTGACCTATGTAAAATAGTTATCAACAGTTGATACTATCGGTATATACCTGATGGTTAGAAGACAACTGAGCATTGGCTCTGGACCAAGTAGTTACCGGCCAGGGCTCACCAGAGACTATACAACGCAAAGTGCCGGTGGTTCCACTACCAATGATCTGTCTGTCTGGTTCAATTCTGGCAGTGGGTGCTATAACTAGAAACAGAAGAACAGACATACATATATACCATACCAACACATACTGCAACAAAAATAATGCACACACACAGAAACACACAAAACAAAATGAGAGAGAGAGAGAGAGAGAGAGAGAGAGAGAGAGATAGTGGTTCAAGGAGAGAGAGGTTATAAAAGACATGCACAGATAGCACACCCAGACACACAGAGAAACATACAGATGAAATGGGGTGAAATGTCACAGAAAACGTTTGTGAGACATGAACACAAAATAAAGACCAAACCCCCACATACACACAAACGCACTGAAAAATACACAGAGAATAGGTGCAAGAGAGTAACACACATATAGATTGAGAATGAGAAAGACAGAAATAACTACAGCTTACATTGTGTTCCAGTAACAGTTATACGGGCTGTTGCTGTTCCAGGGATTCCTGTTGGAGTTCTACCAGTACAGACGTACGTGCCAGCATATGATGGTTGTATGTTAGTCAGAGTTAGAATACCATTCTCTTGTGAAGCACCTACAGAATTCAAGCCAATATTTAGTATGACAGGAATGACAGGATACAGGTGGAGTGATATGATAATGATGATGATGATATGGTACAGTGGAGAGACATGATCAAATATTGCTACATAGTTTTACTGCAGTCTTCCCTAATGTAGGCAAAGATACATGATCAAACATTGCTACATAGTTTTACTGCAGTCTTTCCTAATGTAGGCAAAGAGACATGATCAAACATTGCTACATAGTTTTACTGCAGTCTTTCCTAATGTAGGCAAAGAGACATGATCAAACATTGCTACATAGTTTTACTGCAGTCTTCTAATAAGCAAAGAAGATCAAACATTCTACATGTTTTACAGTCTTTCAAGAGGAAAAGACATGATCAACAGTACAATTTTCAGTTTTTTAGCAAGATACATGATCAACATTGTACATTACTGCAGTCTTCTAATGTAAGCAAGACATGATCAAAATTGCTATATACGCAGTCAAAACGGACATGATCAGACAACACAAGATTATCAAACAAGATGGACAAACAACAATGAAGTCACAATCTATAGCCATCATCTGTAATGTTAGCTAATACATACCAAAAGGCAGACCACCATCTCGAGACCAGATCAGAATGACTTCATTGTTGCCTTCAGCATAACAAACCAGCTGTTCACTCTGACCTATAACTGCTGTGATATTTGTTCTACGGACAACCACCTGAACAGGAGCTGAGGACAACAATTAGCAAATGTTTACTGAATTTGTATATGAACAATCTTCTTCTTCTTCTTCTTTTGTCATCACACTGCTACCAGGTTGTTGCCCAGTGTCGTGGTTTTCTGCTTTTGTCTTGCGCTGTTCTGGTGGCTTGGGTTATTGTTATTTTTGCTCTTTGACAGGATTCTGCTATGCCATCTAACCATCTTTTTTTGTGGTCTTCCCCTCACCTTCTTTCCTGATGTTCTGTTGTAGAAGACTCTGTATACTGAGAAGTTTGGATGAATTCTTATTAAGTGGCCAAACCACTTCATTCTATGTTTCTCAATGTAATTCAAACAAGGTTTTGTGCCGACTTTCTTTCTTATGCTGATGTTGGTGACTCTGTCTTTTCTGGTGTTGTTGGTAACATTTTGCAGGCAGCGCATTTCACATGTAGTTTTTTTTTTATGACTGCGCTTTGCTCATTGTCCACATTTGGCCCTGATAACACAAAGTAGGTATGAAAATGCTGTTGATCATCCGTTGTTTGTTGTCAGTCAAATTTGTGGGTGCCTTAACAATGGGGCTAGCTGGTAGGTTACAGCATTTGCTATTTGCACTCTAGCCTCTATCTTTCTATCTAGTCTTCCATCTTCTGTGTATATGCTTTCTAAGTATTTGAATTTTTCACTTGGTTTATTGTAGTGATTATATAAACAATATAGATATATTATTTTGTATGCTCGCCCGCTATGAATATAGGCATAGTGATGACGTCTTATTATGTCGACTGATTTACCCTCATGTGTCCATCTCAGATAGTTTTCATGAGTTAGTCTCCACAAGTATCACATGTTCTATCCATCTTCAGCATCTCTTTTGGATGATATGGTACTCGCCCGTGTGTTGCCAAGGCTCTTAATGGGAGCAAAGAATAGTAACACTGTGACCTACAAGGCATGTCATAAGAGGCGACTAAGGTAGAGGCCTAGGAAAGCTACTGTAGTAAATAAAAAGCGTAGCAGAAATTTGATGTGCTGGCCTACTTGTAGGCACATAACTGGTACAATATACAATCACTCTTAGGCTCGGATCCCATACAAATCACAAAGAGTAGTCAACAAGTGATCAATATGGAGCGTTTGAAGAAAAAGGATGATAGTGCTCATATTCTCTTGCTGACACTGTGTAAGCAGTTCTTGGTAAGAGATATTATTTGGTCAGAGCACAAGCAAAATATTTCACAGACAAGTTGTATGGAAGGTGGAGAGTTTGGACATATCTAGTTCTGTCACTCTCCATCATTATGATCTGTACACTCTGGAAAGCCATGGTCTAACTTTCTTTGTGCAGCCTCCGTTATTGTTAATTACATTCTCTATATACTAGAAATATGAATAGATAGACAAAGATATTATCATGGGACGGTCTCTGTGGCTAAGCCCTTACCTTGCGAAACAAAGGTCATGGGTTCGAAATCGGACCATGCCTTTCTGTTCATGAGTGCATTTTTTTCAGAGAACCATAGGATTGTTGCCGGCACTATGAGGTTCGTGCTTTGTGCAATGTTCTTGGCAGATGGCATGCCATTTCTGCCGATAGGGACATGGCCATATAGGGAAACCATGTGCAATGTCAATCCTTCACCTTTGGACCCTCATACAAATAGAGTTCAATACACATTGTACATGGTTTGACTACAGGAGATATTAATACTTTACTTGGGGACCTAAATTACAGGTACTTCTGAATTCAGAGTAAGCCTCGCCAAAATGGTGAGGGACACTAATGATAATGAAAGCAAGCCTTCACATAAAAATCAGTCATATGTCTCATATTAGACATCATGGCTATGTCTGAAATCATAGCAGGCAAACAAGGGGAGGGGAGAATCTCTATATTCTCTATCTACTAGAGATTGCCTGCCTGCCCAGCGTGTTCGTAGCATGTTGGACTACGGGTGACAAGCTCCCTGTGAGTGTGGGTTCAATTCTGTGGGCTGGCAGAAAAGCCACAGATTCACGGTGTTTGTGGCACCGAACCGAAGGGTTACAATGTCCACGGCAGCGAGCCGAAGAGCTGAAAAGCTCACGTGCTTCTGGATCGGTAAAAAAAAAAAAATCTACTAGAGATTACAAAGATATTGTCATGATAAACAAAAGAGAACAAAACTACAGCACCTGACAACAACAAAAAATATAAATGTCAACAATGAAGACTTACTCTGACGTTGGACATAAATAATAGTCCTAACAGATGATGTTCCCTGAGAGTTTGTAGCAGTACAGTAGTAATCAGATTGGTCATCAGCGCTGGCTGAAGTAATCCTGAATAGTCCAGTCTCATCTGTGTAGATATGGCTGGGCAGTGGACCACTTTCTCCTAGATGATAAAACAACAATACAGTATGATATGCTATAACCATCAATCTAGTACAAGAGACAAACGTAGATGTTCATGATTAATGACTTGGTCTAGAAGGCATGTACTGCGTCTGACTTTGATTTCAGCAGAGTTAGGGGTCAACAATTCATTTAAGGAAGAGCAGAAAGTGAAAATTAGTAGCCTGCTGATGACCTATAGAATACACCCCAGCTAACTCTATCTTCAAGTTGTGTAGACCAGAAAACTTTGATGCAAGGTTAACAGGACTGTGGCTCATCCAGATACAGGACTTTGCAAATCCTGCTTGTTAACGTTGTTTGTGATTTTTCTAGGCATTATTACTTTCAGTAGTTTGCCATTTCTTTCTGAACGGGTGGTGTCATCCATTGCACTTTTGTAAAAATCCACGCAAAACAATTTGCAACCAAACTGTCCGCAGCGTGATTTGAACTCAGAACGGCGGGGTTAATAGACCGAGTCACTATTCCCTGAGCCATAGACGCCAGCGTACAATTGGTTACTCAACTGATGTCATATGGAGACTAGATCTACAAATTCGCATCCGGTTTGACACATAAGACTTTAACAAGAGATTACCATTGTTGCTGTTCTCAGCCTTTTTACCATGTTTCCCTAGGTGCTCAGTCTCCCCCCAACAGATATCAAAGAATATGAATACTGATGGTTCCTGTGGCTCGCTAATTAAATCCACTCCTTACTCTGCTTCTCAGGCATCCAGTTCTACATGTACAACGGGTAACTCCAAACTGCTTAAATCGCTGGATCGATTCAACATCTATTTTAGTGTCTTCATCCAACAGGCAGTTGGAAAGAGACCGAAGAACACCCCCCTCCTTATCCATCTTCAACTCCCCAACAATCAATGCTGTTGATGCAAGCCAGTCTGCTGTTGATGCAAGCCTGTCTGCTGTTGATGCAAGCCAGTCTGCTGTTGATGCAAGCCTGTCTGCTGTTGATGCAAGCCTGTCTGCTGTTGATGCAAGCCTGTCTACTGTTGATGCAAGCCTGTCTGCTGTTGATGCAAGCCAGTCTGCTGTTGATGCAAGCCTGTCTTATCGTCTGCTGTTGATGCAAGCCTGTCTGCTGTTGATGCAAGCCTGTCTGCTGTTGATGCAAGCCTGTCTGCTGTTGATGCAAGCCTGTCTGCTGTTGATGCAAGCTCTGTTCTGCTGTTGATGCAAGCCAGTCTGCTGTTGATGCACCTGAAAATGAAGATGATATATTGATAACCATGCAACATATACATAACCTCTCACCTTTTGTCCACCTGACTGTTGGTCTAGGGCTGCCTTCCACTATACACCTGAATTCTACTCTCTCCCCTTCTGACAACCGAAGGAATCGAGGCTCAATGCGAACGGTTGGTGGTTCCAAAACCGCTGAAATGAGATCAGAAATTTATGATAGTTTATTCACACTGCAGTGCTGGTGAAAGAAACCACTTCAATATCTCTATCGACAGATTCATTAAAACAAGTCAAAGACTTTATATACGTAGGGAACATTTTCCAGCAAACATAAGAATAACTAACGAAATTCAACATAGATGTAACAAAGCAAATCAAATTATAGGACAAATGACGCCAATTTTAAAATGCAAAGATGTCACTATGAACACAAAAAGAGCAATGTTCAACACAGTCTTTCTCCCCACATTATGTTACCAGTGCCAAACCTGGACGCTGACATCAAATGATAGAAGAAAACTAGTCATGACAGAGATGAAGTGTCTACGCAGAATGCTGAGGGTAACAAGCAGAGACTGGTTGAGAAATGAAGACATCAGCAAAAAAGTGGGCACATCAGTACTAGACTTCATCAAGAAACAACAAATTAATGGTTCAGCCACATAAGCAGATTACCAACAGACAGTGCGCTTCAAACAGCAATGTTACTCAGATACAGTGGATACAAAGCAAAAGGCAGGCAATGCAAAAGGTGGACCTTCAACATAACAGAGGTGATGAAAGACACTATTTATGAAGCGCACACTAGGGCTTTTTCTAGAAATATCTTCTTATTTTGACGCTGTGATGCAAAACATCAAGGAGAATTAAATATTTTGGACACATCTAAAGACATGAGTACCTAGAGAAGCGTACCTGGTTCAAACCCCACGGTGGGCAAGTTTGGAAGCAAATTCGTTTCGGGATTTTACAAAGATAAAATAGACCTCACCGTTCAGAAAGCAATGGCAAACTACTGAACGTATAAGTGATGCCTAGAAAATCAATGACTCTTTTAATGTGGTTGATGGCTACGTCCTTTAGGATATGCCACAATTTTCACCTAGAGAAGAATAATTTTGGAGGAAATGGTGCCTGGAAGAAGAATGAGAGGAAGACCTAGAAGATGATGGGTGCAAGATGTCATTGACGATCTAAAATTGAATGCTGCTGATGTCGGTCAACTTGCACAGAATAGAGAGTTTTTCAGGACTGCTGTCATGGGAGCCAAGTTTCAGAAGGGACAAGCTACTTGATGATGATGATGATGTGATGCAAAATAGAAATTTGGGGAAAAGTAAAATAAGAAATAAAGAATGAAAAAGTTGTTCAATTATTCAATGCAGAAAACAAACTGTTTACTTTTCAAACATGTTAGGTTTCATTCTGTCCTTGACTTACCTCCAAATGTGATTGTAGATGTTGCCCTATCAACACTTCCTGGATTACTTTTCAAACATGCCAGGCTTCATTCTGTCCTTGACTTACCTCCAAATGTGATTGTAGCTGTTGCCCTATCAACACTTCCTGGATTTCTTTTCAAACATGTCAGGCTTCATTCTGACCTTGACTTACCTCCAAATGTGATTGTAGCTGTTGCCCTATCAACACTTCCTGGATTACTTTTCAAACATGTCAGGCTTCATTCTGACCTTGACTTACCTCCAAATGTGATTGTAGATGTTGCCCTATCAACACTTCCTGGATTACTTTTCAAACATGCCAGGCTTCATTCTGACCTTGACTTACCTCCATATGTGATTGTAGTGTTGCCTCTATCAACGCTTCCTGGATTACTTTTCAAACATGTCAGGCTTCATTCTGACCTTGACTTACCTCCAAATGTGATTGTAGCTGTTGCCCTATCAACACTTCCTGGATTACTTTTCAAACATGTCAGGCTTCATTCTGACCTTGACTTACCTCCAAATGTGATTGCAGCTGTTGCCCTATCAACACTTCCTGGATTACTTTTCAAACATGTCAGGCTTCATTCTGACCTTGACTTACCTCCAAATGTGATTGTAGCTGTTGCCCTATCAACACTTCCTGGATTACTTTTCAAACATGTCAGGCTTCATTCTGACCTTGACTTACCTCCAAATGTGATTGTAGCTGTTGCCCTATCAACACTTCCTGGATTACTTTTCAAACATGTCAGGCTTCATTCTGACCTTGACTTACCTCCAAATGTGATTGTAGCTGTTGCCCTATCAACACTTCCTGGATTACTTTTCAAACATGCCAGGCTTCATTCTGACCTTGACTTACCTCCAAATGTGATTGTAGCTGTTGCCCTATCAACACTTCCTGGATTACTTTTCAAACATGTCAGGCTTCATTCTGACCTTGACTTACCTCCAAATGTGATTGTAGCTGTTGCCCTATCAACACTTCCTGGATTACTTTTCAAACATGCCAGGCTTCATTCTGACCTTGACTTACCTCCATATGTGATTGTAGATGTTGCTCTATCAACACTTCCTGGATTACTTTTCAAACATGTCAGGCTTCATTCTGACCTTGACTTACCTCCAAATGTGATTGTAGCTGTTGCCCTATCAACGCTTCCTGGATCAGAACCAGTGCAGGTGTAGGTACCAAGATCATCTTCATTCAGATTGGGAATAGTAAGAACACCATTTTGATCGATAGATTTAGAAGGCAGAATTCCTCCATCTTTAGTCCATGAGAGAACATAGTTAGCCTTCATAAAATAAAATAAAAGAAGAACGATTGACAAGTTTGATTAATATTCTCATAAACATAAACTCGTGCATGATTGGGAAACTTTTTATGGAGTAGCTTAGTTTAGTTTAGTTGAGTCGTCGGATCACCATCACTGCACGTCGAACAAATTAGTCCATAAGTGCTCCGATCTCTCCCTCAGTATGTCCATCAGCGTGTGGCGACTAACGACACGGTTCTTTGTTGGTTTACAATTCATCTTTGTCTGCCAGCATAGCATTCTTGTCGAGCTACACCACACTTAACTTTGAGTTCTTGCAGTCTGGTTAGTGTTGTGGATTCACCGCTATTACGTGAATCATGTACACGCCTCTCTCCCTTAAGGAATTTATAATATCAGCCTGGTCCATTGCTCGTCTGCTTTGGACAGCAGCCATACCTGCAAGCCTATCTGCACGTTCATTCCCCTTACACCTGCATGCCCTGGCACAAAAATAAAACTGATCTTTGTCAGCCTAGACCTCCCCAGCGATTCTATCCAATGTCTCCTAGCCCATCCTGTTTCAATCTTCCTGAGCATACTCATGGAGTCACTGAGAAAACATGCATGGATAAAAGTCTGTGATTCGAGCCAAATCATCGCTTTGGTAACCGCCATGATTTCCATAGTGAGACTGCTCGTAGTCACGGCAAAACCACCAGTCTTCCTTCACAACATCACCTCCGACCTGAGCAGTGAAAGCCCATGAGCCCGCATGTCGAATCACCGAACCATCCGTATAAATGATTACATCATGCTCAGATGCGTTCTCAGAAATTAATGCCTGAACCTCTGCCTCCACGACAAGTGGGTTGTGTTGACTGCATTCTTTATCAAGTTCGATGCATACAGAAAAGGATGTAGCGATTCCTGTTGGCACTGGTATCCATTCTTCACCGGGATCAATATCTTCAAGTGTACACACCTGTTCAATACAGTCCTCGGCCTGACCCATCCAAGATTTTCCTCTTTTTAACCTATTTCCTTTTGTCTCTTTATTTCCAAGTGCAGAGGATGTTGTGTGTCAGCATTGACTCGAAGGTATGCTCGTGCACGGCTCATCAGTATTCTATACTCCATAGTAGGATAGTCAAGGAGATAGCGCATCGCCCTGCACGATGTGTCTTTAGTGCAACCAAGTATAATGCGCATCGCCTTGTTCTGTATTCTGTCCAGTCGTTCTATCTGACTATGACTGAGAGTCAGGATCGCCAGCGCATACTCAAGCACAGAAAGGACCAGACCCTGGTATAAAAGACAAAGATGGTGTTGTTCACAATCCGCCGCAGCCATTACCCTCATCGCCAGCAAACCTTTCCTCGCCTTCATTATCACATGAGCTATGTGTTCCGTAAAAGCTAGACTACGATCAAAACACAGCCCCAGGTATTTCATAGACTGAGACCGCTCCACCACCTCTGAACACAAAACCACAGATGGTGTTGGAGTGTTGACGATGTGGTTGTTTAAAGAGAACCATGTCACCGCTGCTTTTGTGGGGTTGACCAATGCTCCTGCTTCAACGCACCATCTACCTATGCGGTCGAGTTCTGACTGAAGTTCCTCCACAAGCTGTTCTCTATCCTTGCCCTGACGATACACCAACACATCATCTGCATATGACATTGTCCTTCCTCTACCCGTGATCTGCTCTTTTGTGATGCTCACAGTATAGGCATTGAACAACACCGGAGATAATGGTGACCCTGTGGTAAGCCAGGGTGGATTGTTGTTGGTGATGACGCCCAACTGCCACATTTAAACACTATCTTTCGCTGGAAGAGGGCCGCAAAGATCCAATTGAGGAGGAATGGGCTGATATTGAGTTCAGTCAGCTGCACCATTAAAAATGCAACGGCACTCTATTATAGGCATCTTCAAGGTCAATTGCAGCAACATGTCTCAATGCCCGAGTGAAAACACTCATAGACATCGTAGGCGAACACCGCTGTGTTACGCCATGTCTCTCTATATGGACGGTACCCTCCAAGGGTGGGTGGAAGGAGACGTAACCTCTCTAGTTGGCAGCATATTTTCCTGCCAATTATTTTCTCCAGCAACTTGCCTATTGTATTCTGCATGGTGATTACCCGATAGCCCTGAATTTTTGTGTGGTCTTTGCCAGGCTTCGGCAGAGGTTTTGCCAGGCTTGGGCAAGTAGCTGAGTTGCCCAAGCGTCAACTAGCCCCTCTCAACTTCGCTGATAAAATCCAGAGAAGTGCAAGCACAACGTCTGATATCAGTTTGGTTGCACATGTTGTCTGTCCATGTTGGGGGTTCCATTCCATATTTTCTGTTTGGGTTTACTCCCATATTCTTTGCCTCTCCTGAGGCTCTTACAAGGCTATTTGTACATCGCTGGGAGTCTGGTTCTTGGATATCAGGGTAAATCCACTCATATCACAAGTCTGGGGGTTTTCCACTGAGTTTCCACTGAGATTTTTTGTCGAGTTTACTTCCCACAGAACAGTTGGAAAAAAAATTAATAAATAAAACTGACCTGGGGGAGAAGCATAAATAGCGCAAGACAAAAACAGAAAACTACGACACTCGGCAACAACCTGGTAGCAATGTGATGACAAAAGAAGAAGATAAATATAAATTGTTTCTGAGAATATTGTTAATCAACTATTGACAACATATTAACCCTTTGAACCCTGGCCACCTGTACCTTAGAAACCCTTTCCCCTGCTTGAATTGACTGATGTTCAAGACATATGTTTAATCTGGAGAACAAGCTACAGTACCTAGAGGTGTCCGGTGGGTGTGGTATACTTCTTCAACGCTCCATATCGACCATTTGTTAAACCACTCTTTGTGATTTGTATGGGATCTGAGCATAAGAGCGATTGTATGTTGTGAAAGTTATGTGTCTACAAGTAAGTCAGAACAACCAATTTCTACACGCTTTTATTTACTAGTGTAGCTTATCTAGGCCCTACCTCATTTGCCTTTTATGACATGCCTTATGTGCTGTTTTTTGCTCAGTACTTCAGGAGAATGGATTTTTAAGGTACAGGTGACCTGGGTCTAAAGACAAACGATTGACTTCATTGCAGTAGGTTTTACCCAACGTATGGCTCGGTTCCTATCCACAGAAATTGTAGCCACCTGCCGAGAGTACTGCACAAAGCTTGAACTCCGTCGCATCCTGCAACAATCCTATGGGTCTCTGGAAATAATGCACTTGTGAGCAGAATGGCACAATCTAAAATCGAACCCAAGACCTTCGGAACGCAAGACAAGGGCTTAACCACTTAGCCACAGAGACTCCCCTCCCTCCCAGTGGCCAGGGTTCAAAGAGTTAATAACATGACATATATTGTAATGAATATAAAACATTCATTTCATAAAAGAAAGTTTAGTATAGACAAAGTAGAAAGTACTTACGGCAAAACTGTACTGGACTGCAACACAAACAAATCTTGCTGTCAGTCCAAGTCTGCTCACAATAGTAGTTGGTTCTTCAATCCTGACTCTGATTGGAGTTTCCAAACCTGAAATGAATATCAGTGTACATTCTTAGAGACTGCATATTAGTTTCTCTATAATATAGTACACTACAAGAGAGTTACACTGCCAACAAGAGAGTTACACTGCCAACAAGAGAGTTACACTGCCAACAAGAGAGTTACACTGCCAACAAGAGAGTTACACTGCCAACAAGAGAATTACACTTCCAACAAGTGGTATTTTTCACAGATGCACTATCCGTTCTGCAAGCCCTCCAGAGTAAACTTCTATCCCTGAGAAAAGAGTTCAGCAAGATTTCTGCCAACAAGAAAGTTACACTGTCATCAAGAGAGTTACACTGTCAACAAGAGAATTACACTGCCAACAAGAGAGTTACACTGCCAACAAGAGAGTTACACTGCCAAAAAAGAGGTTACACTGCCAACAAGAGAGTTACACTTCCTACAAGTGGTATTTTTCACAGATGCACTATCCATTTTGCAAGCCCTCCAGAGCAAACGTCCATCCCTGAGGAAAGAGCTCAGCAAGATTTTTGCCAACAAGAGAGTTACACTCCAGTGGGTACCTTCACACTGTGGAGTGCCAGGTAATGAGAAGGCAGACAAACTTGCTAAAAAACGAGCAGAATGTGAACGAGTAGAAAATGAAATCACATACTTTGAAAAAAAAGAGCTATCGTGGACATCAGAAAAGAACCTAAACCATCCAACAATGACTACCACACACTTGACAGACAAGGACAGACTATCATTTTCAGACTCAGGATAGGACATAAAGACTGAACAAACACCTACACAGGCTACGATTGTCCCCATCCCCTCTGTGTCCCTGTGGCACCGCTGATCAAACCACAGAACATGTCCTGTAAGACTGTCCCCTGTATGTCCTTCCTAGAATTGAATGCTGGCCTACAACTCAACACTACATTCAAAACTACATGGCACCAGAGATGAGCTCCAGACAACAGTCGACTTCATCACAAGAGCACGTCTGACGGTATAATCATCAAAACTACATGGCACCAGAGATGAGCTCCAGACAACAGTCGACTTCATCACAAGAGCACGTCTGACGGTATAATCATCAAAATAGCAATCGTAAAGAAGAAGAAGAACAACAAGTACAATACATGTTTCTGATATTGCAGATCAGTTATCAGTTGACTATGATCATAGCATTCTGGACATGTCCATTGGTGCTTTGATCCCCGCCACAACAAATTCAGCAGCGTCCAGCGGCCCATCATGCAAGTACAATGTTGATTAATCAATCAATATTTTTGCATATTTGGTATGTCGTTCTTTTCGGGCTGTACCATTATCGACACCCATCTCTCTCAATCTGGTCAGCAGTGGATTCACAATGCTGAAACTCCTCTCTTTTTTTTTGGTTTATTTTTTATCTAGAAGCACTTGAGCTGAAAGCTCTTGGCTCGGTGTCATGGACATCGTAACCCTTCGGTTCGGTGCCATGAACACGTAAATCTGGGGAACCTGTACCTTTTCTGTCAGTCCGCGGAGTTAACCCGCACTCACAGAGGACTTGTCACCCGTAGTCCAACGCGCTAAGAACACGCTGGGCAGGCGGGCAAATTCCTCTGTTCAGAAAGACTCTCTCAGTGCGTTAAGAATGTCATTTTGGTACATTGCAGCTCCTCTGATATCGTAGCCATGCCTAGGAACATGTTATAAAGGTTGTTCCATTGTGGCTGTTTTCTTCAATAGATTAGATTCATAACATTGTATGACAATTTATAAAGGTTATTCCATTGTGGCTGTTTTCTTCAATAGATTAGATTCAGTAAACATTGTATGACAATTTAAGGATGAAGGTTGTCAAACTGAGTGTAACTAGTTTTGATTCCTGGATTGATATATAATACTCAACTGCAGTTATAGTTAATTGTTCCATTACACTTGTCTTTGTTCCGGGGCACATGGGATCATCTGCAATAGAGAGCAGACAGGCTGGCTGGTTCTGCCGCTATATCAGAGGGCCAGCCAATGGACAGAGCTGACATCTTGAACGCCCTAATAGAGTGTGGCCGCAGAGAAGATTTTCATCTAAACCAATCCATGTCAACTACTAGATTGCAGGAACTTGGTCTGAAGATTGGTGTGGCAAGAAAAGAACAGTACGACAGGTATACGAGTAGGCTCATCAATCAGAATCAAACTGATACGGTCAGTCGCTGGATGCTGTTGGAGATATTGCGAAGGAGATCTCAGCACATATGGATATGTCCGGAGTGTAATGAAGATATTCCAAACTGAAACTGAACTGAATTGTTTCATGCACTGTTTCCTTTTCCCCTCTAATCACTGCAGGAGCTATTCTTCACTCAGTCTAAGATGCCACTGAAAATTGAAAGGGATATGCGCATGCTGAAGGTTCCAGTTCTACACTGATTATATTCAATTCTCATTGCTTCTTTCAGGTGTACCTTCTTACTTCTGTTTTATTTCCAATTCCTGCAGTTTCAGTTTATAGAACAATGTGTTGAGTGACTTTAGCTTTCAAATGTCACCTACCCAAAACTTCAATATAATAATAATTTTAAAACAAGAAATATAACCAAAGAGAAGAAAGGTAAGATCAACTGTAGGAAAAAAAGGCAAAACTACAAACTTACGTTCCACATTTAGTGTGGCGTACTCTCGAACAGTCCCATAGGCATTTGTTACTTGACACACATATTTGGCAGAGTCTACAAACTCCAGATTTGTTATGGTCAACAAATAGTTCGGTCCTGGTCCCTGTGTGGCTCGACGGGGTAGTGGTCGACCATCTATTCTGCTCCATACTACATTAAATGGGGATCTACCACTGGGAATGCACTGGAAGATAGCAGTTGATCCAAGTGGTGAAGAAAGAGATGCAGGGTTTACAGTCACTTCCGGAACTTGTTCTGTAATTGTAAAGCATTAGTTGATCATACAACAGGAACATAACACATCACTAGATTTAAATATAGTTAACATATCAACTACCAAGTGCTGCAGCCTGGAGTTATTTGTCTGTTCCAGTTGACCATGTGCCGCAGACTGTGACATGATTAGTTGTACTACCAAATTAGCTCTAACAATGGTCTAAATGTGAAGGATTGACTTCAATGTATCGGGTTTCCCCATACCTCTCCGTCCCTGTCTGCAGAAATGGCATACCATCTGCCAAGAGTGTTACACAAAGCACGACTCAGTAGCTCCAGCAACAATCTCATTTAAAAATTGCACATGTAACTCAGTCTGAGTTGAAACCTCCAACCTTCAGAACGACAGGTAAATGACTTAACCACTTCGCCATACAGACCCCCCGATAAATTAGCTCTAATTTACCTAAGCACATAAATTAGCTCTAATTTATCTAAGCACATTTGATCATTTTTTTACAATAAATGTTTGCAACAAAATAATGACTGAAAATGGGATGAATTCAGGAAAAGTGATGAAATCAGAGAAATGTCTGGTATGCATGAAAAATATTAGCATGAATTAAAAAAACTAATTGAAATTGTGAGAACGAAAATCCAACTTTTCAAGGGCCTTGATGAACAATATGTTGTATAAATCAGTCTAACTGTTCTCTTTATATATGTAATACATTTATGAATACACAAACACTAAGAAAATAGTGAAGGAATGTATGGTTTATTAACTGTTCACAAACTAGCATCATGACCTTTCATAAAAATCTCCAGTTTTTTCGGTCACATGGTATCCTAAAATGAATGGTAAATTCTGTTTCACTTCTACTTCTAGCATAAACCATGATGCTATGTATTCGTTATCATTTATACTTCACTTTTACGTAGTTTCCAGTTAATATAAAGCTCTAATCGGAACGAAAAGTAATAAAAACACAACAAAATAGTAAACGTCTTTTGAGTGACACATGGTCCATGCGATAAGATATATTGACACCTGTGTCACTTGGTACGGAATCTGTTAACAAGTGATGGATATGGAGCAGTCGAAGAAGATGAAAGAAGAATTAGAAGAAGCTAGAGCTACAGGGTTTGTACTTTGTGAAATATTTTCGGCAGGTGGCTTGCCATTTCAGTTGAGCGGATCGAGGCGTATGAGGAAACCAGGTGCAATGAAGCCAATCCTTCGCCTTCAGACCAGATTTAAATTCTATAGTTCAATGAAGCTACTGGGGATGTGATCTGATGACATGAAAATGACTAAATAAAGGAAATCAGTGGACAACAACAGTTGTGACACAAGTTTCTCTTGGAACAAAACAGAACATAGTCTCTTTCAGATTATTTGAAGCTCTTACCAATAGCCTGTCTGATACATCGACCACCAGGTTCAAGTGGGTTGCCTTGAAAACCTGGAGCACACCTGTGGTAATGAAGTGAAACAAATTATTAATAAATTATCTTAGCCCACCTGTGGAAGGTAAGTGAAAAAACTCTAGTTATAAATTATCTCTGCCTACCTGTGAAATAAATTACTAATAAATTTACAGTTAAATAAATTACTAATAAATTATCTTAACTCACCTGTCAAAGGTATGTAAAACAAACATTAACAATAGTTCGTTCCAAAATTTGTGAACATCTTTACCGACCAAATAAAATCATCCACTTGACAGAAATTATTCATTTTTACAATTTTATATAGGTAACAGTGACGACCTTCCTAAAGTATTTTTGCCCACCCAAACCTTTAGTGCTGTAAGATTTTCATTATAAGTTATTACTAAAATAACAGCGATTTTGCTTTGATATACTTTTAGAAGGTTAGCAGTACGATTGTCAAATTTGTCAAGAATTAAGCATTTGTGTGCTCCACATTCAATTCAGCCCAAAATTGAGGATCCGGTGGAATTAATCAGTTCACAATGTTTCCTACCGACTGTCATTGGCGTATGTACACAGCATTTATTTTCATTTATAGAAGTGGAAGGTATCATTTTTCACTCTGTCACATTGCTTTTTATAATATGAATATGTAAGAGATATGCCTTTGCAAACATTCGCCACCATTTTGTGTATTACTGTAAATTCTAAACTTTGATGATCATTTTGTTGTGCTTATGCAAAATTATATCACAAAAAACTTTCTTTGCATCAACTAACCTAACTACCAATTAGTTAAACATAGAATTCGTAAGGTAGTGAGGTAGATAAGACTGTCTGCAAAAAATTACTGTTATTCATCTGGTAGTGCTTGAATTACATAGATAAACAAAGAATGAAGTGGTTTGGTCACTTAATAAGAATGCATTCAAACTCCACAGTATACAGAGTCTTCTACAACAGAACATCGGGAAAGAAGGCAAGAGGAAGACCACGGAAAAGATGGTTAGATGGCGTAGCAGAATCATGTGAAAGAGCAAAGATAACAATCACACAAGCCACCAGAACAGCGCAAGACATAAACAGAAAACCACGACACTGGGCAACAACCCGGTAGCAGTGTGAGACAAAAGAAGAAGAAGAAGTCTCATATAATTGAAACCTTAGTGTGTTCACAAATTTTGGAACGCCCTATAGTATTTGTCAAGAGCGCATGTAAAATATTTTGCAGACAAGTCGTATGGAAGGTGGATTGGGTATATCTTGTTCTATCATTCTCCAGTATTCTGATCCATTTATAGTAAAGTTCTCTCTCTCGATTGTTCTTTTTCTGCCATTTTTATCATTCTTATTGTGATATATAAACAACATTTGCCAAGAACGTTTGTGTTACGTCACAATCTTCAGTACCATTTGGAGCTTAGTGCTTGTCCTTCGACAACGTGTCCGATTTCAACCAGCATTTACTGGTTTCACTCTCCATCAGCTTTTGACTGTCCCCAGCCAACCTGCAAGGCAGCAGGTTGTTATTTACTTTTAGGGTAGCTACCCTTAGATGACCTACCATCACGGGCTGTTGAGAGTCATCTGCACTGGTTGCCTGTCTTTTTGTGCACTACTTGGTTTTACTTCCGTCCAGCTTTGTGTACAGTTTGCTCCGCTAGCCTTTGATTGTCCCCAATCTAACTACAAGGCAGTTCACTGCGGGCTGAAATGCACACTGGTATCAAGCCTCTGCTTGGTTATTCAGTAATAATAATAATAATGATCAAAATGGCAGAAAAGAGCGATCGAGAAGAAGAATAAGATCCAGATCCTCATTAATTGCTGATAACATGTCCAAGACATGTGAAGCAGTTTTTCTATGTGTGTATCTACCATTAGAGAATAAATGAAGAAAGATGTAAGAGAAAGAAAAAAAGAGAAAACTTACTGTCCACAGTCTCTTCCTGTATAGCCAGGAGGACATCCATCACATGTGACTCTGGTGTCTACATCTAGGAAGCAGGTGGGAGAGAACCTTGGAACACAAAAATCAAACAGTGTACACAATACTATACTTACTCTCACTCATCATCACCATCACCGTCAACACCATCATCAACATATGTGATAATGAAGAAATGACATTGATGATGATGATGATAATGATGCTGATGTGATGATGATGCAGATATTATTATTAAGGAGAATAGACGATGATGCAAATCTTATCGATGCGGATATTGTTCTGCATTTGCCCGCTGTCAATTCAGGCTTTGTGAAGATCTACTTTTACCATTTGACTGGTGTCCTCACCAATATTGTTTGTAATAATTTTTTTATTTAAAAAAATATTTTTATTCATATTTTTTCTATTTGTTTGGTTTTTTTTAAGTTATTTTTGTATGTTTTTCTAATTTATTAAAAATAGAAAAAAGTTATTTTTAAAAATTAATATTAAAAATATTTTTACAAAATTTAAAGTATAAAAAAAGAAATTAGTAATAAAAAAACAAGAAAATAAAAATAAATTAAAAAATAAAAGTATTAAGAATAAAAATATAAAGATTTTTTAAAAATTAATAAAAAGTATACAAAATACTATCTTCTTCTTCTTCTTTGCGTTCGTTCTTTACACCAATTTTAATCACTCTTTGTGATATGTTTGATCTTTGCCAAGAACGTGTATACGTTGCACATTGGTTACAAAATATTATAAAAATAAAATATTTTAAATGAATTTTTTTTTAAATACGTTTTTAAAATTAAAATAAAGGAGAGATAGAGTGAGAAACGAGAATATCAGAAGCATCGTTGGTACTATACCATGCATACAGTACATCGAGAAGCAAAGAATCAAGTGGTTCAGCCATCTAATGAGAATGGAACCACATTTACTACCATAACATGTCTACAATAATCGACAGGGCGCAGAGCACGAGGCAGGCCAAGAACACGATGGATAGATAACACTCAGAGTCCCTGTACTCAACGTCAAGCGCAACACACCTGGCACAAGATAGAAAACTAACTCTTCCCACAACGCTTCATGGCAAATGTGGTCAAGATAAGATAAGATTTAAAAATAATTAAAAAAATAAATAAGTTTGTTTAATACTTTTTTTAATTTAAAAAAATAAAAAATTTTATAAACTTTTTTTAATATTTATTTTATAAAGTATTTTGTATACTTTTAATGAATCCTTTTTCTTTCCTAATTTATTTTTTTATTTTTGGATTTTAATTCTTAATACTTTTAATTTTTTATTTCTTTTATATTTCAGTTTTCTTTTATTTATTTTGGTTTTTTATTACTCTACATTTAAAAAAATGTTTTAGTATTTATATTTTTTAATCTTTTTTTAATTTAATTTTGTTTTTTAACTATTTTTTTAAATTAAAAATTTTTTATTTTTATTTTGATGATAATGAAGAAGAAGATGATGGCAAATAATGTTATTGCTGATAATATTAATGAATGAGATAATATTGGTGATGAGGATGAGTGATGAGGATGAGTGATGACAATGGTGATGACAATGATGATAACTCACTGGTTTGAAGGTATAGTAAGTGGACACGGGCATGTCCTGCAGTCATAGGCAGTTCCAGCTACTGGGTCCCCATAGAAGCCAGGTGCACAACGTTCACATCTGTCTCCCACAGTATTGTGTTGGCAGTTCTGTCAACAAGAAGCAAAACCAGAATAAAATGTTTGCAATGCATCCTCCCCCTCCTCCCCAGGCAATAGAGGAAAGTGAAGACCCAGGAACACCTGGAGACGGGACTTAGAGACAAAATGCAAGAAAATGGGGAGAGTGGAATGATTTGGAAAAGATGACCTTGGATAGTCGGGCTGGTAAGGCCTCGATTGCGGATCTATGCCTTCCTAGGGGCGAAGGATGCATCTGAAGAAATAATGACACTGAACATGGCCACTTCAGCACCAGTCAACCTAGAAGATAAAATCCTTCCAAATGCAACTGCTTTCACATATCTTGGAAGTGTTATCAGCAATAAAGGAGGAGCTGGATCGAACATTAAAAGCAGACTGAGTAAAGTACAAAGTTCATTCATGACACTTCAGATGGTCTGGACATATCTCTCTCTCTCTCTTGTGATCACCGCTTAGACCATGGGTTCCCAAAGTGGGCAGCACCGCACCCCAATGGGCGCTGAAGTCTTCCAGGGAGGGGGCGATAGTGGGTTCAGAAGCATTTGGGAGGAGTTTTTTTCGTGATTTTGCAAAGGTGGCTTTACAAAGTTTATGTTGTGCAAAGTGGGTGGTGGGCCGAAAAAGTTTGGGAATCTATGGCTTAGACTGATGTACCAGATTTCCCCATAATTTCTTGTCTTACTCATGTGGAAATCTGATTCATGCAGCCTTAGCATGGGTGTGTTTCATCATATCTTTACGCCATTTGGAGCACTAGTGCTTATCCTTTGGCGATGAGTGTGGTTTTAGCCAGCGTTTACTGGTTCGCTCTCTGTCAGCCTTAGGCTGTCCCAGTCGACCTGCAAGGCAGCAGGTTGCTATTTTCTTTTAGGGTAGTTACCCTTAGACAACCTTCCCTCCCGGGTTGTTGAGCTTCATCTGCCCAGGTTACCAGTCTATTTTTTTACTACTTGGGACATATCTGAATACAGCATCAGTATCAAGATTAATTTATACCAGAGCTGTGTGCTATCAACATTACAGATCAGAATGCTGGAGAATGACAGAATAAGATATGTTCAAACTTTCCAATTTCCATACAATGACAAATGACAACTGAAAGACAAATATGTTTTCATGATTCTCTCTCTTGCGCGCGATAACCGCTTAGACTGATGTACCAGATCTATAAATTCTGCTGTTGTTTTTTAAGGACTTCGTATAGCTTCTCATTTAATTCATTATTTTCCGGCCAGGTTTCGTTTCTCAAGCCTGCTAGCAGTGTACAGTCTTGCAGTAGGTGCTCTGTCGTCATGTCCACCTGCTCACAGTGGCACAGGCTAGTGGTGCCAATTTTAAATTTGCTGTACATGTGGTACCAGAGTCCATTATGGCTGGTACAGAGGGGGAAAGTGACAACTTGGTTGCTACAGGACAGACCATAGTACCCATCTTTGGCACTGTGTTGAGTCTGGTCTTGTGACCACTTACCTCTATATCGTCATCCAATGGTTGTTTTAGTCTCCTCATAGCTGATTTTGTAATCAGTCTGCGGCAATTGCCCTCCTGCCTTTTCTAGCCTGTCTACCTCTTCGTTTCTGCAGTGTGATGGGATCCACTGTATGACAGTGCATTTGAATGAGTTTGTTAATATATTTTATCTACACAAATTTCTCGACTTACTTGACAAACTCCAGTTTGAGGATCACAGCTTGTAGCATGACCGTTGCAGTTACAACTGACACAACGACCGAGAGCTGTTCCACTATCCTCAACTCTCAGATATCCTGGAGCACATTCCTAGAATAAGAAGAACAAGTCAATATTAGAACTATGGAGCTCTAGTTCTTCTTCTTCTGAAATGATCCAGCAGAACCTGGACTTTTGCCCTTAGTATTAGGTATTCTTCTTCTTCCAACGCTCCATATCGACCACTTGTTAAACCACTCTTTGTGATTTGTATGTGATCTGAGCCAAAGAGCAATTGTATGTTGTGCCAGTTATGCCGTGGTACTATTCTTTGCTCTCCTCTCCTTGTAGGACCAGGCAACACATGGGCGAGTGCTATGTATTTTTTAAAAAAAGGGTCTAAAGTCAAAGGACTGACTACATTGCACCAGGTTTTACCCCATATAGCTTGGTCCCTCTCCATAGAAGTGACATGCCACCTGCTGAGAGTATTGCACAAAGCAATAAATTATAGGAAATAAGAGCACAACTGTTGCATGATTCTAGCATTCCAGTATTGTTGAATAAAGAGGAATTTATTTTAAAAACAACACAAAATGCTAAATCAAGGTTATATTATATTACAAGTTAAGTTTAACAATAAGAAATATCACTATTAATAATACTTTTCATCAATAAATAACCATAGACTCATAGAATTGAGTAAAATTACAAAAAGCTTACAGTGTTCTATCAAACATATATAAAAACCAGAACCCATTAAACAGGCATTTTGGTTTTCCCATGAGTTAGTCAGAGCCGCTGTAGCGGAGTTGACGTAGAACTCGCTTCACAAGGCTGGTAGTCTGGGTTCAATTCAGCAGTGGCGTGGAATTTTCCGACTGACGGTCCTCAGGTCACACCAGCCTCAACTGGGTACCAGACATGCTCTGGGAAAGTAAGGCTGCGAGCGTGATGCTGACCACATCATCCATCATGTGCCGACGGTCAATGAGAAATACAGGCCTAACACTGTATTGCCCTATATACCATCAGAGGTATGAAAGGTCCCTTTACCTTTACTTTACATGAGTTAGTCAGCCTTATGTTTACGGGGGCCATGACAAGAACGAACGTAGACAAACAAACAAAGTAAGGGACAATAGCAATACTACAATCTCAAATACCTGACATGACAAACCAGTGTATCCCTCAGGACACACACAGCTCTCCACTTCTGGAGATCCGCGCTGACCTGTTGGCCTAGGTACTGCAATCTCCATGCGTAGATCACGGAGAGTCACTGTATCCATGGAACTTTGGTAAGTAGCTCTAATCAAAATAGCATCAATGTCGGCAAGAACAGACAAGAATGTTTCTCTGGATGGTGGCTGACCATCAGTTAGAGTCCTGAAAGAGCTCTGTGTTAAAAATGAGAAAAAAGTAACATTATATAACTCTATACAATGACACCCTGAACCAAAATTGTATAAACCATAACAAGAAAATCAACAACACTAGAACAGAAATAATGAATATGGGAAGAAAACATAATAAACTAGACATCCATGTCAAGGCTAACACAATAAACCAAGTGAAAGAATTCAAATACTTTGGAAGCATATTCACAGAAGACGGAAGACTAGATAGAGAGATAGAGGCTAGAGTGCAGAAAGCAAGTGATGTAACCTACCAGCTAGCCCCATTGTTAAGGTGCCCAAATATTTCACTGACAGCTAACAACAGATGATCAACAGCATTTTCATACCTACTTTGTGTTACCAGAGCCAAAAAGGGACAATGAGCAAAGCGCAGTCACACAAAATAACTACATGTGTCTGGGAAAAGTTACCAACAACACCAGAAAAGACAGTCACCAACATTAGCATAAGAAAGAAAGTTGGCACAGAACCTTGCTTGAATTACATTGAGAAACAAAGAATGAAGTGGTTTGGCCACTTAATAAGAATGCATCCAAACTCCACAGTAAACAGAGTCTTCTACAACAGAACATCAGGGAAGAAGGTGAGAGGAAGACCACAAAAAGATGGTTAGATGGCATAGCAGAATCCTGTCAAAGAGCAAAAATAACAATCACCCAAGCCACCAGAACAGTAGCAAACAAAAACAGAAAACCATGACACTGGGCAACAACAATAGAGTGTGATGACAAAGAAGAAGGAGAAGAAGAATATATTATAGGAAGGGGTCTCTGTTGCATAGAGGTTGAGTGCTCATATCTCGTGCCAAAAGTACCAGGTTCGCTCCCTCGTGGAGCCATCTGGATATTTTCCTAGAGATCCCTGAACTCAGTGTAGGTGAGATCGAGTTCTTAGTCCTATCGGAGACAGATAAAACATAGGTCCTGTGTTTAATTTGAGCATGAAAAGAAATGGTGGCAGTTCAAAATCGAGAATATAGGCTGGAAAACCGGTGCCATGGAAAAATTCATTAGAAGTTATTAAAACTAAATATATTCCTGCAAAAATATCTTCACCATTTTCAAAACTACACCGGAACCCTCACAGTTGTTGCGGTGTTCGTGCACTGCAGATGAGAACTCCATGTGTAAGAAAGAGATCGTAGCACACATGGTTACTCCCCGAAGTGCAATGATGATGGTTCAATCAATCAATGAATATTATATAATTCTCAGTATTATCAATCAATCATGTTCCATGTCTGCCGGCATAGACAATCTCTCCACAACTCTCTCTCTCTCTCTCTCTCCTTAGTGCAGTTCATCTGTTCTGACGTCGATCTTTTGTCGAACCACACTTTCAGACCATACAACATCTTCTCCTCTGTCTTCCACGATCTCTCCTTCCCTGAATTTTACCTGTTATCTCAAAATGTTCTAAACCTTCTCTTCACATTATATGCTCGAAGAACCTTATTCTTTTGATAAAGTTTCTTTGTGTGCAGGCTTCGTTTAAAACCTCATTATTTGTTTTCTTCACTATCCATGGAATTTTCAGCATTCTTCTGTAAAACCACATCTCTGTGGCTTTAAATGATCTTATTCATTGCTTATTATTGTCCATGATTCGCTGCCATACATAAGTATTGGTTCAATATAGCACTGGAGTACTCATTTCCGCAATGTCATTGGTAGTGAATTCACACATAGTGTATTTTTCATTTTCATAAAAGCTGCTTTCGCTTGAGCTATTCTACTCCTTATCTCTGTTGTACATCTTCCATCTGATGTTATAAATGATTGATTGATTGACTGATTGTGTTATGAATGATCCTAGATACTGGAATCGATGGACTTGTTTCAGTCTTATTTGTATTGAATTCATGCATAGTGTGTTTTTAATTTTCATATAAAAGCTGTTTTCGTTTGAGCTATTCTACTCCTAATCTCTGTTTTACATCTTCCATCTGATGTTAGGAATGTTCCCAGATGCTTGAATCTCAATATTATAGGAACCTTTATTCATACCATGAGGCATATTGGAGAATACTGTGTTTAACCTATACTTTTCTAACAGGTGTAAAGATGATGAATTGACTTTATTGCACCAGGTTTTTACCCTATCTGGCTTGGTCCCTCTTCACAGAAATCGCACACACTGCAGAGAGTATTGAATAAAGGACAACCTCCGTAGCTCCTGCAGCAATTCTTAGATTCTCTGGAAAAAATGTACTCTAGAAGCTTATGTTATGATATAGTATTATAACTGAGGTGTTGTAATGAGGTCAAGACACAGAGAAAGAGTATCAAAATATAAGAAAGAGGCCTCATCATTTTCGGACTTGTGATGAGGCTTTTGAAACAAGGTGCTATAGAAAAGTTCTTAGAACATCCTGGACAGAGAAGAGAACAAAGGCATACTACAAGACCTGCATATCAAGGAGCGTTGACTCATAAATAACATCATATCCCAGGAGATTAAATATTTTGGTCACATTAAATGCCATAGCAGTCTGGAGAGAAAGGTAATGGAAGGCAAGGTTCCTGGAGTATGATGCAGGGGACAACCAAGACGAAGGTGGCAGCAGGACATCAAAGAAACCTTGAACATGACACTGGAAGAGGCAGAAGAACTTGCAAGAGACAGAGCTTTTCAGGCGGGCTTTGATGAGTGTGACGTTCCTCAAGGGACATACTACTACTTGAACGTGATGAGGAAGGGATGTTTAGAACACATTGTGACAACAGGTAAACTTGAAGGTAGACGAGACAGAGAAAGACAGAGAGAGAAAATTGTAGATAGCCTGACTTCATGGCACAATAGAGGCAACATCTGGGATGATGGCAAACACCAGAGACAGAGATTTGTGGATATCCATGATTGCCTATGCCATCCGCATGGCATGCACCGATGATGATGATGATGATTACAACTGATGGATATATAAGGGCACATACCTCAGTCATAATGGACACATACCTCAGTAAGAAGGATCTCATATGAATTTGATTCTCTGGCAGTTGGTGGTGGTCGATGCAAGTAGAAAAATCGTATGTCTTGCTTGCTCTAACAAGAGAATAAAGTTACATAAAACTTAATTTAGAACAATCTTGGTAATTTTAGTTTGAAAACAACTGAGCATTCTTTCTCTGATATTAGTTATTTGTTAACCAGAAATGATATCACAATTTGGTTTTATTTAGTTTAATTTAATAGTCAAGTCATCATCAAATACCTTATCCAGAGTAGAACTTTACCTTGAGCAGAAACTACTTGTCCTTTTTACTCTTTGTCAAGCTCTGTGTCTATCTTCCAAATGTCAAAATCTCTACTACTTTATAACTCAGTCCTATCTTCTTTAAATCTTCTCTAAAACTCTTCTTCTAAAACTTCTTCTTCTTAAAACTCTTCTTCTTCTTCAAAACTCTACTTTCTTCTAAAACTCTTCTTTTTAAAACTCTTCTTCTTCTAAAACTCTTCTTCTTCTTTCTAAAACTCTTCTTCTAAAACTCTTCTTCTAAAACTCTTCTTCTAAAAACTCTTCTTCTAAAACTCTTCTTCTAAAACTCTTCTAAAACTCTTCTTCTAAAACTTTCTTCTAAAACTCTTCTTCTAAAACTCTTCTAAAACTCTTCTTAAAAACTCTCTTCTTCTAAAAACTCTTCTTTTTAAAACTCTTCTTCTAAAAAACTCTTCTTCTAAAACTCTTCTTCTATCAAAACTCTTTTTTCTAAAAACTCTTCTTCTTCTAAACCTCTAAAACTCTTCTTCTAAAACTCTTCTTCTAAAACTCTTCTTCTTCTAAAACTCTTCTTTAAAAACTCTTAAACTCTTCTAAACTCTTCTAAACTTTCTTCAACTTCTTCTTCTAAATTTTTCTTCTAAACCTTCTTCAACTTAAAAACAGCAAAATTTTTTTGACAATGGCTTGGAAAAATGTTTTCAGATTATTATAACTGAAAATTTGTGAGTAAATTTGTAGAAATACTTACAATATTTCACATCAACATCCATGACTGGTCGTCCTGCATCAAATGATGTTGTGTAAGATAAGCCAAACTTGAGGTAACCTCCATACGATGATATCTGAAAAGTCAGAGTGGATTCTAATCAGTCATAAAGAATAGAGTAAGAAAATAGATATTCAATAAGGAAATAGATAGGATTGATAGGACCATCATCATTGCACTTTGGTGAGTAACAATGTGTGCTCCAATCCTTTTCTTACACAGGAAGAGTTCTGCGGCAGTGCACTAACTCTATAGCACAGGTGAGGTTCTCCGGTGTAACTTAAAATATGATGAAAATATTTTGTAGGAATTTTATATTTCTAATGAATATTTTCTGGGCAGGGCTTTTTTTTTCCGATCCAGAAGCACTTGAGCTGAAAGCTCTTGGCTCGGTGTCATGGACATCGTAACCCTTCGCTCGGTGCCACGAACACCGTAAATCTGGGGAACCTGTAGCTTTTCTGCCAGTCCATGGAGTTAAATACGCACTTACAGAGGACTTGTCACCCGTAGTCCACACGCTATGGGCACGTGGCGGCAGGGCTTTCCAGCATGTTTTTCTCGAGGTTGAACAGCCAAGGGTTCTTTTTATGTGCTCCTTGAAACAAGTGACCTACATTTTATTATCGGTTTTAATTGGACTAAGAACACAATCTCACCTACACTGAGATCAGGCATCTCTGGCAAAATATCACAATGGCTCCACAAGGGAGAGAATCAAGTACCTTGGGAAGGAGAGACGAGCACCTAACCTCTATGTCACAGAGATCACCCAACGGTAGAGAAATTTGTTACTTCTTCTTCTTCTTCTTCTCTTCCACCATTTACTTCTTTATAGAAGTGTTAGGGTGAAACGTAGTGATCTTGTGTGTGCTTGTTCTTCTCTTCACCATTGACTTCTTTATAGAAGTGTTGGGGGTGAAAAGTAGTGATCTTGTGTGTGCTTGTTCTTCTCTTCACCATTGACTTCTTTATAGAAGTGTTAGGGGTGAAACGTAGTGATCTTGTGTGTGCTTGTTCTTCTCTTCCACCATTTACTTCTTTATAGAAGTGTTGGGGGGGGAAAGTAGTGATCTTGTGTGTGCTTGTTCTTCTCTTCCACCATTGACTTCTTTATAGAAGTGTTGGGGTAAACGTAGTGATCTTTGTGTGCTTGTTCTTCTCTTCCACCATTTACTTCTTTATAGAAGTGTTGGGGGTGAAACGTAGTGATCTTGTGTGTGCTTGTTCTTCTCTTCCACCATTTACTTCTTTATAGAAGTGTTGGGGTGAAACGTAGTGATCTTGTGTGTGCTTGTTCTTCTCTTCACCATTTACTTCTTTATAGAAGTGTTGGAGGTGAAACGTAGTGATCTTGTGTGCGCTTGTTCTTCTCTTCACCATTTACTTCTTTATAGAAGTGTTGGGGGTAAAACGTAGTGATCTTGTGTGTGCTTGTTCTTCTCTTCCACCATTTACTTTTTATAGAAGTGTTGGGGGTGAAACGTAGTGATCTTGTGTGTGCTTGTTCTTCTCTTCCACCATTTACTTCTTTATAGAAGTGTTGGGGGTGAAACGTAGTGATCTTGTGTGTGCTTGTTCTTCTCTTCCACCATTTACTTCTTTATGGAAGTGTTGGGGGTGAAACGTATGATCTTGTGTGTGCTTGTTCTTCTCTTTCACCATTTACTTCTTTATAGAAGTGTTGGGGTGAAACGTAGTGATCTTGTGTGTGCTTTTTAAGGCACTTTGTAAGCTCATATTCATGTTTGTAAGGCTGTTCTTGATGTCGTCGCTTCATCTTTTGCGTGGTCTTCCTTGTACTCATTATACTTTTTCTGTGTGGCTCTCTGTGGTAGGTGATACCAGGGCATTCTGGTCAGGTGTCCAAACCATTTAATCTGTTGTTCTTTTATGAATTGCATAACTGGTTTCACATCCAGTCTCCTTCTGATTTCTTCATTTCTAATGTTGTTACTACCCTGCAAAATGTCCCAGACATTCATCAGTTAGTAGAAGAAAACACTGAACAACGAACAGATTAGAAAAGTCCTTACCTTATCACCCCTAAACTTGGGAGGAAGAGCAAAGAACAAACTCTCCTGCTCTCTCTGGATACCTTCAAAGTTGTTGAATGTTATCTCATTCCGTTCAGCATTAATGGTAAATCCATCACTGATGGTACGAGACAATCTTCGGTTTGTGAGTTGGAAGTTGTGGGTACCGTCCGAGTTTAACATTGGAACAATCTAAATCAGAATACAAAATTATTTTCAATGGTGATGTGACATAAGAAATAATCAAAGGATATTTTTAATCAAAGTTGATTGGTTATTGATTTTCTGAACCGATGTCATTGTACTCCTGGCTGACCTATAGGTGCTCAGTCTCCCACAACAGATATCAAAGGCTAGGCATACTGATGGTTCCTGTAGCTCGATGGTTAAAGACACTCCTCACTCTCCTTCTCAGGCATCCAGTTCTACTTGTATAGGTAACTTCAAACTCCTTAAATTGCTGGATCGATTCAACATCTATTTTAGTGTCTTCATCCAACAAGCAGTCGTGAAGAGACCAAAGAACATCCCCCTGATCCATCTTAAACTCCCCAACAATCAATGCTGTTGATGCAAGCTTAACCAATCTCTCATTGCCGCAAACACCAACATGCCTAGGACAGTAGGTGATAGATAATAGAAAATAGAGAATGTGAACAGTTTTCAATGTCTCGACTCATTAAAAACAATAGATGGAAATGGGATGAAGAAAATGAAAAGAAGAACAAACATGGCTTTACAACTAATTAAACAACTAAAAACAGTATGGAACGGAACTGATAGGAAAACAAAGATCAGAATACTAAGAGCATGCATATTCCCAGTGACAACGTATGGATGTGAAGCAGGGACATTTAACAAGACAGTAGAAAAACATATATTTGAATTTGAATATAAGTGTTACAGAAGAGTCCTCCGTAAATCGTGGACAGAGAAGAGAACAAACAGATCTATCCAGAAAGAACTCAAATTCAAAGATTACTAGCAAATAAGAATTCGAAAATTGAATTAATTTGGGAAAAATGCATGAAAGGTTGGAGAAGACCATCATGGAAGAAAGCATATTGTCAAAGAGGAGGAGAAGAGAAAGACTGTGAAAAAGATGGATTCAGGATGTAACTGATAATTTGACCATGATGACTGCAGACGCAGGACATCTGGCCTATGAGAGGAAGAAATTCTGAAGGACTGTTAGGGTAGCAAACAAGTTCTGTTTAGAACAAGTTATTTGATGATGATAATGGTAAGACATTGAGATATATAACACTGACTGGTGACAAGGTAATCAGTTATATAATAACAAATGAAGTGTCTGGCCGAATGGATTTGAGCGTAGGCTCCCATTTGGGAGACCTGGATGCAATCCCCAGTAAAGCCAACAAATTTTGTTTCTGTCAAGAGCATAAAAAATCAGAACCTGAAAATTTTGCGATGGCTGTATTAGCCATGCGATCATTAAATACCGCCGGCTCATGCCCACCCTCCTGTGTCCTACACTGCCCTAAATTGCAGTAACACAGGTAATAAAGACAGTAAAAACTAACAAACTCAGGGCTAACAAGTCCATACACAGTCCTTGTTTTCAGTAGCGGCTCGTGACCATTTTTGCTGGTGGGACCAGACAAATATTTTTGGAAAAAAAATGGATTTGGGTTATTTTTTAATTTATAAAATAATAAATACAAGTTACACATTATTTTTGGTGGGGCTTGGCCCCACTGGCCCTTAATGACGAGCCGCCTCTGCTTGTTTTGCTGAACACTGTTGAGGGATACATATCAATCATTCCTTCAAGATCACAATATCCTGGTTTGTTTTTGTTGTCGTTCTCCCCTGTATGAAATCAGACATAATCATGGCATATAATATGGTGTCTCTGACTGATTTCTGCATGAAGGATTGCTTTCTTTATCACCAGTGTCCCTCATCATTCAGGCAAGTCCTCCCCCTCCATGAGGCAGTTACCTTGTAATTTGTGGTGGGGGCCTTCAATGACCCGGAGAATGCTTGCAGGGTTACCAAAAGTCGGACAGGTCAAAGAAAAGAGGTCAGGCTAAATGTGACCTCCTAGTCCTTCAGGTTGGGGTTGTGCGATGGGCTAACTACCATTCTATTTTTAAAATAATGTAGTTACAGAAATAAAAAACAAGCCCTTGAGTGGAACCTACAAGGAAAACGAAAAAGAGGATGTCCTAAATGGATCTGGAGATGAAGTCTTCTTGAAGAGTGCTTGATAATCCTGGGAAACTAAAGAAAACAACCAGAGACCGAGAAAAGTGGCAAACAACTGTTGAGGCTCTATGCTCTACGAGGAGCGGAGAGGAATAAGTTACTCCAACTTCAGAAGTATATGTAATTTAGATCGCCAAGTAAATGATCAGGGAACATGTAGTTCCACTGTGTACAGTGTGCACACCAAGAATATTTCTGGAACCCAGCTGGTCTTGAACCCCAGAACTTCCAACACATGTGGCCACTAGCGAAGAGTGCTATCAACTTTGCTATTGCTTACCCTAAACTAGTTATAGTAATCCTGGATCTCATCTCATCTCTGTAATATGTCAAACTAAAACATTGGTTAGTTATACCCATACTTCTTCTTCTTTCTTTAACACTCCATATCGACTACTTGTTAACCACTCTGTGTGATTTGTATGTGATCTGAGCCTAAGAGCAAATGTACATTGTGCCAGTTATGCACCTACAAGTAGGTCAGCACATCCGTTTTCTACTTTGCTTTTTATTTACTAAGGTAGCTTCCTAGGTCCTACATCAGTCGCCTCTTACGACATACCTTGTAGGTCGCAGTGGTAATATTCTTTGCTTCCCTTAGGGGCCCTGGCATCACACAAGCGGCACCCATACAGAAACAAGTTAAAACACCAGTTAGTTAAACCAGTTATTGTAATCCTGAATCTCACCTCATCTCTGTAATATGCAGAGCTAGAACATCGGTTAGTGACACCCATACAGAAACACTTCAGACATCCCATCTCATTCTCCCGATTGAGGTAAAAATATCCATCCAAGCATGCACTACATCTTCGGTTCCATGAACGTTATTCTAAAACAAGAAATCATCATTATTGGCAAGCATTATTATATCCAGAAAAATTAAAACTACAGTAACAGACATAATGTATACTGGGTATTGGATACTGGATACAGCTAATTGATACATCATTATCAGTCCTGGTCGTGTCCAGTGGCAGATAAGGCAGAGACAAACATATTACCTCTTGACTTGATCTTGTGCCTTTCTGTTTCATTTTCAGTTTGGAATATCTTCGTTGCACTCTGGACATGTCTATATGAGCTCCGATCTCCTTCGCAATATCTCCAACAGCATCCAGCGACTAGCCGTACCAGTTTGATGTTGATTGATGAGCCTACTCATATACCTGGTCTGTTTTTAAATTCTGGTCACTCCAATCTTCAATCCCAGCTTTTGCAATCTAGCAGTTGACGGGGATTGGTTTAGCTGCTAAGGACGTATATATACGCTTTCCACATTCACTTCTAAAGACGCATTAACACGTCTGTTATTATCTCTCCTCTGTGGGCTAAAGATGTGTTAATACGTTATACATTTCTACTGTCACTGCTATAAGTGTACATTCACATTTGTGACCTAGAAACAAATAGTAGCTATTGTTAGCTCCATTTAGAAAGTATGTAGCAGCGAAAGGGTTAAATTAAAATCCTTTTTTGCGGCCACACTCTATGAGTATGTTCAAAATATCAGCTCTATCTAATTGTTGCCGCCACCAAAGCTCAAAGACAAGCATAGGACTGGGTGTTAGGTAGAAAGAAAGGTACCATGTCTTTGAGCTTTACTTCAACAGTTCACCTACAGGTGTCCCTATGTCTTCTTATTTTTCTTTGATCCTGTGGTATCCAATGCATTGTATTTCTTTGCCATCTTTCTTGAGCATTTTGGGTTTTTAACTCTGTTTCTGAAGATGTTTGCCGATATATTTTTAAAACAGTGTGGGGTCTTCAGCCCCATAAGCCATCCCTCTCAGTCCCATTTTATGACAAGGATTGAGAGAAGTTAGTTAGTCAGTTAGTCTTTCCTCTTGGGCCTGTGGGTGGTCATAGGGCAGAGGTCATAGCTCTCCATGTCTCGCGGTTCGTGCTATCTGTTTTAGGTCTTTAATGTTTGCTAGGCCCATCGTTGAGCCTTCTCTGATGATGGTTCTACGCAGAGTCTCTCTTGGTCTTCCTCGTTTTCTTTTTCCTCTGGTGTCCATATGAGGGATTGGTAAGGAGTCTTCTCTCATCCATTCTAAGTGTGTGGCCGATGTAGTTCCAGCGGCGCTTTCTTATAAAATTTGATACATTTTCTTGCTTGGTCTCTTGTCTTATTTGTGTATTAGGTCTGAAATCTGACCATTTGAGGTTCAGTATTCTTCTAAGACATTTATTCTCAAAGTTATCTAATTTTCTTTCTAGAGCTTTGTTGCTTTCCAACTCTCGCATCCATAAGTTAATACTGGAATCACACAAGAGTTAAAGATCTTTAATTTTAAGTGCTTGCTGAGTGAATTGAGAGAAGACGGTGATTCTATTCATCCCTGCCCGACAAACCAAACAGGAAGTATTGTAAATAAGTATATTTTTAGTTCATACAATTTCATAAGTTTTCGGTTATATGAGGACTATCATTATAGACTCCCGACATGTCTATAGGGGCTCTGATCTCCGCCTCAACAATTTCAGCAGTGCCCACCAGCCGAACACACCAGTTCAATGTTGATTAATCAATCCTTTTTTCATATTTGGTATGTCATTCCTTTCGGGCTGTACCAATATCGACACCCCTCTCTCTCAATCTGGTCAACGACTGGAATTCACAACCCTGAAACTCGTCTGTTCAGAAAGACTCTCTCAATGCGTTAAGAATGTCATTTTGATCCATTGCAGCTCCCACTGATATCATAGCCATGCCAGTCAATCTATCAACTTGTTTATGCTATACTCTACTGCGCTGTCAGGTAAAAGTTCAACACCTAACAACAAAGGTAATATGAAGTTGAAGTTTGTTCTGAGAATTGCCAGTCCCAGAAGTTACTAACAAGACAGGAAGTTTTCTTACCTTACACTGGCATTGCTGTGTGTTCGGATCACACAATGTATTAGCTACAGTCCCTCTACCATCACAATCACAAGTCACATCTGTAAATACAGGAAAATCTCATTAATGAAAATCATGGCATATCCTATATAGAATGTAGCCATCAACCAAGTAAGCGAATCGTTGATTTTCTAGGCACCATTTATACATTCAGTAATTTGCCATTGTTTTCTGAACGGTGAGGTCTATTTTTACCTTTTGTTGAAATCCCACAGAAACGAATTTGCTTCCAAACTTGCCCACCGTGGGATTTGAACCAGGTACGCTTAGGTTTGTGATTGAGCTCACTACCACTTGAGCTACAGATGCTCAAAATCTCATTAACACAATTCTCAATTTCATGTTTTCCTGTATAGCATTTATTGCCATAGAGGAGATCTGTTGGCATTCTACTATCGGAACGCATCCCAACCATCACAAGCTAGGAAGATTGAACACGGAAAATGTAGCTCTAATTCTTGCTCTATCCAATACCTCATTAATGGTGTTCTTCATTGATTACTAGATCGATTGGACCATCATCATTGCACTTCGGTAATTAACCATGTGTGCGCTGATTGCTTTCTTACACAGGAAGATCTCAGCTGCAGTGCACGAACTCTGTAGTACCGGCAAGGGCCACCGATGTAATTTAGAAGATGGTGAAGTATTTTGAAGGAATTTTATTTATGTTTATCTTTCTAATGAATTTTGCCGAGGCATCAGTTTTCCAGCCTGCTCTTTTCAATTTTGAAATGCCAAGACTTCTTTTACCTGCTCAACTTTAACATGGGACCTACCTTTTTTTGTCCATCTTAGATAGGACCAGGAACTCGATCACACCTACACTGAGATCAGGGATCTCTTAAAACACTTCCGAATGGTTCCATGAGGGAGCAAACCAAGTACCTTTGGAATGAGAGACAAGCTCTAACCTCTACGTCACAGAGACCCACGTTCTTGTACTGTTGTATAATGTTAAGACATCTTCACAGGCACTGCATATTGATGTCATCTTTTGAAGTTTCTAACCTCCAGAGGCTTACGTGGATCAACTGTCCTGGGCTTGCGGGTGTTTGCAGCAAGAGTGGACAGGCTTGCCTCGGAAGCATTGATTGTTGGAGAGTTTAGGATGGATAAGGGGCAGATATTTTTGGTCTCTTCGTGACTGTCTCTTGGATGTAGACACTACAATAGATGTTGAATCGGTCTAGCAATTTAAGAAGTTTGGAGTTATCAGTTGTAATAGTAGAACTAGATGCCTGAGGGGTAGAGTAAGTTGTGTGTTTAACTAGCAAGACACAGGAACCATTAGAATGCACACTATTTGATATCTGTTGGGGAGACTGAGCACTTATGGATCTGCCCAGAGTGCTGTGACATCAGTGCAGTAACCAATAACCACTATGACTCTTATACTTACTTATTCCTCACCGCTCCTTGTGGAGCATAGGGCCTCAAAACAGTTGTTCACCACTTTTCCCAGTCTCTGGCTGTTTTCTTTATGATCTCCCAGGATAGTCAAGCACCCTTCAGTTCCTCAAGAAGACTTTGTCTCCAGGTCTGTTTAGAACATTCTCTTTTCCATTTTCCTTGTGGGTTCCACTCAAGTGCTTGTCCGGTGACACTTGACTGTGTCTTTCCTAGGGTAAGCCCAACCCATCACCATTTTCTCCTCGTAATCTGGGTCATCATGGGTTCCTGTCCTGTTCTTGTTCACAAGTCTATGTTTACAACTCTATCATACCATCTCAGTCTGAGAATCCAGCAAAGACATCCATTGACTATGACCTTAATGATATTTATTCGATATTTATGTGTAGCTAACACATATGTTTGATAATACACATGACTACGTACTGATGAGTTTGCAGAAGTCTCCAGGTTGATTTGGGTTTCCTTCATAACCAGTGGCACACCTGCAATAGAAAAGTGCTAGTTGTATCACTTACAAATCATACATCAAACGATGACATCAAGTGACAGAAGAAAAGCTAGACACAACAGAGACAAAGTGTCTATGCAGAATGTGGGAGTAGAAAAGAGACCAGTTTAGAAATGAAAATATCAGGAATAGAAGTGGGGTACAACATCAGCACTGAACTGCTGTAAGAAACAACAAATTAAATGATTTGATCACTTCTTTCTGTCTTCTTCTTCTCTAATCCGGTTTTGCCTCAAGTGACAGGATAACAGGAGATTTCTAGAAAGGGCTTTTGTGTGTGATTCATATATGGCTGCTTCTCATAGCCTCTGTTATTTCTGTGGTCCACCTTTGGCATGAACAACCTTTTGCTTTGTATCCACTCCATCGGAGTAACATTGCTCTTTGAGGCGCACTATCTGTTGGTAGTCTGCTTATGTGACTGAACCATTTAATTTGTTGTTTCTTGATGAAGTTCAGTACTGATGTTGTAACCACTTTTTCCTGATGTCTTCATTGCTGAACCGGTCTCTTCTTGTTAATCCCAGCATTCTGCGAAGACACTTCATCTCTGTTGTGACTAGTTTTCGTCTATGTCTATCATTTGATGTCAGCATCCAGGTTTGGCACTGATAGCATAATTTTGGTGACAGATTGTGTTGTATCGTTTTTTTAGTGTTCATGGTGACATGTTTGTAGATAGGCACAAGTTGTGGAAAATACTAACAACCTATGGGGTTAATGAACACCTAATCAACCTTTGCAAGAGCATTTATACTGACAGCCAATGTACGATTAGAACAAATACAGGATTATCAGAAAAGTTTCACGTAGGGTCAGGAGTAAGACAAGGTTGCGTACTATCCCCGCTGCTATTCATCACGTATATTGACCACATTTGTAAAATAGCTAACACCAGCGAAGGAAACAACCTCGGAGAACTCTTAAATGAATTTCTTTTGCAGATGATCAGGCAATCATATCAACAACAGAAGAACAGCTACAACAACACATCAACAGACTCCAGTTAGCATGTAACGAATACAACATGAGAATAAACATTGACAAAACAGAAGTAATGACATTCACCAAAGAGGAAAGCACTACCAATATCTCCATCAACATTCGCTCACTAAATCAAGTAAAAGATTTCACATACCTGGGAGCATTTTTTCAGCAAATGGAAGAATAACTAATGAAATTCAACAAAGATGCAACAAAGCAAATCAAATGATAGGGCAAATGGCGCCAATTTTAAGATGCAAACACGTCACCATGAACACAAAAAGAACAATGTTCAACACAATCTTTCTCCCCACATTATGTTACCAGTGCCAAACCTGGACGCTGACAACAAACGATAGAAGAAAACTAGTCACAACAGAGATGAAGTGTCTACGCAGAATGCTGGTGTAACAAGAAGAGACCGGTTGAGAAATGAAGACATCAGGAAAAAGTGGGTACAACATCAGTACTAGACTTCATCAAGAAACAACAAATTAAATGGTTCGGCCATGTAAGCAGATTACCATCAGACAGTGCACCCAAAGAGCAATGCTGCTCCGATACAATGGGTACAAAGCAAAAGGTCGGCCACGCAAAAGATGGACCTCAGAGATAACAGAGGCGATGAAAGAGACCATCTACGAAGCGCATACTAGGGCCCGTTTAGAAATCTCTTCCTGACCTGACGCTGTGAGGCATACAGGATTCGAGTAAGAAGAAGAAGTTTGCATTTCAAAATTGGTGCCATTTGTTATTCTTCCATTTGATGAATAACAATAAAATAATCAATGAAATGCCATGCCTGCCGGCATAGGTGATCATGTCTCTCCACAACTCTCTCTCTACTTGCTGCATGTAATCAGTTCTGACATCAATCTTTTGTCCAACCACAATGTCAGACCACCCAACATCTTCTCCCTCTGTCTTCCACGATCTCTCCTTCCCTGAATTTTACCTGTTGTCACCAACTGTTATAAACCTCCTCTTCGCTTTATATGTGCGAAGAACCTTGATTGTCTGATTCTTATTCTTTTGATAAGGTTTTCATGTGTGCAGGCCTGATTGAACTGCCTGTAGACCAAACACCACACTGTTTGGCTTTGGGTTAGACATCTCTTTACAAGGAGCCACACTAAAGGGTGTTTTTTATTCTAAAACCAAATGACTTGTAAAAAGAAGGCTTTTGCCCTGGTCCACTAAGAGTTAAAAACCTCATCATTTGATAATCAAATAATAGTTATACTAAATCTGACCTTTCACATCTTCGTCCTGTGTGACCAATAGGGCATGAGCTGCATGTGACCTGTCTATCAACATCTAGTGTGCATTCAGGGCTGAACCTGGAGAAACAATAATGATAAATAGTAGAACAGTTACCAGACTACACTCAATGAGATATTGCAAGTAGACTTAGATACTTCCTTCTTCTTTGCATTCGTTCTTTACGACCCATTTTAATCACTCTTTGTGATATGTTTGATCTTTGCCAAGAACGTGTATACGTTGCACATTGGTTTGGCAGGCCCCTAAACACATAGACTTCTACACGTTTAGGACATGTGCATCCGATTTCAGCCAAACCTCCTTCGCCGCTCTTACGACATGCGTGGCAGGTAACAGTGGTTCTATTCTTTACAGCCCAAATTTGGGCCCGTAACCACTGGACGGATAGACTTAGATAAGATGGATTGTATGAGATGGACAGGTGTAAGGGTAGGTTAAGATACATTGTATGAGTGACAAATAAGAGGCATAACATCAATACTGAACTTTATCAAGAAACAACAAATTAAATTGTTCTGCTACATAACTAGATTACCAATGACAAAACACATAAAAACAAAGTACTGTCTTCTTCTTCTCTTCCACCATTTACTTCTTTATAGAAGTGTTGGGGCAGAGGGGATACGGGGGGAAGATGTAGTGATCTTGTATGTGCTTGCTTTAAGGCACTTTGTAAGCTGATATTCATTTTAGTAAGGATGGTCTTGATGCCATCGCTCCATCTTTTGTGTGGCCTTCCTCTTGCTTTGTACTCGTTATACTTTTTCTGTGTGGCTCTCTGTGGTAGGCGATACCGGGGTACTTTGGTAAAGAAAAAAGTACTGTAGTTTTACAAAATACAAAAACAATAACAATACACAGCAAAATGCCTTTATCAAGCAAAGGATACAAGAGAAGTGAAGAATTTCACTTCTCACGCAACACACAAGATGTAGAATCAAACAATAAGTTCCTAACGGCCTTAAAATGAAAATCTGAGACTAAAATGAAAAACAAAATAAATGCAAAAAAACTATTAGTGGTAAAAAGAAGATAAACAATAAAAATCAAATATATATATATAGAGCTATCTAATTTATATACATAGTTTGCAGAGAGAGCTTCAGTTTCACTTTCTTCATATATCTTCATTGCACTCCGGACATATCCATAGGTGTTCCAATCTCCTTCGCAATATCTCCAACAGCATCCAGCAATTAGCCGTACCAGTTTGATTTTGATTGATGAGTATACTCACATACATGTCCTGCTGTTCTGGCTACTCCAATCTTAAATCCCAGCTCTTGCAATCTACCAATTGATGTGGATTTGGTTTAGATGAAAGTCCTCTTTGTGGCCATACTCTATGAAAGCGTTCAAAATGTAAGTTCTATCAAAATGACTGACCAGCTGATATGGTGGCAGATGAGTCTGCTAGCCAGCTCTCTCATTGCCAACGAACACATGTTCCCGGAATGAAAATATTAATGTAATTCTGCGCCTTGTTTACTCTCGTAGTAATTCAGTCTATTGTCTGCGTAAGGTACCAGACTCCATCTTCTGGATCATACAAAATGAATTACACAGGAAACAAAAACATAAAACTTACTGGTTAGGAGATTCTGTCAGTGGGCATGGACACTTCTGGCAATCATTAACAGAGCCACGGGTGGCATCACCATAGTACCCACGAGAGCAAAGTTCACAATGTTCTCCTTGTGTGTTGTGTCGACAATTCTAGACAGAAAAATAAAATGCACTTTACATCTGTATCAAACCACACATACACACTTTGATTTCTGAACATATGTGTTCTACAGCACAGCACACATACACACTTTTATTTCTCAACATCTATGTACTAAGCACAGCACACATACACACTTTGATTTCTGAACATATGAGCATCCCTTTGCACGTAAATGTAACAGAAGAGTCCACGCTGTATATAATGGATAGATAAGTAAACAAATAGATATATCCAGAAGGAACTCAAAATCCAAGTAAACTAGCTGATGTTACAAAGTATGAGAAAATTGATGTTGTGAGATATATTTAAAAATATACAGCTACTGCCTGTAATATTGCTTTTAGGAGTTGTAGGACAGGGGGGGACATGTGCATGTGGAATTTAATGGACACATAGCTAGTGCAGTCGTAGTGAAACTGTTCAGGTTAGGATTTTCTTTATTCCCGCTCCCCCCAATCAACAGAAAAATACTCCTTGGCCTTACCGGGGATTAAACCCAGGTCTCCAGCATGGGAGCCCACGCTTTAACCCATTTGGCCAGACGCTCCACTATAAGACATATAAAAAACAAAAAGAGCTGGTAAAGACCATTATAAAGGAGACATTTTGTCACCTGACAAAATGGAGAAGAGGAAGAGCACACAGAAGATGGGGTGAGAATGTGATAGATGATGTCAGCATGCTGACAACAGAGGCAAGACATCTTGTTTATAAGAGAGAGAAATTCCCCAAGGTTGTTAGAGTAACAAAGATCTGCTCAGGATAAAGTATTGAACGATAATGAAATCTTCTTCACCCTTCACTCCTAGGGAGACATAGGTCCACAACCAAGGTTTTCCAAGCTCTCCTATCCGAAGCCATCTTTTCCAGATCTCTCTGCTCTCACTTCATGAGTCCTTCCTTGCAGGGTTCTTCTTCTTGACCCTTCACCCCTAAGCAGGCATAGGTTCACAGTCAAGATCTTCCAAGCCCTCCTACCATGGGCACCTTTTCCAGATCTCTCCACTCTCTCCCCATTTTCTTATATTCTGTTTCCAACTCCCACCTCCAGCTGTACTTTCTTGTGGGGTTCCTTCTTCTTCTTCTTCAGATGGCGAGCTATGAATTCCCTTGAATGATTGATTGTTAGATAGGACCATCATCATTGCACTTCGTTGAGTAACCATACGGGCTCTGACCTCTTTCTTACACAGGAAGAAAAAAAAAAGAGTTTAAAAGCCGAAGGATTGACTTCATTGCACTGGGTTTTACCCCATATGGCTCGGTCCCTCTCCGCAGAAATGGCAAGCCACCTGCTGAGAGTATTGCACAAAGCACGAACTCCGTAGCTCCAGCAACAATCCTAGGGGTCTCTGGGGAAAACTGCACTCGTGAACAGAACGGCGCGGTTCGGATTCAAACCCACGACCTTCGACTCACAAGGCAAAGGGCTTAACCACTCAGCCACAGAGACCCCCTTCACAGGAAGATCTCAGCGGCAGTGCATGAACTCTGTAGCAACAGCAAGGCTCCCAGCAATTAATTTCCTTGGTTGTGGTTTCAGTAGCTATCTAATGTTTTTTAACGGGTGGCTAGCTACCTCGAAACCCAACCTCCTTAGTCACCTCTTACAACATTGTTGCAGGTAACAGTGTTTCTACTCTATACACCGCTGATTTGGGCCCAGGTAACCATCGGGCAAATGATGAAATCATAACTGGCAAACACCTGACATACTCACCCTACAAACTCCAGTCTCTGGATCACATTCACTTGAATGTCCACTACATTTGCATGGTTCACACAGACCAAGATACAAACCCTTGCCTGATCTGGTGTAGCCTGTATCACAATCCTGTTGTCACATACACAGAAAACAATATTTGAATGTTATTTCTTAATCTAGTACAGCTACTAATAATAGTCAGGTCTTGGGAAACTTAAGGCAGAAAAGTTTACGTTTTTTTTTCATCATCATCATTATTATCATCATCATCATTATCATTATCAGAATCACCATTTTCATCATCAGTATCATCATCATTATCATTATAACCATCATCATCCTCATCATCATCTTCAACATCATAACCATCATCATCATCTTTATCATCACATTATTATCATTATCTAGCTTGTTCTTGTCAGAGCATGGCTCCCATGACAGGAGCTCTTAACACTTTTCTGTTACATAATGAGGTGTCCGGAGTCTACCACAGTCATACCCAACTTGCCTAGAGCATCTAGCATCTATCTTCTTCTGTGTCTTCCTCTCCTTCATACCCTTGATATTATACCCTCCAGAATAAACTTGAGCTTTCTACAACATTTCATGACACAAGTGGATATACAACACTGAGAGAGTAGACAGGCTGGCAGGCTCTAGCAGCATATCAGGGGGCCAGCCAATAGATAGAGCTGACATTTTGAACGCCCTCATAAAGTGTGGCCTCAAAGAAGATTTTCATTTAAACCAATCCAAGTCTACTACTAGTTTGCTTTCTCTTCTTTTCTTTGCGATCATCCGCAGAATTCAGGCGTTAGTCATAACGCCTGGTATTGTGCTTCTGATTTTTGCTTGAGACCTGCTTACCATTTGACTAGTGTCCCTCACCATTCAGATGGGCCATCACCATCTTCAGAGATACTTGAAGATTAGATCCTTTAAGTGTGATCATTACAGAAAACTTGTGGTCCGAAAAACTTGCCATTAGTCCTTGTACCCTTGGTACTTCTATGGCAAATGACAATTAGTGAAGTGCGACTTCTCTATCAAATTCCTGCCTTTTGCTGCCTGTGGTGAGGTAGTTCCATGCGCATAGTATGATAAACACTCATTAATGATTTTTGAATGCTGTATATTTGGTTTGGATCTACGCCAAAGGGTATTTACTACTTTGCACCCTTTCAGACTGGGTGAGGTCATTCTGGTTAAGGAGCATTCTAAACCTTTCTAGGAGTAGTCATTGGAACAGTCACTTTTTTGGCTGCTTCATGTATTCATTGCTCTTTAACAATCATTTTTAGCCATATATTTGGACTTTATGATCTACGCTTATGAGTATGTCTACACTGTGCACCCTTTCTGACTAGGTGAGGTTGTTCCAACCACTAGATTGTAAGAACTGTGATTGAAGATTGGAGTGGCCAAAAAAGAACAGCACAACAGGTAAATTGGTAGGCTCATCAATCAAAATTGAACTCGTACGGTTAGTCTCTGGACGCTGTTGGAGATATTGCGAAGGATATCGGAGTTTATAGACATGTTCGAAGTGCAATGAAGATATTCCAAACTGAAACAATACAGAGAGAACTTGTGATTCCCACAACATTTTATTATATTTGTGGCTAGACAAGACTTAATGCTGATGTTACCTCACAAGACAACCCCTTGTAACCTCGAGGACAGGCACACTGCTCTACAGTGTAAGCTCTCTCTTGTCCAGCATCCCGGCTTTCAGCAATGTCCAGGGTAATACCACTAATCCTAAACAGTTTACAGATAGAATAAACAAAATTCTTGTATAAATATTCAAACGGGATACAGAATCATATTGGTCTGCCCGGAGTGCAATGATGTCAGTTCAATAACCAATAGATACAATATATATGTTGAGTAATCACATTTTTACAAACCTTGTAAACTAGATCTGAATAAACATGTCGAAATGACTTTTTTTACAAACTGCTTAAATGATTTTTAAACGTCTCAAATATTTTACAAACTTGTATGTCAATGATTTTTAAACAACACTTGTATGTCAAATGATATATTTTTACAAACATATATCAAATATTTGCTACAAACCTGTATCAATGATATTTTTACAATATTTCAAATGATTTTACAAAATGTACATGATATATATTTTACAAAACATGAACTGAATATATTTTTTACAAAATGTACATGAATTATATTTACAACATACATATTTTACAACATAAATGATTTATTTACAAAACATGTACATAATGATATTTTAAAAACATGTATACTGAATAGTATATTTAAAAACATTCAGCTAAATAATGACATATTCTACATAACATATATGCTGTGTAAACACATTTTACAAAACCAGTGCTGAATAAATTTTTTACAAACCTTTACTTTGAATGATAATATTTTTCTCTGAATCGTGATGACATTTGTTCCACCTCAAGTAAGATAAGCATTAATTATTTTTTTTTTTAGAGATATACATTTTTTCAAAAACAAAACCTGAGCCCTGATGATAGACATAGCAAGTGGTCATTAAGTAGTAGCATGTCCCTTGCTGAACGTCCTTTCATCATAGCCCATCTGAAAACTCTCTTCTCTAGCAAGTTCTCTCATCTCCTCCAGCGTCATGTTCAAGGTTTCTTTGATGTCCTACTGCCATCTTCGTCTTGGTCATCCCCTGCTGTGTACTCCAGAAACTATGCCTTCCATTACCGTTTTCTCCAAACCACTGTGATATTTAACGTGGTCAAAATATTATCATCTTCCGGGACATGATAAGTGGCTTTATAAAAATCCACTTTGTGAAATCCTAACTTTGAATAACAAAAGTTATTTAATGTTGTTTCGTCTGTTCTTCTCAACCATTTTAATCATCTTATTGTGACATAGTCTTTGCAAAGAATGGTTAGAACGCTGTGCCCCGGTTAGAACGTCATGCCCCGACTAGACCCTTTAGAACGCCCCGCTCTGACTAGACCCTTACTAATGTTGGATGAGAGCATCCGAAACTGAAGTTTTCAGCCTAAGAGATGTCAGAGTCTGTCCTACCAACAGTCAGACACTTTCCTTTCCATCGCTTGTATATTTCTCTTTAATGATCTTTTTAATGCAGTATATTTGGACTTTGATCTACGTCAAAGAGCCTTTTGTACTTTGCAATCTTTCTGACTGAGTGTGGCATTCCTTTTTGAATCGTATGATAAACACTCTTTTATGATCCTTTAACGCAGTATATTTGGACTTTGATCTACGCAAAGAGCCTTTGTACTTTGCAATCTTTCTGACTGAGTGTGGCATTCCTTTTTGAATCATATGATAAACACTCTTTTATGATCCTTTAACGCAGTATATTTGAACTTTGATCTACGTCAAAGAGCCTTTTGTACTTTGCAATCTTTCTGACTGAGTGTGGCATTCCTTTTTGAATCGTATGATAAACACTCTTTTATGATCTTTTTAATGCAGTATATTTAGACTTTGATCTACGCCAAAGAGCCTTTTGTACTTTGCAATCTTTCTGACTGAGTGTGGCATTCCTTTTTGAATCGTATGATAAACACTCTTTTATGATCTTTTTAATGTCGTAGTTATTGAATAGTTATTGAGAAAATAACAAACGCTTCTGTTCTGCAACAGCTTGATATTAAAGAGAGTTGGCTATTACAAAGCATAAAATCAAGGAAAATTAAATATTTCGGATACATCAAACGCCTTGAGTGCATAGAGAAATTAATTTTGGAGGAAATGGTACCTGGAAGAAGAATGAGAGGAAGACCTAGAAGACGATGGGTGCATGATGTCATTGACAATCTGAGAATAACTGCTGCTGACGTCAGTCAACTTGCACAGAGTAGATAGTTTTTCAGGACTGCTGTCATGGGAGATAAGTTCTGGAAGGAACAAACTACTTGATGATGATAAGTTATTGAATAACTATAACAATGAACTATAACAGCTGAAACATACGCAGACTCTTCAGTATCTCTGGAGTGTGTGGCCCTTATCAGAATAAACTTCAAATCAGCTAAGACCATCATGAAGTGCTCCCTAGTAGCTGGTACTTCATCCAGCCTGTACCACTGACTCTGAAAAAAAACGCATACATTTTATGATCAAAACTCCAGCTTATATCAGCACAACTAGCATCAATTTTGAAATACAAACATGTCACCATAAACAATAAAAGATCATTTTTCAACACAATCTCTCTCCCAACATTATGCTACCGGTGTCAAATTTGGATACTGATATCGATTGATTGATTGATTGATTGATTGATAGGGCATCATCATTGCACTTTGGTGAGTAACCATGTGTGTTCCGATCTCTTTCTTACACAGGAATCACTGAGACACTGATATAAAATGATAGTCATGACAGAGATGAAGTTACAAAGAATGCTGGGAATATCAAGAAGAGACCGATTTAGAAATGAAGATATCAGGAGAAAATTGGATACCTCATCAGTACTGAACTTTGTCAAGAAACAACAAATTAAATTTATAAAATTAATTAAAAATTAATTTAATTCACAGTGTTAAGATAACAACAGATTTCAAGAACGGGTTTTTGTGCACACTTAATAAACAGTGTTTTTCGCTGCCTCTGTTATCTCTGAGGTCCCCCTTTTGCGAATACTGCCTTTTGCTGTGTATCCAATGCAACATTGTCCTTTGATGTGTCTGTTGGTAATCTACTTATGTGGCAGAACCATTTAACTTTTTGTTTCTTGATGAAGAATCGACAGAGTAACAAATACCAACATCTGAGAAAAGGTTGGAACAAGACCGTGCTTGAATTATATAGCCAAACAGAGAATGAAGTGGTTTGGCCACTTAGTAAGAATGCGAACAGACCAAACTGCCTATGAAACTTTCAACAACAGAAAATCAGGAAGGAAGACGAGAGGAAGACCGAGGAAAAGGTGGATAGATAACATAGTTGAATTCTGCCGGGGACTAAGAAAACCATCACACAAGTCACTAGAGAAGCACAAGACAAATACATAAAACGACGACACTGGGTTAACAACCTGGTAACAGTGTGCTGACAAAAGAAGAAGATGAAGTTCAGTATTGATGATGTACCCATTTTTTCCCCAATATCTTCATTTCTAATCCGGTCTACTTGATACTCCCAGCATTCTGCATGGACACTTATTTCCAAACCTTCAAATATATATATCTATATTATCAATATCTACCAAATAAGATTCAGACATTTGTCAACGGATGTCGTCGGCGGATTCTCAGACTGAGATGGTATGACAGAGATGTAAACACAGACCTGTGGATAAGAACAGGACATGAACCCATGATGACCCAGGTTAAGAGGAGCAAATGACAATGGGTCGGACATACCCTATGGAAGACACAGTGGAGTGTCACTAGATAAGCAATTGAATGAAACCCGCAAGGAAAATGAAAAAAGAGGACACCCTAAACAGACCTGGTGACAAAGTCTTCTTGAGGAACTAAAGAGATTTCAACTATCCTGGGAGACCATAAAGAAAACAGCCAGAGACCGAGAAGAGTGGCGAACAACTGTTGAGACCCTATGCTCCCCGAGGAGCGGAGATGAATAAGTCAAGTAAGTCAAGTCATCAATATCTGCCACAAAAATTGGCATTAGTTTACAGACAAATCTCAATCAACCCATCCATCAATCTATCAATCAATAAATCCATCAATCAATCTATCAATCCATTCTGTGGAAAGTCATAAAAACCACAGAGGTTCTAGATTATATGATACAAAATACAAACTTTGGTAAATGCTACAAAGGAACAAATAACCCAACAAAACTAGCTCTCAATAACACCAACAACAATAATAAAGTCAACATTGTAAAGTCTCTAAAACTGCAGAGCTGTGACATTATAGGATATCATATCATTTTTGTGGTTAATATTTTCTCAAAGTACAACATTTCAATTAAAAATTCAATCCTTAACTCCTAGTAGTTAGCAAAAAAAATGTATTTTCACTTTGTTGTGAAGGGACAAAAACAGGTTGGGATGGAAGAGCCTGAGAAATTTAATGGCTGCATATGGCTAGTGCAGTTGCCAAGAAATTGTTCTGGTTAGGATTATTCTTTAGAACTTTAAGTTTTCATTATCTATACCTTTAGGCTATGTGGCACTTCATATTTTTGACTATGATCAACTGTCATCTTATCTGGCTTGCAGTTTACAACGAGTTAAACAAATTTAACAATATCAAACTTACATCTGTCCTTATTTTGTTAGCATGGGATAATGAAACAAACAAATCTTAGGAATGCAATAATATAAGATAATGGGAATATTAGAAAGATGGATAGACAAAATGTGCAGATGTGATATTCGACAGATTCTTCTTCTTCTTCAGCGATCTCTAGTCATGCACTTAGTAAACTGTGAACTACAAACTTGGCAGTCAGCTTCCGGTATGTCAGGTTCCACAAAGCTTAGTTTTCTGATCGGCTGAGTGTGACTACATGTTGCTTTTGAACTCCCCCAGTAGAGGACAGTCTTGCAGTACATGCTCATGTGTCTATTCCGCCTGTTGATACTGGCAGAAAGCTGTTTCAATTATTTATAATCTATATAAGTGTCTGCGAAGTCTGGAGTAGAGCACAGTCTTGCAGTACAAAGATACTGTAGACACTGGCAGAGAGCTGTTTCAATTATTTCTAATCTATATAAGTGTCTGCTGAGTCTGCAGCAACATATACAAGCAGGATACAATAAAATAATTTTGTAAAGTCAAAAAATAATATGAAAACTGGATGCAACTGATAGCAACGCACTAAGGGTGTTTCCAATATGTCCATTGTCCTTTCCAGCAATCTTCTTTTTCTGCTTTGGGGTCTCAATGGTGTAGAGGTTAGGACTAACCTTTGTTTCAAAGGAACTAGGTTCGTTTCCTCAGGAAATGATCAGGATATATTTCCAGAAATCCCTGATCTCAGTGTCGCTGAGACCGAGCTCCTAGTCCTATCGGAGACAAAAGATAAAACGTAGGTCCTGTAAAAGAACCCTTGGCAATTCAAAATCGAAAAGAGCAGGCTGGAAAGCTGCTGCCCAGGAAAAATTCATTGATAAAGATTAAAACTAAAATTCCTACAAAAATATCTTCACCATCTTCTAAATTACATCGGGGACCCTTGCCCATGCTACAGAATTCATGCACTACAGCTGAAATCTTTCTGTATAAGAAAGAGATCAGAGCACACATGGTTATTCACCGAAGTGTAATGATGATAGTCCAATCAATCAAGTCAATCTTCTTCTGCTATCAGTTGACTATGTTCAGATATCTAAACAAAGAGATGAGCTGCCTCCATGAATCCAGTCTTCAGTAGAAGGTTCTCGTGTATGTTCCACAATTTCTCCTTCAGTTTAGTCTCCCAGGGTCACATCTGAGATCTCATGTCATTGATATGGAGATGTGTGAACAGAATGTGTTTATGAGTCCAGAAACCATCTTGACAAGTACAAATTACGAGTATGAAACAGGTTTATAAAAATGATCTTTCTCGACTCACATCAGTCATCATTGAAGGTCTCCCATGTGACCAATCAGATTTCAAATGTTCAGTTCAAAATGTAGCGAATCAATTAATAAACTGTTTTATTTCCCATCTCCTATACTGAGCAGGGTACCTGCTTTAATATAAGGAAATCAAAAATTAAAATCGTGGCATATCCTTTACAGGAATTTCCCATCAACCACAGTCTTTCTTTCTTTCTCGAATCCTGTATGCCTCACAGCGTCAGGTCAGGAAGAGATTTCTAAAACGGCCCTAGTATGCGCTTCGTAGATAGTCTCTTTCGTCGCCTCTGTTATCTCTGAGGTCCATCTTTTGCGTGGCGGCCTTTTGCTTTGTACCCATTGTATCGGAGCAGCATTGCTCTTTGGGGTGCACTGTCTGATGGTAATCTGCTCTCAGTGACCAATCCATTTAATTTGTTGTTTCTTGATGAAGTCTAGTAATGATGTTGTACCACTTTTCCTGATGTCTTCATTCTCAAGCAGGGTTCTTCTTTTACAGCATTCCATAACACTTCATCTCTGTGTGACTAGTTTTCTTCATCGTTTGTTGTCAGCGTCCCGGTTTGGCATTAACCACAGTACACGAGTCATTGATTTTCTAGGCATCGCTTATACATTCAGTGGTTGGCCATTGCTTTCTGAATCACATATGTTATATAAAATATATCACAGAAATAAATATGAAACACAAACTACCTCAAAGAGAGGAATAGAAAATGACTGTTGTCTGCCTTCAGGAATCACAACTCTTGATCTATGTAGCAGAATGATATCATTGCCCTGCAAGAAAACAAAACATATGTCTATCTTTTAAGAAAATGATTTTTAATGCACATTGTTCATTTGCGGATCATCTTCATCGCACATCGGACATGTCCTTAATTGCTCCAATCTCCTCCCAAGCATGTATTTCAGTGTGTTTAGGCTAACAATTTCCATTCTGTGTCGATTGATGTATCTACTGGGTTTTCTCTTGTGGTTTTTCTGTCTTGCCACACATATCAGTATGCACAACTTATGCAGCCGAGATAGAGAATACCCTTTATCTTTTTCGTTGAAATCTTCAGAGCGTTTGTTTTCTCTTAGAGCGTTGATGATGTCGCTTTTGTCCATAGAAGACCTATTCTCGATTGTAGCATTTCCCGCCAGTGCATCTGCTCTCTCATTAAGAATGTACAACAATAAAACATGTTTCTAGTGTACAAGTGACTTCCGGTTTTTTCTTTGAAGACTCCATATCGACCACTTGTTAACCACTCTTTGTGTTTTTGTATGTGATCCAAGCCTAAGAGCGATTGTACATTGTGCCAGTTATGAGTCTACAAGTAGACCATCACATCTGATTTATGCGACACTTTTTATTTACTAAGGTAGCTTCCCTAAGTCCCTACCTAAGTCACCTTGTAAGTCACAGTGTAACTATTCTTTGCTCCCCTTGACAGCCCCAGCAACACACAGGCGACTTCTAGTTTCAAGATGGCAGCAAGCAGCTATGACTAGACTGCGGTTGTGGTGAATTCAGATTATGTCATCCTATTCCAGTATTTTTTTCTTAGGTAATTCTGCTGCATCCGATTTTATTTTTGCGAGTATCAGACACTGGATGAGTTTGATAATTAGGAGTTAAGTTTGGACATGCCAGACAACTATCAACTTCTCATGGGTACGGTGAGCCCATAAACTTTAGGATGACTGCTGCAGCGGAGGACAGAGTACTTATGGGAATGTCCAATGTGCTATGATGTTGATCACATAACTTAAATCTAAGTAGATGTCTCCAACTACCATATTTTTACGAGCGTAACATTTTTATTACCTGAATTGGCGTTGTATTTTGAGGGCTACGATCCGATGTTATTGGTTATTGATTACTGAACTCACCTGTGTGGTGCTGGGACCCACAAGGGAAGCAATGAATAGTACCACTGCTACCTACACGGCATGTGTCATGATGTCGATCACATAACATAACATAACAAACATTCCAGTATTTTTTGCTGGTTCTTGTTTTCAAATTCTGCATGCAGGACATATATCTGTTCATCGTGGAAATTTGTTTTTGAGGGCCATGTAGGAATGGGACGCATACAATGTTTTGCTGCTGACCGGATTATGAAGATTCTCTACCGCTTTTGAACACTTTTTGTTTTGTCGTCACAAAGCAATTTGAAGTGTCACCTCTAGACTTTCAATGCTGAGACTGAATACAAGTAAGTAAGTAAGAACAGATTCATTAAGCTTAAACAAAACTTTTGTTTTTGTGCTCTGCCATTATTACCTATCCCAGATCTCCCAGGGATGACACATTCATAGACACTAGAACACAACTATGAGTTTTGCGCTCTGTCAACTCTACCCTATCCTCTACGCACCTTTGCGTTCTATTTCTGGTACAGAGTTTACTACAGTCTTCCCTTGCGCCGACAAGGAACAGGCAGATTGCATCAGCATTTTACAGACTTGCCAAGAACTGTGGCAAATATACTGTGGCCAATATTACAGTACCATGTAAGTTTACACAATCGGACAATTTGTTGTAACAAATGTTGTAACTAGCAAACAAAATATACACATTTCAAAGTTGATTTTGTTGATAAATTGATATAGGGGAATACTGCAGTAAAATTATGTAGCAATGGTGAAACACGTAATAACAAAATACAAAAACAATACACAGCAACATTTCGACCAAAAGCCATTATCAAGTAAACGATACAACAGGAGTGATGAATTTCACAGCACACTACATATAGACTACGACAGAAACATCTCAACGGTTCTAAAATGAAAATCTGTGACTAAAAACAAATAACAAAATAAATGCAAAAACTAGAAGTGAAAAAAAGAAGAGAAACAATAAAAAAAATCAAATACATATATATATGTAACTTATATACATTTAACATGTACACATAAAGAATATAGAGCATGATAAGAGAAAGTATTAAGAAGCATAGGAATGTAGTGTGTTGATTCCATGAGGTCGCAAGGTACCATATAATGAAATAAAATGATTCTCTAGAGCAAATCGACTACGATCATCAGATGAACATGTTGATAAATTAACAATGTCTCAAACTATGATGTTGAATGAAGAAATGGTATACATCTTACCCCAATCTCAACCAAAGGATCACTTGTACTAACTGGTGTACTGTCTCTGCCAGCTCGATAACGTAAGTAAAACGGATTGCCACCGTATGATGTTACTTTATCACCCAGAAACTGTTGTGGAAGTGACCAGTAACGAATAGAGCTGTCAATATTGTTGAATCCACGGAAGACCACCTCGCGGAACTGACCGTCTAAAGAGAGTCCTTGAGAAACAGTCTCTTTCTGCATCATGTCGGTGAGGACCAAGCCTGATGTAGACTGGCTGAAGGGCAGGCTAACCTGTACAGTTGAGAAATAAATGTTAAAAAATAAACATGACCAAGCGGAAGTCTAAAAATAAAACATTTGTAAAATTATTGATATTATTATTATATCTCTCTTGTACCATTGTTAAATAAGGCCTGCAAGCAATTTCTCCATACCGTTCTTGATATGGTCACTTAAAAAAACCAGAGAAGATCAAAACCTTTCTCTCACTACAATAAAAACGAAGATATTTCTTCTTCTCTTCCACCATTGACTTCTTTATAAAAGTGTTGGGGGTGAAACGTAGTGATCTTGTGTGTGCTTGTTTTAAGGCACTTTGTAAGCTGATATTCATGTTCGTAAGGCTGTTCTTGATGCCGTCGCTCCATCTTTTGCGTGGTCTTCCTTTTGCTTTGCACTCTTTATACTTTTTCTGTGTGGCTCTCTGTGGTAGGCGATACAGGGCATTCTGGTCAGGTGTCCAAACCATTTAATCTGATGTTCTTTTATGAATTTCATGACTGGTTTCATACCCAGTCTCCTTATTTCTTCATGTCTAATTTTGTCTCTTATTGTCACACCTGCAGCTCTTCTAAGACACATCATCTCTGTCGTTATGATTTTCCGCTCATTAGCTGCTGTTATTGACCATGTTTGACACTGGTAACATAGTGTTGGCCAGACTTATTGTCACACCTGCAGCTCTTCTAAGACACCTCATCTCTGTCATTATGATTTTCCGCTCATTAGCTGCTGTTATTGACCATGTTTGACACTGGTAACATAGTGTTGGCCAGAAAATTGTTCTTATGAGATTTGCTTTAGTTGTTAGCGGTATCTCTTTATGTGACAACAGTGGTGTTAACTGTCCCAGTACTTGGTTAGCTTTTGTGCAACGATTGCTGATTTCGCTATCGATACTTCCATCTACTGTGAAAATTGCTCCTAAGTATTTGGCCTCAATTATTTGTTTTATGTCTACGTTCTGGAGTTTTATTGTAAGGCTTTCTGGTTGTCTACTTATTGCCATTGTAGATATATTGACAAAGATACAACTGATAAAACAGAACTGATGGCTAATATATGTGTCAACGGCCACAAAATAGAAAGAGTTGACAACTTGGAATACTTTGGGGCATTGCTGACAAATGACGGGAATGCTATAAAAGAAATTAAAAGGTGGTTGAGCATTGCTTTGCAAAAACTAAAAGAACTAACTAACCTATGGAAGGAACTGACATAAGAACAAAAATCACATGTTTAAAAGCCTGCGTTTTTTCCTTGGCAACATATGGTTGTGAGACATGGAACATTGACAAAGCGGCAGAGAAGATCATTAATGCCTATCTATTTGTCTATTGTCTATTCCCAGGTGGAAGATGTAGTTGGCTGTCCACTCTTGCCGTTAAGCGTAGGGATCGGAGCTTTAATTTGCATTCTAAGGCTAGATGAGTCACCCTTGTTGTGTTGTATCCATGTTTATGTAGTGTGCTCTTGATAAGGTATCATTAATGCCTTTGAATGCAAATGCTACAGAAGAGTACTTAGAATATTATGGACAGAGAAAAGAACAAACGCTTTTGTTCTGCAACAGCTTGATATTAAAGAGAGTTGGCTATTACAAAGAATTAAAAGAAGGAAAATTAAATATTTCGGCAACATCAAATGACATGAGTGTCTAGAGAAATTAATTTTGAAAGGAATGGAGCCTGGAAGAAGAAAGAGAGGAAGACCTAGAAGACGATGGGTGCAGGATCTTCCTTTTTCTTCGCGTACGTTCTTTACAACCAATTTTAATAACTCTTTGTGATATGTTTGATCTTTGCCAAGAGAGTGTATACGTTGCACATTGGTTTGGTAGGCCCTAAACACATAGACGTCTACACACTTAGGACACGTGCATCCGATTTCAGCCAAACTTCCTTAGTCGTCTCTTACGACATTTGTGGCAGGTAACAGTGGTTCTATTCTTTACAAACTAAATTTGGACCCGGAAACCACTCAGGTGGGGTGCAGGATGTCATTGACGATCTCAGAATGACTGCTGCTGGCGCCGGTCAACTTGCACAGAACAGAGTTTATCAGGAATGCTGTCATGGGAGCCAAGTTCCAGAAGGGACAAGCTACTTGATGATGATGATGAAGAGAGACTAGCTGATTCAAATCCTACTGGATGTAAGGCCAGGCTCAGGATACACCTTGTAGAATATTTATCTACAATACATTAGATAACTTATAAATATCCATGGAAAAATAAGAAGACTACAGCCTTTATTTGTACATAAATCCACAGAATAAAATTGTGAACAAAAATTAATTAGGCCACAATGTGTTTTTCATTTTCGTAGTGAATGTGTGTAGTTGAGTGTCTGTAGCTCAAGCGGTAGTGAGCTTGATCATGAACCCAAGCGTACCTGGTTCAAACCCCATGGTGGGCAAGTTTGGAAGCAAATTCGTTTCCGTGGGATTGTTACAAAAAGGTAGAAATAGACCTCACCGTTAAGAAAGCAATGGCAAACTACTGAACGTATAAGTGCTGCCTAGAAAATCAACAACTCGTTTACTGTGGTTGATGGCTATGTTTTAGGATATGCCCGATTTTTCAGTGAATGTGTTAGGGCAAAAGTGACCACTCAGAAGAGGATTAGAAATACGAACCTGTGCTCTAGTCCAGGTGGTACTCTGACAAGTCTGTGACATTCCCATACAGAAACATGAGATGCAACCCCTAGGGTTATCACTGGACAAGTGAAATGTGTCTGGTTTACATCTATTGCAGTATTGTCCTTCAGCATTTGTCTGAAATATTATACAATGGAATATACATATGTACAATGTTTGTGTCATATAGATATAGGAGAAGACTGCAGTAAAACTATGCAAAATGGCAAAACATGTAATAACAAAGTACTGTAGTTTTACAAAATACAAAAACAATGACAATACACAACAACGTTTCTACCAAAAGACCTTTATCAAGTAAACGATACAACAGGAGTGATGGATTTCACAGCACACTACATATAGACTACGACAGAAACATTCCAACGGTCCTAAAATATTTTAATCTGAATACTACCTTGGATATCAGGGTAAATCCACTCATATCACACAAGTCTGGGGCCAGACCTCCTAGAGATTGTCCAATTTGTCTTTGACCTGACGATCAAAGTTTTCTGGTCTACACCACTGGGAGGTGGGGTTGGCTTGTCTCATCTGAGGATCATGAGCAGGCTACAAATGTTCACTTTTCACCCCTCCTAAGAGAGACTAGCCTGTGACATTCCCACACAGAAACATGAGATGCAACCCCTAGGGTTATCACTGGACAAGTGATAACTATAATAATGTGTAAAAAAGTGGGATACTTGCGGTGCTACCCTTCGGTCTTCTGAGCCGATATGCTGACTAAGTCAGTATACATTGCAATATAAATGCGTGCAGAGGTACACATAATTACGGAGTGCAAGGGTTCAGAAACAACAGGTCAAATGGTTCAAACACATATCAAGGTTACCACAAGACAGTCTCCCATCTAACAGCACTAGTACTCAGATATCATGATGGCAAGACTCAGAGGATGACCACGTAAACAATGGATTAATGGAATATTTGATGCACTAATTCAGAATTGTACAAAATGCATAAGAAGCTCACTCCAGGTGCCTCTTTCTTTGGTCTGATGCTTAAAGGCAAAAACAGGGATAGAGAGAATATCCGAGGCACTAAATTCCAGTTTGTACAAAACGTATAAAGAGGCTTGCACTAGGTGCCTCTTTTTTTGCCCTGATATTGAAAGGCAAAACAGGGATAGAGAGAAGAGATGGAATGTTTGTGAGAAGGACTGCAAGTAGAAAGGAATTACAGCATGGATAAAGACTAACAGTGTAGAGAAGGAAAATAGATACTCATCAAATAGCTTGTCATGAGCACAACTTTGCCACTCTAACAGTCCTTCAGAATTTCTCTCTCTCATAGACCAGATGTCCTGCCTCTGCAAACGTCATGCTCAAATCATCAGCTACATCCTGAAGCCATCTTCTCCGTGATCTTCCTCTTCTCCTCTTTGCCAGGATGCCTCCTTCAATAATAATCTTCAATAGTTTGTGTCGTTTTGTATGTCCAAATTACTTCAGTTTTCTCCTTTTTGTAGCATCAGCTAGTTTTCTTTGATTTTGAGTTCTTTCTGGATAGATCTATTTGTTCTCTTCTCTGTCTATGATATACGAAGGACTCTTCTGTGACACTTTTATTCAAAAGCACATATTTGTTTTTGATCAACGGAACACATTGGCTGATGTGATCGACATCACAACGGCCAGGGTTCGTTGATTTTTTTCTTTCGCTCGCTATGAATTCAGGAATAGCCATCATGGTGACTAATATGGCACCTCTGACTTTTTTTTGTGTGTGGGAAACTTGCTTTTCTTATCACCAGTGTCTCCCCACCCCCTCCCTCCATTCAGGCAAGTCTTACTCCAACTTCAGAGGTGCTTGTAGCTTAGATCCCCATGTAAGGAATCAAAGTTTCCTGTAGTTCAAACACATACAGTGTCTAAACCAATCCATTTTGGTCCAATCTAGCTTTGAATCCTCACCGCATGGTCATTTGCACAGCATGTTTTTAGCTTTGCTAAATGTGACCCCGCTGTCAGAGTTGACAAATGTCACAGCAAAAGGGTATAAAGCTGAAGGATTGACTTCATTGACCAGGTTTTACCCCATATAGCTCAGTCTACCTCCGCAGAAATGTCACGCAGAGAGTATTACATGAAGCACAAACTCTGTAGCTGGTGCAACAATCCTAGGGTCTCTGGAAAAATGTGTAAAAATGCACATGCACACAGAACGGTACATCCTGATTTGAACTTATGACCTTTGGGATGAATGGCAAGGGCTTAACCACTCAGCCACATAGACTCACAGCTTTAAACATATAATAATAGTCACGATGATGTGATCTGGCTGATACTACGGTCAGTAAAACTTGTAAAAATCTATCAACTGTACAAAATTCAGATAAATACAAACTATATAACTGCTGTTCATATGTCTTACCTTGCATGCACACTGCTGTGTGAGTACATCAGGTAGGTTTGATACACTGCCTCTTTCATCACATACATCAGCACCTGCAATATATGGGGGGAAAATATGTCCTTTAACTCTTTCCACGCCCATTTATTTCCTCAATTTTAAGCAGTTAATTCAAGGAAGTAAAAAAAAAAATTTTTGTAATTACGATCCCAACTACTCTCAATAAATAAACATATATATATTATTATATACTAAATTGAAGAAAACTGGACAACCCAATAGAATAACAAGGTTAAAAAGTACTATAAGTAAAATAGTAGAAGTAAAACTAGAAAGACTTCTTATAAGGGAAGCAACTCTATGGCGCAGTGTGCGGCTTAAAGCGTGCAACGGACTTCCGCCGTGGCGCAGTGTGCGGCTTAAAGCGTGGAAAGAGTTAACACAGTTTCCCATTTGAGTTTATTTTTGTACGTACAAGCAGTAATATTTATTGTAATTAGTTCTAACAGTTCTTGTCCACAACTGCACTTTTTCTTTAATATTATTATTGTATTTTCTTAGATAAAATATCATGGACAGAAAAGAGAACAAATAGATCTATCTAGAAAGAACTCAAAATCAAAGATAAAATTGGATAATGCTACCAATCTTTCTTTCTTTTCTTTTCTCCAATCCTGTTTTGCCTCACAACATCAGGATAAGAAGAGATTTCTAGAACGAGCCCTTGTGTGCGCTTTATAAATAATGTCTTTCATCACCTCTGTTATCTCTGATGACCACCTTTTGCATTGCCTGCCTTTTGCTTTGTATCCACTGTAGTGGAATAACATTGCTCTTTGAGGTACATTGTCTGTTGGTAATCTGCTTTATGTAGCCAAACAATTTTTTTTTTTCCCGATCCAGAAGCACTTGAGCTTTTCAGCTCTTGACTCGGTGCCATGGACATCGTAACCCTTCGGTTCGGTGCCACGAACACCTAAATCTGGGGAATCTGTGGCTTTTTCTGCCATCCCGCGGAATTGAACCCCACACACAGAGGGATAGTCACCCGTAGTCCAAGCGCTCACGAACATGCTGGGCAGACAGGCAGCCAAACTATTTAATTTGTTGTTTCTTGATGAAGTTCAGTACTGATGTACCCACTTTTTTCCTGATGTCTTCATTTCTCAACCAGTCTCTTCTTGTTACTCCCAGCATTCTTTGTAGACACTTCATCTCTGTTGTGACTAATTTTCTTCTATCGTCTGACGTCAACGTTCATTGATAAGGCCCTTTGTAAGCTGTTATGTATTTTCTTTAGGATGTTCTTGATGCTATCGCTCAATTTTTACGTGGTCTTCCATCTGCCTTGTACTCATTATACATTTTCTGTGTGGCTCTCTGTGGTAGGCAATACCAGTTCATTCTTTCATATGTTCAAACTATTTAATCTATTGTATGAATTGCATGACTGGTTTCACATCCAGTCTTCTTCTGTTTCTTTTTTTCTAATTTTGTCTCTTATTGTCACACCTGTAGCTCTTCTCTCTCCGGATCCGGCCTAGACTGATGAACCAACTTTTATCATGAATTTTACCGTGTTTTTAAGGGACTATGTTCCTCCGTACAGCTTCTGCTGAAGCACTTCTAAGACACCTTATCTCTGTCATTATGATTTTCCCCTCATTAGCTGCTTTTATTGGCCACGTTTGACACTGGTTGGTAACATATTGTTGGCCAGAAAATCGTTCTTAAAAGATTTGTTTTAGTTTTTAACGGCATCTCTTTATGTGACAACAGTGGTGTTAACTGTCCCAGTAGGCCTACCTGGTTAGCTTTTATGCATCGATTGCTGATTTCCTTATTGATACTTCCATCTGCAGTAAAAATTAAATATTTGGACTCATTGGTTTGTTTAATGTCTATGTTCTGGAGTTTTTTTGTAAGGTTTTCTGGTTGTCTGCTGATTGCCATTGTCTCTATCTATATTATATTTATTTTCATGTTGTATTCCTCCCTCTTGATGTTAGTTAACTCCGCTCAAATGGTACTGGAGAGAATCATTCTATGAACAATAACCAAAAGAAGAAGAAGGTCTGGCTTCCTACCTTTTGGTATACACCTGTCACCAGGTATGAGAGGGTTTCCTTGAAATCTATCAGCACATCTATCACATCTGCGGCCGGTATAGCCCTCCGGACAGGCTGTACAGATAATCTCTCCAGAAAGGTCAAGTGTACAAGTGCGGCTAAACCTGTAAAAAAAAAAAAAAAAGTTCCTAGATTTAATTTTTGCAATCATCATCATGTGTTATGATGCTTGCTGAACTAAGTCATCAACGATTTTCACATGTTGCGCTCGATTCATAAACTCCTATGCATGTAAGACAGATGCATCTAAATGTTTTGGCCTATGTTAATAATGTCTAATCCATATTCCTTGCTAGACTTGTTTTGCTGTTCTTGTAGTTCTTGTAGTCCTGGTAGTTCTTGCAGTTCTTGAAGCTCTTGTAGTTTTGGTAGTTTTGGAATTTCTTGTAGTTCTTGTAAAAAGTAAAGTAAAGGAACCCTTTCATACCTAGTGGTATATAGGTCAATACAGTGTTAGGCCTGTATTTTCATTGACCGTTGGCACACGATGGGTGATGTGGTCAGCATCACGCGGCCGCCTTTACTTTCCCAGAGCATGTCTGGTACCCAGTTGAGGCTGGGCCGACTTGAGAGCCGTCGTGGTCTGGAAAATTCCACGCGCATTGCGGGAGCTGAACCCAGACCACCAGCCTTGCAAGCGAGTTCACTAATAACTACGCTACAGCGGATCTCATGGTATTCTTGTATTCTTGTAGTTCTGAATTTTGTAATTCTGGAATTTCTTGTAGTTCTGAAGTTCTGAATTTCTTGAAGTTCTGGAATTTCTTGTAGTTCTGGAATTTCTGGTAGTTCTGGTAGTTCTTGTTCATTCTTGGCTACCGAAACTGTGTCACTGGTATATCTTAAGTTATTTGTTTGTTTAGTTATTTAGAAGAAACAGGTGGCTCCCTTACACTAGCACCCAAGACAAACCGTATGGCATGGCTGACAATCTGAGGCAGACGGTGACCTTTATTAGAGAATTCAAAATCTCAATTTATTCAGAATGCAGAAGAAAAAATGTTTAGATCTTTTAAGGTGCCTGTGTGTTGCCGGGACTCGCAAGGGGAGCAAAGAATAGTACCACTGTGACCTACAAAGCATGTCATTAGAAGCGACTAAGGTAGAGGCCTAAGGGAGCTACCTTAAATCAAGTGTCATGCCTGTCAGCGTAGGCGATCATGTCTCCCCACAACTCTCTCTGCTTGGTGCATGTAATCAGTTCTGAGGTCGATCCTGTGTCGAACCATGATATCAGGCCATCCAACATCTTCTCCTCTGTCTTCCACGATCTCTCCTTCCCTGAATTTTACCTGTTGTCACCAAATGTTCTAAACCTTCTCTACTATATGCCTAAAGAACCTTGATGATCGGATTCTTATTCTTTTGATAAGGTTTCTTTGTGTGCAGGCCTGATTTAAAACCTCCTCATTTGTTTTCTTCGCTGTCCATGGAATTTTCAGTATTCTTCTGTAAAACCACATTTCTGTGGCTTCCAATGATCGTATTGATTGTTTATTCATTGTCCATGATTCGCTGTCATACAGAAGTAAAGGATCAATATAACCTTAATAAATAAAAAAGCATATCAGAAATCGATTGTGCTGGCCTACTTGTAGGCACATAACTTGCACAATGTACAATTGCTCTTAGACTCAGATCACATACAAATCACACAGTGGTTAACAAGTGGTCAATATGGAGCGTTCGAAGAAGAAGATCTTTGAGATAAACTGCGGCAAAGAAAGATGGTTAGGACATTATTTTTGGATGCTTGTATTTTACCAAAGCAGACATTGAAGTAGGAGGCAGAGGATTACAAAATAAGAGGATGCCCTAGGAAAAGCCTGAAATTAACTTTGCTGAGAGAGGCAAGAAATATCAGACTCAATTCCGTGAAAGAGATTGAGCAGCGAAGAGATTCCAGGACAGATCGGTATGGACAAATTACTTGTAGGCCCTATGTAACGTATAAAAGTATGAGAGGAACATATATAAAAATATAACAATCTGCTGACCCACATGTGGTCAGTATACTTACTGGTTAGCTGGTGTTGTCAGTGGGCATGGACAAGGCTGGCAAATATCAGGTCTGCTGCTACGTGGATCACGAACATATCCTACAGCACACTCGTTACAGTAAGGGCCAGCAGTGTAGTCCCGACAGTTCTGTGAATATAGTATGATCAATAAATACAAACAGTGAACAAGTATTAGGAGCTTCCAGGACAAAAACAAATTACCCTACACAGGATTCAAACCACAAAACCTTATTTGTTACAGCCCCACGCCTAGCTATACAGATGAGTGATGTAACTCTCTGTGTCCTAGAAAATTTTGGGAGTTGGTCCCGCTCTGCCAGAACACATTTCTAGCAAAATTTTTAGAAATATTTCAGAAATACAGTGAAAATGGGCTATAGTAGAGAGAAAGAGAAAATGAAAAAGGAGAAATAATATATATATACAGGGTGTTCAAGATAATTGCAGCCCCATTGACAAATCGAATGTTGCCAGGTACACATTGAGTTGTGTTTATTTACTATTTAAACCGGTTCGGACTAGCTCATCCTACGTCACATTTGTTCATCGTCCCTTCCCGCACTACAATTACACACCATCACACAACCTTGACCTATACTACATCATAACTGAACCTTCCCATTTCCATACATATATGCCAGATTAGCTCCATTCACTGGCTGCTTTTAAGTTGAACACCCTGTACAACTTGTCACATACCAAAACAAATGTTGTGCTGTGAACTTTCGGAGGGAAAGAGACACCAGGGCAGACCCCTGCTCAGATATAAAGATGTCTGCAAGGCCTAAATGAAAAGCTTTTCCATAGGTACCAGCACATGGGAAAAACTAGCTGATGACAGAGTTGTCTGGAAAGCGATACTGCGCAAGGGCGAGAGTCTTTTGAGAAGAGAATTATGTATTAGCTGAAAGACAAGGGTAAAATAAAACCTCAGAAGAAGTTGTCACAGTTAAACACTTGCCAACTGAAGGTCTGTAAAGACAAAAAGGCCTATATATATATATATATATATAGAAAGAGAGAGAGAGAGAGAGAGAGAGAGAGAGAAAGAGTGAGAATGAGAGAGAGAAAGAGTGAAAAAGGAATTGATAATAGAAAATGTGAGATAGAAATGCGGATTTGAACTCAACGGAACCGAACTCAATACGTTTCAACAACTAAAAGTCATCAGTGTAGAACACACACAAACAAAAACTGGACAAATCTCTGTCAAGTCAACAAACAACACATCAGACACTTTACCCTGCAGACTCCACTGAAAGGATCACAATCGTTTGAGCGACCATTACAGTTACATGCAACACACTCCCGACCATAGCGTCCTTGTTCCACTCTGTAAAAACCTGCAGCACACTCCTGTAATAAAAATAAATACAAGAGTTGGATTCATTACCCTATTATTTTCTCTCAGTATTATTGGTACAGTCCAAAAAAAAGGCATACCAAATATGCAAAACGATTAATTATTCAACATCGAACTGGCATGTTGGGCTGTTGAATGCTGACGGATTCTTCTTCTTCTTGAACGCTCCATTCGACCACTTGTTAACCACGCTTTGTGATTTGTATGTGATCCGAGCCTAAGAGCGATTGTTCATTGTACCAGTTATGCGCCTACAGTACATGTGATTTCTGCAACGCTTTTTATTTATAAGGGTACTTACACCACTCTACATGGCTTTGGTACATTGCCGTCCAACACAAACGCCACATAGCGTGGTTCTTGGACCACTAAGTGTTAATGTGTTCATATTTTAGGATGGAGTTCAGTCAAGAATGAAATGGTTTAGCCACTTAATAAGAATGCATCCAAACTCCACAGTATACAGAGTCTTCTACAACAGAACATCAGGAAAGAAGGCAAGAGGAAGACCATGATAAAGATGGTTAGATGGCAAAGCAGAATCCTGTCAAAAAGCAAAAATAGTTATCGCCCAAGACACCAGAACAGAGCAAGACAAAATCAGAAAACCACGATACTGGGCAACAACTCCATAACAGTGTGACGACAAAGAAGAAGAAGACGTTCAGTACTTACCTCACATGATTGTCCAGTGTATCCAGTTGGACAAGTACATTCTTCAACACTGGTAGCTCGGCCACGACCTGTGATTTGTGGTACTCCCGTGGTTAAGAGAACATTTCCTAATCTAGAGTTTGGACAAAATATAGACATCAGACATTACAGGAGTTTAGACAAAATATAGACATCAGACATTACAGGAGTTTAGACAATAACAATCAATCCTGCCGTCGAAGGTGATCATGTCTCTCCACAACTCTCTCTCCCTGGTGCAGTTAATTAGTTCTGACGTCAATCTTTAGTCGAGCCACGATGTCTGACCATCCAACATCTTCTCCCTCAGCCTTCTATGATCTCTCCTTGCCTGTATTCCCATATATTGCAGGCACCAGTATCCATTCTTCCACTGGCTAGATTTTGTAGCATGACAATAGAAGTACTGTCTGTGCTCTTGAGTGGGCGTTTGAATATGGTGTTTACTGCCGCCTCTGATATTTATATCATCTATAGTTTGCGTGTGCAACCTTTGACTTTAAAATCGTTGTATTTGAATAGAAGTGCTCATCTGTTGACTTTTGCTGTCCCCTGATGAAATCATATTGGTCGATGCAATTTGTTTTTTGGTTCACTGGCTTTAAATTTAGACGTAGGCATGATGCCTAACATAATGAATCTGACTTATTTTTGCATGAAGGTTTGCTTTTCTTATCACTATTGTCCCTCACTATTCAGGTGAGCTTTACACCAGCTTCAGAGATAATTGTAATTTAGATCCTCAAGTAAAGGATAAGGGTTTTCTGTAGTCCAACTATCTATTTTACAGAAGTATCCTCTGTATATCATAGACAGTGAAGAGAACAAATAGATCTATACAGAAAGAACTCAAAATCTAAGAATACTGGCTGATGCAACAAATAGGAAAGAGAAAATTAAAGTATTTTGGATATATAAAGAGACACGAATGGCTGGAGAAGACCATCATCATAGGATGCATCCCAGCAAAGAGAAGAGGAAGACCACAGAGAAGATGGATTCAGGATGTAACTGATGGTTTGAGTATGACGGCTGCAGATGCAGGACATCGGACCTATGAGAGAGAGAAATCCCGAAGGACTGTTAAGGTGGCAAAGTTCTGTTATTTGATGATGATGATGAACCAACTATGATGTACACACACAAAATATTTTAACCCAAGCTGGTCTCAAACCCAGGAAAGTCCATGCCACGTGGTCCCTAGCGTAGTATGTAATCAACTTAGCTACTGATGACCCCGGTCAATGCAATAATTCAAATATTTAAAATCTTTCTCTTACTGAGATGACAGATTGCATAGACTTCTGTACTGATAGTAAACATTGCAAACTGACGGGGTTACTGACCTAATGAGCGTCTGCCTGTTGTCGTAAGATGCTCTGATCAGAATTGTGGTTACATTCTCTAAAACAAGCATGAGATCCTCCCGGGTGGCATACTCAGAGATAGGACCTCCACGTGGACTGTCACGACTCCTCTCCCATGCACTCTGTGGTCAAAGTTGATAACAATATTGACTAATACTAACTGACAATAATCAATAATATCCAGGACAGCGCTAATGTATATGTGTTGGTGAATGTGGGAAATATATGTGTGGATTAATGTGGGAAATATATGTGTGGGTGGATGTGAGAGATATATGTGTGAGTGAATGTGGGAAATATATGTGTGGGTCAATGTGGGAAATATATGTGTGAGTGAATGTGGAAAATACATGTGTGGACAAATACATGACAGTTCTCAAAATACATTTGGGAATAGACAGAACAAAATACATTTGGGAATAGATACAACAAAATACATGAAAATACACTTGGGAATAGCGCAGCACATTATCAACTTTTCTCTTGGCTACCCAACAAATTCATTTATTTGGTGTTCTTTCTAAGAGATCTGCATAGCTAATAGAAGAATAGCATTCTACTTAGTAATAACCACTTGCCTACGTAACACAAGATGCTTACCTCAACCAGTGGTACATTGATACTGGTAGGAGATCTTGGTCTGAATGCAGTCTGAGATCGATGGTGCAAGGTGATGCCATTACCCTGAGAAAGCAAACATCATTATCATCATTAGATAAGAGAATGAAGAATGGTAACAATGTCATTTGTCTTCACTTTATCCAATCTTCCTCACTGATTTTCTTTCTTATTTTCCTACTCTTCTTCTTCTTCTACTTCTTCTTCTACTTCTTCAGTTTAGACAGTCCAAAGATTGTTGATCAAGTCATCTGATTATTTCCTACTCTTCTTCTTCGGGTTAGTCCAAAGATTGTTGATCAAGTCATCTGATTATGTGCCTTCACTGTACCAAATCTTCCTCACTGATCTTCTTTCTTTTCTTCTTCTTCTACTTCTTCAGTTTAGACAGTCCAAAGATTGTTGATCAAGTCATCTTATCATAAGTCTTCATTCTTCTTTCTTTCTGGGAGTCTGTGGCCAAGTGGTTAAGCCATTGCCTTGCGTTGCGAAGGTCACTGGTTTGAATCAGACTCTGCTGTTTTGTTCACAAGTGCATTTTTACAGAGACCCTAGGATTGTTGCAGGAGCTGTGGAGTTCATACATTGTGCAATACCCTGGGCAGATGGTGTACCATTTCTACGGAGAGGGATGAGCTAAAGAGTTCTAATTGTGCAATACCTGGACAGATGGTGTACCATTTCTACGAGAGGACTGAGCTAATGAGTTCATACATTGTGCAATACCCTGGACAGATGGTGTACCATTTCTACGGAGAGGGATGAGCTATATGAGTTCATACATTGTGCAATACCCTGGACAGATGCTGTACCATTTCTACGGAGAGAGGGATCAGCTATATGGGGTAAAACCCGGAAGACCTGCTTTTCCCAGATAGCTTGAGGGAATGAATTTCTGCATCTTTTAGCATCATTCTAGTACTCCATCTATCTTTTACTTGATCTTCCTCTCGTTTATCTACCAGTTGTTCTGCTGTAGAAGACTTTACAGACAGTGTGGTCTGTCTTCAGGATAACTCATCACCATCATCAAATAGCTTGTCCTGAGCAGAACTTTGCCACCCCAACAGTCCTCCAGAATTTCTCTCTCTCATAGGCCAGATGTCCTGCCTCCGCAGCTGTCATGTTCAGACTATCAGTTACATCCTGAACCCATTTTCTCCATGGTCTTCCTCTATTTGTCGGGTTACCTCCTTCTATGATGGTCTTCTCCCGCCCTTCATGTCTTTTTATATGTCCAAAATATCTCAATTTTCTCTTCTCGTATTTGTAGCATCAGCCAGTTTTCTTGATAAGTAGGTGAAACAATGTAATTTATTGGGTTTCATCATAGTATCAATGTATTATAGATATAAAGAAAGACTGCAGTAAAACTATGTAGCAAAAGGTGAAACGAGTAAAAACAAAGTACTGTAATGTTACAAAGTACAAAAACAAGATACAGTTGACCCCTGTAGCCACTAATTTCAATGGAACTGGCTATTTGGCAGCTTGCAGTATCCAAGTCACAGCCATCCAATCTTGATGAAGTTCAGTACTGATGTTGTGTTTGCTTCTTTCCTGGTGTCTTCATTTCTAAATCGATCTTTTCTTCATATTCCCAGCTTTCTACGTAGACACTTCATCTCTTATGTGACTAATTTTCTTCTATCGTTTTGTGTCTATTGTTTGGTACTGATAGTATAATGTTGGGACAGAAATTGTTTTGTACAATGTTCTTTTTGTGTGTTCATGGTGACATGCTTGCATTTCAAAATTTGTGCCATTTTCCTCTGATTTGATCTGCTTTATCGCATCAGTATTGATGTTCATTAATTATTCTTCCATTTGTTGACAAAATGGGTAATTTTTTCTTTACTCATCAGATCATCATCACTGCACAGTGAACCAAATAGTACATAAGTGCTCCAATCTCCCCCTCAGTATGTCTCTCAATTTTAGTTTAGTCATCAGATCATCATCACCGAACATCAAACCAATTAATCACATCATATGCTACAATCTCCTCAGTATGTCTCTCTGTGTGTAGCAACTAACGATATCATTTCTCTGTTGGTTTACTATCTTCTTTGCTACCAATATAGTTTTAGTTTACTTGTCAGATCATCATCACTGCACATTGAACCAATTAGTCCATAAGTGCTCTAATCTCCTCAGTATGTCTCTCAGCGTGTGGCGACTAATACACGGTTCTATGTTGGTTTACTATACTTCTTTGGCTACCAGTATAGTTTTAGTTTATTGTCAGATCATCATCACTGCACATTGAACCAATTAGTCAACAATGCTAAATCTCCTCAGTATGTCTCTCAGCGTGTGGCAACTAATGACACCGGTTCTATGTTGGTTTACTATTCTTCTTTGGCTACCAATATAGTTTTAGTTTACTTGTCAGATCATCATCACTGCAATTGAGAATTAGTCCATAAGTGCTAAATAAAAACAACATACAGATATGATGACGTCCGGATCACTAGTTGGAACATCAAATTGATCAACTTCGTAGTAGACACGATAAGTCAGTTCTCCGCCGTAGCTGCTCAACTGTTGAAGTAAAGGAGTGAGAGAAAGTGAACATTTTTAAGAGACTGTACTCATTTTATTCCAACATAATTATCATGGTTTGTTTAAACATTTTGCCTGTGTGTTGTCAGGGCTTACAAGGGAGCAAAGAATAGTAACACTGTTACCTACAAGGCATGTTGTAAGAGGGATTGAGGTAGGGACCTAGGGGAAACTACCTAGTAAATAAAAGTGTTGCAGTAATGGGATGTGCTGGCTTATTGTGGGCGCATAGCTGACACAATGTACAATCGCTCTTAGGCTCGGATCACATACGAATCACAAAGAGTGGATTAACAAGTAGTTGATGTGGAGTGTTTGAAGAAGAAGAAGTTTAAACATTTATCATCACCAGTCATTGTTAGAATTAGAATACAAAAGACAAGATCAGCATTTGCCATTCTGAAAGACATATGGTGCTCAAGAATGATCAGAAATAAAACTAAGATAATGATATTTAACTCAAATGTCAAGGCTGTCCCTTCTATATGGAGCGGAGACATGAAGAACAACTAAGGGAACATAAAAAAGTTGTAGACATTCAACAATAGATGCCTGAGCAGGATACTTCATCTGCGATTGTATGACAGGACTACAAACAGGGATCTGTGGGATCAAGCGGGACAACGGCAGGTGTAACAAGAGATAAGGGCAGAAGGTGGCGATGGATAGGACACACACTGAGGAAACCCACTGACAGCATCAAGAGACAGGCTCTTTGATGGAACACCCCAGGGTAATAGAGGAAGGGAGACCCAGGAACACCTGGAGATGGGAGTTGGAGACAGAATGCAAGAAAATGGGGAGAGAGTGGAGAGATATGGAAAAGATGGCTTACGATAGGCGGGCTTCGAAGCCCTTGGTTGCAAACCTATGCCTCTCTAGGGGTGAATTATGAAGAAGAAGTCATCGTTGTATACAAAGGTTTGTAAGGCATGGACAACACATTTTTCATTCCATGTGATTTTACGTCTTTCCACTATGCCACACAAATCTTCAAGAGCAGTTTGTAATTTTTTCAGTCTCTTTTCTGTAGCTGTTGCTTTTCAAAATTGCTATTTAAATAAATTGGAAACCTCTCTATGATTTTTTATACAGAGTAGACTATTATACAGATTTCAGTGTCATACATGGATGACTTACATAACAGAACATAATTTTACCATTTTTTTTTAAATCCTAAAAGGCCTAAAGCCAAAGGGTTGAACTACTACTTCTTCTGCGATCAACTTCTGCTATGCAACTACCTCGGTGTGTCATAAACAGGACGGTGTGCATTAGGTCTTCACCAGTCTTCCATAGTTTGTTTTGAAAGGTTGTTTCTGTTGGCCAGATTTCCATTCTTACACTGCTCAGGCTTGGACAGTCTTGCAGGATGTGCTCTGGGGACTGCTTTGGTGCTCCACAGGTGCAGGCAGCCGAGACCTTGAGACCCATTCTATGGAGGGGTCCTCTGAGACCGCAGTGTCCCATTCTAAGTCTGACGACTGGTCTACTCTTTTCTGTTTAGTGTATTTATACAGTTGCGCTCTGGGTTGTATCCTCCTTTTGTTTTTCTCTACATCATTTTTCTAGATTGTTTCAGGAGTCTTTGTTTCGGTTGAACTACATTGCACCAGGTTTTACCCCATTTGGTTTGGTCGCTCTCCACAGAAATTGCAAACCATTTGTCAAGAGTATTGCATAAAGCACAAACTCTGTAGCTCCTGCAACTATTCTAGAGGTCTCTAGGTAAAAATGCACTTTTGAACAGAATGGTATGATTTGGATTTAAACCCACAATGTTTGGAAGCATAGGCAAGGACTTAATCATTGTCTTTACTGCCTATGTAATACTGCTTTTTGTGGCGATGTAGGAGGAATACAGTGGTTGGACATGAGCCGGAGGAATATAATGGCTGCATGGCTAGTACAGTTACCACAAAACTGTTCAGATTTTGATTTTTTTTAAATGACCAAGCAGAAAAAAAACTCCTTGACCAACTCGGTCTCCTAAATGGTCGTCCATGTTTTAATCCATTCTGTTAGACACTCTTCTTGTTTAACCACTAAAAACTAAACTGGAATAATGAGCTAATGTTAAGCAAGCCTTCCCGCAAAAATCAGTCAGTAGCATCATACCAGGATCCCTGATTACTCCTGATTTTATAGCGAGCTGACGCAAGAAGAAGATAATGTTAAAACACAGAGTTTTGATTACTAAACCTACCCCCACCCCTTACCCCCATCCCCAATGAGGCTACATTATTGAGGCCAGGTTATTGAGGTATGCAAGCCCACTACACACCTTGTAGTGTTGGGGAGGGAGGGGGGCTTGCATACCTCAATAACCTGGAGAGCTATGCTGGCAGGGTTACACTAACAAGACAGGTCAAAGAAGAGAGGTCAGACTAAATGTGGCCTTCTGGTCCTCCAGGTTGGGGTTGTGCAATGGGCTAACTACACATTCATTTTTAAAAAGAGTGGTGTAGTTACAGAAACGGAAAACAAATTGTTCAAAACTAAGTGAAGTCTCAGAAGGACTAGGGCTCCATGCTGGAGTCAGATGATGAGCAGCAGTCAAACCCACAAGGAAGCTGACGACTCTTTTCGGCCGCAGACAACAAATATAGAGGCCAAGTTGATTTAGGAGAAGAAACCCATCCTTGAAGGGTGCTCGACTATACTGGGAGAACATACAAAAAACAGCCAGAGACCGGGAAAAATGGTGAACTGTTGAGGCCCTATTCTCCACGAGGATCAGAGAGGAATAAGCAAGCAAGTAAAGCTACCTACCCTTTTACTGAGATACTGATAAGGCAGAGACCAGTAGTAGCTGCCACTTCTCAGTATATTGTTGAAATCTCTCACTTCAAACTCCCTGGATGAAGGGATGTACTGAATGAAGCCTTGTTCGGTAGGTTCTAATGTCGTACGTCTCACAAGGGCCACTTGATTGCCAAGTGTTACCTGTTTAATAGATACAAGAATCATGAGAACCACTGATATTGTCCATAACTTATTACTATCTAATCATCATCATGTGCTGTGTCAGCTGGCATAGGTGATCATGGATCTCTACAAATCTCTGTCCCTGGTGTTTGATATTATCTCAGATGTTGACTCTCTTCTGAGCCATGAAGTCAGACTGTCTAATATTTTCTCTCTCTGTCTTCCTCTTTCTCCCTTCGATTTTACCTGTTGCCACAATATGTTCTAAATCTTCCTTTTTCATTATATGTCAGAAAAATGATAACTTTTCTCTGTGTTTTGGTCTCATTCTTTTTCTTCTTCTTCGAACGAAACATATTGAAGACTTGTTAAACCACTCTCTGTGATTTGTATGTGATCCGTACCTAAGGGTGATTGTACATTGTGCCAGTTATGTGCCTACAAGTAGGGATTTCAGTGGCACTTCTTATTTACAAGGGTAGCTTCCCTGCGCTCCTACCTCAGACGCCTCTTACAACATGCCTTGTAGGTTACAGTGGTACTATTCTCTGTTCCTTCGAGTCCCAGTAACATACAGGCAATGCTATATTATTATTATTATATTCATCCGACCGTATACACTACATGTCATACGCAAGCAATTTCTCCATATCGCTCTGTCCTGTTCTCCTGTACTCTCATATGTCACATCAGTTATCAGCTATTTGAGTACTATCATCATAGCACAGTGTTACTATTCTTTGCTCTCCTTGACAACATACAGGTGACAGCTTTATTTGAGTGTCCATATCTTACACCTGCCTACAATAAATATTTAACAATATCAAGTAAGTAAAGTAAAGGACCCTTTCATACTTTGTGATATACAGGGCAATACAGCCTGTTAATTCATTGACCGTCGGCACACGATGGATGATGTGGTCAGCATTACACCGGCCGCATTTACTTTCCCAGAGCTGTTCTGGTACCCAATTGAGGCTGGGTCGACCTGAGAGCCGTCGCGTCTGAAAAATTCCACGCCCATCACGGGAGTTGAACCCGGACCACCAGCCTTGAGAAGTGAGTTCACTAACAACTATGCTACCGCGGCTCTCATCTAACAATGTGCTATATATAAAATGGAACAAATTCCGGAGAAGTGATGAAATCAAAGAAATGTCTGCTCAACCACTAGTGACAACTGTTATAAGAAAGAGAAGATGGAGACATGTTGGGCATACTCTGAGAAGAAATGTCTGATCAACCACTAGTGACAACTGTTATAGGAAAGAGAAGATGAAGATATGTTGGACACACTTTGAGGAGAAATGATCAACGAATATCAAAGCAGGCATTGAAGTGGGATGCAAAGAGTTCAAGAAAGAGAGGAAGACCTAGGGAGACCATGAAACAAACTTTGCTGAGAGAGGTAAGAAATATCGGTCTCAGTTCCATGGAGGAGATTGAGCGAGTTGCCCAGGATAGAGTGGTGTGGAGAAATTGCTTGCAGGCCCTATGTAACGTATAAAGGTACGAGAGGAATTATTATTATTATTATTAATGTGCTATCATTGTACACCTCCATACCTCATTCCGACGGACTTCAAGCTCTCCAGTTCTTTCTCGACAAGAGAACTAACCCACTTGTCTCCACCTCGGCTCTCCTTCGTCTTGCAGAACTAGTTCTAACTCTCAACTCCTTTCAGTTCAATGACCAGTTCTTTGAGCAGATCAGTGGGGTCGCCATGGTACTAAAATGGGACCCAGTTATGCTTGTCTATTCATGGGTCATCTTGAGCACCTAGTATGGAATTCCTATGATGGCCCTCTTCCGTCTGTGTATCATAGATACATTGATGATTGTATTGGCATTACCGATATGCCTGAAGCCGATTTGTCACGCTTCATTAATTTCATTAATGTCTTCAATCCGGCTATTCGGTTTACATCTCACATCTCTACCTCTTGTGTCAACTTTCTTGACATCACTATTACTATCAGCCTATCCACCATCACTACATCAGTATACTACAAGCCTACTGATGCACATAGTTTTCTCTTTATACCTCTTCCCATTCCCAGGCTTGTCGTGATTCTTTACCATTCTCTCAACTTTTGCGCCTTCGTCGCCTCTGTAGCGAGGACGACGATTTCCTCGATAGAGCTCACGAGATGCTGGATTTCTTTCGTAAGCGCTATACCCGGATAAGGTGCTTGCTTCTGCTATGCGGCGCGTTCAGCAAATTCTCGCCAGGAGGCTTCTCTAACCAGCATAGAACTTCCAATTCTGACAGGGTGAAACTTGTCTTAACTTTCCACCCTCATAGTTCCCTTGTGAAGAAAGTCTTATTCCGTCATCTCTCCATTCTTCAGTCTGATCCTGATACACGTTCAATCTTCCAACACTATCCTTTGGTGGCGTACAGACGGGACAGAAGCCTTAAGGATATGTTAGTTCACAGTCGCCTCAAGCCTAACATCCAGAGTCATTTTGGCACCATCCAGTGTGGCCGTCGGCGCTGTAACACTTGTGCTTATGTAATACAGACCCGCACGGTGTCTTTTCCAAAAGCCACGTTCGTTGTTGAAGACAGTTTCACGTCAGTCCGTAATATTATCTATGCCATTATCTGCAAGCGGTGCAACAAGGCCTATATTGGGGAAACCGGCAGGAGACTCAGTGACCGATTCGCCCAACACTTGCGCGATATACGCCAATGCTCTGTGACCCTGTAGCTACCCATTTCAATGATACTGGCCATTCAGGAGCTTGCGATGTCCAGGTCACAGCCATCCGATCATGTTCCTCTGATGATCGTAGTCGATTTGCTCTGGAGAATCGGTTGATTTCTTTGTATGGTACCTTGCGACCACGCGGCTCAACGTATTACATTCTTATGCTTCTAGTACTTTCTCTTCCCATGCTTTGTAATCTATATGGTATATGTTGCATGTATTACATTCTTATGCTTCTTAGTACTTTCTCTTCCCATGCTTTATAATCTATATGGGTATATGTTGCATGTATTCAAGTTATATATTTACTAGATGTTTCATTGTTTCTTTTCTATTTCTAGTTTTTATGTGTGTTTTTGTGTTACATTTATTTCGTTATTCGTTTTTATTCCAGATTTTCCTTAGATACGTTGGTATTTGGTCGTCCATTTGTGTTTCATTTTAATTTGTCACTCCTGTTTGTTCGTTGCTTGATAAAGGCCTTGTTGGTCAAACGTTGCTGTTTATCGTCACTGTTTATGTATTTTGTAAAACTATAGTACTTTGTTTGTACGTGTTTCACTATAAGGAACAACAACATGTAGACAAGACAACTTCCAAAAAATAATCAAACAAAAATATTGTAAATAAACCTGAGAAATCTGTAGGTTACTGCTGTAGCATGTTTGTGTTAGGCCAAAACAGAAACATCGAATACATTCATCAGGTCTGGCTGCATCAACATTAAATCTGGGCAGTTGACACACTCCAATTGTTCCTATAGTAGAAGAAGATATATGCAAATAAGTTAAACATTGGAATCGTGTTGTAGTCAAGAATTTTGTAGAAAAAGGAGATGTCTGTAGCTTACAGTAGTGAGCTCGAAAACAACCCAAGAGTACCTGGTTCAAACTCCATGGAGCAGTTTGAAGCAAATTCGTGTCCGTCAAATTTTATAAACAGTTAAAAATAGACCTCACCATCCAGAAAGCAATGAGAAACTACTGAGCGTGTAAGTGGTGCCTAGAAAATCAATTACTCGTTTACTGTGCTTGATGACTAAGTCCTGTTTGTTTTTTTTTTTTCCGATCCAGAAGCACTTGAGCTTTTCAGCTCTTGCTCGGTGCCATGGATATCGTAATCCCTTCGGTTCGTGCCAAACACCGTAAATCTTGGGAATCTGTGGCTTTTTCTTCCATCCCGCGGAATTGAACCCACACACAAGAGGATAGTCACCCGTAGTCCAACGCGCTACGAGCACACTGGGCAGACGGGCGACTAAGTCCTGTAAAGAATATGCCAGGATTTTCAAAGAATTATGAGCAATGGCTATTTAAGAAAAGTCACCAATGTTACAAGACGGGATAGACTGAGAAAATGAGAACATTAGAAATATCGTTGGAATCACACCATGCATCCAACATATTAGAAGACAATAAATAAAATGGTACGATCATCTAATGAGAATGAAATCAGATCTACTACCATCTCACGGCTATAACATGTCTTCCAACATATTAGAAGACAATAAATAAAATGGTACGATCATCTAATGAGAATGAAATCAGATCTACTACCATCTCACGGCTATAACATGTCTTCCAACATATTAGAAGACAATAAATAAAATGGTACGATCATCTAATGAGAATGAAATCAGATCTACTACCATCTCACGGCTATAACATGTCTTCCAACATATTAGAAGACAATAAATAAAATGGTACGATCATCTAATGAGAATGAAATCAGATCTACTACCATCTCACGGCTATAACATGTCTTCCAACATATTAGAAGACAATAAATAAAATGGTACGATCATCTAATGAGAGTGAAATCAGATCTACTACCATCTCACGGCTATAACATGTCTTCCAACATATTAGAAGACAATAAATAAAATGGTACGATCATCTAATGAGAATGAAATCAGATCTACTACCATCTCACGGCTATAACATGTCTCCCAACATATTAGAAGACAATAAATAAAATGGTACGATCATCTAATGAGAATGAAATCAGATCTACTACCATCTCACGGCTATAACATGTCTTCCAACATATTAGAAGACAATAAATAAAATGGTACGATCATCTAATGAGAATGAAATCAGATCTACTACCATCTCACGGCTATAACATATCTTCCAACATATTAGAAGACAATAAATAAAATGGTACGATCATCTAATGAGAATGAAATCAGATCTACTACCATCTCATGTATAACATGTCTCCCAACATATTAGGAGACAATAAATAAAATGGTACGATCATCTAATGAGAATGAAATCAGATCTACTACCATCTCACGGCTATAACATGTCTTCCAACATATTAGAAGACAATAAATAAAATGGTACGATCATCTAATGAGAATGAAATCAGATCTACTACCATCTCACGCGTATAACATGTCTTCCAACATATTAGAAGACAATAAATAAAATGGTACGATCATCTAATGAGAATGAAATCAGATCTACTACCATCTCACGGCTATAACATGTCTTCCAACATATTAGAAGACAATAAATAAAATGGTACGATCATCTAATGAGAATGAAATCAGATCTACTACCATCTCATGCTATAACATGTCTTCCAACATATTAGAAGACAATAAATAAAATGGTACGATCATCTAATGAGAATGAAATCAGATCTACTACCATCTCACGGCTATAACATGTCTCCCAACATATTAGGAGACAATAAATAAAATGGTACGATCATCTAATGAGAATGAAATCAGATCTACTACCATCTCACGGCTATAACATGTCTCCCAACATATTAGAAGACAATAAATAAAATGGTTCGATCATCTAATGAGAATGAAACCAGATCTACTACCATCTCATGCTATAACATGTCTTCCAACATATTAGAAGACAATAAATAAAATGGTACGATCATCTAATGAGAATGAAATCAGATCTACTACCATCTCACGGCTATAACATGTCTTCCAACATATTAGGAGACAATAAATAAAATGGTACGATCATCTAATGAGAATGAAATCAGATCTACTACATCTCACTGGCTATAATATGTCTCCCAACATATTAGAAGACAATAAATAAAATGGTACGATCATCTAATGAGAATGAAATCAGATCTACTACCATCTCATGCTATAACATGTCTTCCAACATATTAGAAGACAATAAATAAAATGGTACGATCATCTAATGAGAATGAAATCAGATCTACTACCATCTCACGGCTATAACATGTCTCCCAACATATTAGAAGACAATAAATAAAATGGTACGATCATCTAATGAGAATGAAATCAGATCTACTACCATCTCACGGCTATAACATGTCTTCCAACATATTAGAAGACAATAAATAAAATGGTACGATCATCTAATGAGAATGAAACCAGATCTACTACCATCTCACACCTATAATAACCGGCAGTCTGGACGCAGAGGAAGACCCAAGAAATTGATGGATAGATAATATCACAGATATCCTGCGACATCAAAGACTAATAGCTACAGATGCAACACACCTGGCACAGGATAGAAAACTGAAGCACTCCACGACGCTTCACAGCCATTGTGGATAAGACAATACAAAGAATTATGTTTGCAATGAGAGAGCAGACAGGTTTGCATCAAAAGCATAGATTATCGGGTAGTTTCAGATGGAAAAGAGGATGTTCCTCAGTCACTTGGCAACCTACTGTTCGATGATGACACTAAAATTGATGACGAATCAATCTAGCGATTTAAAGAGCTTTGAATTACATGTTGTGCCCGTCTGCCCAGCGTGTTCGAGCACGTTGACACTGGATGACTATCCCTCTGTGTGGTGGTTCAATTCCACGGGATGGCAGAAAAAGCCACAGATTCCCAGATTTACGGTGTTCGTGGCACGAACCGAAGGGTTACGATGTCCATGGCACCGAGTCTAAGAGCTGAAAAGCTCAAGTGCTTCTGGATCGGAAAATAAAAAAAAAGGAATTACATGTTGTACAAATAAAGCTGGATGCTTGAGAGACAGAGAGAGGAGTGTGGTTTAACCAGTGTGCCATGGGAACCATCAGTATGTTGATTGATTGATTGATAGGACCATCATCATTGCATCTCGGTGAGTAATCATGTGTGTTCCTATCTCTTTCTTACACAGGAAGATCTCAGCTGCAGTGCATGAACTCTGTAGTACCGGCGAGGGTCCCTGATGTAATTTTGAAGATGGTGTAGATATTTTGTAATAAACTTTTTCAATCTTTTCTAATGAATTTTGCCAGCGCAGAGGCTTTCCAGCCTGCTCTTCTTGATTTTCAACTGCCAATGGTTATTTTATGTGCTCAAATTGAAAACGGGACCTACATTTTATCGTCCGTCTCCGATAGGACTAGGAAACTCGATCTCACCTACACTGAGATCAAGGATCTCTGGAAAATATCCAGATGGCTCCACGAGGGAGCAAACCTGGTACCTTTGGTACGAGAAACTGCACCTAACCTCTACACCACAGAGACGCCCAACATCAGTATGTATACTCTTCAACTGTTACAGGAGACAGTATGTATACTCTTCAACTGTTACAGGAGACAGTATGTATACTTCTTCAACTGTTACAGGAGACAGTATGTATACTTCTTCAACTGTTACAGGAGACAGTATGTATACTTCTTCAACTGTTACAAGAGACAGTATGTATACTTCTTCAACTGTTACAGGAGACAGTATGTATACTTCTTCAACTGTTACAGGAGACAGTATGTATACTCTTTAACTGTTACAGGAGACAGTATGTATACTTCTTCAACTGTTACAGGAGACAGTATGTATACTTCTTCAACTGTTACAGGAGACAGTATGTATACTTCTTCAACTGTTACAGGAGACAGTATGTATACTTCTTCAACTGTTACAGGAGACAGTATGTATACTCTTTAACTGTTACAGGAGACAGTATGTATACTTCTTCAACTGTTACAGGAGACAGTATGTATACTTCTTCAACTGTTACAGGAGACAGTATGTATACTTCTTCAACTGTTACAGGAGACAGTATGTATACTTCTTCAACTGTTACAGGAGACAGTATGTATACTTCTTCAACTGTTACAGGAGACAGTATGTATACTTCTTCAACTGTTACAGGAGACAGTATGTATACTTCTTCAACTGTTACAGGAGACAGTATGTATACTTCTTCAACTGTTACAGGAGACAGTATGTATACTTCTTCAACTGTTACAGGAGACAGTATGTATACTTCTTCAACTGTTACAGGAGACAGTATGTATACTTCTTCAACTGTTACAGGAGACAGTATGTATACTCTTCAACTGTTACAAGAGACAGTATGTATACTTCTTCAACTGTTACAGGAGACAGTATGTATACTTCTTCAACTGTTACAGGAGACAGTATGTATACTTCTTCAACTGTTACAGGAGACAATATGTATACTTCTTCAACTGTTACAGGAGACAGTATGTATACTCTTCAACTGTTACAGGAGACAATATGTATACTCTTCAACTGTTACAGGAGACAATATGTATAACTCTTCAACTGTTACAGGAGACAATATGTATACTCTTCAACTGTTACAGGAGACAATATGTATACTCTTCAACTGTTACAGGAGACAGTATGTATACTCTTCAACTGTTACAGGAGACTAAAGCACCTATGAGTCTGACCAGAGTGTGTGACATCAATTCACTAACCAATAACCAAAGAATTTATCTTCATACCATGTGTTATAAGCTCACCAGGTGTGAAATGAAATGCTTGAGGAAGGCAGTGGGAGTCACCAAGAAAGACAGACTACGAAATGAGGACATCAGAAGCAGAATGGGCATAACTTCATGCATCGAATACATCGAAAGACAACAAATGCAGTGGTTTGGACATTTAATGAGAATGAAATACAACCAACCACGAATAACAGCATACAACAAAAAGAGATCGAGTACTAGAGCTAAGGGAAGACCAAGAAAAGATGGATAGACAATATCAAGACCACACTACATAAACACGGATACAACACAACAAGGGTGACTCATTTAGCCCTAGATCGCAAATTAAAGCTTCCATCCCTACGCTAACGGCAAGAGTGGACAGTCAACTACATCGTCCACCTGGGAATATAAAATAGACCATGTGTTATACAGGGTGTTCAACTTAAAAGCAGCCTATGAATGGAGCTAATCTGACATATATGTATGGAAATGAGAAGGTTCAGTTATGACGTAGTATAGGTCAAGGTTGTGTGATGGTGTGTAATTGTAGTGCGGGAAGGGCGATGAACAAATGTGACGTAGGACGAGCTAGTCAGAACCGGTTTAAATAGTACATAAACACAACGCGTTAGGTTATCTGGCAACTTTCGATTTGTCAATGGGGCTGCAATTATCTTGAACACCCTGTATAAAGGATTTAATGATGAAGAACTGATTTCATTGTATCGGGTTTTCCCCATATGAGGCAACTCTCTCTGCAGAAATGGCACATGAATGTATCGGGTTTTCCCATATAGGAACTCTCTCTGCAGAAATGGCACATGACAGTTGGAGATTTCCAAATGAGGCAACCTCTGCAGAAATGGCAATAATCTGATCGGTTTTAACCAATGTAGGCATCTCTGCAGAAATGGCATTGAACTGATCGTTTCCCATTGAGCAACTTCTGAGAAATGGCCATAGATTGTCGGGTTTTCCCATATGAGCAACTATCTCGCAGAAGTGGCACTGAACTGTATCGGTTTCCATATGAGAACTTCTCTGAGAAATGGCACTGAACTGTAGTGTTCCAGAGGCAACTCTCTGCAGAAATGGCAAGAACTGTATCGGGTTTTCCCCATATGAGGCAACTCTCTCTGCAGAAATGGCACATGAATTGTATCGGGTTTTCCCCATATGAGGCAACTCTCTCTGCAGAAATGAAACAGTTGAGAATATTACACAAATCACAACCTCAGCAGCTTCTGCAAAATTCTAAGAGATGTCTGGAAACAAATGTAGCAGTCATAAACTTAACACCTTGTTTCAGTTTAGAATATTTTCATTGCACTTCAGACATGTCCATAGGTGCTCCGATCTCCTTAGCAATATCTCCAACAGCGTTCGGCAACTAACCGTAGTAGTTTGATATGTTGATTGATGGGCCTTGCCTGTGTGTTGCCAGGGCTTGCAAGGGGAGCAAAGAATAGTAACACAGCGACCTACAAGACATGTCGTAAGAGGCCTAGAGAAGCTACCCTAGTAAATAAAAAACATTGCAGAAATCAGATGTGCTAGTCTACTTGTAGGCACATAACTGGGACATTGTACAATCGCTATTAGGCTCAGATCACATACAAATCACAAAGAGTGGTTCACAAGTGGTCGATACGGAACATTCAAAGAAGATTGATGAACCTACTTATACATCTGTTGTGCTGGTCTTTTCTGGCTGCTCCAATCTTTAATCCATAACGTGAAAGAGAAAATTAACAGAACACAGTACAACATGATAGAGAGAAAGTTAACAGAACATAGTACAACATGATGAAAGTAAAGAAGTCACATGAAGAAATTAACAGAACCAGTACAACATGATAGAGTACAGAACATAACATGATAGAGAAAGTTAACAGAACACAGTACAACATGATAGAGAGAAAGTTAACAGAACACAGTACATGACGAAGTCAGAACGTAACATAGAGAGAAAGTTAACAGAACACAGTACAACATGATAGAGAGAAAGTTAACAGAACACAGTACAACATGATAGAGAGAAAGTTAACAGAACACAGTACAACATGACAGAAAGTTAACAGAACACAGTACAACATGATAGATAGAAAGTTAACAGAACACAGAAAGTTGAGAAAGTTAACAACAAACAGAACAAGATGAGAATAAGAACAAAACATAAAAACCATTCTGAAAGCCATTGATAAACTTACTGCGAACAATAATTAAAGCATCAGGTATTGCGAAGATGCTTCCTCTGTTGTTGATAGCCTCACAGGTATACGCACCAGCATCTTCAATAACAGCATTTCGAATTGTCAACGCTTCCGCGCCATCAATGCTGGTCACTGTCACTCGGTCACCAGACGGAATGTTGCCCCAGTTGAGACGCCAAACAATGAGAGGGGTAGGAACACCTACAGCTTCACAGATGATGGTGAAAGTTCCATTGACTTCTACTGTGATTTCTGGAGCAGGAGGTACAACTATTGTTGGTGGAACTGAAAATATTTCACAAAAATTATAGTTATCAGTTATCAGAGGACTATCATCACAGCACTCTGGAGAAAAATTCAACAGAAAACATATATAGAAAAATATTAAAGACATACACATGCCATGGAAGGAGGCATACCGGCAAAGAGAAGAAGAGGAAGACCACGGAGAAGATGGATTCAGGATGTAACTGATGGTTTGAATATGACAGCTGCAGAGGCAGAAAATCTGACCTATGAGAGAGAGAAATTCGGAGGACTGTTGGGGTGGCAAAGTTCTGCTCAGGACAAGCTATTTGATGATGATGATGATGATACACATGTTAAGTTGTAAAGGAAATCTGGCCCAAACATTCACTCCTGCATGCATACTCAGCGACTCTATGAGCATGATACAGAAGATCAAGATTGGTTATGTACGAAGGTAGTGGATACAATTAATACAAAACTTGACAATCCAGACACTTACCATTATCTTTGTCCAAGGTCATTCTGGGGTGCGGGGCAGTGAGAGAGTAGATGCACTGATGAGCAATGTTGCGATTGAGAATGGGTCTTCTATGGACAAAAGCGACATCATCAACGCTCTAGGAGAAAACACACGCTCTGAAGATTTCAACGCAGAGGAAAAAGGGTATTCTCTATCTCGGTTGAACATGTTATGCATACCGATAGGTGCAGCAAGACGGGAAAACCATGAGAGAAACCCCAGTAGATACATCAATCAACACTGAACGGAAGTTGTTAGTCTAAGCACACTGAAAGACATGCTTGGGAGGAGATCGGAACAATTATGGACATGTCTGATGTGTGATGAAGATGATCCTCAAATGAGCAATGAAGGAAATCTAATTATCTATAGAAAAATTGAACAAAAAATGCACATAGAAAATATTTTACTTACTGCATCCAATTTCATCCGAACGATCATTACAATCAAGTTGTGAATCACACTGATAAGCAAATGGAATACACTGATTAATTGTTCTGCAAGCAAATTCATCACTCTGGCAGGCAGCTCCAGGGATACGAGTTGCTGGAACAAAACAAATCAAAATAATTTTAATATATCATTTCTTGTAAATTCTTGCTATTTAATAAGTGTGTAACATCTAGATGTAAAGATATTAGTTTAGTCATAACATCATCATCATCATCACCATCTCGCCCGAGTGGTGACCGGGCCCAAATTTGGGGGTAAAGAATAGAAACACTGTTACCTGCCATGCATGTCGTAAGAGGCGACTAAGGAGGTTTAGCTGAAATCGGATGCACGTGTCCACTAGGAAATGCTAACCCGAAACAAATGCTAGCAGGAAACGGATGCACCAGGCCGAAAGGCGCATAACATGGTGCAACGACCCCTTACTATGAGGAATGGGATAACGGATTCTACGATCGCCAATCTGCCTCGGAGTTTAGCCACGCAGTAAGAATGTCAGACCTACCATCACGAGGGTGGCCAAAACTTATTGCTGGAAGAGGTCGGCACAAAAGGAGAAGCTGAAATCATAGGAATTATATCCTACAGAACTTCCCCAGTATGCAGACTTGAGAAGAAAGAGGTGGCCCACATATACTAGCGTCCAAGACAAACTGTATGGCGTGGATGATAATCTGAGGCAGAGGCTGCCTTTATTAGAGAATCCGAAATCCCAATCTAGTGAGAATACAGAAGAAGAAGAAGATCATCATCACTGTAAATGTGGTGCTGTAACAACATAAGATGAACTCGCATAGTTGAGAATTGTTGTGCCGATGAGGGGGCTGAGAAAACAAGCTGCGGAAAAGCAGAACACACAACACCCACATGTCTAACCTTGATCATGTATGCCCCACTTGTGGTGGGGGATTGTGTTCGAGGATTGGACACTACAGTCTTCTCCCCATATACCAGAGAGGTGCAACAGCACATGTCTGAGGATGTTGTCGTAATCGCTGCATGGGCAGATATTATTCCTGCACATCAAACCAATTAACACATTAGTGCTCCGATCTCCTCCTCAGTATGTATCTCAGCGTGTGACTACTAACGACACCAGTTCTATGATGTTTTGCTATTGTTATTTGACTTCCAGTATAAAGCTCTTGCCTAGCTATACCTGGCAATCTCAAGACTTTAGTATATGCACAAAAGTTAAATTATTTAGGTCATGTGTGATTCCTGTACTGACCTACAGTTGTGAAAGTTGGAAATCAACAAAGAAAATTGATAAGAAACTGGACAGCTTAGAGAATAAATGTCTCCGAAAATTATTAAAAGTCAAATGGAGTGATTTGGTTTCTAACAACACAGTGAGAGATAGAACACATCAACAACCCGTATCAAATATTATAAGGAAACGAAGGTGGAAATATTTAGGTCATGTTCTTAGATCAGACGAAAAGATACTAAATCGACAAGTCCTTATGTGGTCACCAGTTGGGAAAAGGAAACATGGAAGACCTAAGACCACTCTTCAAAGAACCATCCAACAAGAAAGTAAACTATTGGGATATAAAACCATACAAGATCTCCAACTGCTAGCAACGAACTGCATCACATGGAGATCTAAAACCTCTGCTCTATGTGCCGCCTTTGGCACGAAAGGAACAAACTAACTAACTAACTATAAGGAAGCCTAGCTATACCACATTTAATTTGGTTATCAGTTATCAGAGGATTATCATCATAGCACTCTGGATTTGTCCATAGGTGCTCCGACCTTTGTCTCAATAAATCCAGTAGCGTCCAGCGACCCAAAATGCCAGTTCGATGTTGATTAATATATTTTAGCATATTTGGTATGTCATTCTTTTCAGCTGTACCAATATTGACACCCATCTCTCTCAGTCTGGTCAGCGAGTGGGACTCGAAACCCTGAAATTCTTCTGTTCTAAAAAACTCTCTCAGTGTGGATCCATTGCAGTTCCCTCTGATATTGTCGCCATGCCAGCCAATCTATCAGCTCGTTCATTATCCCTGACTCCTGCATGCCCAGGGACAAAAATGAAGATGATTTCTTTGATCCCTGTCTGTACCAGTACCTCCACCCAGTTCCATCTCACCATTCCTGTTTCAACTTTACAAAATTGCAACTTCCGATTTAATTTGGTATTCTTGCTGTTTAGTTAGGGTTGTAGATTCACCTCCATTTCTTTTAATCTTTCTCAAGCAAAAAGAGAATAAAAACAGTTAACATAAAATCTACAATAAAAAAACTAGCAAAATGAAAACACATACGACAATTGGACTCGTCTGACTTATCCAAGCAGTCATTATCTCCGTCACATCTCCATATCTTCAGAGCACATTGACGATTGTCACAACGGAACTCATTTGGTTCACACGGCAGGGCTGTATCTGAAATGACAAGTTTGTGTTTTCATGAAAGTTACATGGACATTCTCTTCTTCTTCTTCTTCTTTGTCGTCACACTGCTACCGGGTTGTTGCCCAGTGTCATGGTTTTCTGTTTTGTCTTGCGCTGTTCTGGTGGCTTGGGTGATTGTTATTTTGCTCTTTCACAGGATTCTGCTATGCCATCTAACCATCTTTTCGTGGTCTTCCTCTTGCCTTCTTTCCCGATGTTCTGTTGTAGAAGACTCTGTATACTATGGAGTTTGGATGCATTCTTATTAAGTGGCCAAACCACTTCATACATTGTTTCTCAATGTAATTCAAGCAAGGTTCTGTGCCAACTTTCTTCTTATGCTGATGTTGGTGACTGTCTTTTCTCACCAACATCAGCATAAGAAAGAAAGTCTTCTTATTCTGCAATACTTTGATCTAATGCTCTAATTTAGGTGATAGGGCAAGTCTCAGACACTGGAACGTGTCCGAGAAGTAGGAGTTAAGTTTGGACATGCCAGACAGTGTTATCCTCTTGGTAGAGAGAGAAGGTATACTAATCAGCTTCTCATGGGTACGGTGAGCCCATGAACTTTAGGATGACTGCTGCAGTGGAGGGCAGAGTACTTATGGGAATGTCCAATGTGCCATCATGTCGATCATCATCATCAGCAAATAGCTTGTCCTGAGCAGAACTTTGCTACCCCAACAGTCCTCCGAATTTCCTCTCTCATAGGCCAGATGTCCTGCCCTGCAGCCGCATGTTCAAACCATCAGTTACATCCTGAATCCATCTTTTCCATGGTCTTCCTCTTCTTCTCTTTGCCGGTATGCCTCCTTCCATGATGGTCTTCTCCAGCCCTTCATGTCTTTATATGTCCAAAATATCTCAATTTTCTCTTCCTTATTTGTAGCATCAGCCAGTTTTCTTTGATTTTAGTTCTTTCTGGATAGATCTATTTGTTCTCTTCTCTGTCCATGATATACGAAGGACTCTTCTGTAACACTTATATTCAAAAGCATATATATGTTTTTCCACTGCTTTATTAAATGTCCATGCTTCACACCCATACGATGCCACTGGGAATATGCATGCCCTTAGTATTCTGATCTTTGTTTTCTTATCAGTTGCGTTCCATACTGTTTTGAGTTGTTTAATTTTGTGTAAAGCCATGTGTGTTCTTCTTATAATTTCCTTCATCATGTCAATCACATAACTTAAATCTAAGTAGATGTCTCCCACTACCATATTTTTACAAGCATTACATTTTTATTACCTTGGGGTGTTGCATTTTGTGAGCTATGATCAGATGTTATTGGTTATTGATTACTGAACTCGCCCATGTGGTGCTGGGGCTCACAAGGGGAGCAAAGAATACTACCACTGCGACCTACAAGGGATGTCATAAGAGGCGACTAAAGTAGGGCGTAGGGAAGTTACCCTAGTAAATAAAAAGCATCGCAGAAATCAAATGTGCTGGCCTATTTGTAGGCGCATAACTGGCACAACATACAATCGCTCTTAGTCTGAGATCACATACAAAGAGTAGTTAACAAGTGGTCAATATGGATTCTTGTTTGAAGTAGAAGAAGACCAATATCTTCTATAGCACCTCGTTTTATTAATGCAAATTCACTAACTTCTTCTACTGCTTATAAGTTGTTTAAAGTAATCTAATCTCGAATCCTGTTTTGCTTTTCAGCATAAAGGTGATATCTGCAGCGAGTCTCTCTATGCGTCTTGTCTTTCTTTTCTCCAGTCCTGATTTGCCTCACAGCTTCAGAGTAAGAAGTAATAATAGATATGCATATTCCTCTCGTACCATTATACGTTACATAGGGTCTGCAATTTCTCCATACTGCTCTATCCTGGGCAACATGCTCAATCTCTTCCATGGAATTGAGTCCAATATTTCTTGCCTCTCTCAGCAAAGTTTGTTTCAGGGTTTTCCTAAGGCATCCTCTCTTTCTTGAACCCTTTGTCTCCCTTCCAAGTCTGCTTTGTGACTCTTTGATCATTTCTTCTCAAGGTATGCGCAACATCTCTCCATCTTCTCTTTCTTATAACAGTTGTTACTAGTTGTTGACCAGACATGTCTTCTCAAGGTATGCGCAACATATCTCCATCTTCACTTTCTTATAACAGTTGTTACTAGTGGTTGACCAGACATTTCTTCTCAAGGTATCGCAACATATCTCCATCTTCTCTCTCTATAACAGTTGTTACTAGTGGTTGACCAGACATTTCTTCTCAAGGTATGCGCAACATATCTCCATCTTCTCTCTCTTATAACAGTTGTTACTAGTTGTTGACCAGACATTTCTCTGATTTCATCACTTCTGAATTTGTCCCATTTTATGTTCATTATTTTTCGCAGACATCTATTTACAAATGCATTCAATTTACTCTCTAAATCTTTAGTCATTTTCCAACTCTCACTGGCATATGTTAAGATTGATAGTTTGAGTTTGAATTGAAAGTTTGAATTGAAAATTCTTAACTCTTTCCATGCCAATTGCCGCACACTGCGCCACAGCGTATTCGTGAACGACATTCACCGCACACTGCGCATTTCGAGTTGTTTCCCTTTTAAGAAGTCTTTCTTTCTAGTTTTACTTCTACTACTTTTTAATCTTGTTATTCTAATAGGTTGTACAGTTTTCTTAAAATTAGTATATATTGAGATATATATGTATATATATATATATGTTTTTTTTTTGCGAGTAGTTATGATTTTTGTTTTTAATTGCTTTTTTTGCAGCCCTTGAATTAACAGTGTAAAACTGAGGAAATAACTGGGTACAGAGAGAGTTAATTTAGTTTGAAAACTATATAACATGCAGTTGCATATTTTATGTAGACATTGAAAGTAATGAAGACGATACAAATTCATACATACTACAATTTCTTTCATCTGAGTCATCGAAGCAATCATTGTCACCATCACAGACATAATCCCTAGGAATACAGTTCCCATTAGTGCATGTAGCCTGGTCTCTACTGCAAGATCCATTACTGTTGGGAATTTCTGTTACAGGTCCAACTGTTGAAAGAGCATCAGCAATAAGTGGATAATAAATAAATAATAAATAATAAATCGTGGCATATCCTTTACAGGAAGTAGTCATAAACCACAGTAAACGAGTCGATTTTTCTAGACACCACTTATACGTTCAGTAGTTTGCCTTTGCTTTCTGAATGGTGAGGTCTATTTTTACCTTTTGTAAAAATCCCATAGAAACTAATTTGCTTCCAAACTTGCCCATTGTGGGGTTTGAACCTGGTACGCTTTGGTTTGTGATCGAGCTCACTACCGCTTGAGCTACAGAAGCTCACAGAATAAGTGGGTGCCTTTATAAAACATAACGATATATGAAGAAAGATGGAAACAAGTGTTGAATTAAGTATATCTTGGACATACAGTGCAGCTACTACATTTTTCAAACTATCAAAGAGAGCGTGTAACAACACATAATTAATATTGTTGCCGAAGATGACTACGAAATGAGGACATCAGAAGCAGAATGACTTCATGCACCGAAAGACAACAAATGCAGTGGTTTGGACATTTAATGAGAATAGAATACAACCAACCACCAATAACAGCATACAATAACAGCATACATAACAGCATACAATAACAGCATACAATAACAGCATACAATAACAGCATACAATAACAGCATACAATAACAGCATACAATAACAGCATACAATAACAGCATACAATAACAGCATACAATAACAGCATACAATAACAGCATACAATAACAGCATACAATAACAGCATACAATAACAGCATACAATAACAGCATACAATAACAGCATACAATAACAGCATACAATAACAGCATACAATAACAGCATACAATAACAGCATACAATAACAGCATACAATAACAGCATACAATAACAGCATACAATAAAAAGAGATCGGGTACTAGAGGCAAAGAAAGGCCAAGAAAAAATAGATAGACAATATCAAGACCACACTATATAAACACGGATATAACACAAGGGCGACTCATCTAGCCCTGGAACGCAAATTAAAGCTCCCACCCCTACACTTAAAGGCAAGAGTGGACAACCAATTCCATCATCCACCTGAGGAAGATAGACAAAGATTCACATTTATGGAGCCTGTGTAATTATAATAATAATAATTCCTCTCGCACGTATATGTTACATGGGGCCTGCAAGTAATTTCTCCATACCGCTCTATCCTGGGCAACTCGCTCAATCTCCTCCATGGAACTGAGACCAATATTTCTTGCTTCTCAGCAAAGTTCGTTTCAGGGTCTCCTTAGGTCGTCCTCTTTTCTTGAACCCTTTGCATCCCACTTCAATCCCATTTCTCCTCAAGGTGTGTCCAACATATCTCCATCTCTCTTTCTTATAACAGTTGTTACTAGTGGTTGACCACACATTTCTCTGATGTCATCACTTCTCCTGAATTCGTTCCATTTTATGTTCATTATTTTTTGCTGACATCTATTTTTAAATGCATTCAACTTGTTTTATAAATCTTTAGTAGAGGCATATATCTGTGCAATTAGCTTTTTACTATATGGCTCAGAAACACCATGGACAGCCTTCTCAAGGCCCAAGAGGAGAGTTAACATCTTTCACCTTCGATGTCTCCGCAAGATTATGGACATCAGGTGGTAAGACAAGATAACCATCTCTGATGTAAACTTGCAAACTTGCCTTCCATCATGGGCATGCTCAGCAGTAGAAGACTATGATGACTAGGGTATGTGAGAAGAATGGACAATAGCTGCATACCACAACAAGTGATGTTCTTTGAAATTTTCGAAAGGAAGAGGCTTCAAGGCAGACCACTGCTCAGATATAAGAATGTCTGCAAGGCCTCAATGGAGAACTTTTCTATCGGACCCAACAAATGGGAAAAACTAGCTGATGACCGACGCAAGGGAAGCAAAGAATAGTACTATCGCAACCTACAAGGCATGTCGCAAGAGACAACTGAGGTAGGGGCCTAGGGAAACTACTCTAGTAAATAAAAAGCTTAGCAGAAATCGGATGTGCTGATCTACTTGTGGGCGCATAACTGGCACAACGTACAATCACTCTTAACTAATTCACTACCGGGTTTTTCCACCTCTGGACGGAATTATTTTTAGTTTCAAAATATTGCACACATACTTTAGCTAAACTAAAATATTGTTTCTAAATATGATTTAAAGTTGAACTTATTATATATCAAATTAAAGATAAATAAATGTACTTTCATTAAATATATATTGTGTGCAAAAATATAATGGTGTGTTGACTATGCTTGAAAAATATTAAAAAAACATGTATTAAAAAAACTAATTGAAATTGTGAGAGCGAAAATCCAACTTTTCAAGGGCCTTGATGAACATTATGTGGAATAAATCAGTCTAACTGCTCTCTTTATATATGTAATCTATTTATGAATACACAAACGTTAGGAAAATAGGGAAGGAGAGTATGGTTTATTAACTGTTCACAAAGTAGCATCATGAACATTCATAAAAATCGCTAGTTTTATACGGTCACGTGGTATCCTAAAATGATTGATAAACTCCGTTTCACTTCGAGTTCTAGCATAAGCCATGCTATGTATTCGTTATCGCTTACACATCACTTCTAAGTAGTTTCCGGTTAATATAAATCTTCAATTGGAACAAAAATAATAAAAATCAACAAAATAGTAATCGTCTTTTGAGCGCAGAGGGCCAGGCAGATAAGAAATAGTTACACTTGAGTGTTCCACGGTACGGAATCAGTTAAGCTCGGATCACATACAAATCACAAAGAGTGTTTAGCAAGTGGTCTATATAGAGCGTTTGAAGAAGAAGGAGCAACAAAATATTTCCAATCATTCAAACGATGATTGCGACTCGATAAGCTGAATAGATCTTTAAACGATGGCCCACGCAATCGGTTAAAAATAAAACAATAATTTTTCTTCTATTCTCTAATCATGTTTTGTCTCATAGAATCAGGATAAGAAGAGATTCTTGGGAACAGGCTCTTGTATGCTTCATACATAGTATCTTTCCACTGCCTCTGTTATTTATGTGACCCATCTTTTGCGTGGACTACCTTTTGTCTTGTATCTACTGTATCAGAGTAGCATTGCTATTTGGGCAGAACCATTTAATTTGTTGTTTCTTGATGAAGTTTAGTACTGATGTTGTACCCACTTATTTCCTGACGTCTTCATTTCTCAACCGGTCTCTTCTTGACACTCCCAGCATTCTGCATAGACACTTCATCTCTGTCATGACTAGTTTTCTTCTATAATTTGATGTCAGTGTCCAGGTTTAGTACTAAATGTTGTACCCACTTATTTCCTGACGTCTTCATTTCTAAACCGGTCTCTTCTTGATACTCCCAGCATTCTGCATAGACACTTCATCTCTGTCATGACTCAGTTTAAACCTATAATTTGATGTCAGCGTCCAGGTTTGACACTAATGTTGTAAATAAACAGAACACACAAGTTATAAAGTAATGAGATGAATAAACTTACTGTAATCAACATCAAGTCTAGCAACTGCTTCAAATGTTCCATAAACACTGATAGCCCGACAAAGATAATCTCCTGCATCTTCAAGTCGGAGGTTCACTATGGTCAGACGTCCATTAGAATCAACAGCTTGTGGAGGCATAGCCTGTGAAAAGGTGGTCAAAGTTTTACTTCAATATTTTTGCTAATACTTATTTGGGCAGCAATTTTGATTGGTTATTGGTTATTAGTTACTAAACTGACGTCATTGCCCTTCGGATAGACCCATAGGTGCTCAGTCTTCCCCAACAGATATCAAAGAGTATGCATACTGATGGTTCCTGTGGCTCGATGTATAAAGACACTCCTCACTATGCCAATCAGGCATCCAGTTCTACTTGTACAAGTAACCCCAAACTGCTTACATAACTAGATCGATTCTTCTTCTTCTTCTCTTCTTTGTGTTTGTTCTTTACAACCAATTTTAATCACTCTTTGTCATATGTTTGATCTTTGCCAAGAATGTGTATATGTTGCACATTGGTTTGGTAGGCCCTAAACGCATAGACTTGTACACGTTTAGTACATGTGCATCCGATTTTAGCCAAACCTCCTTAGTCGACTCTTACGACATGAGTAGCAGGTAACAGTGGTTCTATTCTTTACACCCAAAATTTGGACCCTGGTAACCACTCGGATGGGATCAATTCATTATCTATTTTAGTGTCTTCATCCAACAGGCAGTCGTGAAGAGGCTGAAGAACATCCGCTTGTCCATCTTCAACTCCCCAACAATTAATGCTGTTAATGCAAGCATGTCTACTCTCTCATTACCACAAACACCCAGGACAGTAGATCCACGTAAGTCTCTTTCTGGTTGAAAAAGAAATGCTAAAAAAGGAATGATGCTACAAATTGTTCAAGCAACATCAGCTTTTCTTCTTCTTTGAGCACTCCATTACGACCACTACTTGTAATACCAGCCTGTGTGATGTGTATGTGATATGTTTACTTGGAATATAAGTCACTTGGGACATAAGTCTCTTGGGACATAAGTCACTTGGTACATAAGCCACTTGAAACATAAGTCACTTGAGACATAAGTCGCTTGGTACATAAGTCACTTGGGACATAAGTCACTTGGGACATAAGTCAATTGTGGCATAAGTTACTTAGAACATAAGTCGCTTGAGACATAAGTCACTTGTGGCATAAATCGCTTGTGACATAAGTCACTTTGGTTTGTTTTTGTCTTCATATTGTAGCAATAAATAACCTTAGACCGCTTCGCTTGCAGGTAGAATAATCATATTTGACTTACCCCTCCAGATCTCCTTGACCAGACAACTGTCGGTGGAGGATTGCCAATGACCTGGCATATGAAAGATGCACTTGTAGGTAGAATAATCATATTTGACTTACCCCTCCAGATCTCCTTGACCAGACAACTGTCGGTGGAGGATTGCCAATGACCTGGCATATGAAAGATGCACTTGTACCAGCACGTTTTCTCATCTGTTGTGGACTGATAGTGATGGAGACTCCAGAGGCTGAACAAGTAAATCAAAAATAATGTTGAGTGTCCTCACATGCTCAAAGTGGGCAAGAAAGATATTAGTAAGTTAGCCATCTTTAGAAAATTACATACTATCAGAGGACTATCATCATAACACTCCGGACATGTCCATAGGTGCTCTGATCTGCATGTCAACAAATCTAGCAGCGACCAGTGGCCCAACACGCCAGTTCGATGTTGATTAATCAGTCTGAGCATATTTGGTATGTCCTAAAAAATGGATGTTTTGCAAGAAATGTCCGGTTTCTTGTTGCAATATCTGACAACCCTATCCTAGTCATCTCAGACAGCATAAGACCTAAAGTTTCAGTTTGGAATGTCTTCATTGCATTCCGGACATGTCCATAGGTGCTCCGATCTTCTTCACAATATCTCCAACAACGTCAAGCGACTAACCATACCAGTTCTATGTTAATTGATAAGCTCTCTCTCTCTCTTCTCGCTGCTTCCTTTTTACCGGATTGGGGCATAGGACCTCAACCAACTCATGCCAAGTCTTCCTATCTCTAGCTATCTCCTGCAGCTCCTCCAACTCTTCTTTATATTGTTGATCTCCGCTCCAAATCTCATCTCCATGTATTTCTCGGACTCCTTCTTTCGCTGTCCCTGTGGGTTCCAGGCAAGGACCCTTCTTGTTATATTCCCCTCTGGTTTTCACAAAGTGTGTCCTATCCAGCACCAGCGTCTTTTTTTAAACCTGTTCGTTCACTGGAATCTGTCTTATTTGATAAGCTTACTCATACCAGAATGATAATATAATTAAACTGTTAATTATATAAATTGGTTTTAAATGAGGAGAAATTTTCTTACGACAATCTCTTTCATCAGAGCTATCAGAACAATCCAGTCTTCCATCACAGCGAGCAGACAGGCTGACACAATCATTGTTGCTGCATTTGAATTCCCTTACAGAACATTGTGGGACTGTTGGATGATAACAAAAAGTCAGGTAACAAGGTTAGATAAAGGATAAGTGAAAATTATTCATCATCATCAAGTTGCTTGTCCTGAGCAGAACTTTACAAATCTTAACAATCCTTCGAAATTTCTATCTCTCATATGCTAGATGTCCTGCCTCTACAGCTGTTATGTTCAAATCATCAGTTACATCATGAATCCATCTTCTCTGTGATCTTTCTCTTTTCTTCTTTGCAGAGATACCTCCTTCCATAATAGTCTCCAACCCTTTGTTTCTTTTTTGTATATCCAAAATTTTCTCTTTCTTATTTGTAGCATTAGCCAGTTTTCTTTAATTTTGAGTTCTTTCTGGGTAGACCCATTTGTTCTCTTCTCTGTCCATGATTGACGGAGATGACTCTCCTGTTGTCTGTTACATTTATCTAGAAAATACTAATAACTTTTTATACTTCTTATTTGAAATGAAAATCATGGCATATCCTTTTACAGGACGTAGCCTCAACCGATCAACAACAGTAAACGAGTCATCGATTTTCTAGACACCGCTTATAACATTCAGTAGTTTGCCATTGCTTTCTGAATGGTGAGGTCTATTTTACCATTCGTAAAAATCCAAAGAACAATTTGCTTCAAAATTGTCCGCCAGGAGTTTGAACCAGGTACACTTGCGCTGTAATCGAGCTCACAACTGCTTAAGCTACAGACTACTTCTTTACATTTGTTTTTCTCTCTCTCTATCTCTCTCTCCCTCTTATTTATATCTGTCAGCATCAATAACCACACATTTTCCTATGAGCTCTATAAAACCCACTGCCAGCTGGCTGAGTCTATAGCAAGTCTGTATCAGACTCCCTTGAGTAAGTTAAGCGGTACCATAGAATAATTCAAATTAGAATAATAAATTTAAACCAAGGAAATCTTTGCTGCAATAAAAAAGCTTCTTCTTCTGCGGTCAACTTCTGCAATACGACTACTCTGGTATGTGTCATAAACAGGGCGGTGCCCTTGAGGTCTTCATCTGTCCCTCATAGTTTGTTTTGTAGGGTTGTTTCTGTTGGCCAGATTTCCATTCTCCCCCTACTCAGGCTGGGGCAGTCTTGTAGGATGTGCTCTGGGGACTGCTTTGGTGCTCTCTTGCAGTCTGGTTAGTATTGTAGATTCTCCACTATTACTTAAATTTTTTTTTTCCCGATCCAGAATCACTTGAGCTTTCAGCTCTTCGGATCGTGTCATGACATCATAACCTGTCAGTTTGGTGCCACGAACACCATAAATCTGGAGAACCTGTGGCTTTTTTGCCAGCTCGCAGAATTAAACCGCAATCACAGGGGGCTTGTCACCTGTTGTCCAACACGCTACGAACATGCTGGGCAGGCGGACACTTGAATCATTTACACCTCTCTCCCTTAGGAATTTATAATATCAGCCTGGCCCATTGCTCGCCCGCTTTGTACAGTAGCGATACCTGCAAGCATATTGGTGCGTTAATTTCTCCTTATAATTCTATGCCCTGGCACACAAATAAAATCAAACTGATTTTTGTAACTTGAACCACAGCGACTCCAACCATTGTCTCCGAGCCCAGTCTGTTTCAGTCTTCCTAAGCATACTCATTGAGTCACTGAAAAAACATGCATCAATAAAAGTCTGTGATTCCAGCCATTCCATCACCTTAGTTACTGCCATGATTTCCATAGTGAAACTGCTCGTAGTCACGGCGAAACCACCACTGTCTTCCTTCACAATATCCCTCCGACTTGAGCAGTGAGAAACCCGAGCTCGCACTTGCCAATCACCGAACCATCCGCATAAATGATAACATCATTCTCAGATGAGGTCTCAGAAATTAACGCCTGAACTTCTGACCATATATGTACCAACACCGTTGATGTACTCACCACATCCCAATTCATCACTACCATCCCTACATTCAGTGTTGCCGTTACATCTGTATCCAGCAGGCAAACATCTGCCATCACTGGTACAGGTAAACTCCTCAGAAAGACATGCTGGAACACAGAAACAACATATAAAAGACATATCAACACCTACTAATAGTAAACAAGACATGTTGTTGCAATTACTACCAAACATATAAAAGACATATCAACACCTACTAATAGTAAACAAGACATGTTGTTGCAATTACTACCAGACACCTGCTCTCACATTTCAGTCATGATTTTATTCGACCACACATTTCCTCCACTATCTAACACATTTCATTAACTCTCTCACACATTTCATTGACTCTCTCACCAACCTCACTCCCTCAAGGAACAAAGGGATATTTTTTCAGAGATCCCTGATCTTAGTGTAGGTGAAATCGAGTTCATAGTCCTATTGGAGACGGACGATAAAGAACCCTTGGCAGTTTAAAATCAAGAAGAGCAGTCTGGCAAATCGCTGTCCAAGCAAAATTAATTCAAAAAGATTTTTTAAAATAAAATTTCTGCCACATATTTTCACCATTTTCTTAATTACATCAGGGCCCTCGTTGGTGCTACACAGTTTGTGCACTGCCGACAAGATCTTCCTGTGTAAGAAAGCGATTGGAGAGCATATGGTTACTCACCGAAGTGCAATGAAGATGGTCCAATCAATCAATCAATCACTGAAGGTTATGTATGGGTTCTAATTTGAAATGTTTCATTCTATAAGTAAGTGCATTTTTTCTCAAAGATCCGTTAGGGTTGTTGTCAGAGCCATGAAGTTCATGCTTTGTGAAACAGTCTCAACAGGTAGTATGCCATTTCTGTGGAGAGTGACTGGTTCATACGGGGAAACAAAGTGTAATTAAATAATGCACTTGTGAACAGAACAGTGTGGTCAAGATTCGAACCCCCAACCTTCAAAATGAAAGATAAACTGTTTAACCACTTACCACTGTGATAAACCCCCACACAAATTACGAGATGATACCTAACGAATTAAAAACTAAAGTAAAATGTCCCATAGCATTTGCCAATGATTGAATAGGAAATACCAGTGTCTTCACATTTCTAATCTCATTTATTTAGGAGGTAGGTGGGTGAGTTCCTTTCTTCACTTGTGAAACGTCGGTTAAGTGATCTATCTCTTCATGGGAGAGAGAAAAGATATACTAATCAACTTCTCATGGGTGCTGTGAGCAAGTGGACTTTGGGATGGCGCAGTGAAGGATGCAGCATACATGGGAATACCCAATGTGCCATGAGGCCGACCGCATAACCTAACATTAGTTAAGTGAATTAAACTCATAAACTTTTCTTTTGCTCGTTCAAAAAGTGAACAATTTATACATTGTGCTAATCTGTTCCACTAAACAAATATCTTACAGTCAAAACACTGGAGATATATCTTCTTCAACACAAACCATTTGTAACTTACGGCAATTTCTCTCATCACTTCCGTCTGGACAATCGTTCCGTCTATCACATCGTTGAACACTTGAGATGCATTGTCCAGTAGCACAGGTGTACTCAGTAGGTGAGCAGGTAGCTAGCAGCCAGAGATACAAAATTAACAATAGTTATTAATATAAGGACAAATTAATATAACAATAACTCTCTCTCTCTCTCTAACCTGTGATGCCCCTGGCGCTTAGGACAGCAACAAATGCACCTCATTTCTCTCTATTCTTGTCCGTTCTCTGTATTGTGTTCCAGCTGTGATTCATTTCTTTTGGTTCTACTGTTCTCCTCCAGGTCGTTTTGTGTCTTCAATGTTTTCATTTACCCACTATAGTCTGTCCATTAATTCGTGAGCACGGTTGACATTGATTTTCTCGAAAACTGCCTGTTGGATATCAGTGATTTGGTTTGCATGCAGCCTTAGAATATCCATGACGCTAAAATAAAGCTAACCAGTAGTCCATAGATGTTACGGATTTTGCACATCGGCAAATTCCTTTGATCTTTTATGACAATTGCAAATACGGGGCTCAAATTTTAGATTTTACAGTAATCCCTAGAATTTGTCCATGTCAATTCTATTCATAGGTGTATCTCCATATTAACTTGATAGGTCAAGTAATTAAGTGTGTTGCCCTTTATGTGCAATTGTGAACTTGGATACAATATGCTACAGTTAGTCCTCCTTCGGTCACCATTAGACCCCAGGGTGTCTTAACTTCACCACAAATTGTATGATGGTAGACGCATTTGGATATGGAAATGTATATGTTGCTATTTCTCAGTCTGTAATCAAAATATGATTTGTATCATCCCGAATCTGACGATTCCATGAGGTTGATAATTGTTACTGGCTGACAAATTGTAATCCATCTCGGTGCCAGTACTCGGCTTCCTCTCGGAGCACATGTTCAACACACTTCTTCCAGAACTGCATGTCTATCATTGAGAGGGACTCACGTGTCAGAACTTCAACATCACACATTTTAAACGTCCTGTTCTGTTCGGCAACTTGCCCTTTACTTTAGCCCAGACAAGCTCTATCGGATTGAGGTGAACATGATATGGAGGTAGTCGCAAAGACATGTGGCGTATTCGCAATGATTTTGTCAATATGAAACACCTTTGTCTTATTTGTCATCCTCACCAGGTGCAACAACTCGGTTTCAAATATGTATCATCGAAGCTGACATTTTCCTTAGCAAGCCAAGTCCTAATTTGATCTTTTGTATTTGATGCAGTTGGTACTTTGTCTTCCGCTGATACTGCGTTGTGATAGGATGCATTATCCATTACCAAGCATGATGGTCTGTTTAGAATTAGAAGTAGATCTTTCTCCATCCAGTGCCTGAAAATATGTCCATTCATTTCTGTGTGGTAGTCCCTACCGTCGTTTTTGATTGGAAAATAAGTCCAGCATCATGGACAAGACCTTCTTCACTGCTTCCTGCATGTGTTAGTATAATACGCTGGCCTTTGCTGCTTGGTATTTTTTTTTTTCTGTTCACCGTCTACTGATTGCCATTCTTTAGCATTGGTGTGGTGAGCATTGACCCAGGATTCGTCCAAATATACAATATCATAGCCTTGCCTCCGCCGCTCACGGATCTGCCTCAGGTATTTACTTCGGGCAGCAATTAAATGTGGTTTTTCACAAATAATATTCCTGCCGCCTATAGTTTTCTGAAGGTGAAGCCGGCGGCTCTTACAATTTCCATAGAGTACTTTTAGAAATGTCTATGCTGCAATCTGATTGCAGTTTTAATTTCAGTTTCCTGAGAGTAACAAGTTGATTTGTCGTCAAACATTTTCAAGAGCTCCCGTCTTATGACATCTATGTCAAAGTCGGCAATTGTTCTTTTCCTTCCTTGCTTGACATTAGTGCACTTTGTGTCCTGTTTAATCCATCGGGAAAAGGATTCTCTATTCAGACCAAGCGCCAGTTGCGTTCGTTTTTCAGGGTTATGAATATCGCAATATAGATGACCTCTCTTAGATTCCCTACGAAGTGTTGGTATAGTAAAACTGTAACCTTCTGCATTGTTATAAATGTGCACTTCAGACTCATTATGAATGTGATATCAATGTCAGTTTTGATAAGCCAACAAATATGATACAATAGTTTCTACAAATAGCGAGATACACCTATAACTATACAACGGTATCCCAATTATAACGTCATATGCTTTCCGCTTTCAAAGTCGACTGGGTTAGGTACGGAATTTGTGACATTGTTGTTTACTCACGATATTTCAATGTTACCATAATGTATTTTTAGAACAACGCGGCTGTGTACCGTAGATCTGTTACTATTGTGTACAATCCGGTGAGGTTGATTTAATATAACCTGAAGAAGAAATATTTCAAACTACATCAAATTTTCTTGAAAAATATTTCTCTAGCGTCATGGATATTCTAAGGCTGCTTGCAAAATATCACTGAGATCCAACAGGTAGTTTTCGAGAAAATCAATTTCAAACGTCTCACGAATTAATGGACAGACTATAGTGTCCATCTCAGTGCAGTTTTTATGAGAGAGTTAGTCTCCATGTTTATCACATGTCCCATCCATCTCCATCGTCTCTTTACGATGATAGTGTTCTTATTCTCTTGTTGACACTGTGCAAGCAGTTCTTGGTTAGAGATAGTTTTTGACCAGAACACGCATAAGATCTTTAGCAGACAAATTAAATGGAAGGTGGAGAGTTTGGACATATCTTGTTTTGTTATTCACCAGCATTCTGAGCATGTCTTTTCATTTTGAAAATACTAAACTATTTACCTTATCACCACAAAAACATATCACACAATAGCATTCACCATCTTGCTAAACCATTTAGAACATGTGTTGTGTTTGATGTCACATTTGTAGACTCAACAACAAATAACAATTTTTCTCAGAACTAAATTTGGGGATATTGGGATATGAGATATTTACATTCAATACCGAAATATCGGGATCACAGGTTCTAAGGGTTAATGTCAGACTCAGCTACTCCTATGTGGCTGACAACACTTCCAAGATATGTAAAAGTAGTTGTATTTGGAAGGATTTGATCTTCTAGTTTGAGTGTTGCTGCTGACGTGGCCTTGTGCATTATCATTATTTCTGTTTTCTTCTGATTGATTTCCATACAGTGATAAGTTTAGGGACAATGAAAGCCACAGTAATAATATATGAAATATGTATACAATTAATAATGGTGTAAGTATAGATGCACAGAGATGTGGTTTACAGAAGAATGTTGAGAATCCATGGACTGCTAAAATTACTAATGTGGAGGTGTTGAATGAGATCAAGACACAGAGATGTGGTTGTACAGAATAATGATGAGAATCCCATGGATACTGAAATGACTAATGTTGAGGTGTTGAATGAAGTCAAGACACAGAGAAAGCTTATCATCAATATAAGAAAGAGGCAGTCATCATTTTTCTGACATGCGATGAGAAAGGGAGGTTTAGAACACATTGTAACAACTGGTAACATCGAGGGAGTAGAGATAGAGAAAGACAGAGAGAGAATATTTTGGATAGCCTAACGTCATGGCAAAGAAGAGCGTCAACATCTGAGTTGAAATCAAACACCAGAGACAGATTTCTGTGGAGATCCACAATCATCTACATGGCACCTGATGATGGTGTAAATATAAATGTGAATTCTACAACTTACGGCAGTCTACTTCATCAGAACCATTTGGACAGTCACTACGTCCATCACATCTCCTTTGTAAGTCTAAACAATGACCAGTGTCACACTGAAACTGGTTTTCAGGGCATGGCCGAGAAGTTGCTGGAAGTAAGGTAAATAGAATCAAAATTATGGGGGTTATGACAGTAATAAATTGATCAGAAATTGTAGTCTCTATGACTCTGTTTAAACATGAAACATGTAAAAGCAAAGTACTGTAGATTTACAAAGCACAAAAATAAGATTTAGCGTCTTATCATCTTCTTCTTCTTCTGCATTCTCACTAGATTGGGATTTCGGATTCTCTAATAAAGGCAGCCGTCTGTCTCAGATTATCAGCCACTCCATACAGTTTGTGTTGGACACTAGTGTAAGTGGGCCACCTCTTTCTTCTCAAGTCTGCATACTGGGGGCAGTTCTGTGGGATATAATTCATATGATTTCTGCTTCCCCGTCTTTACCGACCTCTCCCTAGTAAGTTTTGGCCACCCTCATGATGGTAGGTCTGACATTCTTACTGTGTGGCTATATCTACGAGGCAGATTGGCGACCGTAGAATCCGTTATCCCATTTCTCATTGTGAGGGGTCGTTACACCATGTTATGCACCTTACGGCCTGGTGCATCTGTTTTCTGCAAGCATTTGTTTTGGGTTAGCATTCCCTAGCGGACACGTGCATCCAATTTTAGCTAGACCTCCTTAGTCGCCTCTTACGACATGCGTGGCAGGTAACAGTGGTTCTATTCTTTACACCCCAAATTTGGGCCCGGTAACCACTCGGGTGAGTCCTTTATTAAGCAAAGAATATAACAGAAGCAAAGAAATTCAGACTTCTTATACGATAGACAAAACATGTACAATCAGACAATAAATCCCTAACAGCCCTACAATCAAAATCACAATGATTTATTAAAGTGAAATATCAAAATAATGAGGCCATTAGGGATTTATTCGCCCAAGTGGTTACCGGGCCCAAATTTGGGGTGTAAAGAATAGTACCACTGTTACCTGCCACGCATGTCGTAAGAAGCGAATAAGGAGGTTTGGTTGAAATTGAATGCATGTGGCCTAAGCGTGTGGAAGTTTATGCGTTAGGACCTACCAAACCAATGTGCAACGTATACACATTCTTGACAAAGATCAAATATATCACAAAGAGTGATTAAAATTGGTCGAAAAGAACGAACGCAAAGAAGAAGAAGAAGAAGAGGGATTTATTGTTTGACTGTATATGTTCTGAAGTCTGAATTTCTTCACTTCTGTTGCATTCTTTGCTTGATAAAGGACTTTTAGTTAAAACATCACTGCATATTGTTTTTGTACTTTGTAAATCTACAGTAACTTTGTTTTTACTTGTTTCAACATTGCTACATAGTTTTACTGCAGTCTTACTTTACATTGATATTGTTTAATAAAACTAATGGTTTAGGTAAATATGCTTTAATGACAGAATAATCTCCAGTTAAAGTCTTCATTCAGCTTTTAAAAGTCTCAATAAAATATGGAACTGCAAGTTATATAGTATTAAAACTAAATTACGAATTTTCAATTCAAATGTTGTATATCAATCCTAACATATGCCAGCGAGAGTTGGAAAATGACTAAAGATATAGAAAGCAAGTTGAATGCATTGAAAATAGATGTCTGCGAAAAATAATGAATATAAAATGGAATGAATTCAGGAGAAGTGATGAAATCAGAGACATGTCTGGTCAACCACTAGTGACAACTGTTATAAGAAAGAGAAGATGGAGATATGTTGGACACATCTTGAGGAGAAATGATCAACGAATACCAAAGCAGGCATTGAAGTGAGATGCAAAAGGTTCAAGAAAGAGAGGATGACCTAAGGAGACCCTGAAATAAACTTTGCTAAGAGAGGCAAAAATATCGGTCTCAGTTCCATGGAGGAGATTGAGCGAGTTGACAGGATAGAGCGGTATGGAGAAATTACTTGCAGGCCCTATGTAACATATAACCGTCAGAGGAATTATTATTATTATTTAATGTCTTCATAATACTTACGGCAGTTTTGTTCATCTGAGCGATCTGTACAGTCAGCTCTGCCATCACAGAATCGTCTACGGTCAACACACTCTCCGTTCGCACAAGTAAATTCATCACCTCTACATGTTACAGCTGTGAAAGACAGATTAAAAAATGAATATTGATAAATGTTTTCCATTTTCAAAGTGAAGGCGTGTCTCTGTGGCATAGAGGTTAGGTGCTCATCTCTCATTTTAAAGGTACTTGATGTGCTGCCTCATTGTGCCATCAGGATATTTTCCAGAGATACCTGATCTCAGTGTAGGTGAGATCAAGTTCATAGTCCTATTGGAGACTCAAGATATAAACGTAGGTCCCATGTTCAAGTAGAGCATGCAAAAGAACCCTTGGCAATCAATTAACCAATCGATATGAAACTTTAATCATCAAATTCGAACAAAGACAGCTATGATAAGTAGGTCATGCAAATATCACAATGGAATCCAAAATGATTTTTAAAAAACAAAGCAACTCATCTATTTAGGAGGCAATTTTTATTTCGCTGAAGATATGCTAAGAATTGCCAAAACAACATCAGCTTTTAGAAGTCTAAATAAAATATGGAATTCTAAGTTATATGATTTCAAAACTAAACTACATGTTTTTCATTTTACTTTTGTATCAATTCTAACATATGCCAGCAGAGTTGTTGTATCAATTCTAACATATGCAGCGATGATAATAGTAAATATTGTATAAATTTAACATTGTGTCAGCGAATTGAAATAACTAAAGGAAATTCAAGAGAGTGTGAAGATTAAAAAATTTGTTGTCTGGAATCAAATAGAATAACATGGTTAGAGAAGGAGAAATGTCTGGTCAACCACTAGTTAACAACTGTTATGAGAAGGAGAAGATGGAGATATATTGGGCACACCTTGAGAAGAAATGTCTGGTCAACCACTAGTTAACAACTGTTATGAGAAAGAGAAGAAACGATTAAAGAATAATAAAGCTGGTACTGAAGTTGGAGGCAAATGGTTCAAGAAAGTTAGGATGCCCTAGAGAAACCATAAAATGAACATTACTGAGAGACGTAAGAAATATTGGGCTCACTTCCATAGATGAGTTTGAACAAACTGTCCAAAATAGAGCGAAATGGAGAAATAGGACTTCCAGGTCCTAGGAACACTCAATGGTATGAGAGGAATACAATGATAGTCACCTTCTTCTGCTAGGTTTTTATGATGAAGACGACTGTTATTCGGAGCTCATCTCTGATGCCATGTAGTTTTGAATGTAGTGTTGAGTTGTAAGGGCAGTATTCCTTTCTAGGGAGGACATACAGGGGACAGAGGACATACAGGGGACAGTCTTGCAGGACATGCTCTAAATAGCCACCTACTAGATCGCTTGTATCATTTTTTCTTTCTTTCTTCTGCTCCTGTTATGTCATTTAGCGTCAGACTATGTGAAACTTCTGGCAAATGTCCTAGAGTATGTCTAGTATATACTGGTTTTTGCCACCTCTGATGACCTAAGGAGACCCTGAAATGAACTTTGCTGAGAGAGGCAAAAATATCGGTCTCAGTTCCATGGAGGAGATTGAGCGAGTTGACAGGACTATAACTTTCGTAGGCAACCTTTGACTGAAAACATTACATTGGAAAAGTAGTTCTTGCTGCTGGATACTGTCTGAGTAATAATCGTGTTACCTGGCTGAATTGTTTGGTTTATAGAGCTGATATTCTGAATGCTCTCATAGAGTGTGGCAGCAAAGTGGGTTTTCATTTAAACCAATCCATGTCAACTGCTAGATTCCAAGAATTTGAATTGAAGATTAGGGTGGCCAGAAAAGAACAGTACAACAAGTATATGAGTCTTTCTTTTATCTAATCCTGTTTTGCCTCACAGCGTCAGGATAAGAAGAGATTTCTAGAACGAGCCCTTGTGTGTGCTTCATAAATAATGTCTTTCGTTGCCGCTGTTATATTTTAGATCCACCTTTTGCGTAGCCCGCCTTTTGCTTTGTATCCATTGTATCGAAGCAAAATTGCTCTTTGAGATGCATTGTCTATTGGTAATCTGCTTATGTGGCCGAACTATTTAATTTCTTGCTTCTTGATGAAGTTCAGTACTGATGTTGTACCCACTTTTTCCTGATGTTTTCATTTCTCAACCGGTCTCTTCTTGTTACCTCCAACATTCTGAGCAGACACTTCATCTCTGTCGTGTCTAGTTTTCTTCTATCATTTGATGTATATGCGTAGGCTCATCAATCAACATCGAATTGGTACGGTTAGTAGCTGTACGCTGTTGGAGATATTGCAAAGGAGATCGGAGCACCTATGGACATATCCGAGTGCAATGAAGATATTCCAAACTGAAACTGAATTGTTTGGTATGTTGTTTCTTAATGTGATCAAACACTGATATTCTTTCCACCATGTTTCTAATAGTCTCTTTCTCTCATTAATACTCTCACTATTTTTCATAGATATTTCAACTCTGTGGTTGTAGTTTTCCTTTTCTCCAATTATGTTATTTTATTTTTTATTTTATCGATATCATGGCACATTGTTCATTCCCACTCGTGCTCCGTCCCCTGCTGCAGGAGCCATCCCCAAGTCCATTTGCTCACTGTACCCATGAGCAGTTGATTAGTATATCTTCTCTCTCTACCACAAAGATGACAATGTCTGGCTTTTCAAAGTTAACTCCTAAATCTCGCACTCTGTTCAGTGTTTTAAACTCATACAGAGCGTGAACAGCATTGATGACATCTACTCTGTCCATACTTCTGCCAGCATATTTAAATGTCATATGACTGCGCACAAATTCATCATGGGCAAACGAAGAAAAAAAATATGTATTTATAAATTGAAATTTCAAAGAAATCTACTTACGACAGTTGAGCTCATCGCTGGCATCATAGCAGTCTCGTCTCAAGTCACAGACAGCTTGTTGTGGAATGCACTGACCATTACGACATCTGAACTCTGCAGCGTTGCACGCTAAAGCGGGAATAGAAAGCATTGATATAGATTCTTTAATAAATTTGTAACTGCTTTTAATCTATCTCATTGTGCGACAGTGTCTCCTTCCCATAGGTGCTCAATATGTTTCAGAAAGTGCCACCATTAAAGCACTTACATAGTAGCTGAAGTAAATGATATTGAATTTTACTTTTAACCTAGAAAGCTGGATGCACATTTTTAGCTGGGCGGACTTGGAAGTTGAACATCTGTCATCATCATGTGTCATTAGCATGAGACAGCTCTGACAGTCTCCCTATGACCAATCAGATCTGGTACCAAGGCTATAGTATAACTAAAGACGTGGTAATTTTAAATGGGAGTTTTGTTGTTTTTTTTAATAAAATCATACAGATTCCTGTCTGCACAAATGTGTGTCCTGTTGGGTCTAAAGTGTCTGAAGCCGATGAATGACTTCATTGCACCTGGTTTTTACTCCATATAGCTCAGCCCCTCTCTGCATAAATGGCACATCATCTGCTGAGAGTATTGCACAAAGCAAAAACTTTGTATCTCCTGCAAAACAATCCCAGGGGTCTCTGGAAAAAATGCGCTCATGAACTGAAGGGTGTGGTCCAAATTTGAAACCCACAACCTTGGGAACATGAGGCAAAGCTTAACCACTTAGTCACTGAGCTTAACCACTTAGTCACTGAGCTTAACCACTTAGTCACTTAGCTTAACCACTTAGTCACTGAGCTTAACCACTTAGTCACTGAGCTTAACCACTAGTCACTTAGCTTAACCACTTAGTCACTGAGCAACTTGTCATTAGCTCACGTAAGCAACCACTTAGTCACTTAGCTTAACCACTTAGTCCTAGCTTAACCACTTGTCAGCTAACACTATCCTAGCTTAACCACTTAGTCACTAGTAACCACTAGTCCTTAGCTAACCACTGTCATAGCTAACCCTTAGTCACTTAGCTTAACCACTTAGTCACTGAGCTTAACCACTTAGTCACTAGCTTAACCACTTAGTCACTTAGCTTAACCACTTAGTCACTTAGCTTAACCACTAGTCACTAGCTTAACCACTTAGTCACTGAGCTTAACCACTTAGTCACTAGCTTAACCACTTAGTCACTTAGCTTAACCACTTAGTCACTTAGCTTAACCACTTAGTCACTTAGCTTAACCACTTAGTCACTTAGCTTAACCACTTAGTCACTAGCTTAACCATAGTCACTTGCAACCCTTAGTCACTTAGCTTAACCACTTAGTCACTAGCTTAACCACTTAGTCACTTAGCTTAACCACTTAGTCACTGAGCTTAACCACTTAGTCACTGAGCTTAACCACTTAGTCACTTAGCTTAACCACTTAGTCACTGAGCTTAACCACTTAGTCACTTAGCTTAACCATAGCAACCACTTAGTCACTGAGCTTAACCACTTAGTCACTGAGCTTAACCACTTAGTCACTTAGCTTAACCACTTAGTCACTGAGCTTAACCACTTAGTCATAGCAACCATTAGTCATAGCTTAACCACTTAGTCACTTAGCTTAACCACTTAGTCACTTAGCTAACCACTTGTCCTGCTTAACCACTTAGTCACTTAGCTTAACCACTGCACTTAGCTAACCACTTAGCCTGCTAACCATTAGTCCTTAGCTTAACCACTTAGTCACTAGCTTAACCACTTAGTCCTAGCTAACCACTTAGTCACTGAGCTTAACCACTGTCACTGCTAACCACTTGTCACTGCTCAACCACTGTCACTAGCTTAACCACTTAGTCACTGAGCTTAACCACTAGTCACTAGCTTAACCACTTAGTCACTGAGCTTAACCACTTAGTCACTTAGCTTAACCACTTAGTCACTTAGCTAACCACTTAGTCACTGGCTTAACCACTTAGCACTTAGCTAACCATGTCCTGCAACCACTTAGTCACTTAGCTTAACCACTTAGTCACTTAGCTTAACCACTTAGTCACGAGAACCCAACATTGATCATTTGCTATACTTTGTCTCAAACTTGGATGTGCTGTCCTACATGTTAATGAAAGCTTAACCACTTAGCTAACCCAACATTGGATAATTTGCTCATAATATACTTTGTCTCAAACTTGATGTCTGTCTCATGCTTAATGCAAAGCTTAACCACTTAGTCACTTAGCTTAACCCAACATTGATAATTGTCAATAATATACTTTGTCTCAAACTTGATGTCTGTTCTCATGCTTAATGCAAAGCTTAACCACTTAGTCACTTAGCTTAACCCCCAACATTGATAATTTGCATATACTTTGTCTCAAACTTGGATGTGTCTGTCCTACATGCTTAATGCAAAGCTTAACCACTTAGTCACTTAGCTTAACCCCCCAACATTGGATAATTTGCTCAATAATATACTTTGTCTCAAACTTGGATGTGTCTGTTCTACATGCTTAATGCAAAGCTTAACCACTTAGTCACTTAGCTTAACCCCCCAACATTGGATAATTTGCTCAATAATATACTTTGTCTCAAACTTGGATGTGTCTGTTCTACATGCTTAATGCAAAGCTTAACCACTTAGTCACTAGCTTAACCCCAACATTGGATAATTTACATATACTTTGTCTCAAACTTGGATGTGTCTTCACATGAATGCAAAGCTAACCCTTAGTATAGCAACCAACATTGATAATTTGCTCAATATACTTGTCTCAAACTTGATGTGTTCACATGCTATGCAAAGCAACCACTAGTCACTTAGCTAACCCAACATTGATATTTGCTCAATAATATACTTTGTCTCAAACTGATGTGTCTGTTCTAATGCTTAATGCAGCTAACCACTTAGTCACTAGTAACCCAACATTGATAATTTATACTTGTCTCAAACTTGATGTGTCTGTTCTACATGTAATGCAGCTAACCATTAGTCATAAACCCAACATTGATAATTTATATACTTTGTCTCAAACTTGATGTGTCTGTCCTATGCTTAATGCAAAGCTTAACACTTAGTCACTTAGCTAACCAACATTGATAATTGCTCAATAATATACTGTCTCAAACTGATGTCTGTTCTAATGTAATGCAAGCTAACCACTAGTCACAACCCCAACATTGATAATTTGCTCAATAATTACTTTGTCTCAAACTTGATGTGTCTGTTCCATGCTAATGCAAGCTTAACCCTAGTCACAGAAACCAACATTGATAATTTAATATACTTGGCCAAACTTGATGTGTCTGTCCTACATGCTTAATGGGTGTGCAATGCACTCATGTTCTTGGTGTAAACCACACTGATCCCAAAGAGTGGTTAAATTGGTAGATAAGAACGAGCACAAACAAACAAATGAAAATGCCAAAGATAGTTGTCTTTTTTTGTTTATTTTTTATTTCTAAGGCCATTAGGTATTTATTGTCTGCCGTATATAAAGTCTGAATGTCTCCACTTTTTTTGTATCGTTTACTTGATAAGACCTTTTGGTAGAAACGTCGCTGTATATTGTTTTTGTACTTGGTAAAACTATATTACTTTGTTTTTAGGTGTTTCACCTTTACTACATTGCTTTACTGCAGTCTTCCCTTATATAAATTTCTTCGATGGAATTTGTGTATTCGAGTCTGAATGTGAGAGTAGTGGATCATTTGCTCCATCTAGAGCATAGATTCCCAAACTTTTTCGACCCACCGCCCACTTTGCACAACATAAACTTTGTAATGCCCCCTCCACATTATAACAGTTTGCCAAAGCCCCTCCCCCACATATATACATGCTCTATTTTATCTTTGACATAGAAAATTGATATATATTTCAGTCTTACGTGGTCAATATTCAAATGATTATATGCAAGAAATAGAAAATTGCTGAAAAAATGGATCGTGTAAGACGTCCATAAGATGAATTTAAATACAGAATTCAAATTTTAAATGATTATTAAATCGCAAAATCACTAAAATAATTTATTTTAAAATATTTTTTTTTTAATTTCTTCTTTAAGAAGCCACTGGCCCCTAATCGCCTGAACACCCTCCACATTCTTCTGAGGCCACTATCGTCCCCTCCCCCCTAAACGCTTCAGCACCCACTGGGGGGTGGTGGTACCGCACACTTTGGGAAATGCTGAACTAGAGGGATCTGAAGACATTGTGACAGGCCTAACAAGCCGACTTCTCTGTCTCTCTCTGCCTTTTTAACCTCCTGGATTGGGTCATAGGCCAACTCATGCCAAGTCGTTCTATCTCTAGCTATCTCCTGCAGCTCTTCTTTATATTGTTCAGCTCTGCCTCCAACTCCAAATCCTGTCTTCGATTATTTCTAGGCCTCTTTTTCTTTTACTGTCCCTGTGGATATCAGGAAAAGACCATTCTTGTTATATTTCCTTCAGGTTTACTCAAAGTGTGTCCTATCCAGTGCCAGCATCTTTTTTTTTTACCTCTTGGTTCGCTGTAATCTGTCTTGTTCTCTCCATAAGTTCCTCATTTGTGACCCTATCATACCATCTTAGTCCCTCTCGACGGTGGTTTAATTAAATTTAATTTATGCTCATAGAATCATGAAAAAGCTTTATGAATTGGCTAGCAGGACTAAAGTGGAAAAAACCTAGAAATAGCGTAAATGAAATGCACACAAAAAAGCGTGTTCTAGAAATCTCTTCTTATCCTGACGCTGTGAAGCAAAACAGGATTAGAGAAATGAAAGAAAGTATAAGCATGAGAGTACATCATAATAGCCGCCATGCAAGCATGAGAGTACATCATAATAGCCGTCCATCGCAAGCATGAGAGTACATCATAATAGCCGTCCATCGCAAGCATGAGAGTCATCTAGTAGCCATCGAGCATGAGGTACATCATAGTAGCCGTCCATCGCAAGCATGAGAGTACATCATAATAGCCGTCCATCGCAAGCATGAGAGTACATCATAATAGCCGTCCATCGCAAGCATGAGAGTACATCATAATAGAAACTTGTCTCCACTTCTACTCCTACAACAATCCTAGGGATCTTCAGATCAAAAATGCACTCCAGAACATAATGGTGTAGTGTGGATTCAAATCCATAATCTTTGAAGCACAAATCAACAGCTCAGCCACTTGGCCACAGATACCCCCTATTGAATATGCCCATTTAGTGTGAAACTCGACCATGTGTTGCTGGGGTTCACAAGGGAGCAAAGAATAGTAACACTGTGACCTACAAGGCATGACATAAGAGGTGACTAAGGTAGGGGTCTGGGAAGTTACCTAGTAAATAAAAGCATCGCAGAAATCGGATGTCCTGGCCTACTTGTAGATGCATAACTGGCACAACATACAATCGCTCTTAGGCTTGGATCACATACAAATCACAAAGAGTGGTTTACCAAGTGGTCGATATGAAGCGTTCGAAGAAGAAGTGTGAAGCTTGTCTTTATCAATATTTTTAATCACATTCATTAAATCTGTTTTTATGGATTGATTGATTGATTGATTGACTATACTTACTGCAGTTAAACTCATCTGAGCTGTCTGGACATTGTGTACTTCGATCACATTTGTAACGGACATCAATACAAGTTCCATCATTGCATTCAAACTCATTTCTTCTGCAACGTGCTGGAAAAAATTATAAATAATATAGACAGCAGTAGAAGTTAGATTTTTGGGTGAATGCTTACTTTCCTCACTAACAGTGTCCTTTGACACTCAGGCAAGCCTTGCTCCTACTTCAGAAGTACTTGTAATTTAGATTGCCAAGTAAAGGATCAGGATTTCTTGTAGTCCAACCGTGTACCGTGCGCGCACTAAAACGTTTTGGCACAAGCTGGACTTGAATTCCAAGAATTTCCATGGCAAGTGGTCATCAGAAGCAGAGTGGACATAACTTCATGCATCGAATACATTGAAAAACAACAAATGCAGTGGTTTGAACATTTAATGAGAATGGAATACAACCAACCACTAATAACAGCATACAATAAAAAGAAATCAGATACAAGAGCCAAGGGAAGACCAATAAAAATATGGATCGACACTATCAAGACCACACTAAATAAATATGGATATAACACAACAAGGGCGACTCATCTGGCCCTGGAACACAAATTAAAGGTCCCACCCCTATGCTTAACAACAAGAGTGGACAACAAACTCCATCATCTACCTGGGGATAGACAATAGACAAATAGTGATCACTAACACACATTGTTACAAAATTGACCATTGAATTTATGTGCACCCAATGTAGATGATTATTATTGACCTGAATATGTCTATACCTTGTCCGTACTCAATGTTCCCTTCACATATACTCTTGAAGTCAGCATATCTGCTCCTCAGTTTCAGAATATCTTCATTGCACTCCCGACATGTCCATAGGTGCTCCGATCTCCTTCGCAATATCTCCAACAGCGTCCAGCGACTGACCGTACCAGTTCGATTTTGATTGATGAGCCTACTCACGTACCTGTTATGCTGTTCTTTTCTCCTCCCTTTCTTCAAACCCAACTCTCCTTTAGGGAATTCAGACTATCAGCCTGGTCCATTGTTCACTCGTTTTGACCTTCAAGCCTATCGATGTATTCAACCATGCTTTTTTTAAACTCACCTCAACTATTGCTCTAGCCAGCTGTTTCTACATTTTCAAATCATAACCGTCCCTGAGCCTCTTTTTGCAGTCTTCCTGTATTTTGGATGCTTCAGAGGTCTAACCTTTGCTTTCATACATAACTATTATATTTCCTCTAGACATCAGCCGTTTTCTTGATTTGAGTTCTTTGGAAAGATAAGTTTTTTCTCTTCTCTGTCCATGTTTAGGGGACTTTTCATGAGTTTATTTGTTTCTCTTCTCATAACTATTTATATGCTTTTCGATTTTATTTGTCTCTCTTTTCCATGATTATGAGTATCTTTTCGATATATTTGTTCTCTTCTCTGTCCATGTTATAGGTAGGACTTTTCGAATATTGTCTTCTCTGTCCATGTTATGGATTTGATATTGTCTTTCCATGTTATAGGTAATAATATTTTTCCTCTCTGTCCTTTAGGTGGATTAATTGTTCTGTCCATATAGGGGACTATATATTTTTTCTGTCATAGGTGATTTAATATTTGTCTCTCTCTGTCCATGTTTAGTGGACTTCTGAAAGCTATTTTATTCAAAAGCACTTTCACTTCCAAACTGAAAAATATGATATGGCCGAATTAATTTTGTTTTTCACATTTTCCAGCTTTAAAAATATCTCAATTTCTCCACTAACAAAATTTTACTAAACCCCCAATCGGAATACAATGTAGAAATACAGAATTTTGCAGTAAATATAAACTGGAAATTTGATCAGAATATGTTGATTTAAATTTAACATTAATTTTACATCAGTGAACGGCAGTTAAGATTATTTTAATAAACAATCTAGGTGCACAATGTAGCAGTTAGTATGGAATGAGTTAATTGTTAAATACACAAATAAGTAAATTGACGCTCAAGATTAAAGACAAATAAAACTATAAAAGTATACTTACCACACTGATAACTGAATGTGCCTACTCTGTGTTACCAGAGCCAAACATGGACAATGAGCAAAGCACAGTCACACAAAATAACTACATGGGAAATGTGATGCCTATGAAAAGTTACCAACAACACCAGAAAAGACAGTCACCAACATCAGCATAAGGAAGAAAGTTGGGACAGAACCTTGCTTGAATTACATTGAGAAACAAAGAACGAAGTGGTTCGGCTACTTAATAAGAATGCACCCAAACACCACTGTATACAGTCTTCTACAACAGAACATCAGCATAAGAAAGAAAGTTGGGACAGAACTTTGCTTGAATTACATTGAAAAACAAAGAATGAAGTGATTCGGCCACTTAAGAATGCGTCCAAACTCATCTATATGGCAGAGTCTTTTACAACAGAACATCAGGAAAGAAGGTGAGAGGAAGACCATGAAAAAGATGGTTAGGTGGCATAGCAAAACCCTGTCTAAAAGCAAAAATAACTATCACTCAAGCCACAAGAGCCGCACAAGATAAAAAACAGAAAACCACGATACTGCGAACAACCCGGTAACAGTGTGACAACAAAAGAAGAAGAAGAAGAAGGCAACTTACGACAATCAGATTCATCAGTATTGTCCGTGCAGTCTGACCTTCTATCACAAACTTGACTGTTTGGAATACACTGTCCATCTGAACAGCGAAACTCACTCTCCAAGCATGCTGTCAAAGATATCAATATTTATGAAACTACTTGTCTAGCAAGATGGTCACCTTATAATCAATCAAATCTAATACTATCATCATCATCATCAGGTGCCATGCCGGCTGGCGCAGGCAATCATGGATCTCCACAAATCTCTGTCGTTGGTGTTCGCTATCAATTCAGATGTTGACCATCTACCGTGCCATGAAGTCAGGCTATCCAAAATTTTCTCTCTGTCTTCCTCTGTCTCGTCTACCCTCGATTTTACCAGTTGTCACAATGTGTTCTAAACCTCCCTCCTCATCACATGCCCAAAAATGATGACTGCCTCTTTCTTATATTGATGATAAGCTTTCTCTGTGTCTTGATCTCATTCAGCACCTCAACATTAGTCATTTTAGCAGTCCATGGGATTCTCATCATTCTTCTATAAAACTACATTTCTGTGGCCCTCAGAGATTTTTGGAGAAATGCTATTACTACAGTAGAACTCCACATCAAGTATCAGTAATTAGAGGACTATCATCACAACACTCCAGACATGTCCATAGCAGATTGGATCCCTGCCTCATCAAATCCAGCAGCATCCAGCAGCCTAACATGCCAGCTCAATGTTGATTAATTAGTTGTGATTATGTCAAATTAGATAAAGTACCAGATGTGGTACTTCAAAGTGGGGGTTTCTCTGTTTTAATGTCTTACAGTAACCTATTTGTAGAAATGTGTGTCAAAAGACGAAGGATTGACTTCATTGCATCAGATTTCCACATATGGCTCGGTCCATCTCCGCATAAATAGCACTCTACCTGCCGAGAGTGATGATAGTCGTCCATTGCAAGTGATGATAACAACAGCCATCATCACCTGCCGAGAGTATTGTAGAAAACATGAACTCCATAACTCTGACAACAATCCTAGGGGATCTCTGGAAAACAATGCATTTATGAACAGAACGGAATGGTCTGGATTCAAACCCCACAACCTTTGGAACGCAAGACAAAGACTGAACAACTTAGCCACAAAGACGGCCTTTCATTGAGTCACCTTGACACAAACTCATCTTTCACAATTGATTAATTTATTTGACAACTTCAAGTGTTGACGCTAGAGTCTAAAGTTAGCTATTGGTGACCAAGTAAGAATATTCAAGACAAACAAGCAATATTATTATTCCAATTCCTTTTGGAAGATGACAAGACAGATAGTTGACAAGAAAATCATGGCATTTACTTTACCAGACATCACCATCGACCACACTAAACACGTTGATTTGCTAGGCACCACTTATACGTTCAGTAGTTTGCCATTGATTTCTGAACCGTGAGATCTATTTTACTGTTTGTAAAAATCCACAGGAACAAATTTGCTTCCAAACTGCATGTCACCGAGTTTGAACCAGGTACTCTTGGGTTGTGATCAAGCTCACTAATGCTAAGCCACAGATGCCACAGATTCTTATAACTGATTTAGAAGTGATTCAAAGGAGCATTAAGATGTCTCCATACTGCTGAAGTTTTAACGTCTTTCTATGCTGGATTACTTCCAAAATGGCTTTGCTGTTCAATCTTTGCCTGGTATACTTTCATATGGCTGTAGTGATGGTGGTCATCCCTTCCTAAAGTATCTATAATGGACGCAGTGGTGGGTCATCCCTACCTAGAGTGGTCATCCCCTACCTAGAGTGGTCATCCCCTACCTAGAGTGGTCATCCCCTACCTAGAGTGGTCATCCACTACCTAGAGTGGTCATCCCTTACCTAGAGTAAACTTCTAGAGAACATGGATCAGAATGTAATGACTGCTAGTCTAGCTAATTGCAAGACTCTCTAGGAGTAGAAGGTTTTACCTTAATCCAACCTCCAGACAGGTCACATCAACCGAGATTAGGAGTCTTCTGGACACAAACAAGCGAACTGAAGAAGACTGTTTGTTCTTCTGCATTCTCACTAGATTGGGATTGCAGATTCTCTAATAAAGGCAGCCGTCTGCCTCAGATTATCAGCCATGCCATACAGTTTGTCTTGGACAGTAGTGTAAGTGGGCCACCTCTTTCTTCTCAAGTCTGCATACTGGGGTCAGTTCTGTAGGATATAATTCCTATGACCTCTGTTTCCCCGTTTGTGCCGACCTCTTCCGCAGTAAGTTTTGGCCCCCCTCGTGATGGTAGGTCTGACATTCTTACTGCGTGGCTATATTTACGAGGCAGATTGGCGACCGTGGAATCCGTTATCTCATTCCTCATTGTGAGGTGCCGTTGCACCATGTTATGCGTCTTACGGCCTGGTGCATCTGTTTTCTGCAAGCATTTGTTTGGGTTAGCATTCCCTGGCGGACACATGCATCCGATTTCAGCAGTTAACGACATGCATGGCAGGTAACAGTGGTTCTATTCTTTCACCCCAAATTTGGACCCTGGTAACCACTTGGGCGAGAAGACTGTTTGAAATCGGTTGACAGAGAGTGAAATTCATACTTTCTTGGGAGTTTAGTTCAGCCGTCGGATACTCATCACTACACATTAAAACCAATGAGTCTATAAGTGTTTCGATCTTATCCTCCTCAGTGTCTCTCAGTGTGTGGCAACTTTTTCTTCCAACGTTCCATACTGACCACTTGTTAACCGCTCTTTGTGATTTGTATGTGATTCAAGCCGAAGAGCGATTGTGTATTGTGCCAGTTATGTGCTTACAAGTAGGTCAGCACATCCGATTTCTACTACATTTTGTATTTACTATGGTAACTTCCCTAGGCCCCTACCTGAGTCGGCGCTTACGAAATGCCTTGTAAGTCGCAGTGTTACTATTCTTTGCTAGTCTTGCAGGCCCCAACAACACATGGGCGAGTTTCACACTAAATGGGCATACAGTATTCAACAGGGGGTATCTGTGGCCACTTGGGTCCACTTGTGTCCACTCTGGCTGTTAAGCGTAGGGGTGGGAGCTTTAATTTGTCAGATGAGTCACCCTTGTTTTGTTATATCCATGTTTATTTAGTGTGGTCTTGATATTGTCTATCCATCTTTTTCTTGGTCTTCCCTTGGTTCTAGTACCTGATCTCTTTTTATTATATGCTGTTATTGGTGGTTGGTTGTATTTCATTCTCATTAAATGTCCAAACCACTGCATTTGTTGTCTTTCGATGTATTCGATGCATGAAGTTATGTCCAATCTGCTTCTGATGTCCTCATTTCGTAGTCTATCTTTCCTGGTGATTCCCACTGCCTTCCTCAAGCATTTCATTTCACGTGTGGTGAGCTTTCTGTTGTGTGTTGCTGTCAGAGACCAAGTTTGAAACTGGTAACAAAGTGTTGGTAGAAAATACTTTTTATCATCTGTCTTTTCACTTCAGAGAAAACTACCAAAATATCAACACATAAATCTAAGTAAAACTTGCACACCCATGAGAACTTGAAACAAAAATAACATTTACGACACTTACGACATCCTATTTCATCGCTGCCATCTCTACAATCCACAGAGTCGTCACATCTTTGGCGTAAAGAAAGACATTGACGATCGGAGCATTCAAACTGGTCTGATGTACAAGCTGGTGACACAAGAGACAATATTTAGTAAATAATGATACAGACATTGACCATCCGAACACTCAAACTGGTCCAGTCTACAAGTTGGTGACACAAGAGACAATATTTAGTAAATAATGATATAGACATTGACCATCCGAACATTCAAACTGGTCCGATGTACAAGCTGGTGACACAAGAGACAATATTCAGCAGTAAATAATGATACAGACATTGACCATCCCAACACTCAAACTGGTCGTAAGTACAAGCTAGTGACTAAGGACAATATTCAGCAGTAAGATATGATAAGACATGACCATCCCAACACTCAAACTGGTCATAAGTCAATAATGATAATGGTATAGCCTGGGTATGTAAGAACCTTTCATACCGTGGTACATGGTCATAAGTGTGCCTGGATTTCATTGACCGCGGCACACGATTTTACTTTCCCAGAGCATGTCTGGTACCCAGTTGAGGCTGGGCAACCTGAGAGCCGTCGCGGTCGGGAAAAATTCCACCGCCCTGCGGAGCTGAACCCAGACCACCAGTCTGAGATGATGGTAGTGACAACATATTGACATGACATTCTCTATTTCATCATTAGGGGGTCTCTGTGGCGTAGAGGTTAGGTGCTCGACTCTCGTACCAAAGGTACCAGGTTCACTTCCTAATGGAGTCATCTGGATATTTTTCCAGATATCCCTGATCTCAGTGTAGGTGAGATCGAGTTCTTAGTTTAGATAGAGTTCCTAGTTCTATCAGAAACGGACGATAAAACGTAGGTCCTGTATTCAATATGAGCACGTAAAAGAACCCTTTGCAGTTTCAAAATCGAGACGAGCAGGCTGGAAAACCGCTGCCCTGACAAAATTCATTAGAAAAGATTAAAAATAAAATTCCTACAACAATATTGCGTTCTGTGTAAGAAAGAGATCGGAACACACATGATTACTCTCCGAAGTGCAATGATGATGGTACTATCAAATCAATCAATCAATCATTTCATCATTGGCTGCTTAACCGATGCCATAGCACTCTGGGCAGACCCATATGTGCTTAGTATTCCACAGCAGATGTAAAAGAGCATGTATACTGATGATTTCTGACTGCCCCTTCCTCTTGATGATTCCATTTTCAGATTGTATGCTCTTGCAACTGGTGCATTCAGGTTCATTCTGACCAAATGACCAAACCATTTAAGTCTTTGTTTTTCAATGAATCTAATAGCAGGTGTTGTTCCGACTGTTCTTCTAATGTCAAAAAGCAATAATAACTATCATCCAAGCTACTAAAGCAGCACAAGGCAAAAACAGAAAACTATGACACTGGGCAAAAAACCTGGTAACAGTGTGACGGCAAAAGAAAGAAGAAGAAGACACTTACGGCATCCGTTCTCATCTGATTGATCAACACAGTCTGGTGTAGAATCACAACGCCTTCTAAAGTCTACACACTGACCACTGTCGCAGGTAAACTCAGCCGAACCACAGGTAAACACTGAAATGTTAATCATTGACACAAACCTGTATGTTTCTGTATTATGGTGTACACAAGTATGACAAATTAACACAGAACAGTATAGTGTACACAAGTATAACAAATTAACACAGAACAGTATAGTGTACACAAGTATAACAAATTAACACAGAACAGTATAGTATATATATCTTTTTTGTCTTTTAATCAATCAAGTGCCATGCCTGTCGACGTAGGCGATCATGTCTCTTCACAAATCTCTCATTCTTGGTGCATGTAATCAGTTCTGTCGTTGATCTTTTGTTGAACCATGATGTCAGGTGATCCAACATCTTCTCCCTCTGTCTGCTACAATGTCTCCTTCCCTAAATTTTACCTGTAGTCACCAAATGTTCTAAACCTTCTCTTCGCATTATATGCCCGAAGAACCTTGATTGTCTGATTCTTATTTTTTTTATAAGGTTTCTTTGTGTGCAGACCTGATTTAAAATCTCAACATTTGTTTTCTTCGCTGTCCATGGAATTTTCAGCATTCTTCTGTGAAACTACATCTCTTTACCGTCTGTCTTTACAGATGCTCAATTTGCAAGTGCTTTACTGTCACAACTTCAGAGTTTTTGCTTTTCTCTCTTGCTTGTCAGTGCATCCTTAAGTCTTTTTTTTCAAAAGATTTTGTGCCCTCCTGCAATGTCACTTTTCACACAACTCAGTCATAAGTTAGTTTTTGCCATTTGTTGGGACCGAGAGAAAAGTTATTCATTGAGGCCTTGTAGATATATTTATATCCAAGCAGTGGTATGCCTTGATGTCTCTTCCCCTCCAAAAGTTCACAGAACAGCATTTGTTTTGGTATGCGACAATTAATTGTCTATTCTCCTCAAATGCCCTAGCCATCTTAGTCTTCTACTGCTGCGCATGCCCATGAGATGGATGGCAAGCATGTTGCCATCAGGTTGCTTATCTCTCACATGTCCTGCCCTTATCTTCTCTGCAGATCATGCCCAGGATGGATGCACTGATGTGCGTACTTCAGTGTATCTTCTCACTGTCTAGCTTAGTTTCATGCGCATCCATGAGATGGATGGCAAGCTTGCATGTTGCTCTACTAGAGTGTATCTTCCATCCTAACCATCTTATCTACTGCTGAGCCTGTCAAAAGAGTAAGTTTGTACATTGCAGTACTTCAGAGTTGGGTATACAGTTAGTATACGAAATGGAGACTGAAACTTTGAATGGAAGACTGCGATAGTCATAGTCTTCTGCACATTCTTACAGAACATTATACTTTAGGGAGGACGGGTCTCTGTGGCTAAGTGGTTACACCCTTGCCTTGTGATCAGAAGGTTATGGATTTGAGCCCTGATCTGCGCCATTCATCTTTTTCTTGGTCTTCCCTTGGCTCTAGTACCTGATCTCTTTTATTGCATGCTGTTATTGGTGGTTGGTTGTATTTCATTCTCATTAAATGTCCAAGCCACTGCATTTGTTGTCTTTCAATGTATTTGGTGCATGAAGTTATGCCCACTCTGCTTCTGATGTCCTCATTTCATAGTCTGTCTTTCCTGGTGACTCCACTGCCTTCCTCAAGCATTTCATTTCACAGGTGGTGAGCTTTCTGTGATGTGTGGCTGTCAGAGACAAGTTTGGCATTGGTAACAAAGTGTTGGTAAGAAAATACTTTTATCATCTGTCTTTTCACTTCCATCTTGATCTTTGGATGTTGTAGTAATGATTTCTTTTATTGAAAGTCCCAATTGGTGTCTTTATAATATTTATCTTTACATAACTTATTAACAGTCCAACTTTGACTATACTTACCACAATTTAGCTCATCACTTCCATCGAGACAATCACGTCTATTATCACAACGTCTGATGGTCTCAATGCAACCACCTAACACACACTTGTAAAATCCTCCAGGACAAGTTGGTGGGAAAGTTGTGAGTACAGACACTGGAGAAGATAGAAGAAATATCAGAACTCTTCATCTGTTTATCTCTTGTTCATTCTACATTTTCTCTTCTTCTTCTTCTCTTATTCTTTAATCCTATTTTGTCTAACAGCATCAATATCAAATGTCATCTCTAGAATGGACTTTTGTATGTCACGATTTTGATATACTACATAATTCACATGTCTGAATAAACTGACCAAATGTCTGAATAAACAAGTGACAAGAAATGTCTGAATAAACAACTGACAACAAATGTCTGAATAAACAAATGACAACAAATGTCTGAATAAACAAGTGACACCAAATATCTGAATAAACAAGTGACAAGAAATGTCTGAATAAACAACTGACAACAAATGTCTGAATAATCAAGTGACAACAAATGTCTGAATAAACAACTGACAACAAATATCTGAATAAACAACTGACAACAAATATCTGAATAAACAACTGACAACAAATGTCTGAATAAACAAGTGACAAGAAATGTCTGAATAAACAACTGACAAAAATGTCTGAATAAACAAGTCACAAGAATGTCTGAATAAACAACTGATAACAAATGTCTGAATAAACAGCTGACAACAAATGTCTAAATAAACAAGTGACAACAAATGTCTGAATAAACAACTGACAAGAAATGTCTAAATAAACAACTGACAACAAATGTCCGAATAAACAACTGACAACAAATGTCCGAATAAACAACTGACAACAAATATCTGAATAAACAACTGACAACAAATGTCTGAATAAACAAGTGACAACAATGTCTGAATAACAATGACAACAAATGTCTGAATAAACAAGTGACAAGAAATGTCTGAATAAACAACTGACAAGAATGTCTGAATAAACAAGTCACAAGAATGTCTGAATAAACAACTGATAACAAATGTCTGAATAAACAACTGACAACAAATGTCTGAATAAACAAGTGACAAGAAAAACTTACAACAAATGTCTGGATCTTCATCTGACCCATCATCACAATCAGGAAAAGCATCACATCGTCTACTGATGTGAATACAGTTTTTATTCTTGCAGAGAAAATCATCATCCTTACAACCTGGATTTAAACAACAGAAAATATTATCCTTTGTTGATTCAACATATAAACCATGAGATTTTAAGATGTTATCAACTAAGTATAAAACATAACACCATCTAATTATATCTATATCCTCTACAGATCTAGTTTGACCATCAAGTTTTCACAAGAGATTTCCAGGGGTCTCTGTGGCTAGTAAGCCCTTTGCCTTGTTAGTCGAAGGTCGTGGGTTCGAGTACGGACCACGCCATTCTGTTCACGAGTGCAGTTTTTTCCAGAGAGCCCTAGGATTGTTGCTGGAGCTACCAAGTTCGTGCTTTGTGCAATACTCTCGGCAGGTGGCGTGCCATTTCTACGGAGAGGGGCCGAGCCGTATGGGGTAAAACCCGTGCAATGAAGTCAATCCTTCGGCTTTTAAACCCTTTTTTTTTAAACAGGAGATTTCCACTAATGCCATTCTGTCGCCTTTCTATCAATTTTTTCCCCACCTATTATGAATTTAGACACAGTCATGGTGTCTACAATCGCTTTTAGGCTCAGATCACATACAAATCATAAAGAGTGGTTAACAAGTGGTTGATATGGAGAGTTCAAAGAAGAAATGAACAATCAAAACACAGAACTACATACCTGTTGCCGGTGTTGAACAGCCCAACTCGTCTGAACCATCCTGACAGTCGCTTTGTCCATTACAACGAAGGTAATCAGAAATGCATTCCTTATTGCTACACACAAACTCACTGTCCCGGCAGTTCGCTATTCAAAATAAAACAAACAGTTTAGTTATTTCCCTAACTTGATGACTTTATCAAGAATTCTTTTAATCCAACGAGACTGCAGAGCCGATATATTAGTTCAGAGTAATGTTCATGATGTTGCAAAACCGATATGTCGGCTTTTGGATGTCTGTTCACAGAAACGAATGTATCTTCACAACCCCTTTACTAAAGTTTAAAAATCTTCAGAAACGGAAAGTACATATATGTAGGTACATTACTATCTCCATTTAACAAAGATTTGAATGAGGAAAGCAGTGTATTATTGTGTTCAAGTCAGACTTTTTTTTAAACGTTAATGTTTCAGACGATGTTTACAGTGTAATCTTGAGTACTGTTAGATCAAATTATAACTTGTGATAGTAATGAAGAAGATTTAATTAATGGTAATAATGACATTTGATTGTTTATGGAATATAGTATCGATAGTTGTAAGTCTAATGTAATAATTGCATTTAAAGAATGGGCACATTCCATTTATTCACGTGTCCGCACTAAAAAGTGAATATTATAAAAACTACTGCACCTAGTTAGATGAAACTTATAGAATATGTTCGCACATGGATTATCTTCATTTAACTGCTACTTCTGGAAACATCTATAAATATTAAGATGTAATACAAACCTGAAACTAACAGATACTTTCGGAATAGAAACAGGAGTGCGTCAAGGATGTCTTCTATCACCTTTGTTGTTCTTACTGACAATAGACTGGATTATGAAGACCACAGTAACTAACACCAGAAATGGAATCCAATGGACTCTGACAGAGCAACTAGATGATCTGGACTTCGCTGATGATATAGCCCTTCTGTCACATACACAAAATCAGATGCAGGATAAGCTTAACACATTGAATCAAAGGTCCCAGCAACTAGGGCTGAACATTCATAAGGGAAAGACAAAGATATTGAGAATTAACCAAGCAACGACAACTCGATCTCCCTGGGGGAAATCCACTTCAAGAGGTAGAATCATACACATATTTGGGCAGCAACGTAGACAAAGAGGGTGGAACAGATAGAGATGTTAAAATAAGAATACAGAAGGAGCTTTCATTGCACTGGGAAACATTTGGAAGTCCAAAGAAATCAAATCTAGAAAAAATTCGGATATTTAACTCTAATGTTAAAGCAGTTCTACTGTATGGGTCAGAAACATGGAGAACAACTAAAACAATAGCGCATAAATTGCAAACATTCATCAACTGGTGTCTGCGCAGAATAGAGGGAATAAGATGGTATGATAGGGTCACAAATGAGGAACTTATGGAGAGAACAAGACAGATTCCAGTGAACGAACAGGTTAAAAAGACGCTGGCGCTGGATAGGACACACTTTACGAAACCGGGGGGAATATAACAAGAAGGGTCCTTGCCTGGAACCCGCAGGGACAGCGAAAGAAGGGGAGACCGAGAAATACATGGAGACGAGATTTGGAGGCAGAGATCAACAATATAAAGAAGAGCTGGAGGGAGCTGCAGGAGATAGCTAGAGATAGGAAGACTTGGCATGAGTTGGTTGAGGGCCTATGCCCCAACCGGGTAAAAAGGCAAAGAGAGAGAGAGAATACAAACCTGATGATAAAAATATTTTTTATGATTTTTGATTTTTTTCAAAATAGTCATACTTCAATAATCGAATTTTCTCAAACGTATATCACCTGAAAGAAAGAGAAAATTGAGATATTTTGACATATAAAAAGACATGAAGGGCCGGGGAGGACCATCATGGAAGGAGGCATATCGGCAAAGAGAAGAAGAGGAAGACCACGGAGAAGATGGATTCAGGATGTAACTGATGGTTTGAACATGACGGCAGCAGAGGCAGGACATCTGGCCTATGAGAGAGAGAAATTCCGGAAGACTGTTGGGGTGGCAAAGTTCTGCTCAGGACAAGCTATTTAATGATTAATGATATCACCTGATGTAAAATATTATTATATTAATGTATTCCACATCCAATTAGCAACAATTTAATATATAATATGTCATACTTTAGAGAAACAGTACAAGAGTTATCAAGGTTTAAACTACTTGACATTGAAGGTTAAATTTGAATCACAAAATAAATGCGTCCAGAGGTCAAAATAATACAGAGCAAAAGGGTTAAAAATAAGAACTATCATGCAGTGAATCAACAGAAGTAATAGTCTCTAATTCACTATTCAAGCAATGAATATCTATTCTCTAATCCTGCTTTGCTTTTAGCATCAGGTCGAAAAAGAAGACACCTGGAGTGAGCTTCTCTAGGCACCTTGTCTTTCTTTTCTCCAGTCCTGATTTGCCTCACAGCTTCAGGGTAAGAAGAGATTTTTGGAATTGGCTTTTGAATGTGCTTCATAAACAGTGTCTTTCGTCGCCTCTATTATCTCTGAGGTCCATCTTTTGCGTTGCCAGTATTTTGTTTTGTATACATTGTATCAGAGTAACATTGCTCTTTGAGACGCACTGTCTGCTGGTATTCTGCTTATGTGGCCCAACCATTTAATTTGTTGTTTCTTGATGAAGTTCAGTACTGATGTTGTACCCACTTTTTCCTGATGTCTTCATTTCTCAACCGGTCTCTTCTTGTTACCTCCAGCATTCTGTGTAGACACTTCATTTCTGTCATGTCTAGTTTTGATTTGTCATTTAATGTCAGCATCCAGGTTTGGCACTGATAGCATAATGAATTTCTACTTCACTAAAATACTGAATTTCTACTTCACTAAAATACTGAATTTCTACTTCACTAAAATAATGAATTTCTACTTCACTAAAATACTGAATTTCTACTTTTTTCTACTCAAAATACTGAATTTCTACTTCACTAAAATAATGAATTTCTACTTCACTAAAATATTGAATTTCTACTTCACTAAAATACTGAATTTCTACTTCACTAAAATAATGAATTTCTACTTCACTAAAATACTGAATTTCTACTTCACTAAAATATTGAATTTCTACTTCACTAAAATAATGAATTTCTACTTCACTAAAATAATGAATTTCTACTTCACTAAAATAATGAATTTATACTTCACTAAAATATTGAATTTCTACTTCACTAAAATACTGAATTTCTACTTCACTAAAATAATGAATTTCTACTTCACTAAAATAATGAATTTCTACTTCACTAAAATAATGAATTTCTACTTCACTAAAATACTTGAATTACATTACTTATAAATATCAATCTACTCATGCTAAAATAAGAATTCTCTACTTCTCTCACAAATCACTTGAAGTCAATCTTGTAAACCACTAAAATATTGAATTTCTACTTCACTAAAATAATGAATTTCTACTTCACTAAAATAATGAATTTCTACTTCACTAAAATAATGAATTTCTACTTCACTAAAATATTGAATTTCTACTTCACTAAAATACTGAATTTCTACTTCACTAAAATAATGAATTTCTACTTCACTAAAATAATGAATTTCTACTTCACTAAAATAATGAATTTCTACTTCACTAAAATACTGAATTACATGTAGTTTTGTTGATAAATAAATATCAATCAATCAAGTGCCATGCCTGACGGCGTAGACGATCATGTCTCCCACAACTCTCTCTTCTTGGTACAGTTAATCAGTTTGAACGTCAAATCTTTTGTTGAACCACAATGTCAGACCATCCAACACCTGCTACTTCTGCCTTCCATAATCTCTTCTGCTCTGAATTTTACCTGCTGTCACCAAATTTTTTTAATCCTCCTCTTTGGATTAAATGCTCAAAGAACATTGAATGTCTGATTCTTATTCTTGTAAAAATGTTTCTTTGTGGGCAGGCCTGTTTTAAAATGTCTTTCTTTTCTTCGCTGTCCATGTAATTTTCAGCATTCTTCTGTAAAACCACATCTCTGTGGCTTCCAGTGATCTTATTGATTCTTTGCTCATTGTCCATGATTCGTTGCCATGAGTATACATTTATCATAAGCTAACAAAATGTTCTTATTCAACAACAGTATGACAATCAGTTCTTGAGGAACTGAAGAGAGCTCGACTATCCTGGGAAAATCATAAAGAAAACAGCCAGAGAACGAGAAAAGTGGCAAACAATTGTTGAGGACCTATGCTCCACAAGGAGCGGAGAAGAATAAGTAAGTAAGTAACAGAATGTGAAATAATAAATAGAGAATTTATAAAGATCAAAATGTGTTTACAGTACATTTTGAGCTAATTTGCTAAGAAAACAAATCATGGCCCGTATACAGCACATGGTCAAACAGGGTAGGCAAACAGTCACAAACTGCGGAACATGGTAGGTAATGTGTTAATGTTGGCTTCACCACAAATATTATCTACATATACAGCATATGGTCAAACAGGGCAGACAAACAGACACAAGCTGCAGAACTTGGTAGGTAATGTGTTAATGTTGGCTTCACCACACATACTAATCAACAGTCTACTTACTGCAACGAGACTCATCAGATCCATCTGGACAATCACGATTTCCATTACATCTTAAAATTCGGCTAATGCAGGTACCATCGTTGCAACGGAACCGTCCTTCTATGCATGGCTCTTCTAAGGCTGGAACTGAATCTGTAGAAAATGTAAAGAAAAATGTATTATCGATATTGGATAAGTCTGAAGTAAATATATGTAGCAATGGAGAAACAAGTACAAACAAAGAAATGTAGTTTTACAAAATACAAAAACAATAACAATGCAACATCTTGACAAAAAGCCTTTATCAAGCAACGGATACAACAGAAGTGAAGAAATTCACTTCTAACACGGCACACAACATATAGAATCCATTTGGAATTTATTGTCTGATTCTATATGTTGTATGCCGTGTAAGAAGTGAATTTCATCACTTCTGTTGTATCCTTTGCTTGATAAAACCTTTTTGGTTGAAACGTTACTGTGTATTGTTATTGTTTTTGTATTTTGTAAAACTACAGTACTTTGTTTTTACATGTTTTGCCTAAGGATAAATGTCAAGACAAATATCAAATAGTTCATAGTTCATATGTATGGTTCCAACTTCACAGAAACAGGTCACCCCATAATTGCTCCTTTTCTGTGCCAATGAAAATCACAAGAAATGCTAACAACTGGTCCTGTGTGAACTAATTCCAGAATGAAACAGCCGTACCGCCACAAAAAGCAACTTGCACCACATAAATGCATATGGCCGTCGCTAAAGTGTCAACACAAAACTGTTCATCACTTGAATTGCAATTCATGTGAAGGGAACATCAATCAAAACAAAATACAGTTTTCTGCACACACAATATAACTGCATACGGCAGATCGAGTCAGTTCGTCATCTGTACGCCATTTTCTGAATACTCACAACAAACGCACGTTTGACACAGCAAAAAGCATTCTATGTAACATTCATATCTCACAGCATTGCTCAAGCACTAACTCAGTAGCTCGACAAACGAAACCGGAAAATACCTGACCAAACATGGTGGAAATGCACTAGCAAAGTCGTGTCCAGAATCAAACCATCCTGGTTCTGAATGGTCCTCCCACATTCCGTCATTGCTGGCCCACCAATGAACGTATGAACTTCTAGTGGTTATTATTAGTGAGGATCATCATGACAACACTTTGGACAGGTTCATAGGTGCTCCGATCATACTAATATCTTTACCAGTGTTATTGGTTACATAGAAGAAAACTAGTCACGACAGAGATGATGTGTCTGCGCAGAATGTTGGGATTAACAAGAAGAGACAGGTTGAGAAATGAAGACATCAAGAAAAAAGTGCGTACATCAGTACTAGACTTCATCAAGAAACAACAAATTAAATGGTTCATCCACATAAGCAGATTACCAACAGACAGTGCACCTCAAAGAGCAATATTGTTCCGATATAATGGATACAAAACAAAAGACCGGCCATGCAAAAGGTGGACCTCAAAGATAACAGAGGTGACGAAAGACACTATTTATGAAGCATGCACAAAAGTCTGTTCAATAAATATTTTCTTATCCTGACGCTGTGAGGTAAAACAGGATTAGAGAAAAGATTGGTTACTGAACTGATGTCACAACACTCCGGGCAGACCTCTAGGTGCTCAGTCTTCCCCAACAGATATTGAAGGGCATACATACTGATGGTTCCTGTGGCTTGCTGGTTAAACATACTTCCCCTTATACCCTTCAAGCATCCAGCTCTACTTTTACAACGTCTAATTCCAAACTCCTTAAATTGCTTTTGATTGATCAATGTGAATTCTTCTTCTTCAAACTCTCCATATCAACCGCTTGTTAAACCACTTTGTGCGATGTGTATGTGAATCTGAGTCTAAGATCAATTGTACATTGTGCCAGTTATGCGTTTACAAGTAGGCCAGCACATCCGATTTCTGCAACTCTTTTTATTTACTAGGCTAGCTTCCTAGGCCCCTACCTTAGTCGCCTCTTACGACATGCCTTGGTTACTATTGACAGTGTTACTATTCTTTGCTCCCCTTGTGAGCCCTGGCACCACACAGGTTTATCTCATGAATCAAACAATACAGTGTAGATTCGAACCTACAACCTACAGAACACAAGACAAACTGCTAATCACTTCTGCACAAATGCCACCAGAGGTAAAAAAAAAAAAGTGTTTACATTGAACTAATAAATTAACCATGACACTGCATATTCTGGGAAAATTTTGAAAAAAAACTTACCACAGTTCTGTTCATCAAGGGCATTCTTACAATCATCCTGGCCATCACACACAAATACTTTCTCAATGCAATATGAATCACCGCAGGAGAACTGATTTGGTTCACATGAGTAAGGACTCTCTGCAATAAGGAATATAGATTGTTCATATAATAGGCAATAACATAAACTAGTAACAACTGTTATAAGAAGGAGAAGATGGAGATATGTTGGATACACCTTGAGAAGAAATGTCTGGTCAATCACTAGTAATAACTGTTATAAGACAAAAAGACTGAGATATGTTGAGCATACTTTGAGAAGTAATGACTGATCAACTCCTAATAGTAACAAATGTTATAAGAAAGAGACGATGGAGATATATTGATCACACCTTGAGAAGAATGATCAAAGAATATCAAAGCATCCATTGAAGTGGGATGCAAAGGGTTCAAGAAAGAGAGGACCACCTAAGGAGACTTTGAAACGAGCTTTACTGAGAGAGGCAAGAAATATCGGTCTCTGTTCCATGGATGAGATTAAGCGAGTTGCTCAGGACAGAGCAGTATGGAAAAATTGCTTGCATTCCCTATGTAACGTAAAACGTACGCGAGGAGTTATTATTTATAAGCATAAGTGGGATGAAGTAGCATAATGTATAAGCGTTCGCCTCGGACACAAGAGGGTCGTGGGTTCTATCCTGCCGCCAACATTCTCATGTGAGGAAAGGAATTAGCCCTACTACCTCCTGCACACAGGTCTAGAAATTTAAAGTGAAATGACTTCATACCCTAAGGTCTGGATAGGTTACAGGAAATGTTAGTGATATAATAAGCTTAGATGGAAATGGGATGAAGAAAATTAAAGGAAGAACAAACATGGCCTTACAAAAAAATTAAGCAATTAAAACAGTATGGAATTAAACTGATAGAAAAACAAAGATCAGAATACGAAGAGCTTGCATATTCCCAGTGACAACGTATGGGTGTGAAGCATATACCTTTAATAAGGCAGTGGTAAAACATATATGTGCTTTTGAATATAAGTGTTACAGAAGAGTCCTCAGTATATCATGGACAGAAAAGACAACGAATAGATCTATCCAGAAAGAACTCAAAAACAAAGAAAACTGGCTGATGCTACAAATAAGAATGAGAATATTTAAGTATTTTGGACATAAAAAGACATGAAGGATTGGAGATCATTATGGAAGGAGGCATCCTGGCAAAGAGGAGAAGAGGAAGACCACAGAGAAGATGGATTCAGGATGTAACTGATGATTTGAGCATGACCGCTTTAGAGGTGGGACATCTGGCATATGTATAGAGAATTTCTAAAGGACTATGCAAAGAGATTGGTTAATCTACATCGAACTGACGTGTTTAGCTGCTGGACACTGCTGGATTTGTTGAGGCAGAGATTGGAGTACCTATGGACATGTCCCCAGTGCTATAACAATTGTTCTCATATAACTGAAGGCAGGAGCTGGGTTTGAAGATTGGAGTAGCAAGAAAAGAACAGAAGAACAGGTATATGAGTACACTCATCAATCAACATCGAACTGAGTACGGTCAGTCGCTGGACGATGTTGGAGATTTTGAAGGAGATCGGAGCACCTATGGACATGTCCGGAGTGCAATGAAGATTTTCCAAACTGAAACTGAAGGCAATTTATCAGTATAATATTACAGCTGGTTTTACATAAGAATACTGACAATCCTATCATCATCAGGTGCCATCTCCACATTAAAGGTTGGCTGCAACAGATCACAAACATATCCTGTCTCTTGCCTGGATATTGCACCACGCCCGTGTTGCCGAAGAAGTTCACAAGGGGAGCAAAGAATAGTAAGACTGCGATCTAGAAGGCATATTGTAGGAAGTGACTAAAGTAGAGGCCTAGGAAGCTACCTAGTAAATAAAAAGCACCGCAGAAATCAGATGTGCTGGCCTACTTGTAGGCGCATAACTGGAACAACGTACATTGCTCTTAGGCTCAGATCACATGCAAATCACAAAGAGTGGTTTAACAAGTGGTCGATATGGGGCGTTCGAAGAAGAAGACATTATTTCAATATGTAATGTATCCCTCTCTTGTTGTTTTCTCCATTTTTATGTCCGCTTAAAAGCTTAAAACCCTTCGTATTACTGAAGGTATTTCGGATAATATGGTTTTAATTTAACATCGGCACACAATGGGTGTAATGGTCAACGTATGTCAGCAGCCTTCTTCTTCTTCTTCTGCGATCAACTTCTGCTAGCGACTACTCCGGTATGTGTCATAAACAGGGCGGTGCGTTTGAGGTCTACCCCGGTCCCCCATAGTTTGTCTTGTAGGGTTGTTTCTGTTGGCCAGATCTCCATTCTCACACTACTCAGACTGGGGCAGTCTTGCAGGATGTGCACTGGGGACTGCTTAGGTGCTCCACAGGTGCAGGCTGGTCAGCAGCATTAACTTCCTAGTGCTTTTCCTGGTACCCCCTTAAGGCTGGGTTGACCTGAGTGCTGTTACAATCAGAAAATATTCCATGCCCACTGTAGAATTGAACCCGGATCAATAGCATAAGAAGCAAGTTCATTAACAAATACGCTACTGCTGTTCTCTTCCCCTTGCTTGCCTGTCCCGAAACCTGCTTCTCTAATTTCCTTTATATTAGTTCTATGAGGAGTATCATCATAAGACTTCAGACATGTACATAGGTGCTCCCATCCCCGACTCAAGGAATCTAACAGCGTTCAACTGCCCAACATGTCAGTTTCATGTTGATTAATCAATCTTTTTGCATTTTTTGTAGATATATAAACAGATATACAGACTGAGATTGGTAGGTAGGTAGATAGGTAGATAGGTAGGTAGATACAAATGTAGGTAGATAGGTAGGTAGATACATATGTAGGTAGATAGGTAGGTAGATAGGTAGGTAGATAGGTGGGTAGGTAGATAGGTGGGTAGGTAAATAGGTGGGTAGGTAGGTATTTGGGTAGGTAAGTGAGTAGATGGGTAGGTAGGTAGATAGATAGATAGATAGGTAGGTAGATAGGTGGGTAGGTAGGTATTTGGGTAGGTAGGTAAGTGGATGGGTAGGTAGGTAGATAGGTAGTTAGGCTTGCAAGCAGACAGACGGAAGGGTGGATGAACGGATAAGTGGGTGGATGGATGGGTGGATGGATTAATGTGTGGGCAGGTTGAATGGACGGATGGGTGGGTGGTGGCAGGTTGTGTGTATGGATGGATGGATGGGTGGCAGGGTGTGTGCATGGATGGATGGATAGATGGGTGGGTGGCCGGGTATATATATGTGTAGAAGGATGGTTAGATGGATGGATGGATGGATAGATAGACAAAACAGAAGATATCAATGTGCTTGAAGAATCTATAGATAACATTTACTCATGTAACAATGGACAGATGGATGGATTGAAGGATGGATGGACAGATGTATGGATGGATAGATTGATGGATGGTTAGATGGATGTATGGATAGATGAATGGATGGATAGATGGATGGCTGGATGGATAGATGGATGGATGGATAGATGGTTAGATGGATGGCTGGATGGATCAATTGATGGATAGATGGATAGATTGATGGATATATGAATAGATGGTTAGATGGATGGATAGATGGATGGATAGATGGTTAGATAGATGGATGGATGGTTAGATGGATGGTTAGATGGATGGATGGATGGATAGATAGATGGTTAGATGGATGGATAGATGGATGGATGGATGGATTGATGGATGGATGGTTAGATGGATGGATGGATAGATGGATGGACAAAACAGAAGATATCAATGTGCCTGAAGAATTTATAGATAACATTTACTCATGTAACAATCATCATCTTAGAACACATTAAGAGACAAAAATAACGTCTGTGGACACACAACATTTACCTAAATTTGCATCCCCTGCCGCGCCTCTGCGTGAAGTCCAGTCATATTGCATGACAGCTCTGATGGAGAACGATGCATTAAAGGATGTGTTAGGTACTTGTTTGATATCAAAAGATGCACCCTCTGCTTACGAGTCCTCATAGAACTGAAAGGTGTAAACTAACAAGTGTAAATATAATATTGCAACAAAACAAAAATAGGATTATTCAACAACACAACACCCATACAAAAGACCTCAATGTATTAAAAAGGGTTTAAAAGCGAGGATTGACTTCATTGCACGGGTTTTACCCATACGGCTCAGTCCCCCTCCAAAATGGCACGCCACCTGCCGAGAGTATTGCACAAAGCACAAACTTCATAGCTCCAGCAATAATCCTAGGGGTCTCTGGAAAAAAACTGCACTTGTGAACAGATTGGCGCGATCCGGACTCGAACCCCGACCTTCGACTCACAAGGCAAAGGGCTTAACCACTTAGCCACAGAGAACCTCAATGTGTTGATTGATTCATTCATTGATTGGAGATCTCTGTGGCGTAGAGGCTAGGTGCTCGTCTCTCGTGCCAAAGGTACCCTCGTGGGGGCCATCTGCATATTTTTCCAGACATCCCTATCTCAGTGTAGGTGAGATCGAGTTCCTAGTCATATTGAAGATGGACGATAAAACATAAGTCCTGTGTTCAATTTGAGCACCTAAAAGAACCCTTGGCAGTTCAAAATTGAGAGAGCAGGCTGGAAAACTGCTACCCGGGCAAAATTCATTAGAAAAGATTAAAATAAAAAATGCCTAAATAAAATACCTTCACCATGTTCAAAATTACATCGTGGACACTCCCCGGTGCTATGGAGCTCATGCACTGCAGATGAGATCTTAATGTGTAAGCAAGAGATCGGAGCACACATGGTTACTCACCAAAGTGCAATGATGATAGTCCTATCAATCAATCAATCATATTGATTGGTTTATTTATAGATACTGCCACCATCATCGCACTTTGGTGAATAACTGTGTGCTCCGATTCATTTGACTATCATCATTTAACTTTGGTTAATAAATATGTATGCCTCGATCTCTTTCTTATAGATAAGACTTTCAAGCATACAGGAATAATACAGTAAAAATGGATGATAACACATCAACTATAACACACCAGTAACAAACATCTGAGATAATATATGTTCTGTGTGATAACTGATATGCATTGCTGATATCAACAATAGTAGAAGTCGAAGAAGGAAGTGGAGAACATGAAGATAGATATGGAAAAGTGGAAGAGGAATAAGAAGTGATTAACTGATGAAGAAGACAAGGTGAAGATAGAAATGAGTAAAAGAAGATAAAAGGAGGTTAAGGAGTAGCAGTAGAAGATGAAGAAGATGAAGAGGAGGTAGAAGATGAAGAAGTAGAAGATGAAGAGGAAAGACAAAGGACAGAGAGGAGGTGGAGGAGTAGAAGTAGAAGATGAAGAAGGAGAAGCGAAGAAGAGCGAAGAAGTAGAAGTAGAAGATGAAAGGAGAGAACGAAGAGGAGGTGGAGGTAGAAGTAGAAGATGAAAAGGAGAAGATGAAGAGGAGAAGTAGAAGTAGAAGATGAAGAAGGAGAAGACGAAAGAGGTGGAAGAGCAGTAGAAAAGACAAAGAAGAGGTAGTGGAGTAGAAAAGACAAAGAAGAGGTAGGAGTAGAAGAAAAATGAAGAGAGGTGGAAGAGCAGTAGAAAAAGACAAAGAAGAGGTAGTGGAGTAGAAGAAAAAATGAAGAAGAGGTGGAAGAGCAGTAGAAAAAGACAAAGAAGAGGTGGAAGAGCAGTAGAAAAAGACAAAGAAGAGGTAGTGGAGTAGAAGAAAAAATGAAGGTGACGAAGAGGAGGTAGTGGAGTACTAAAGGAAAAAGAAGACAAAAATTAGCCTGTGGCAGTTTCATATGGAAAATAACAAATGCCGCAGTCTGCGACAGTTTGACATGGATGATGACTGACATACAAACAAACCTGGGCAGAGTATATCTGGAATAACTCAGTATCTGAAATAGCATCATCAATAATAGTAGCCTGAGCCACAACATTTTCAGGGGTAGATCTAGGATAAAAGATGCCAATGAAATCTCCTTGTTGAACCTGGATGGGAACTTCAACATCAACTGAGTTAAGACCAGCAGCTGCAGCTGGAAGTTCTGTTTTTCTGATGAGAGTAAATTCTGTGTTTCCAATTTGTCTCAGACTCGACAAATGCAGAACCTGTCACGAAGGTCAAAAAAAGTGTTGTTTTTGCTGTTTTTGATGGTTGTGGTGATGGTGGTTGTGGTAGTATTTGTAATGGTGGTTGTGATGATTGTGGTGGTAGTGGCGGTGTTTGTGAGAGTGGTGGTGATGGTTGTTATAGTGGTGGATGTGGTGGTAGTTGTGGTGGTTTCAGTGGTTGTGAGAATTGTGGTGGTGGTGATGGTTCTGGTGGTAGTCTTGGTGGTAATGGTTGTGAGAGTGGTTGTGGTGGTTGCTGTGAGAGTGGTAGTGGTGATTGTGGTAGCCGTGGTGGTGGTTATGAGAGTGGTGGTGGTTGTGGCATTGGTTATGATAGTGATGGTTGTGCTTATGGTTGTGGTGATGGTTGTGGTGGTGATAATGGCGGCGATGGTTGTGGTGGTTGTTGTGATGATCGTGGTGTTGGTAGCGGTAATGGTTGTGATGGTGGTGGTGGTTGTGATGGTAAGTTTGTGGTGGTGATGGTGGTGATGGTTGTTGTGGTGGTTGTGGTAGTGTGATAGTTGTGGTGATAGTGATGATGGTTGTTGTGGTAGCTGTGGTTGTGATGGTAATGGTTGTTGTGATTGTGGTGATGGTTGTTGTGGTGGTTGTGGCAGTACCGGATTAGGCCAGCGCGGGGTCTGTAGCAAATTTTAGTGAGCAGCCCTAAGTTTTGTATGATAATAAATAATAAAACACAACTTTTACAAACTTGTCTCGATTTAATGTGAGCAAATTTAGAGATAATACTAGACAAATCAATTTCTTTAACTCTTACAATACGCATACTAAAACCGCCTTTTTACGCACTGTTTTTGAGGAATAAATTTTAAGGCGAAGGTGTCCTTACAAAATTTGTTATAACTTTCTTACATTCAACAGCAGAGACAAACTGCATACACCAAAATGTGCGCACTTGAAAGATCTATTACAAACACCCACTTGCTGCATTTGAATTTTAAAAAACACTTAAAGCATGAAATGTATTTAGGAAGTTAAAACAAGTGGTTAGAATCATATGGTTCGTGAAGTGGCTTTTCGTAAAATGGGAACTAACTTTATGGTCGGTCAGGTGGCGTTTCGTATTGTAAGAGTTAAGTAAATTACTTTCAATGTTCAATGACATAAGGTGAGGATATTTAGACGATCTTGTCTCATCATGTTCCTTAACTCACTTTTTATAAGCTTTAATGTTGAAAAAGAACGTTCTTCGCTGCAGTTGGTAATCATTAAAGACAAATAAATTTGTAAGACTATTTCTACATTTGGGAAACACGATTCTTATGAATTTTCCATTATAAGTTTATAAAATTGCAGTTCAAGAGCCTCAAGCTTTTCGTTGTTAATAGCAGCAGCTACACATTAGTTTTAAGAAGTTCAGCAAACTGTACAAGTTTGTCGCCTAGGCTTTCTTCCAAATCCTCTTGGTAAGAGCTGAAAAAATATTTGGAGCTCTTTTTTAAAATCTCTTCTGCTTTAAGAGATTTTAACTGCCGAAGTATTCCAAATACACCAGTCACTCTATGCGTTTAGCTAAGGCTGAGAGTACATTATCAATTATGACAATAAACACCTGACTTTCAAATTTGTGTTTGGGTGTTTAATTTTCTACAACTTCGTCGAGCGTAGGTAGAGCCGCTGAAATCGTCGTACTTAGTATTTCACTTGCGTAGTCTTGAAGTTTGTTGCTGATATTCTTCATAGTTAGTCAGGATTTTGGGTTTGGCCTCAATATCTGAAAATGTAGGCCGCATTGCTTGAGCATCCGTGTAACGATTCATAAAAGGCATATCACGCGCTAAGGTCTTGATCAGGTGACTGTAATGAAGCGCTAGACGATTGCAAGCATTCTAGAATTCCGTTCCATAAAATGGTCATTATTCCCGTTTCCAACTTACTCATCTAAAAAACTAGTCCATATGCCTTATTACGGAGTAGAGTCCAGTGGTATGGAATAGTACTTGCATTTCTTAATTTTGCAAATAATATGATCCAGTAAGCTTGATGCAATTATATGGATAAATTCCTCGAATGTTGTTTTTGATAAGTATGACGTATATCTCTTTCCTTTATTTGCAAAAGTATTTATATGCTGAGCCAAAAAATGTCAAATTTGGCTATTAATTTCAACAAACCTAAATAATTTCCATTATGAGGTGAACCAATAGTTTCATCACTACCCCAAATGCAAGACTTCGTTCTGCTAAAAATTGGATAACTGAAGTAATTCGCTCTAAAGCGAATATGTCCATAATATGTTTGTTCGGTCTCAATTTGGTTTACAAGTTGAGAATCGACACGTGCATCCTTCTTTTTGCAAACTAACAGCGAAATTATCGCTTGTCTATGGGAGGTGCTTTCTTCATGTCTTTTCAACAAATTATTTGCGTTTTCCAGTCGTCAAATCCTTTTTCGTAAACCGTGAAGAACAGCCTGAATCAGTAACTTTGCAAACAGAAAAGTTTTCATTTAGTTTCTGAATAACACAACCAATCTCTCAGATGAGTTTTGTTTGTTGGTTTATGTAAATATGTAAAAAAAAAAAAGACACGACAAAATCGTGGATTGTTTTCTTTTTCGTATGTTTTTTGTTAGAGACAAGAAATCACTGTTCATATGTTGCACTTCGCTATTTCCTTTCGCAATCCAATAATCTCGATTGAAGTTGCTTGGCCACTCACCAATATCGTTGGAGTACATTTTACTTTCGTTGTGTTTTTGGCTTGTAGAAGATGTTGCTATATTGGAAGCATGTGCTGTGCTTTCTGCCTCTCTTTGGCTTAAAGATGATATGGCTAAATGGCTAAATTGGGAGGACTTGCTGTACATTCGACTTCAGTTTGTCTTGTGGAAAGTATGGTTAAATCGTGAAGAGTTGCTGATCTTAATGGTAATAATGGTAATGATGATTCTTCTATAGCATTGCCCTCATCACAGTGAGACGCGACTTCTGTATTTTCTGCTTCGATTTCTTTGGATTCAGCACCATCACAACGACAATAAAAAATTCAGACAGGTGAGTGTTTTTATATAACATCTTGGTTATTTTTTCCTTTTCATCTCTGTCACATAGGCGCGGGGCCCCTAGAAGCGCGGGGCCTGTAGCATTTGCTACTTCTGCTACTAGGCTAATCCGGCGCTGAGTTGTGGTAGAGGTGATAGTAGTGGTAGGAGAGCTACAATTATGCATATGCTCCATCTAAGGACAGAAAGTTTAGCAGTAGAAGGAGAACAACAGTTGCAGCTCTGTGTTTCACTAAAGACCAGAAAGTTTAATAGCCGTAGTAGTGGAAGAGCAACAGTTGCAGCTCTGTGTTTCACTAAAGACCAGAAAGTTTAATAGCCGTAGTAGTGGAAGAGCAACAGTTGCAGCTCTGTGTTTCACTAAAGACCAGAAAGTTTAATAGCCGTAGTAGTGGAAGAGCAACAGTTGACGCACTGTGTTCCACAGTGGACAATAATATCTTCTCCGTGCAAAAGTAAAACTAGGTCTATCCTATTGTCTATTCCTAGTGAAAGATGTAGTTGGCTATCCACTCTTGCCCTTAAGCGTAGGGATGAGAGCTTTAACTTGCGTTCTAGAGCCAGGTTGAGGAAAACTAGGTTATTCCTCAAAAGAATGTGAGGCTAGGTTTTACTCATAGGAGATGGTGAAGTGAGGTCTTACTGTTTGAAGATGGTGAAGTGAGGTCCCACCTGATAGGGAGATGAGTGAAGTGAGGTTCCATTGATAGGAGATGGTGAAGTGAGGTCTTACTCAAAGGAGATGGTGAAGTGAGGTCTTACTGATAGGAGATGGTGAAACTACTGAACGTATAAGTGGTGCCTAGAAAAGCAATGACTTGTTTACTGTGGTTGATGACTTAATTCTGTCAAGGATATGCCAAGACTTTCATTCATTTCAAGTACACTAAAATAAACCACAGCCAACTCTAATGTTGGGCCGCATAACTGACCGGGTAAACGCTGGCCTAGTTTGAGTTGGGTGCTGGATTTTCTTTTATGTTTGATATCACACTGCAAGCATTTTTGCACTTTTACTCAATTCTATGAGCCTATGGTTAGTTATTGATGAAAAATATTAATAATACTGATATTCCTTAGTGTTAACCCTTTCGCTGCTACATACTTTCTGAAGGCTGAACTAAAAATAGCTACTCTTTGTTTCTAAGTCACAAACGTGATTGTACGTCTATAACAGTGACAGTAGCAATATATAACGTGTTACCACGTCTTTAACCCACAGAGAAGAGATAATAACAGGACGTATAATGCGTCTTTAGAAGTGAATGGGGAAAACGTATATATACTTAGCAGCTAAAGGGTTAAACTTAACTTGTAACATAATATAACCTTTGATTTAGCATGTTGTGTTGATTTTAAAATGAATTTGTCTATATACAACAATACTGTAATGTGAGGTCATGTGACGGTTGGGGTCTTATTGCCTAGAAATTTTACCTGATTCCGCTGACCGTATGAGTTTAGGAGTTGGCTGTGCATAAACTTACCTTGGGTAGATAGTCTATAGTATTCCCAAGCCAACACAGTGCCGTCACATGGGAACACATTATTAATAAGTAGACTAGCCCAATTTAATCCTTGTCTTGGCAAGTAATTAGGACTACGGCCCACATATGCTGGACAATCTGCTGAAGCTACGGAAGAAAAAATAACAAAAATGTGGTTAATAAAGAACATTTTACTCCTGTAGTACTGCTTTTAGGGCGGTGTAGGACATATGATGAGAAGAGGAGGTTTAGAACACATTGTGACAACCGGTAAAATCAAGGGTAGATGAGACAGAAGAAGACAGAGAGAGAAAATTTTGGATAGCCTAACTTCATGGCACGGTAGAGCGTCAACATCTGAGTTGATAACAAACATCAACGACAGAGATTTATGGAGATCCATGATCGCCTACAGCAGCCGGCACGGCACCTCATGATGAGGACAGGTGGGACAAGAGCCTGAGGAATTTAATGGCTGCATGGCTAGTGCAGTCGCATCGAAGCTGTTCATGTTAGGATTTTTTTTATCTATGCCCATAACAGAAAAAATCCATGGCCGTACATGAATTGAACACATATCTCCTGCATGGGAGAGCCATGCTCTAATCCATTAGGCCAGACGTTCCTCTTGAAAAATGTATTATTTTCTTAAATCTCTGGATGAATTAATATTGCAGTATATGAATTAAGAGTCGCAGTAGCGTAGTTGTTAGTGAACTCGCTTCTTAGGCAGATGGTCCGGGTTCAATTCCACAGTAGTGGGAGTAGAATATTATTACAGCGTAACGGCTCTCAGGTCGACTCAGCCTCAAGTGGGTATCAGAAAAAGCACTGGGAAGTAAAGACGGCTGGCGTGATGTTGACCACATCACTCATCATATACCAACGGTCAATGACAAATATGGGTCTAACACTATATTACCCAATACACTCCGAGGTATAAAAAGGGTTCTTTTATTTATTTTTATATACTGAATTAAAAGAAGATGAAGAAGAGGTGGAGGAGTAGTAGAAGAAGAAGAGGAGGTAGAGGAGTAGTAGATGAAGAAGGATAAGAAGACGAAGAATAGATGGAGTAGTAGTAGAAGAAGATGATGAAGAGGAGGTAGAGGAGTAGTAGATGAAGAAGGATAAGAAGACAAAGACGAGGTAGAGAAGAAAACAATAAAAAAGATGACAAAGTGGAGAGGGAAAAGAAGAGGATGAATGAGAAGAAAAACAGGAAGAAGAAGATAAAGAGGGTGTGTGGAAGAAAAAGAGATAAGATGAAGAATATAAGAAGAAAAATATGAAGAGAAGGTGGAGAAGAAGAAAGAGAAGAATGAAGATAAAAATAAGTAACAACAAAACTAATGAAGTGGAACACAAAGAAGAAGTACGACAAGAAGGTTAAAGGAAGAACACGAAAGATAGGATAAATAAAAGAAAGAGAAACAAGAGGATACTAAAACAAAACAGTATTTAAAACCAGGGGGTCTCTGTGTCTAAGTGGTTACACCTTTGTCTTGTGAGCCGTGGGTTCGAATCCGGACCGCACTTTTTCATTCATGAGTGCATTTTTTCTCAGATACCGTAGGATTATTGCCGGAGCTATGGAGTCCGTGCTTTGTGCAATACTCTCGGCAGGTAGCTTACCATTTCTGTGGGAAGCGACCAAGCCATATGGGATCAAATTCGGTGCAATAATGTCAATTCGTCGGCTTTAAAACTTTTTTAAAGTATATAATAACAAGAAGGGAAACAATCATGGCTGCCGGTGGTGAACTTCAAGGGGACATAACTCTATGTGAGATCTTATCAAATACGTTGATAATTCAGACGATAACCTATCTATTCTCTATTCATTATCCCTGTTTTGATTCACAGCATCAAGTAAAAAAAGAGGCACTTAGCGGGAGCATCCTTATGCGCTTTGTACAATGTGAAATTTAGTGCCACGGATATTCCATCGATCCACAGTTTACATGGTCGTCCTCTGGGTCTGTTGCCGTTGTAACTGAGTGTTTGTGCACTTTGTGGAAGACTGTCCTATGGTAACCTTGATGCATGTCGGAACTATTTGATCAGTTGTTTCTTTATATACTGTAGCAACGGCAAGGATCGCATTTTTATTCTGATTTCATTGTTTCTGATCCTATCTCTTCTTGTAACATTTCGAACTAGTCGTAAACACTTCATCTCTGTCGTTTGGATTCTTCTTTTCTCATATGATGTCAGTATCCAGGTTTGGCACTGATATCACATAGTTATTAAAAAACTGTGTTAAACATTGCTATGACCATCTACTAGATAATATTTAAAACATGGCTTCCTGTTGTTGAGTTACCCTGCTGTTAATTAGATAAGATGACGACGGGGAAAACACAGATAAAATGTTGCAATAAATCTTTGATAAATATCATCACTACTTATCTGCAAGTGCAAGGTAAACTGACACCTGTCATAATTGCCAGGATAATGAGGAGGAGGCGGATGATGATTCTGATGATAACCGGGAACTGCTAAACAGACACCTGTCTTCGTGTTTTGGATACCTGGATAATATATTCTTCTTCTTATTCGAAAGGGGTCTCTGTGGCATAGAGGTTAGATGCTCGTCTCTCGTGCCAAAGGTACCAGGTTCGCTCCCTCATGGAGCCATCTGGATATTTGTCCAGAGATCCCTGATCTGTGTAGGTGAGCTCAAATTCCTAGTCCTATCGGAGGCGGACAATAAAACGTTGGTCCGTGTTCAATTTCTACGTAAATGAACCATTGGCGGTTCAAAATCGAGTAGAGCAGGCTGGAAAGCCACTGCCCGGGCAAAATTCATTAGATAAGATTAAAAATAAAATTCCTATAAAATATCTTCACAATTGCATCGGGGACCCTCGATAGTGCTATGGAGTTCGTGCACCGCAGCTGATATCTTTATGTGTAACAAAGAGATCGGAGCACACATGGTTACTGACCTAAGTGCAATGATGATGGTCCTATCAATCAATCAATCAATAAATCTACTTCGAACGCTCCATATCAACCACTTGTTAACCCCTCTTTGTGATTTGTATGTGATCCTAGCTTAAGAGCGTTTGTACATTGTGCCAGTTATGCGCCCACAAGTAGGCCAGCACATCTGATTTCTGATTTTTATTTTTGAATCTTCGTCTGCAATGTTAGTTTTGTGTTGTCCCACGTTCTCCTTGATAGCTTGCCGAATGTAGTAGCCGCACTACCTATTCGAGCGTGGATTTCTTGATCAAAAGAAATTCTGGCAGTGACAATGTACCCTTGTTGAACTGTTGTTAGATGGTTACCATTTAAAGTGATATTAGAAAAAAAAAAGTGCGAAAAGTCACTGTGCACTCACTTTACAACATACTAAACCCTGCTCACGTGAATTACGATATCGGTTATTGAACCGACGTCACAGCACTTCGGGCAGACCCATAGGTGCTTAGTCTTCCCCAGCAGATTTCGAAGAGTGTGCATACTAAATTCTGACCAATGGTTCCTGTGACTCATAGTTATGAACACTTTTCTCTCCACCTCTCAAGCATCCAGCTTGTGTAAGCATACAATGTCTAATTCCAAACTCCTTAAATTGCACTCCTGATTCAACGTCTATTTTAGTGTTCTTATAAACTGTAAGACATGACAGATAGGGATTGGAAACCTGGTGTAAAACTCACAACAAAAGTTTTCGTCTTCACCATCTGAACAATCAAATCTGTCATCGCAAGCCAACTTTATGTGTATACAAACCTGACTCAGCGTACAGAAGAGTTCGTCTAAACGACAAGTCTTTCCGGTTAGGCTGGTGGTGGTTTGAGAATGGATATGTCGTTCTTGTGTTAATATATATATAGATAACAAATACATTGAAAGAATGTATTTATAATTGAAGATGGTTAATATTTCAAACTAAAGCGATGATCTGACCGAAGTCACGAATTTATGTCCATGCATTTTTGCTCAGTGAGTATACTCAGGAAGATTGAAACATTTTGGGCTCGGAGACGATGGTTGGAGTCGCTGCCGAGATCTAGAGCAGCGTTTCCCAAAGTGGGCGGTACCGCCCCACAGTGGCGCTGAAGCGTTCTAGGGGGCAATAGTGGGTTTAGAGGAATTTGGGGGTGTTCAGGCGATTATGGGTCGGTGGCTCCTTAAAGAAGAAATTAATAATAAATATTTTAAAATAAATTATTTTCGTGATTTTGCGATTGAATAATCATTTAAAATTTCAATTCTGCATTTAAATTCATCTTATACCGGTCTTACACGATCTATTTTTCATCAATTTTCTATTTCATGCATATAATCATTTGAAAATTGGCCATGTATTACAGAAATATATATCAATTTTCTATGTCGAAGAGAAAATAGAGCAGGTATATATGTGGGAGGGGGCGTTAACAAACTGTTATAATGTGGAGGGGGGAGTTAGAAAGTTTTTGTTGTGCAAAGTGGGCGGTGATTTGAAAAAGTTTGGGAATCTATGGTCTAGAGTAGTCTAGACTCTAGACTGTCAAAAATCAGTTTCATTTTTGTGCCAGGGCATGCAGGTGTTAGGGGAAATGAATGCGTCGATTGGCTTGCAGGTATGGCTGCTGTAAAAATCGGGCGAGCCTGATATTATAGAGACCAGGCTGATATTATAAATTCCTTAAGGGAGAGAGGACGTGTAAATGATTCAAATAATATTGGTGAATCTACAACACTAACCCGACTACAAGAATACCAAGTCAAATGTGATGTAGCTAGACAAGAACACTATGCTGGCAGACAAAGAAGAATAGTAAACCAACAAAGAACCAGGGTCGTTAGTTGCCACACGCTGAGAGACATACTGAGGAGATCAGAGCACTTATGGACTAATTGGTTCGATGTGCAGTGATAATGATCTGACGACTCAACTAAATATATTTCAATATGATTCGTTATGAAGTCTACATTTGATGGATTCGAAATGTAAAGCATAACTAAATAAGATGAAACATTACTACAAGCCTTCGTAAACAGTCGTAAGACGAATCTTTTGGCCTAACAAGGATGAAAATAGTGGGAAAGGAGATTGAGAAACAATAAGGAGATTTATAATATGTTTAACTCACTATAACAATAGAGGCTAGTGTGGGCTACGCGACAATCACAAGTAATTTGACAATGGATGTACGGGCGGTTACAGAGGCGGTGATGTGGTTGACATCTCATAACTACTCTCGTGTTTTCATACTCAGTGACTATGAATATGGTGCGCAAAGTCGAAACAGTAATGGTGAGACGAAACTGGGCGGACGGACTGGTACAGACATGGATCAGAAAAATCATCTTCATTTTGTCCCATGACACGCAGGAGTCATGGGTAATGAACGAGCTGACAGATTAGCTGGCATGACTACGATATCAGAAGGCACTGCAATGGCCAGAAATGACATTCTTAACGCATTGAGAGAGTCTTTCCGAACAGAGGAGTTTCAGGGTTGTGAATCCCAGTCGCTGACCAGATTTAGAGAGATGAGTGTCGACGGCCATACCTTGCGGAAGACACAGTCAAGTGTCATTGGACAAGCACTTGAGTGGATCCAGTAGGGCAAGAGGGAAGTGGACGTCCCAAACAAACCTGGAGACGAAGTTTTTCTTGAGGAACTGAAGAATGCTGTAACTATCCTGGGAAGCCATAAATAAAACAGATATAGACCGGGAACAAGTGGAACACGAACCGTGCTGCGGGTTCATTTCTTGCACCCGACATTCTATAAGAGAGAAAAGGAATTGGTTTTCCTACACCAGGCATTATTGAAGTAGAAATGTGAAGTGTACGATACTTCATGTCTGCATAATTCTTTCAACTATTTTCATTTTCTTCAAAATTACATCGACGAGTTCCTACCTTACGGAGTAGGGAGGGGAGATCTATGTGGTTAAATTCTTGCCTTGCGTTCGAAAAATCGAGGATTTTAACCGTTCAGTTCACAAGTGAATTTTTTCCAGAGATTCCTAAAAGTATTTCCGGAGCTATTGTGTTCTACTAGAGTTTCTCTCGTGGTTTTCCCGTCTTGCCGCACCTATTTGTGCAAAACTCTAGGCGGGTGGCGTGTCACATCTGGAGAGAGATTATAGAATCTGGTACAATGGAGTCAATACTTCGTTTTATATCCTTTAACCATACGTTATGGTCTGCTAAGGTTGTGTCCTTAGATCATTTATATCTTTGAATGCAAATGCTACAGAATAATATCATGGACATAGAAAATAACAAATGCTTCTGTTCTGCAACAGATTGATATTAAAGAGGCTATAAAAGCATAACATCAATGAAAATTAAATATTTCAGGCACATCAAACGACATGAGTGCCTAGAGAAGATAATTTTGGAGGGAATGGTGCCTGGAAGAAAAATGAGAGGAAGACCTAGAATACGATGAGTGCAACTGAGAATGCTTCTGACGCCAGTCAACTTGCACAGAACAGAGAGTTTTTCAGGACTGCTGTCATGGGAGCCAAGTTCCGGAAGGTACAAGCTACTTGGAAATGATGAAGGATGTGTCTACGCGATTGCGCCCTTGCTTTGCGTCCCGAACGTCATGGGTTTCGACGTACGTCTAATACGACCGCATCGTTCTGTTCACGAGTGCAGTTTTTTCAAAGAACCCTAGGATTGTTCGCAGAGCTACAGAGTTCGTGATTTGTGTAATACTATCGGCAGATGGCGTGCCATTTCTGCGGAGAGGGACCGAGCCATATAGGGTAACAATTGGCGCCATGAAGTCAATCCTTCGGTTTTAGACCCCAATTAGACGGAACATTTTTATTTTTGTTTGTATAACAGGCAAGGGGTCATCCCAAGAAAAATTCTAGACATGACCATAGAAATGTCTTCAACCACAAGTGTATACATTCAGCAATTCCACATGGTAAGACAAAACGTAACATGACTAGGACTTACTGTCAAGAGCCTTGATTGTAAACCCTTCCAAGCTGACATTATTAGTGCCGAGTCTTCCACTGCGAAGCGCTGTCTCCAATACACCTCTGACTTCTTCCTGTGTAGCATCATCACTGCCTATGTCAAATGTTACTAGTAGTGATCCCTCACTGTGAACATTAAACAAAGATGAGAATATCTTAAGTCAATTACCTTCCATCTCAACAACATATACATATATACTTGTTCAGACGGCAAGCTGCATTCTCCCACTATAAATTTAGTCGTAGTCAGGGAGCCTGGTATGGCGCATCTGACTGATTTTTGCGTGAAGTTTTGCTTTCCTTATAATCAGTGTCTCCCGCTTAACAGAATTATATAGTAGTGTAAAGCGAGACTGTATATTTTCATTATCAAATAAATAAAAAATGTGCATGAGGTCATAGAAGATTCAACAATTACCCATAAGATCTCGTTCTAAACTTAATCCGTTTGCACTTCTGAGTAGGTATACTGGCTCTGTGGCTGAGTGGTTAAGCTCTTTGCATTGTGAGTCGAAGGTCTGGGTTCGAATCCGGACCACGCTGTTCTGTTCACGAGTGCAGTTTTTTTCCAGAGACCCCTAGGATTGTTGCTGGCGCTACGAAGTTTGTGCAATACTCTAGGTAGGTGGCGTGACATTTCTGCGGAGAGGAGCAGAGTCATATGGGGTAAAACCCGGTGCAGTAAAGTCAATACTTCGGCTTTAAAGCCATTGATGCTGGCTCGCAATTTTTATTTTAAGAAGGCGCAAAGCCTGGCTAACTCAAAATAAATTCTTTCTGTCTAACAATACTGAAATGCGAGGGTCACGCGACACTTGTGGTTTGATTTCTGAAAATATTTACCTGAGCTCGTCGGCCTAATGTTACCGGGGCCACGGTAAAGGTATACAGTGGATACAGCGAACGGGTTCTGTGTTGGTTCTTGTATCTACTGGAGTTTCTCTCTTGGTTTTCCCGTCTTGCCGCACCTATTAGTATGCATAACTTGCGCGCAAACGATAAAGAGAATACCCTTTGTCTTCTTCGTTGGAATCTTCAGAGCGTATGTTTTCTCTTAGAGCATTGATGATGTCGCTTTTGTTCATAGAAGGCTCATTCTCGATGGCAGCATTGCTCGCCAGTGCATCCGCTCTCTCACTGCCCTTCACCCCAAAATGATCTGAGACAAAGATGAAGGTTAATTGTATGTAAGGCATTAATTAAAAGACTGCTTGATTTTTTTTTTGTGTGAAATATTAAGTGACAAATTAAGAGAAACTTACCAAAATTTAAAATGGTGATAGCTTGGTGCCCTCGTGAGTTTCTAAAATCTGTTCTATATCTCTGGATTTGATTTGGAGCTGTTGAACTCCCGACTGGTTCTGTCTTCTAACGATGCCGTGTGTACTAGGTTTGTAATATTAATGGTCACTCTGTAGTAACCTGTGGACAACACATCAAAATGAGTATATGTAAAGTATGTGTATAGGCGAAGAGTAATTATATAATCAAAGAAACAAAAGAAAGACTTCGTAGAACATCCCTTTACCTGGGCAAATATGGATGCGAATTGTGACCATAACACTGAAACATTAAAGAATTTCTTCTTCTTGCGTGAGACAAATTTTAATCACTTTGTGATATGTTTGATCTTTGCCAAGAACGTGTATACGTTGCACATTGGTTTGATAGGCCCCTAAACACAGACTTCTACACGTTTAGGACACGTGCATCCGATTTCAGCCAAACCTCCTTAGTCGCCTCTTACGACATGGTGGCAGGTAACAGTGGTTCTATTCTTTACACCACAAATTTAGCCCCGATAACCACTTGGGTGACAGAACAAAATAGAAGCTAAACTAGGTGTTACAGAAAAGTTCTTAGAACATCCTGGACAGAGAAGAGAAGAATTGGCTCATAATAACATCATGTCCAGGAAGATGAAATATTTTGGCCACGTTAAACGTCACAGTGGTTTGGAGAGAACGGTAATAGAATACGTGATTATTGGAGTACGAGGCAGGGGAGACCAAGAGAAGGTGGCTGCAGGACATCAAAGAGATCTTAAACATGACGCTGGAGGAGGCGTGAGAACTTGCAAAAGACAGTTTTTCAGGCAGGCTGTGATGAATGCGACGTTCCGCAAGTGACATGCTACTTGAGATGCTGACACACAAAATATATATATATATATATATAAAGACCCTGAAACGAACTTTGCTGAGAGAGGCAAGAGGTATCGGTCTCAGTTCCATGGATGAGATTGAGCGAGTTACTCAGGATAGAGCGGTATGGAGAAGTTACTGGCAGGCCCTATGTAACATATAACGGTACGAGAGGAATTATTATTTTATTATATATATATATATATATATATATAAATATATATATATATATATATTAAGATATATAAATATTTTACTGTTTTAAAAATATAATTATTAGTACTGTCGATTAGTTTGTATGGATATGAGAATGAGGAAGACAGTGGGGATCACCAGGAAAGATAGACTGCGAAATGAGGACAGCAGAAGCAGAATGGGCATAACTTCATGCACCGAATACATTGAAAGACAACAAATGCAGTGGTTTGGACATTTAATGAGAATGAAATACAACCAACCACCAATAACAAGCATACAATAAAAAGAGATCGGGTACTAGAGCTAAGGGAAGACCAAGAAAATATGGATAGACAATATCAAGACCACATTAAATAAAAAAGGATATAACACAACAAGGGCGACTCATTTGGCCCTCGAACGCAAATTAAAGCTCCCACCCCTACGCTTAACGACAAGAGTGGACAACCAATTCCATCATTCACCTGGCGAGACAATAGACAATGAGATATGTTCAGAAGTAAAGATATGAATAGAATTTGGTGCTCGATGGTCTCTTTGGCGAAGTGGTTAACTCTTTCACCCATCCGAGCCGATATAATGACTCGCTGTATTTTGTAAGATGACGCAAACTGGCAAGAAGGCAGACTGGCTAACAAACCATACATTGTAATGTATATGCGTTCAGGGATATTACAAAAATATAGGACGTGAAAGGGTTAATACGTTTCAATTAATCAAGTGCCATGCCTGCTGGCGTAAGAGATCATCTCTCTCATCAACTAACTCTCTCTATCTATCTATCTATCTATCTATCCTTGGTGGAGGTAAACAGTTCTGGCTTCGATCTTGTGTCGAGCCACGATGTCAGAAGATCCAAGATCTTCTCCCTCTGTCTTCCACGATCTCTCCTTCCATGAATTTTACCTGTTGTTACCAAATGTTCTAAACCTTCTCTTCGCATTATATGCCCAAAGAACCTTGATTGCCAAATTCTTATTCGTTTGATAAGGTTTCTTTGCGTGCAGACCTGATTTAAAACCTCTTCATTTGTTTTCTTCACTATCCATGGAATTTTCAGCATTCTTCTGTAAAACTACATCTATGTGGCTTCCAATGATTTATGATTGTTTGTTCATTGTCCATAATTTGTTGCTATACATAAGTATTGGTTCAATATAGCACTGGAGTACTCGTTTTCGAAATGTCATTGATAGTGAACTCAAGCATAGTGTGTTCTTCATTTCAAGAACCACAGAAAATCATTAAGAGGTTTACTGTCTGTTTATTTCGCCTGTGTGTTACCGAGGCTCACATGGGGAGTAAAGAATAGTACCACTGCGACCTACAAGGTAAGTCGTCTGATGTAGAACCTAGGGAAGCTACCCTAGTAAAAAACATCATCGCAGAAATCAGATGTGCTGGCCTACTTGTAGGTGCATAAATGGCACAACGTACAATCGTTCTTAGGCTCAGATCACATATAAATCACACAGAGTGATTAACAAGTGATCGATATGAAGCGTTCGAATAAGAAGTTTATTTATTGATCATCAGTCATCAGTTATCAGTTATCAGTCATCAGTTATCAGTTATCAGTTATCAGTTATCAGTTATCAGTCATCAGTCATCAGTCATCAGTCATCAGTCATCAGTCATCAGTCATCAGTCATCAGTCATCAGTCATCAGTTATCAGTTATCAGTTATCAGTTATCACTCATCAGTTATCAGTTATCAGTTATCAGTCATCAGTCATCAGTTATCAGTTATCAGTTATCAGTTATCAGTTATATGAGAACTATCATCAAAGCACTCCGGACATGTCCATAGGTGCTCCGATCTCCGCCTCAACAAATCCAGCAGCGTCCAGATGCCCAACACGCCAGTTCGATGTTCATTAATCAATCTCCTTGTATACTTCATATGTCGTTATTTCGGGTTGCAGAGAAGAAAACAATGAGTTTTTTTTTTACAAGAACCCCAGGGAAGCAACGGAAGTAACGAATATGATCAACAAATAAACAGGGTACAGGTATTAAGAGCTTCCGAAAAAACAAATAGACAAACACGGGACTCGAACCACTTACCCTCATTTCTTAAGACATCAATCGCCTAGCCTAGCAATACGAGCGTCCTTACGAACACAACCAATGAGTCATTCTAAAAAAATGACTCACGGGGAGTGTCTTTCTCAAACGCTACGTTACAACTAGACACAGAATAATCAGGTAAGGTTCGATCTAACAGTGTTTGCACAAACACATGCTATAAGCTTATTGTGCTTGTATATATTTGAGAGGAAAATCATAACGACAGAGATGAGGTGTCTTAGAAGAGCTGCAGGTGTGACAATAAGAGACAAAATTAGAAATGAAGAAATCTGGATGAAGAAGACTGGATGTGAAACCAGTCATGCAATTCATAAAAAATAACAGATTAAATGGTTTGGACACCTGACCAGAATGCCCTGGTATCGCCTACCACAGTAAGCCACACAGAAAAAGTATAATGAGTACAAGGCAAGGGGAAGATCACGTAAAAGATGGAGCGACGGCATCAAGAACAGCCTTAAGAACATGAATATCAGCTTACAAAGTGCCTTTAAAAAAGCACACACAAGATCACTACGTTTCACCCCCAACACTTCAATAAAGAATTAAATGGTGGAAGAGAAGAAGAAGAAGATATATTTGAGACGAGACAATATCATACATACACACATGTATACACATATAACAAATATGCATACATCATTCAAAGTAGCTACAAATTTATTATTAGAAGAGGAGTTTCTTAAGAAATGAGGGTAAGTGGTTCGAGTCCCGTGTTTGTCTATTTGTTTTTCTGGCTGCCCAAATGGATACCTATCTCTCTCTATCTAGTCTTATTGATCATATTCACTGACTCCAGCGTTTTTCCTGGGCTTCTTCCTTACTTTCTTCAGATGTACTAATCGGACTTGCTGAACGAAATAATTCTTGATAGCTAATCGCCCGAGTGGTTATCGAGGCCCAAATTCGGGGTGTAAAGAATAGAACCACTGTTACCTGCCACGCATGTCGTAAGAGGCGATTAATGAGGTTTAGCTGAAATCGGATGCACGTGTCCGCTAGGGAATGCTAACCCGAAACAAATGCTTGCAGAAAACGGATGCACCAGGCCGTAAGGCGCATAACATGGTGCAACGACCCTCACAATGAGGAATGGGATAGCGGATTCTACGGTCGCCAATCTGCCTCGGAGATTTAGCCACGCAGTAAGAGTGTCAGACCTACCATCACGAGGGTGGCCAAAACTTATTGCGGGAAGAGGTCGGCACAAACGAGGAAGCAGAAATCATAGGAGTTATATTCTATAGAATTGCCCCAGTATGCATACTTGAAAGAGTGGCCCATGACAGGCAAGACAAACTGAGGTGGCTGATAATCTAGCGAGCTGCCTATTAGAATCAACCAACCCAGTGACGCAGAAGACAAACTGTACGGCGTGGCTGATAATCTGAGGCAGACGGCTGCCTTTATTAGAGAATCAGAAATCCCAATCTAGTGAGAACGCAGAAGACAAACTGTAAGACGTGGCTGATAATCTGAGGCAGACGGCTGCCTTTATTAGAGAATCAGAAATCCCAATCTAGTGAGAACGGAGAAGACAAACTGTATGGCGTGGCTGATAATCTGAGGCAGACGGCTGCCTTTATTAGAGAATCAGAAATCCCAATCTAGTGAGAACGGAGAAGACAAACTGTACGGCGTCGCTGATAATCTGAGGCAGACGGCTGCCTTTATTAGAGAATCAGAAATCCCAATCTAGTGAGAACGAGAAGACAAACTGTATGGCGTGGCTGATAATCTGAGGCAGACGGCTGCCTTTATTAGAGAATCAGAAATCCCAATCTAGTGAGAACGGAGAAGACAAACTGTACGGCGTCGCTGATAATCTGAGGCAGACGGCTGCCTTTATTAGAGAATCAGAAATCCCAATCTAGTGAGAACGCAGAAGACAAACTGTACGGCGTGGCTGATAATCTGAGGCAGACGGCTGCCTTTATTAGAGAATCAGAAATCCCAATCTAGTGAGAACGCAGAAGACAAACTGTATGACGTGGCTGATAATCTGAGGCAGACCGCTGCCTTTATTAGAGAATCAGAAATCCCAATCTAGTGAGAACGGAGAAGAAAACTGTATGGCGTGGTTGATAATCTGAGGGCAGACGGTGCCTTTTTAGAGAAAGAAATCCCAATCTGTGAGAACAGCAGAAGACAAACTGTCGGACGTGGCTGATAATCTAACAGACAGCTGCCTTTATTAGAGAATCAGAAATCCCAATCTAGTGAGAACGCAGAAGACAAACTGTATGACGTGGCTGATAATCTGAGGCAGACGGCTGCCTTTATTAGAGAATCAGAAATCCCAATCTAGTGAGAACGGAGAAGACAAACTGTATGGCGTGGCTGATAATCTGAGGCAGACGGCTGCCTTTATTAGAGAATCAGAAATCCCAATCTAGTGAGAACGCAGAAGACAAACTGTACGGCGTGGCTGATAATCTGAGGCAGACGGCTGCCTTTATTAGAGAATCAGAAATCCCAATCTAGTGAGAACGCAGAAGACAAACTGTATGACGTGGCTGATAATCTGAGGCAGACGGCTGCCTTTATTAGAGAATCAGAAATCCCAATCTAGTGAGAACGCAGAAGACAAACTGTATGGCGTGGCTGATAATCTGAGGCAGACGGCTGCCTTTATTAGAGAATCAGAAATCCCAATCTAGTGAGAACGGAGAAGACAAACTGTATGGCGTGGCTGATAATCTGAGGCAGACGGCTGCCTTTATTAGAGAATCCGAGGTCCCAATCTAGTGAGAACGCAGAAGACAAACTGTATGACGTGGCTGATAATCTGAGGCAGACGGCTGCCTTTATTAGAGAATCAGAAATCCCAATCTAGTGAGAACGCAGAAGAAGAAGAAGATAGCTAATGCTTCAACGGGGGTTAGGATAAGAAGAAGAAAAAGAAGAAGAATTCTACGAGGATAGTACTTCTCTGTAAATGAAAGACAACCAATTTGTCGGCAGCTGCATCGAAGTAAAGATGTGCGGAACGATGTGACGACAAACATTAAATAAACATCTGCCATCTTTAAATTAGGTTCCGTCTGCAGGAAGAGCGCACGCCATCAATGATTTGACAGTGAGTAAACAGAACGTCTCATCGCAGCAGACAAATGTCTCGGCGTTGTTATTATCTACTGATTAGACCCTACCTGAGTAGGAGTCTCTGCAGCACTAAGCATAGCACTACACTCCTAGAGCTGTTGCAGGTTTCTGTGTCTGCAAGAAAGTCGGACACTCTTCCCAAAGCACATATAGGAATAAGGGTGAAAACTCATAATTCCTGGGGTTTGACATCATTTACTGAAGCCAGGTACACACCTGTAAGATGCACTCTTGCGATTTAGCGTTTCAGTTACTTTCAAATTTGTGTAACTGTCCGTTACTTTTACAACAAATACTCGTTATTTAAGTAAACGACACGGAGGCGGAGACGTGGTTTGCTTCTCATAACTAATTTCGTGTTTTCATTATACTCAGTGACTCCATGAGTATGATTCGTAAAGTCAAAGCTGGAATGGCCAGATGAAACTGGGTGGAGTTACTAGTACAGACAGTGATCAGAGAAATTATCTTCATTTTTGTCACTGGGCACGCAGGCTGATATGGCTGACACGGTTACGATATCAAAGGGAACTGCAATGAAATGACATGTTATGTTATGTTATGTTATGTTATGTTATGTTATGTTTTGCGATCGACGTCATGGCACATTGGGCATTCCCATTCGTGCTCTGTCCTCCGTTGCAGCAGCCATCCCAAAGTCCATTTGCTCACAGTACCCATGAGAAGTTGATTCTTCTCTCTCTACCACGAAGACCACTGTCTGGCATGTCCAAACTTAACACCTAATTCTCGAACTCGTTCCAGTGTCTGAGACCCGCCCATGTCACACAAATGAGAGCGTACCGCATTGATGATATCGGCTCTGTCCATGCTCTGTCCATGCAATGACATTCTTCACTCATTGAGATAGTCTTTCCGAACAGAGGAGTTTCAGGGTTGTGAATCCCACTCACTGACCAGATTGAGAGAGATAGATATAGATATTGGTGCAGCCTGAAAAGAACGACATACCAAATATGCAAAAAGATTGATTAATCAACATCGAACTGACGTGTTGGGCCACTGGACGCTGCTGGATTTGTTGAGGCGAAGATCGGAGCACCTACAGACATGTCCGTAGTGTTATGACGATAGTCCTCATATAACTGCTGATTGATAACTCGTTATTTAGTCAACCTCACCATCATTACTTTTCGTTTCAATCAAGGACACATGCGTTAGAGAGACAAAAGTCCCACTCAATTTGATCTTATGCTTTTCATTTAAAAATCTGAATTTTCATGAGCCGTTTGTCTTTTTCATGTCTTCGTTTCTTTAGCTGTTTTCCACAGTGTGGGTTTGCCAGCCACACTGGTATCGTCTACCACAGAATCACAGAGAGTCATATTGAAGAAAATATAATGCATACAGAACAAGAGAAAGACTACACATAAGATGGAGTGACATCATCAGGATCAACTTTAGAAATGAATATGAACTTACAAAGTGCATTAGAATTGTCTATTCCCAGGTGGAAGATGGAATTGGTTGTCCACTCTTGCCGTTAAGCGTGGGATCTTATCTTATCTTAACCACATTTGCCGTGAAGCGTTGTGGGGAGATTTAGTTTTCTATCTTGTGTCAGGTGTGTTGCGCTTGACGTTGTCAGTCCATGCTTTCGCAGGGACTCTGAGATGTTATATATCCATCGTGTTCTTGGCATGCCTCGTGCTCTGCGCCCTGAGTGTCGATTATTGTAGGCACGTGATGGTAGTAAATGTGGTTCCAGCGTAGGGATGGTAGCTTTAATTTGCGTTCTAGGGTCAGATGAGCCGGCCTTGTTATGTTATATCCGTGTTTATTTAGTGTGGTCTTGATATTGTCTATTCATCTTTTTCTTGGTCTTCCCTTAGCTCTAGTACCCGATCTCTTTTTATTGTATGCTGGTGGTTGGTTGTGTTAGAAAAGGTACACAAAAGATCCTCACATCTCCCTGCCCCCCTTTCCCACTCCTTCCCCCAAACAACATCACTGTAGGTATCACTAAAAGAATAGAAGAAGACGAATAACAAATCAAAGTCTTTCAAGCTACATTCAGATCAACACCAAAAGTCTTTCAAGGCTACATTCAGATCAACACCAAAAGTCTTTCAAGGCTACATTCAGATCAACACCAAAAGTCTTTCAAGGCTACATTCAGATCAACACCAAAAGTCTTTCAAGGCTACATTCAGAACAACATCAAAAGTCTTTCAAGGCTACATTCAGAACAACACCAAAAGTCTTTCAAGGCTACATAACAACACAAAATCTTCAAGTCTACATTCAACACCAAAAGTCTTTCAAGGACTCACATTCAGCATCAACACACAAAAGTCATTTCCCAAGACTCACACACAGCAACACACATACACACAAACACACAAACACATACCAGAAAGCAGTACTCAACAAACAATCCTTTTTTAGGACTAGTCGAATCTCTGAAGTCGGAGAACGCGCACCTGTATGCCGGAGGACACTTATAATAAGGAAAGCATGCCTTCAGGCAAAAAATCAGTCAAGAGTACCAAACGTCGTGATTACGCCTGTATTCATAGCTGGTGAAAGCAAGAAGAAGAAGAAGAAGAAGAAGAAGAAGAAGAAGAAGAAGAAGAAGAAGAAGAAGAAGAAGAAGAAGAAGAAGAAAGATTAGTCCCAGACTGTATGGCTACACCAAGAATAAATCAAGATAACACGCTCTGATATAGCCAAAACCTCCATCTGATGTTGAAAGTGCATGTCTTGGTCACATAGAAGCTTAATCCACCACCTAACAAATAAAACAAAGAAATAAACAAAGCGAATAACAATGACGTTCATCGGGTCAGAGGTACACTTAAGAGTTGACAGTTTCAGATATTTGGGTATCCAGTTATCGTCTGGGATTGCGTACAGGTAGATGTAGCCAGGGGGTTAGGTGGACAGGTAGATATTAGATACATAGATATACACACTGATATGGGCAGGTGCGTGCATGATTGTATGCAGGTAAGCCGACAGGTAGAAATATAGAGAGAATTACTGGGTTACACAAACATGCTGACAGACGTACAAGCATTCTTCTTCGAATGTTCCATGTCGACCACTTGTTAACCACTCCGTGTGATCTGTATGTGATCTGAGCCTAAGAGCAAATGTACGGTGTGTCAGTTATGCGCCTATAAATAGGCCAGCACATCCGATTTATGCGATGCTTTTTATTTATTAGAGTAGCTAATCATTTTATAATATTATTTATAAATAATTTTAGTCTCTCTCTCTCTTTGCCTTTTTACCACGGATTGGGGCATATGCCCTCAACCAACTCATGCCAAGTCTTCCTATCTCCTGCAGCTCCCTCCAGCTCTTCTTTATATTGTTGATCTCCGCCTCCAAATCTCGTCTCCATGTATTTCTCTGCCTCCCCCTCTTTCGCTGTCCCTGCGGGTTCCATGCAAGGACCCTTCTTGTTATATTCCCCTCAAATAATTTTAGCAATAGGTAATAATTGTATTTATTAGGGTAGTAATGTTTCTACATCAGTCACCTCTTGCAACATGACTTGTAGGTCGCAGTGGTACTATTCTTTGCTTCCCTTGTGGGCACCGGCATCACACGGAGTGCAAGCATTCAGGTAGGCAGAAAGATATACAGATAGACAAGAGGAACGACAGACATTGGGGTACACAAGACAAAAATACAGACAGCAAAATATATTTTTTTTGATCCTGAAGCACTTGAGCTTTCAGCTCTTCGGCTCGGTGCCATGGACATCGTAACCCTTCGGTTCGGTGCCACGAACACCGTAAATCTAGAGAACCTGTGACTTTTCTGCCAGCCTGCGGAATTGAACAGCACTCACAGGAGGCTTGTCACCCGTCGTCTAACGAGCTACGAACACACTTGGGAGGCGGAGACAAAAAAAAAAGATGAAAGATAATAGAAACAATAATTAACATAGCTCCTTTGACGGTTTTAAATCATTAAAAATAGGCTGGAAAACTGCTGCTTGGACATATACAAAATGTAATACTAATATAATAACTTTACACGCGTGGTACTCGAATGTGCTACGGAGTTCGTGCACTATCGCTGAAATCTTCATGTGTGAAAAGAAGATATTGTAACACACATGGTTATTCATCGAAGTGCAACAGAGACCTCCATTTCTTATTCTGACGTTGTGAAGCCAAACATGATTAGAGACAGAAGAAGAAGAAGAAGAAGAAGAAGAAGAAGAAGAAGAAATAAAGAACACTGTATAGATGTTGACGATGTTTACTATAAGGCTGGGAACGATTCACGAGATGTTTCGGAGAAATGCATCTAAACAAACAGCTTTCTTGGCATTTAGACAAGTTTTTCTGTACCTGGAGAAAATATTTTCACAATGTGTCACCTTCGCATTTGTTGGCACACACACACACTATCCCTCTCTCTCTCTCTCTCTCTCTCTCTCTCTCTGCGGTGCTTAGTCAGCAAATTATATTAATTATACAAGTTATAAATATGTTAGTAAGACATAGGAAAGTGTGTGGTCGAGTGGTTAAGAGATCATTATCAGGTGCCGTGTCGGCTGGCGTCGGCGATCATGGATCTTCACAAGTCTCTGGTGTTTGTTATCAGCTCAGATGTTGACGCTCTTCAGTTTCAGTTTCAGTTTGGAATATCTTCATTGCACTCCGGACATGTCCATAGGTGCTCCGATCTCCTTCGCAATATCTCCAACAGCGTCCAGCGACTGACCGTACCAGTTCTATTTTGATTGATGAGCCTACTCGTATACCTGTTGTACCGTTCTTTTCTTGCTACACCAATCTTGACGCTCTTTCATTCCATGAAGTCAGAATGTCTAAAATTGTCTCTCTCTACTTCTATTTTCCTCTGTCTCGTCTCCCACGATTTTACAGGTTGTCACAATGTGTTCTAAACATCCCTTTCTCATCCCATGTTCGAAAAATGATGACTATTTTCTTTTGGGTAAGAGTTACTATCTATCTAAATCAGTGGTTCTCAACCTTCCTAATGCCTCGACCCTTTAATACAGTTCATCTGTTGTGGTGACCCCCACCCAAAAAAATTTTTTCCCTGCTTTCATAACTGTAATTTTGCTACTTCATAACTGTAATTTTGCTACTGTTATGAATCTTAATGTAAATCTCTGATATGCAAGATGTATTTTCATTGTTACAAATTGAATATAATTAAAGCATAGTGATTAATCACAAACGTCGGGTACTCGTATGTGGTCGCATCTGTATGTGGGCGGACCCGCCTCTAGACGGATAGAGGAGCGGTGTATCGGCTCCTAAGACCATCGAAAATATGTGTTTTCTGATGGTCTTGGCGACCCGTGAATAGAGTCCTTCAACCCCCAAAGGGGTCACGACTCACAGATTGATAACCACTGATCTAAAGTATATTGACGTTTTGAACATCTCAGTTCACTGCTAACAACAGATGGAAATGAGATGAAGGAAGTTCAAAGAAGAACACATGGCTTTAGAAAAAAAATTAAGACAATTAAAAATAGTAAGGAATGGAACTGATAGGAAAACAAAGATCAGAATACTAAGAGTATGCATATTCCCAGTGGCAACGTATGGATGTGAAGCATGGACATTTAATAAAGCAGGGGAAACACTCATAAGAACGATTTTCTGGCCAACACTATGTTACCAGTGTCAAACATGGCCAATAACAGCAGCTAATGAGTGGAAAATCATAACGACAGAGATGAGGTGTCTTAGAAGAGCTGCGGTGCATAAGTTGGACATATGTTACAGTGTCAAACATGGCCAATAACAGCACTAATGGCGGAAAATCATAACGACAGAAGTGTCAGAAGACTGCAGTGACAATAAGTCTGGCCAACATATACAGTCAAACATGACAATACAGCATAATGAGCGGAAATCATAAAGACAGAGATGAAGTGTCTTAGAAGAGCTGCAGGTGTGACAATAAGAGACAAAATTAGAAATGAAGAAATCAGAAGGAGACTGGATGTGAAACCAGTTATGCAATTCATAAAAGAACAACAGATTAAATGGTTTGGACACCTGGCCAGAATGCCCTGGTATCGCCTAACACAGAGAGCCACACAAAAAAGTATAATAAGTACAAGGCAAGAGGAAGACCACGCAAAAGATGGAGCGATGGCATCAAGAACAGTCTTACGAACATGAATATCAGCTTACAAAGTGCCTTAAAAAGCACACACAAGATCACTACGTTTCACCCCAACACTTCTATAAAGAAGTAAATGGTGGAAGAGAAGAAGAAGAAGAAGTGGAAACACATATATGTGCTTCTGAAAATAAGTGTTACAGAAGATTATTCGTATATCATGGACAGAGAAGAGAACAATAGATCTATCCAGAAAGAACTCAAAATCAAAGAAAACTGGCTGATGCTACAAATAAGAAATAGAAAATTGAGATATTTTGGACATATAAAAAGACATGAAGGGTTGGAGAAGACCATCATGGAAGGAGGCATTCCGGGAAAGAGGGAAAAAAGGAAGACCACGGAGAAGATGGATTCAGTATGTAACAGATGGTTTGAACATGACCATTGAAGAGGCTGGACGTCTGGCCTATGAGAGAGAGACATTTCGAAGTACAGATAAGGTGACAAAGTTTTGCCCAGGACAGGCTATATGATGATGATAATAAAGACGTTACTAAAACATAGGAGAATGGGTGGCCGAGTGGGTAAGAGTTACTATTTAAATCTCTAAAGACCAAGGATTGATTTCATTGCATCTGGTTTTACTCCATAGGGTTCGGTCCCTCTCCACGAAAAAATAGCCGGGAGTTTTAAGAACCCCAAGGAAAGCACCGGAGCCAATGAATCATCATCATCAAATAGCTTGTTCTGAGCAGAACTTTGCCACCCCAACAGTCCTCTGGAATGTATCTCTCTCATAGGCCAGATATCCTTCCTCTGCAGCCGTCATGTTCAAACCATCAGTTATATCCTGAATCCATCTTCTCCGTGGTCTTCCTCTTCTTCTCTTTGCCGGTATGCCTCCCTCCGTGATGGTCTTCTCCAGCCCCTCATGTCTTTTATATGTCCAAAATATCTCAATTTTCTCTTTCTTATTTGTAGCATCAGCCAGTTTTCTTTGATTTTGAGTTCTTTCTGGATAGATCTACTTGTTCTCTTCTCTGTCCAAGATATACGAAGGACTCTTCTGTAACACTTATACTCAAAAGCACATATATGTTTTTTCCACTGCTCTATTAAATGTCCATGCTTCACACCCATCAGTTGCCACTGGGAATATGCATGCTCTTAGTATTTTGATCTTTGTTTTCTTATCAGTTCCGTTCCATATTGTTTTGAGTTGTTAAATATTGTGTAAAGCCAATGAATATGCATGCTCTTAGTATTGGGTTGATAAAATTTTAGAAGACCTTGATTTTGCCGACGATATAGCCCTTTTGAGTTCATCACACCAAGATATTCAAATGAAAACAAACCTTCTCCAAAATATCTCAGGACAAATTGATCTCCAAATCAACACCACAAAAACAAAATTCTTGACCTTACCAGCAGTCCAGAAAATATCCAACTAAAAACTACACTCTTGAAAAAGTCAAAAGTTTTACATACCTAGGAAGTATGATGACATCTACGGGGATACAGCGCCAGAAATTCCATACAGAATCGCATTGGCATCAAGTGCTTTTAACAAATTGTCAAATATATGGAAGTCCAATTCACTCAGCAAGCACTTAAAATTAAAGATCTTTAACTCTTGTGTGATTCCAGTATTAACTTATGGATGCGAGAGTTGGAAAGCAACAAAAGCTCTAGAAAGAAAATTAGATAACTTTGAGAATAAATGTCTTAGAAGAATACTGAACCTCAAATGGTCAGATTTCAGACCTAATACACAAATAAGACAAGAGACCAAGCAAGAAAATGTATCAAATTTTATAAGAAAGCGTCGCTGGAACTACATCGGCCACACACTTAGAATGGATGAGAAACAATCCCTCATATGGACACCAGAGGGAAAAAGAAAACGAGGAAGACCAAGAGAGACTCTGCGTAGAACCATCACCAGAGAAGGCTCAACGATGGGCCTAGTAAACATTAAAGACCTAAAACAGATAGCAACGAACCGCGAGACATGGAGAGCTATGACCTCTGTCCTATGCGCCGCCCACAGGCCCAAGAGGAAAGACTAACTAACTAGTATTCTGATCTTTGTTTTCTTATCAGTTCCGTTTCATATTGTTTTGAGTTGTTGAATTTTGTGTAAAGTCAATGAATATGATCAATAAACAGACACTGAACAAGTATTAGGGGCTTCTGAAAAAAAAAAAAGAAATTACCAAACATAGAATTCGAACGACAAACCATTTGTTCTTACAGATCCCATTATCTAACTCTACAGACGAGCGGTTTTAAAAACACAAGAGTATTGCACGAACTTCGTAGCTCTGGCAACAACCCTGAGGATCTCTGAGGGAAAATGCACTTATGAGCTGGACTATGCTGATCCCATTCGAACCCACAGCCTTTAGAATACAAGGCAAACAGCTTAACCACTTAGCTACAGAGACCCCGAACTATCTACCAGTCATGGGTGCACGGGTTCGAATCCCTGGTATAGGATTATTTTCTATCGAGGGTACAAAAATAGCTACAAAACCAGTACAATCTCTCTCTCTCTCTCTCTCTCTCTCTCTCGCTCTGCCTTTTGAACCTGGATTGGGGCATATGCCATCAACCAACTCATGTCAGTCTGTAAAAATGAATGGCATTCGCTTTGACGCTGCAGCCTTTAAAAAATCTCAAGTCTTGTTTTTTTTTTAAAAACGTATGTGCCGTCTCCGCAACATAGGTTGGCTGTAATGGCTCTCCAGCAAGTTCTATACCTTGTCCTGACGAAAAACTCTGCCAGCCTTCCACGTCTTAATGTTTCCCTTTCAAATGTTTGCATGTTTCCCATTGCTCTTCTGTCTTCCACTTTAAATTTCCAAGATTCGTTTTTTGTTTTGTTTTCACGACATGTGCGTAACTAAGTTCGATTTTAAGATGTAAAGAAATAACCTGGTGCCTTGCAGGTCGGCTGGAGACAGCCAAAGACTGGCGGAGAGCGAATGCAGTAAACGCTGGTTGAAACCAGACACGTCGCCGAAGGACAAGAGCTCCAAATAGTACTGAAGATTGTGACGTAAAACAATCCAGACGGGACAGAAGTCTTAAGGATATGTTGGTACACAGTCGCCTTAAGTTCAATATCCTGACTCATTTTGGCACTGTCCGGTGTGGTCGTCGGCGTTGCAACACGTGTGCTTATGTGATACAGACGCGTACTGTATCTTTTCCTTTAGGCACGTTTCTTATTGACGATGGGTTCACATGCGAGTCCCGTAATCTTATCTATGCTATTATCTGTAAGCGGTGTAACAAGGCTTATATCGGCGAGACAGGCAAGAGGCTCAGTGACCGATTCGCCCAACACTTACGCGACATACGCCAATGCTCTGTGACCCCTGTAGCCACCCATTTCAATGACACTGGCCATTTAGGTGCTCACGATGTCCAGGTCACAGCCATCCGATCATGTTCCTCGGATGATCGCAGTCGATTTGCTCTGGAGAATCGGTTGATTTCTTTGTATGGTACCTTGCGACCACGCGGGCTCAACGTATTACATTCTTATGCTTCTTAGTACTTTCTCTTCCCATGCTTTGTAATCTATATGGGTATATGCTGCATGTATTCATGTTATATTCCATTCTTATGCTTCTTAGTACTTTCTCTTCCCTGCTTTGTAATCTATATGGGTATATGTTGCATGTATTCAAGTTATATATTTACTAGATGTTTCATTGTTTCTTTTCCTTTCTATTTCTAGTTTTTATGTGTGTTTTTGTGTTACATTTATTTCGTTATTCGTTTTTATTCCAGATTTTCCTTAGATACGTTTGTATTTGGTCGTCCATTTGTGTTTCATTTTAATTTGTCACTCCTGTTTGTTCGTTTGCTTGATAAAGGCCTTGTTGGTCGAAACGTTGCTGTATTTTGTCATTGTTTTTGTAATTTGTAAAACTACAGTACTTTGTGATTACGTGTTTTGCCAATCAAATAGTTTTACTGCAGTTCCATATATATATAGACGTAAAACAAACGTTGTTGGCAACGGTTGTTTATATATCACAATAGTTAGTTAGTTAGTGTGTTCCTTTCGTGTCAAAGGCGACACATATGGCAGAGGTTTTAGATCTCCATGTGATGCGGTTCGTTGCTAGCAGTTGGAGATCTTGTATGTGTGCTCCGATCTCTTTCTTACACGGGAATGTTATATATATATATATACAGTGGCGGCTCGTGGTCATTTTTCTTGGTGGGGACGGCAAAAATTTTGAAAAAATCGGAGTTTTTGGAGTATTTAATATTATTTGTCTATTCCGGGAAGTTATTACTCCTTTCAGGGAAAGAGCAAATGCTGGAGCCAGGCCCCACTGGCCCTTAATAACGAGCCTCCTGTATATATATATATATGAAACAGGTGAAACATGTAAAGCTAATAAAACATGGATAAAACGTGGATACAACGGACAAATCATGGATAACACGTGGATAAAACATAGATAGAACTTGGATAACACGTGAACTTATGGATACGTGGATAAAAAGAGGATAAAGGTGGATAAGAAGAGGATAATAGGTGAATAAAATGTGGTTTAAAAGTGGATAAAACGTGGATAAAAAGAGGATAAAAGTGGATAAGAAGAGGATAAAAAGGGGAATAAAATGTGGTTTAAAAGTGGATAAAACGTGGATAAAACATGGATACAACGTAGATAAAAAGTGGATTAAAAAGTGGATAAAACATGACTGAAACATGGATAAAACATACAAGTCTCACGTACGTATATAATTTCCCACAAATGGTCGAGCAGTAAAAGAATCGTTGTCCAAGACTCCGCTGCCTTCCTCTACAAATGGTGCCGAGGGAGCATCTGCGCTAACAATATCTTCATCGTCTGCATACACGGCTTCTCGTTTGACCACGACCTTAGCCTCGTCTTCGCTGTCAGCAAAATCAAAATCTTGAATCTGAAAATTGAAATCAAAACAAAATTCAGAAGCGTTATTTTTTATTCCATTCTCCGCTATAACTCACCCGTATGCTGTCGGGCTTGCAATGGGGGAATAGTAACACTGCCACCTACAAAGCATGTCGTAAGAGGCGACTGAATTAGGGATCTAGGGAAGCTACCTTAGTAAATAAAGAGCGTCGAAGAAATCAGATGTGCACGTAACCATAGCAAAGCGGAGTTGATGTTGGGCGTTTAGTTTTTTTTCCTTAGAGATGGGGGTTGTATAATGTGACAAGAGTAACATTATTTATATGTTTTTTCATATCATGTTCAGTTTGTAACTAGTTCTTTTGTTTGAGTTTTCAGATTGCATGACAAGACTGTTATAGTACAACGTAAAATCGCTGTTAGGCTCAGACCACATAGAAGCCATAAAGAGTGGTTTGACTAGTGGTCGATGTGAAGCGTTGGAAGAAGAAAGGAGAATTCAGGCGTAGTCATTGCGCCTTGACTGATTTTTTGAGTGAAAACTTGCTTTCCTTATCATCAGTGTCTTCGCCTTACTCCGACTTCAGATGTACCTGTAATTTAGATACCTAACTGAAGAATCAGGATTTCCTATAATCCAATATAATCATTTTAGGCGCGTTGGGATGTTTCTGTCATAGTCTCTAGTAGTGTGCTGTGAAATTCGTTACTTCTCCTGTATCGTTTGTTTGATGAAGGTCTTTTGGTCGAAACGTTGATGTGTATTGTTATTGTGCTTTGTAAAACTACAGTACTTTCTTATTACGTGTTTCGCCATTGCTACATAGTTTTACTGCAATCTTCCCTTATATCTATAATCCAATTATGTACCGTGTCCAATGAGAGAGCGGAGACGGCTTGCATCAACGATGTTGATTGTCGGGGAGTTGAGGGTGAATAAGGGAGATGTTCTTCGGTCTCTTCGCAAAAGCATATTGGATGAAGACATTAAAATGGGGAGGAGGTGAAGAAGAAAGGAAGGAGGTATGGAAGAAGAATAGGAAGGAAGAAAAGAAAGGAAGGATGGAGAGGAAAGAGAAAGAAAGAAAAGGAAGGAATGAGAGACCGGGAGAGAGAGGGAGGAAGGAAGGAAGGAAGGAAGAAAGGAAAGGGGGAGGAGGAGGGAGGGAGGAAGGAAGGGAGGGAAGGAAGTAAGGAGGGGAAGGGAAGGGAGGGAAGGAAGGAAGGGAAGGGAAAGGAAGGAAGGAAGGAAGGAAGGAAGGAAGGAAGGAAGGAAGGAAGGAAGGAAGGAAGGAAGGAAGGAAGGAAGGAAGGAAGGAAGGAAGGAAGGAAGGAAGGAAGGAAGGAAGGAAGGAAGGAAGGAAGGAAAATATGTATCATGCATCCTTCCACAATTAAAGACCTTTTAACCGAAACGACGATTTCGTTGTTTGTTGAACTCTGTAACCCTATCTGAATCTATGTTTCGATATCTTTGCTGGCTTGGCACACAGATTCAACTGCAACATTTCTCGATATCTATATCCTAGCTCTAGCTGCACATCCCACTGCAGCAACACTCCCGCCGCTACTCAGTGTATGTGTATAGCAACAGAGACGATATAAACAAGGCATCGCGTGTTACAGGTATATCTTCTCCCCAGGCACTCTTCAAACTCACCTGGCATCAGATTATTTAATGTTGTAAAGGTAGAAAGTGTACAGCCGCTTCTGTGATGAGATAGAATTTGGCCTACATCCAAGCTGCTACCTATTTCTTAACCTTTTGCTCTTAAACAAAGAGGGATTGGGGGGTCAAGAAATAGGCCTGTAGCTATGGGCGGTACCGCCGTCCAGTGGGCGCTGAAGCATTCTGGGAAGGGGGAAGGATTCGGGGTGGGAGGGGTTTCAGAAGAATTTGGGGTATCCAGGCGATTAGGAATTGGTGGCTCCTTAATTAAAGAAGAAATTAATAACAAATATTTTAAGATAAATTATTTTCATGATTTTGCGATTGAATAATCATTTAAAATTTGAATTCTGCATTTAAATTCATCTTATGCCCGTCTTACACGATCCATTTTTCATCAATTTTCTGTTTCATGTATTTAGTTCAGTTTAGTCGTCGGATCACCATCACTGCACGTGGAACAAATTAGTCCATAAGTGCTCCGATCTCTCCCTCAGTATGTCCATCAGCTGTGGCGACTAACGACACCGGTTCTTTGTTGGTTTACAATTCTTCTTTGTCTGCCAGCATAGTGTTCTTGTCGAGCTACACCATGTATTTAATGTATATAATCATTTGAAAATTGACCATGTAAGACAGAAATATATATCAATTTTCTATGTCAAAGTGAAAATAGAGCATGTATATATGCGAGGGAGGGGGGCGTCAACAAACTGTTATAATAGTTCATAGTTCATAAGTACGGTTCCAACTTCACTGCAACGGGTCACCTCATAATTGCTCCGTTCCTGTGCCAATGAAAATCACACGAAATGCTAACAACTGTGAAATGTTTCCTGTGTGAACTAATTCCAGAATGAAACAGCCGCGTACCGCCACAAAAACAACCTGCACCGCATAAAATGCATATGGCCGTCGCTAATGTAGCAACACAAAACTGTTCATCACTTGAATTGCAATTCTTGTCGAAGGAACATCAATCATGACAAAATCCAGCTTTCTGTTATAATGTGGAGGGGCGTTACAAAGTTTACGTTGTGCAAAGTGGGCGGTGGGCCAAACAAGTTTGGTAATCTATGGATTATCGTAATGCAGTAAACGTTAGCCTATCGGCTCTGAGAGGAGCGTCTGGTCGAATAGATTAAAGCGCGGCTCCCGTGCAGGAGATCTGGGTTGAATCCACGGTAAGGCCAAGGAGTTCCTTTCTATCGAATGCATAAAGAAAACATCCTAGCCTGAACAATTTCGCGACGACTGCACTAGCCATATGGTCATTAAATTCCACAGACTCGTGTCCCTTCTGTCAACAACGACTAAAAGCGGTATTACAGACAGTAACGCGTTTTTAATATATTTTTGTATTTTAATCTGCACAGACATATGAGAATTGGGGGGAAAATCCCACACTCGACGTTCCCTACGTGAGGAAAGGAGTTTACCCTCCTACCACCTGTACACTAGGGTCTAGAGCTGTGATGTGACTTCATACCCTGAGGTCTGAAAGTGCTTCAGGAAATGTTATTATTTGTAAAGCTTATGTTAGGGTTATAGCTAGACGGATATTAGAGAATAATGATTAATTATTGCAATACCTTGGGATAACAATTCAATGTATCTTTATTTATCTCTCTCGCTCTCTCTGACGCCCTTGGTGCTTAGGGCAGCAACAAATACACACTAATCTTCTCTATTCTTGGTTGTTCTCTGTACTGCATTGCAGCTGTGATTCACTTATTTCAGTTCTTGTTCTACTGTTCTCTTCCAGGTCGTTTTGAATCTTTCACGTTTTCGTTTACCCTCTGGTGTCTCTCTCAGTGCAGTTTTCGTGACAAAGTTAGTCTTCATGCGTATCACATGTCCGAGCTATCTCCAGCGTCTCAGTGAATAATACTGCTCATATTCTCTTGTTGACACTATGTAAAGCAGTTTTTGGTTAGAGATGGTATTTGACCAGAACACACGCACGATCTTCCGCAGATATGTTGTATGGAAGGTGGAGAGTTTGATCATATCTTGTTCTGTCATTCTCCAGCATTCTGTTCCGTATAGTAAAACCTTCATTCCGTTTAAGAATTCAACGTGGCATGTCCTTGTATCCTCAACATAGTGACACCTTGGCATTTCTTTTGGGGGTTTTTCAACCTTTTTCATACCACGTGGTATATAGGGAAACACGGTGTTATGCAAATATGTTCATTGACTCTCGGCACACGATGGGTGATGTGGTCAACTTCATTATGGCCGCCTTTACTTTTCAGTGCTTTACCTGGTACACCTGGAGACTGGATCGGTCTGAGAGCCGTTACGGTCGGGAAAAATTCCACGCTCGCTGTAGAATTGAACCCGGGCCACTAGTCTAAGAAGCGAGTTCACTTACAACTACGCTACTGCGGCTATCATTTCTATTGTGCCAAGATACAAAACTTAACGTTATTTTAGTATGAACATGTACCCTTCAGACTAATAGACCACTGCTCTAACAACACAACCACCCGCTGCCATTATCATCATCAAGTACCATATGTACGTCGATAATTCTCTCTCTCTCTCTCGCTCGCTGCCTTTTTAACCCCGATTGGGGCATAGACCCTCAAGCAATTCATGTCCAGTCTTCCTATCTCTAGATATATATATATATAATGTCTTTTTAACCACGATTGGGGCATAGGCCCTAAACCAACTCATCTCAAGTCTTCCTAACTCTATCTCCTGCAACTCCCTCCAGCTCTTCTTTATATTGTTGATCTCTGCCTCCAAATCTTATCTCCACATATTTAAATGCCTCCCTCTCTTTTGCTGTCCGTGTGGGTTCCAGGAAAGGAATCCTACTTGTTATATTCCCCTCTGATTTTCGCCAAGTGTGTCCTATCCAGCGCCATCATCTTTTTCTTTAACTGTCCACTGGAATCTCTCTTGTTCTCCCCATAAGCTCCTCATTTGTGACCCTATCATAACATCTCAGTCCCTCTATTCTGCGCAGACACCAGTTGATGAATGTTTGCAAGTTCATGCTTTACGTCGATAACTGACTTCAATATAATTCCAACAAATCGTCTTCTACAAATCTCTGATGGTATACCCAGACAGCAGACACTGTCCGTTCTATTCTTGGTGTTTCCTTCAATTATATCTCTGGCTTATTCTCGCTAGCTTGTTCTCATCTATCTGGGGATCTCCGTGGCAGAGTGGTTAAACCGCTTGCCTTACGTTCTGAAGATCAAAGGTTCTAATCCGTGCCATGTATATTATTAAGGATATAAAGAGGAATGATTGCTCTCATTGCATCAGATTTTCCCATATGGCTACGTCCCTATAGCTAGAAATGATAAGTCCCTAGTCGAGAGAGCTGCACAAAGCACAACATCCGTAGACTCAGCAACGACCCTAGGGATCACGTATCTCGAGAAAGTGAGAGTGAGGAAGCGATGAATCATGAAAAAGAGAGTGGGAGAGTGTGAGAGAGAGAGAGAGAAAGAATGAGTCAGAGAGGAGGCGGAGATAACGTGAGAGTGGCAGAATGAGTGTGAGTGAGAATGACAGTGAGAGAGAGTGAAAGAGAGTAGAGAAAGATAGAGAATAAGAGAGTAAGAGTGTGTGTGTGAGAAAGAGTAAAAGAGCGAGTTAGAGTGGAGAAAGAGAGAAAATGAGAGGGTGAGAATGTGTGAGAGAGAGATGAATAGAGAGAGAGAGAGAAAGCAAGAAAAAGTGAGAGAGAGCGTGAGAGAGTGAGAACGCGAGAAAGAGCGAGTGTAAGAGAAAGAGTATGTATGTGTGTGTGTGTGAGAGAGAGAGCGAAAGAGAGAGAGAGAAAGTTACAATAAACTAAATGAAATATGTACACAATAGTAAAGACGGGCCAGTGACTGAGATCACACAAAAGTACATGAGTCAGTACTAACTGAGCGTTGGACGAGGGCGAATGAATTCGAGTGAGTGTTAATTATAAGTCTAATTATAGACACTGAGATAAGAATAGATAATGTAAAGGTATATGAAAGGAAAATGAGAAAGGGAAAACCCGTGTGTGGCGATCAAGAATAAGGATTAGATAAGCGAGGGCACGAAGAAGTGTGTTCTAAACCTCCCTTTCTCATCACATGCCGAAAAATGATGACTGCCTCTTTCTTATATTGATGATAAGCTTTCTCTGTGTCTTGACCTCATTCAACACCTCAGCATTAGTCATTTTAGCAGTCCATAGGATTCTCATCATTCTTCTGTAAAACCACATCTCTGTGGCCCTCAGTGATTTTACGATCTGTTTGTTTATTGTCCATGACTCGCATCCATGTCAGTATTGGTTTATGTAGCACTGAATAAATCGCATTCCGATAGGAATTGACAAGGACTTGTTGCAGATTCTCATTTTCAGGAACGATGTTTAAGAGTGGAAGAGAGTTAAGATATATACTGAAACATCATAGGGAGAGGAAGGGAGAAGGGAGAGCAGGGAGTCTCTATAAGATGTTAAATAAGTGGTTAAGAAGTCCATAAGGAAGGGGTAGGGAGTCTCTATAAGACGAATTAACATAAGTGAGTTAAAAAAGTCATAGGGAGGGGGGAGTCTCTATAAGACGTTAAATAAGTGGTTAAGAAGTCATAGGGGAGGGAAGTCTCTATAAGACGTTAAATAAGTGGTTAAGAAGTCATAGGGAGGGGGGAAGTCTCTATAAGACGTTAAATAAGTGGTTAAGAAGTCATAGGGAGGAGTCTCTAGACGTTAAATAAGTGTCTAAGTAAGACGTTAAATAAGTGGTTAAGAAGTCGGAAGGGAGGAGGAGTCTCTATAAGACGTTAAATAAGTGTTAAGTCATAGAGAAGTCTCATAAGACGTTAAATGTGAGAAGTCAAGGAGGAGGAAGGAAGGGAAGGGAGGTGGGAAGTCTCTATAAGACGTTAAATAAGTGGTTAAGAAGTCATAGGGAGGGAGGGAAGGAAGAGGTAAGGGAAGGGGAGAGTCTCTATAAGACGTTAAATAAGTGGTTAAGAAGTTGTCTGTCATTCTGAATCATTGTTAGTTCAAATCTGGATCGAGTCATATGTGCAAATTTTTTCAGGAGATCCCTAGCATTGCTGCTGGAGCTACGGAATTCGTGCTTTGTACAACACTAATGGTATTTATGTCGACAGGGACTGAGTCAAACACTGTTTAGAAAACTCACATAAAAGTCCGTTCTATAAATCTCTTCTTATCATGGCGATGTGAGGCAAAACAGGATTAGGAAAAAAGTAGAAGAAGAAGGGACTGAGCCATATATGGAAACCCGGTGCAATGAAATCAACTCCTTTACCTTTAAACGTGTTTAGCAGTGGCGGCTCGTGATCATTTTGTTGGTGGGGCCAGACATTTTTTCCGGATAAATCATGGTTTTTGGTTGCTATATTTTAATTTATAGAATAATAAATACATGTTAAACATTATTTTTGTGGGGCCCGGCCCCACTGGCCCTTAATGACGAGCCGCCACTGGTGTTTAGACTAAAACATCACCACAACATTAAACGTTGTAGTAGTTGAGAACATGCATATTTCCTGTGACAACATATGGATGCGAGTCGGGGACAGTGACACAAACATTAAACGTTGTAGTAGTTGAGAACATGCATATTCCCTGTGACAACATATGGATGCGAGTCGGGGACAGTGACACAAACATTAAACGTTGAGTAGTTGAGAACATGCATATTTCCTGTGACAACATATGGATGTGAGTCGGGGACAGTGACACAAACATTAAACGTTGCAGTAGTTGAGAACATGCATATTCCTGTGACAACATATGGATGGAGTCGGGGACAGTGACACAAACATTAAACGTTGAGTAGTTGAGAACATGCATATTTCCTGTGACAACATATGGATGTGAGTCGGGGACAGTGACACAAACATTAAACGTTGTAGTAGTTGAGAACATGCATATTTCCTGTGACAACATATGGATGTGAGTCGGGGACAGTGACACAAACATTAAACGTTGTAGTAGTTGAGAACATGCATATTTCCTGTGACAACATATGGATGTGAGTCGGGGACAGTGACACAAACATTAAACGTTGTAGTAGTTGAGAACATGCATATTTCCTGTGACAACATATGGATGTGAGTCGGGACAGTGACACAAACATTAAACGTTGAGTAGTTGAGAACATGCATATTTCCTGTGACAACATATGGATGGAGTCGGGACAGTGACACAAACATTAAACGTTGTAGTAGTTGAGAACATGCATATTTCCTGTGACAACATATGGATGGAGTCGGGACAGTGACACAAACATTAAACGTTGTAGTAGTTGAGAACATGCATATTTCCTGTGACAACATATGGATGGAGTCGGGACAGTGACACAAACATTAAACGTTGTAGTAGTTGAGAACATGCATATTCCCTGTGACAACATATGGATGTGAGTCGGGGACAGTGACACAAACATTAAACGTTGTAGTAGTTGAGAACATGCATATTTCCTGTGACAACATATGGATGCGAGTCGGGGACAGTGACACAAACATTAAACGTTGTAGTAGTTGAGAACATGCATATTTCCTGTGACAACATATGGATGTGAGTCGGGGACAGTGACACAAACATTAAACGTTGTAGTAGTTGAGAACATGCATATTCCTGTGACAACATATGGATGCGAGTCAGGGACAGTGACACAAACATTAAACTTGTAGTAGTTGAGAACATGCATATTCCTGGACAGAAATGGATGCAGGTCGGGACATGATATCACAAACATTAAACGTTGTAGTAGTTGAGAACATGCATATTCCCGTGACAACATAGGATGTGAGTCAGGGGACAGTGACACAAACATTCAAACGTTGCAGTAGTTGAGAACATGCATATTTCTTAGAATAAAATATCAGTGGAGACAGTGATCAAAACATTAAACGTTAGTAAGTAGTGAGAACTTCATATTTCTTCCTGAAACATATGGATGCGAGTCGGGACAGGACTACAAACATTAAACGTTGTAGTAGTTGAGAACATGCATATTTCCGTGACAACTATGGATGTAGTCGGGACAGTGACACAAACATTAAAGTTTATATTGAGACTGCATATTCCTGTGACAACAATGGATGTGAGTCGTCGTTCAGGACCAAACATTAAACGTGGTAGTAGTTGAGACATGCATTTTTCTGTACAACATATGGATGTGAGTTTGGTCATTGACTACAGACATTAACGTTGTTTGAGTTGAGAACATGCTTTCCTGTGAAAAACAATGGATGTGAGTCAAGGACAGTGACAAAACATTAAACGTTGTGTAGTGAGAATGCATATTTCCTGTGACAACATATGGATGCAGTCGGGAAACAGTGCACTAAACATTAAACGTTTAGTAGTTGCAAACGCATATTTCCTGTAAATATGGATGCAGTCGGGACAGTAACACAAACATTAAACAGTTGCAGTAGTTGAGACATGCATATTTCCTGTGACAACATATGGATGCAGAGTCGGGACAGTGACAAAACATTAAACGTTGAGTAGGTTGCCAACCATGCATATTCCCTGTGACAACATATGATGGAGTAGGAACAGTGACACAAACATTAAACGTGTGTAGTAGTTGAGAATCAGCATATTCCTGTCAACTGGATGTAGTCGGGACAGTGACACAAACATTAAACGTTGCAGTAGTTGAGAACATGCATATTTCCGTGACAACATATGGATGCGGTCGGGGACGAGCTACAAACATTAAACGTTGTAGTAGTTGAGAACATGCATATTTCCTGTGACAACATATGGATGCGAGTCGGGGACAGTGACACAAACATTAAACGTTGTAGTAGTTGAGAACATGCATATTTCCTGTGACAACATATGGATGTGAGTCGGGGACAGTGACACAAACATTAAACGTTGTAGTAGTTGAGAACATGCATATTTCCTGTGACAACATATGGATGTGAGTCGGGGACAGTGACACAAACATTAAACGTTGTAGTAGTTGAGAACATGCATATTTCCTGTGACAACATATGGATGTGAGTCGGGGACAGTGACACAAACATTAAACGTTGTAGTAGTTGAGAACATGCATATTTCCTGTGACAACATATGGATGTGAGTCGGGGACAGTGACACAAACATTAAACGTTGTAGTAGTTGAGAACATGCATATTTCCTGTGACAACATATGGATGTGAGTCGGGGACAGTGACACAAACATTAAACGTTGTAGTAGTTGAGAACATGCATATTTTCTGTGACAACATATGGATGTGAGTCGGGGACAGTGACACAAACATTAAACGTTGTAGTAGTTGAGAACATGCATATTTCCTGTGACAACATATGGATGTGAGTCGGGGACAGTGACACAAACATTAAACGTTGTAGTAGTTGAGAACATGCATATTTCCTGTGACAACATATGGATGCGAGTCGGGGACAGTGACACAAACATTAAACGTTGTAGTAGTTGAGAACATGCATATTTCCTGTGACAACATATGGATGCGAGTCGGGGACAGTGACACAAACATTAAACGTTGCAGTAGTTGAGAACATGCATATTTCCTGTGACAACATATGGATGCGAGTCGGGGACAGTGACACAAACATTAAACGTTGTAGTAGTTGAGAACATGCATATTCCCTGTGACAACATATGGATGCGAGTCGGGGACAGTGACACAAACATTAAACGTTGTAGTAGTTGAGAACATGCATATTTCCTGTGACAACATATGGATGTGAGTCGGGGACAGTGACACAAACATTAAACGTTGCAGTAGTTGAGAACATGCATATTTCCTGTGACAACATATGGATGCGAGTCGGGGACAGTGACACAAACATTAAACGTTGTAGTAGTTGAGAACATGCATATTTCCTGTGACAACATATGGATGCGAGTCGGGGACAGTGACACAAACATTAAACGTTGTAGTAGTTGAGAACATGCATATTTCTGTGACAACATATGGATGTGAGTCGGGGACAGTGACACAAACATTAAACGTTGTAGTAGTTGAGAACATGCATATTTCCTGTGACAACATATGGATGCGAGTCGGGGACAGTGACACAAACATTAAAAAGCAAAATTGAAGCTTTTAAAAAATGGTGCTAAAGAAAAGTTCTTGGAATATCCTGGACAGAGAAGAGAAACAAAGACATCTAACAAGACCTGAATATCCTCTTAAATAACATGTCCCAGAAGATTAAATATTTTGGCCACATTAAATGCCACAGTGATCTGGAGAGAAAGGTAATGGAAGGTATGGTTCCTGGAAAACGAAGGAGGGGACGACCAAGACAGCTTTTCAGGCGGGCTGTGATGAAAGCGACGTTCCGCAAGGACATGCTACAACTGAGTTTAGAATAAAAATAATATAGACATGGTTCCAGAAACACAAAGTAGATAAAGATCAGGAATTTTCTTCTTTTCTTCTTCTTCCTTCGAACTCATACTCTCTCTGGTTATAGCAGGATGCAGTCCGGAGAACTGAATGTGTTGTTTCGCAGTTTTCAGCGTGAGCTATAGTATCTGCAACTTACGGTCTGACACATCCGACTTCAGCATAGTCTTTTTTTGAGTACCTGGTTAGCTTCTCCATCTTCGATCTCCCCAGACTCAGCCAGACTTCTTGATAGTCGTCTGTTTCCAGAGCCGCCACGGGGAGGTGGAGTGGAGTCTGGTCTTGGTCAGTTTTGTTCTTACCCTGAAACTATCTGTCGGATATGAGTTGCTCATTGCTACAAGTCCATGTAGCGTGCGTGTAGCGTTCGAAGGGAACTGCTCGTCTGACCCAGGCGAACAAAACGACGGTAGCAACAGAAGTTTTAAAAAATCTTGAACACGAAAGTATGGAATGTTTTTCTAAAATTTAATCGTGGACGTTGCCATCGCCGACAGTAAACGAGTCGTCGATTTTCTAGACACCACTTATACGTTTAGTAGTTTGCAGATGAGGTATATTTTTACCGCTCGTAAAAATCCACGGGAACACATTTGCTTCCAAACTACCCACCGCGGTGTTTTAACCAGGTGCATTTGGGTTGTGATTGAGCTCACTACACCTTAAGCTACAGACATCCATGGAAGATGTTGGGGTACTTAAAAACGTATGATATAGAGAAAGGTAAGGTCCCCCCTCCCCTTCCCCAACCAGCACCACTCCATCTACAAACATACATCAATGATGGTATTATGTAGAATATAAGGTTCTCTATGGCTAAATGCTTAAGCCGTTACTTCGTGTTCAGAAGATTGTGGGTTCGAATCTGAGCCACGTTTCTCTGTTCACGAGTGTAATTTTTGCAGACATTCTTAGATCTTTTGCCAAAGTTAGAGATTCGTGATTTGTGCAATAAGGGTTTTTAAGCCGAAGGATTGACTTCATTGCACCGCGTTTTACCCCATACGGCTCGGTCCCTCTCCGCAGAAATGGCACGCCAGCTGCCGAGAGTATTGCACAAAGCACGACATCCGTAGCTCCAGCAACAATCCTAGGGGTCTCTGGAAAAAACTGCACTCGTGAACAGAATGGCGCGGTCAGGACTCGAACCCACGACCTTTGACTCACAAGGCAAAGGGCTTAACCACTTAGCCCCAGAGACCCCCTTTGTGCAATATTCTCGGCAAGTGATGTGTCGGTACTGCAGAGAGGGACCAAGCTACGTGAGGAAACCCGGTGCAATGAAGCCAATCCTTCGTCTTTATACCCTCCTAGAAGAACCTTTATTTAGATATAAGAGTGATTCACGCCCATTCATACTTGAGACAAAACCATACCTACAAACATGCAGTTGAAAATACACTCCCGTACTGACATAAACCTCCTTCTCCCACGCCGAACGCACCCTACAGGAAATCCTAGTCTACAACAGTACAAACAGCTGTGTAACCAAATGACCTTACTGAGTGCTCACTCAATCACACTCAGAACACCCACGTCAACCGCTCACTAAACTTATTAACTTCAAACTGGTCTCGTCTTTGATAGTCACACTACTATGATACTCTAAAGATGAGCTATTTCGAGGGTTTTTCATTTGAGTAACTGTAAATGTAATTATTCCAAGTTTCAGTGGATCCAAGGCCTTAAGTGTTCAGAGATGATCAATGAATTTCTTTTAACCTTCTCAAGGGAGATCTGTTTTAGTCTTAGATTTACTGTCTTAGGATTACTGTCTTAGGAAAGTTATGACCACGCAATGTTAGTTCATATTCAATTATTTTCAGTGTCTCTCTCATGGGACATGACGGCTGGCGTAGGCGATTATGTATCTATGAGCAATACTTGTTACAACCATGCATTGTTGACTTTCTTCTTCTTCTCTAATCATGTTTTGCCTCACAACGTCAGGATGAGATTTCTAGAAAGGGCTTTTTTGCGTGCGCTTCATAAATAGTGTTTCTAGTCGCCTCTGTTATCTCTGATGTGAACTTTTTGCTGGACGACCTTTTGTATCCGCTGTATCTGAGTAACATTGCTCTCTGTGGCACACTGTCTGTTGGTAATCTTTTTATGTTGCAGAACCATTTAATTTGTTGTTTCTTGATGAAGTTCAGTACTGATGTTGTACTCACTTTTTTCCTGAAGTCTTCATTTCTCAAACGGTGTCTTCTTGTTACACCCAGCATTCTATGTAGACACTTCATCTCTGTCGTGACTAGTTTTCTTCTATCAATTGATGTCAGCGTCCAGGTTTGGCACTGGTAGCATAATGTTGGGAGAAAGACTGTTCAACAATGCTCTTTTTGTGTTCATGGTGACATGTTTGCAATTTAAAATTTGGCGCTATTTATCCTATCATTTGATTTGCTTTATTGCATCTGTGTTGGATTTCGTTAGTTAGTCTTCCGTTTGCTGACAAAATGCTCCCTATGTGAGTAAAGTCTGTAACTTGTTTTAATTGATGTTTGTCGATGAACGTAGGAGATTATGTATTGATGTAATTGCATATAAGTGAGATTGTTTACGATGAACGTAGGCGATTATGTATCGATGTAATTGCATAGAAGGGAGATTGTTTACGATGAACGTAGGAGATTATGTATCGATGTAATTGCATAGAAGGGAGATTGTTTACGATGAACGTGGGAGATTATGTATCGATGTAATTGCATAGAAGTGAGATTGTTTACGATGAACGTAGGAGATTATGTATCGATGTAATTGCATAGAAGTGAGTTTGTTTACGATGAACGTAGGCGATTATGTATCGATGTAATTGCATAGAAGTGAGATTGTTTACGATGAACGTAGGCGATTATGTATCGATGTAATTGTATAGAAGTGAGATTGTTTACGATGAACGTAGGCGATTATGTATCGATGTAATTGCATAGAAGTGAGATTGTTTACGATGAACGTAGGCGATTATGTATCGATGTAATTGTATAGAAGTGAGATTGTTTACGATGAACGTAGGCGATTATGTATCGATGTAATTGTATAGAAGTGAGATTGTTTACGATGAACGTAGGCGATTATGTATCGATGTAATTGCATAGAAGTGAGATTGTTTACGATGAACGTAGGCGATTATGTATCGATGTAATTGCATAGAAGTGAGATTGTTTCCGACAGTAACGGTTCTCTGCTCGACTCATTGGGTACCAGAGAACACTGGGAAGAAAAGGTGAGCGACCTATGTTGACCACATCACTAATCGCGTGCCACTGGTCAAGGAAAAGTATTGGTTTAACACCGTATATGGCCTTTTTCATCTTTACAGACGGTCAATTGGCAAATGTTTTATGGTAACAACTTCTGAATTTGTGCTCGTCATTCTTGCTTTTCAACTCATCCTCAAGTCTATTTGCAAGAGATTCTGTACATTTGCGCAATATTGGTTTCCACATAACTCGATCATCAACTAGTTTTTCCCATTTGTTGTAACATCGAAACGTTATTCATTGAGGCCTTGCAGACATCCTTATATATTAGCAAGTGGTCTACCCTGGTGCCTCTTTCTCTCTGTAAGCTCACAGAACAACACTTGTTGTGGTATGCGGCTATTGTCCATTCTTCGCACATGCCCTAGCCATATTAGTCTTCTACTGCTGAGCATGCCCATAATGTAAAGCAAATAAAGTACTTCTACTGCTGAGCATGCCCATGATGTAAGGCAAATAAAGTACTTCTACTGCTGAGCATGCCCATAATGTAAAGCAAATAAAGTACTTCTACTGCTGAGCATGCCCATGATGGAAGGCAAATAAAGTACTTCTACTGCTGAGCATGCCCATGATGTAAAGCAAATAAAGTACTTCTACTGCTGAGCATGCCCATGATGGAAGGCAAATAAAGTACTTCTACTGCTGAGCATGCCCATGATGGAAGGCAAATAAAGTACTTCTACTGCTGAGCATGCCCATGATGGAAGGCAAATAAAGTACTTCTACTGCTGAGCATGCCCATGATGGAAGGCAAATAAAGTACTTCTACTGCTGAGCATGCCCATGATGTAAGGCAAATAAAGTACTTCTACTGCTGAGCATGCCCATAATGTAAAGCAAATAAAGTACTTCTACTGCTGAGCATGCCCATGATGGAAGGCAAATAAAGTACTTCTACTGCTGAGCATGCCCATGATGTAAAGCAAATAAAGTACTTCTACTGCTGAGCATGCCCATAATGTAAAGCAAATAAAGTACTTCTACTGCTGAGCATGCCCATGATGTAAGGCAAATAAAGTACTTCTACTGCTGAGCATGCCCATGATGTAAAGCAAATAAAGTACTTCTACTGCTGAGCATGCCCATAATGTAAAGCAAATAAAGTACTTCTACTGCTGAGCATGCCCATGATGGAAGGCAAATAAAGTACTTCTACTGCTGAGCATGCCCATGATGTAAAGCAAATAAAGTACTTCTACTGCTGAGCATGCCCATAATGTAAAGCAAATAAAGTACTTCTACTGCTGAGCATGCCCATGATGGAAGGCAAATAAAGTACTTCTACTGCTGAGCATGCCCATAATGTAAAGCAAATAAAGTACTTCTACTGCTGAGCATGCCCATGATGGAAGGCAAATAAAGTACTTCTACTGCTGAGCATGCCCATGATGTAAAGCAAATAAAGTACTTCTACTGCTGAGCATGCCCATGATGTAAGGCAAATAAAGTACTTCAGTGTTGGTTATCTTGTAGTACCACCTTTCTTCTTTTTCTTCTTCCTCGTTCGTTATTTTTCAGCCGTGTTTATCATTCTTCTTATGACATATACACACAGCCTTGCCAAGAACGTAATTTTACGTCACACAACGTTCAGTGCCATTTGGAGCTCTAGTGTTTATCCTTCGGTGAAGTGTCCGATTTCAAGCAGCGTTTACTGGGTTCGCTCTCCGTTAGCCTTTTGCTGTCCCCAGCCAACCTACAAGGCAGCAGGTTGCTATTTTCATTTAGGGTAGCAACCCTTAGACGACTTGCCCTCTCGAGTTGATAAGCGTCATCTGCCCAGCTAACCCGTCTTTTTATGGACTACTTGGTTGTCGAACCACCTGATGTTCATAATCTTGCAGATTAGGGTGAAAGATGTTAAGTCTCCTCTCGTGCCTTGAGTAGACTTCCAACACCGTATTACCAACCACACGCCATGCTGTGAAATCATGCACTTACTTTATTTACTTGCTTCTTCTTCTTCTTCTTCACCCTTCGCCCCTATGGAAGTATAGGTCAGCAACCAAGGCCTCCAAAGCCCGCCTATTCAATGCCATCTTTTCCAGATCTCTCGACTCTCTCCCCATTTTCTTGCATCCGACTCCAGCTGCCGTCTCCAGGTGTTCCTTGGTCTTCCCTTACTTCTATTGCCCTGGGGTTTCATCGAGAGCCTGTCTCGTGATGCAGTTATGAGGTTTAATCAGTATGTGTCCTATCCATCGCCACCTTTTGCTCCTCATCTCTTGTTCCACCTGCCGTTGTCCCGTTCTATCCCACAGTTCACTGTTTGTAGTCCTATCATACCATCACAGATGGAGTATCCTGCGTAGGCATCTATTGATGGATGTCTGCAACTTTTTGGTGTTTCCCTCCATGTCTCCGCTCCATATAGAGGATGTTTTTTTACTTTCTTTTAACTTCTTTTAGAGATATTTATTTACTTTCGCAAGTGAATATATTCTACAACGTACTCTGTGTCTGGCATCCAGCAGAGTTGGGTCGGATAATCTTTTCTAGGGAGAGCGAAAGGTGAAAAATCAGTAGCCTGTTAATGACCCGTTGAACACACAAGCCAGCCCCATCTCCCAGTAGTGTAAACCTGAAATATTTTGATCCAGATCTACCCACGCCTTTGACTCGCTTAGGGATAAAAGACTTCCCTAGCTCTGGATTATTTTTTTAATGACTTTCTTATGGAGTCGAAACTGAAAAAGAAAAACAAACGGAGGATACAACCCAGAGCAGGACAGCATAAATACACTAAATAGAAAAGAGTAGACCAGTCTTTAGACTTAGAACGGTACACTGCGGTCTCAGAGCACACCTCCATAGAATGTGTCTCAGGGACTCGCTGCCTGCACCTGTGGAGCACCAAAGCAGTCCCCAGAGCCCATCCTGCAAGACTGCCCCAGCCTAAGCAGTGTGAGAATGGAAATCTGGCCAACAGAAACAACTCTACAAAACAAACTATGGAGGACCTGTGAAGACCAATGCGCACCACCCTGTTTATGTCACATACCGGAGTAGTCGCCTAGCAGAATTTGATCGCAGAAGAAGAACACGAATAAAAAGCGTGATGAAACCAAACGTGATATCTTACAGCGCGTTTCCCAAAGTAGGCAGTAAAGGCCCCTCCCCAGTGGGCGCTGAAGCGATAGTGGGTTTAGAAGAATTTGGGGGGTGTCAGGAGATTAGGGTCGGTGGATTCTTAATTAAAGAAGAAATTAATTATAAATATTCTAAAATAAATTATTTTCGTGATTTTGCGACTGAATAATCATTTAAAATTTGAATTCTGCATTTTAATTCATCTTATACCCGTCTTACACGATTCAATTTTTCATCAATTTTCTATTTCATGCATATAATCATGTGAAAATTGACCATGTATCTAAGAAATATGTATCATTTTCTATGTTAAATAGAAAATAGAGCATGTATATATATGTGTGAGGGGCGCGTTGGCAAACTGTTGTAATGTGGAGGGCGTTACAAAGTTTGTTGTGCAAAAGTGGGCGGTGGGCCAAAAACGTTTGGGAATCTATGTCTTTAGAGGGTTTTAAAGGGTTTTAAAGCTGAAGGATTGACTTCATTGCACGGGTTTTACCCATATGGCTCAGGTCCCTCTCCGCAGAAATGCCACGCCACCTGCCGAGAGTATTGCACAAAGCACGAACTCTGTAGCTCCGGCAACAATCCTAGGGGTCTCTGGAAAAAACTGCACTCGTGAACAGAAGGCCGCGGTCTATGTCTTACAGGTATGTAGGTACCTAATAAACACAACAAACCCACACTTTAATAATCAAATCACATATAGACTACAAAAGGGAGCCGTTTAACAAGTGATAGATGTGGAAACATACAGAGAAGAAGAAGCAGATTATGAATTTACTTTTAAAAGCAACCCGTCCGCTACGTGGCGCCTAAATCGAACATCTTTTTCTAATTTCAAAATAAATTTCCCATTCTCCCTCCAGATTTACTCCAAATTCTTCCAGAACAGGCGAAAGAAAAAATTTCATTTTTAAAGTGCGATCCCATTTGATATTTATTATTTTACCGGAAAAGAAGTTCCGTGTCGAGCATGTGCACATGGTGTGTTATTTCTTGAGTCGTATGTGTTGATATTATTCCGCGCAAGGTTGCACTTTACCAGATATTAATATTGCACACTAGAAATAGTTCTCGTCTGCTCTTTCATAAAACAGGTGGTCTCTACGGCGAAGTGGTCGCCCGCCTGTCCAGCGTGTTCGTAGTGTGTTGGACGACGGGTGACAAGCCCCTGTGAGTGCAGTTCAATTCTGCGGGCTGGCAGAAAAACAACAGGTTCTCCAGATTTACGGTGTTCGTGACACCAAACCGAAGGGTTACGATGTCTATGTCACCGAGCCGAAGTGTTACGATGTCTATGTCACCGAGCGGAAGAGTTACGATGTCTATGTCACCGAGCCGAAGAGCTGAAAGCTCAACTGCTGCTGGATCCAAAAAAAAAATGTAGAAGTGGTTAAAACGTTTGTATGTTGGAATCCAGACAGAGTCAAACGTGCAGTTTTTCATGAGATCAACTGATTGTTGCTGTAACTACTTCTTCTTGCGTTCGCCTGCTTCAAAGAATTCAGGCGTAGTCTTTTATGTCGCTTCTGGCTGATTTTTGTGTGAAGTCCGGCTTTCCGTTTTATCAGTGTCCCCCGCCATGTCATACAGGCAGCGCCGGATTGGCCTAGTAGCAGAAGTAGCAAATGCTACGGGCCCCGCGCTTCTAGGGGCCCCGCGCCTATGTGACAGATGAAAATGGAAAAAATAACCAGATGTTATATCAAAAACACACAAGCTGTCTGAATTTTAAATGTCGTGTGTGATGGTGCTGAATCCAACGAAATCGAAGCCGAAAATACAGAAGTCGCTTGTCACTGTGTAGTAGATGAAAGCAGTGCTATAAAAGAATCATCATTACCAATATTACCATTAAGATCAGCAACTCTTCACGATTTATCCACATTTTCCACAAGACAAACTGAAATCGAATGTACAGCAAGTCCTCCCAATTTAGCCATATCATCTTCAAGCCAAAGAGAGCAGAAAGCACAGCACATGCTTCTAATGTAGCAACATCATCTACAAGCCAAAAACACAACGAAAGTAAAATGTACTCCAACGATATTGGTGAATGGCCAAACAACTTCAATCGAGATTATTGGATTGTGTAAGAAAATAGCGAAAGTACTCCGGCAGTTATAATCTCTTACAGCAGAAGAGATCTTGAAAAGAACTTCAAATATTGTCAGCTCTTACCAAGAGGATTTGGAAGAAAGCCTAGGCGACGAACTTGTGCAGTTCACTGAACTTCTTAAAAACTAATGTAGCTGCTGCTATTAGCAATGAAAAGCATGGGGCTCTTGAACTGCAATTTTATAAACTTATAATGGAAAATACATTAAGTCGTGTTTCCCAAATGTAGAAATAGTCTTACGAATTTATTTGTCTTTAATGATTTCTAACTGCAGCGGAGAACGTTCTTTTTCAACATTAAAGCGTATTAAAAGTGAGTTAAGAAACATGATGGGACAAGATCGTCTAAATAACCTCACCTTAATGAACATTGAATGTACGAGTAATTTACTTAGAGAAATTGATTTGTCTAGTGCTATCTCTAAATTTGCTCACATTAAATCGAGACAAGTTTGTTTGTAAAAGTTGTGTTTTATTTTATTATCATACAAAACCAAGGGCCCCGCACTAAAATTTGCTACGGGCCCCGCGCTAGCCTAATCCGGCACTGCATACAGGCATGTTTTCTCTGACTTCAGAGGTATCAGGAGCTACTTAGTTCGCGCGTTGTGCAATACTCTCGTCGTGGGGTGCGCTATTTCTGCGGAGAAAGATCGAATCATATCGGGCAAACCCGGTGCAATGAAGTCACTACTTCGACTTTAGACTCTGCAAACATTTCGACGAAAAAATATGACGTGAAGTAAAGAAAAATACAAGAAGATGAAGAAGGAAAGGACAGCAAAGAAATGAAAAGGAAAATGAGGGGGACAGAATACATAAAAGAAGAAAAAAAGCAAGTGCAGGAAGGGAAAGAAAAGTAAGAAGAAAGAAGAAACAGAAGAAACAGAAGAAGAAGAAGAAAGAAGAAGGAAAAGGAGAAGAGGAAGAAGAAGGAGAAGAAGAAAGAAAAAAGATAAAGTAGAAACAGAAGAAGAAGAAGAAAAGGAAGACGAAGAAGAAAGAAAAGAACTAACAAAAAGAAGAACTATAAGAAGAACTAATAAGAATGAGAACCCAAATAGAGAAAAACTAAGTTGCCAATTACTTAAATATACCCTAATCACATTAATGCATGCACGCCTGTTCTCATACAAACATAACTTAAATATACCTAATCACATTAATGCATCCCGTCTGTTCTCATACAAACCTAACTTAAATATACCCTAATCACATTAATGCATACACGTCTGTTCTCATACAAACATAACTTAAATATACCCTAATCACATTAATGCATACACGTCTGTTCTCATACAAACATAACTTAAATATACCTAATCAATTAATGCATGCACGTCTGTTCTCATACAAACCTAACTTAAATATACCCTAATCACATTAATGCATACACGTCTGTTCTCATACAAACATAACTTAAATATACCTAATCACATTAATCCCCCATGAGGCCATTACCTTGTAGTGGTGAGGGGGCTTGCGTGCCTCAATGATCCAGAAAGCTATGCCGGCAGGAACGTTCTGTTCCTGGAAGGGTTACCATGCCGGACAGGTCCAAGGTGAGAGGTCAGACTAAATGTGGCCTCCTGGTCCCCCAGGTTGGGGGTTGGGCGATGCTAACAACTCTGCCCCATAAAAAAAAAAAAATGTTACAGAAACTCAAAGGAAAAAATGCTCTCGATGTCCAGTGGTCTTGAGACAGAGTACCACTGTCAGCATGAACAGTATTGGTGAAAGCCGCAAGGAAGCCCACGCTGGGAATTCAAGTCTGCTGGATGTCAAAACTAAACTAAGAATAGGATTCTGGAACGTCAGAACAATGTTCGAGACCACAAAGACATCACAGGTGGTAAAGAGATGCAACACTATAAATTACACATTCTAGGGGTCAGCGAAAGTAGATGGACAGGCTTTGGACAGACGACAACTAGAACAGGGAAACCATCTTATACTCAGGAAGAGACGACGGGAATCATTCAGCAGGAGTTGCACTAATAATAAGGAAAGGATTGAATAAACATCTCTTAGAGTGGCACCCGATTAATGAAAGATTGTTGAAAGCCCGATTTAATGGGAAACAAGGAAAGCTAACTATCATTCAATGCTATGCACCCACTAACGAAGCCGAAGAAGAGGACAAAAACACATTTTATGAAGGTTGCAGGAAATAGTGGACAAGGTTCCAGCTCAGGACGTTTTGTGCATAATGGGAGACCTAAACGCAAAAGTTGGAAACAATAACAGACACAGAGAAGCAATAATGGGGAAAGAAGGATGTGGCACTGCAAATGAAAATGGAGAAATGTTGAGCAATTTTTGTCTAGAAAACAGACTGATCATAGGAGGCACATTGTTTCCACACAGGACCATACACAAGTACACATGGATATCCCCAAATGGAAGAGATGAAAACCAGATAGACCACTTTATGATCAACAGTAAATGGCGAAAGACATTACTTGATGTAAAGGTGAAAAGAGGAGCTGACGTGGGCAACGACCACCACCTTGTCGTTGCCATGATCAGGCTCAAACTCAAGAAAACATATAACAAGCCAAGACAAGAACAGAATACTTTAATGTTAACCTATTAAAGACCGAGAGATTGCTACAAAATATATAGTGGAACAAAAGAACAGATTTCAAATCCTGTCAGAGCAGTCAGACACAACACCAACTGAAAGTATCCAAGAAAAATGGAATGCGATAAAAGGCACATATAAAATAGTTAGCAGCAGTGTACTGGGAACCAGTAAAGGACAACAAAAAGAGTGGATAAGTGGCCAGACCTTAGAATACATCCAAAAGCGAAAGCAGAAAAAAAAATCTCATCAATAGCATTAGATCAGAACGTCAAAAAGATAAGGCAAGAAAAGAATATACAGAACTAAACAAAATGGTAAAAGAAGTGCTAGAACAGACAAGAGACAATTTATGGAAAAGACAGCAGAAATAGCAGAAAAAGCTGCTAAAGTACATGATCTGCACACACTGTACAAGATTACCAAACAATTATGCGGAGGTAAAGACACAACCATAACATGCCAGTCAGAAACAGCCTAGGACAACTGTTGACAACAGAGCAGGAGCAGGATATGAGATGGACATCCCACTTTGAAGATGTGCTAAACAGACCTGATCCTGAACATCCACCGATATCCCACCGGCCGCACAGGATATTGATATCAACCTCAAATTGCCAGAAAAGCAAGAAATAGTAAAAGCTATTGGATCCCTGAGAAACAACAAAGCACCGGGAAATGATGAAATGACAGCAGAGCTTTTCAAGATCGATTCCATCTTAGCTGCAAACATATTAGAGCCATTGTTTGCAGATATCTGGGAGAAAGAAGAATTGCCTAAGGATTGGACTAGGGTACTGTGGTGAAAATCCCCAAGAAAGGAGACCTAACAGATTGCAATAACTGGAGAGGAATCACGTTGCTTTCAATCCCAAGTAAGATATTCTGCAAAATTGTCATAATGCGAATACCAGAAGCAGTAGACAAGTGTCTACGAATGGAGCAAGCAGGATTTAGGAAAGGAAGAGGAACAAATGAACACATATTTACCCTGCGTAACATTTTAGAACAATGTAGCGAGTGGCAAAGGACTATATATATCAACTTCATAGATTTTGAAAAGGCATTCGACAGCGTCCACCGAGACAGCCTATGGAAGATACTGAGACAATACGGCGTACCGCAGAAGTTGTCAACATCATAGCCCTCTTCTATAAAAATTTCTCCTGCAACCTAAAGAATTCCAACAAAACATTCCCAGTAAAATCTGGTGTAAGACAGGGATGCGTAATGTCCTCTCTTTTGTTTAGTATTACAATTGACTGGGTGCTAAAAAATGCCATAAAACAACAAGCACCAAGAGGAATAAGATGGACCCCTTTCGAGATGCTTGAGGACCTGGACTTTGCAGACGATATAGCCCTGGTGTCACACAAATATGAACATATACAAAAGAAAAGTACAATACTTCACAGCACGGCAAAGACAGTAGGCCTCAAAACAAACACAGGAAAAACAAAAATTATGACAAACAGTGAAATCCAACAACCAGTAATGTTAGAAGATGAAACACTGGAAAGGGTTGAGCAGTTTACATATCTTGGTAGCGTACTGACACTAAATGGTGGCACAGAGGAAGATATAAAATCACGTCTGAGTAAGGCCAGAACCGCTTTTGCCAGAATGAAATCAGTATGGAAGTCCAAAATCTACAATAGGACCACAAAGCTTAAACTCTATAAAAGCATTGTTTGCCAGTTTTGCTCTACGGATCGGGTGTTGGAGGATGACCAAAGGAGATACTAGCAGGCTGTCAGTTTTCCACCACTCTTGTCTTCGCAGAATCTTGGGAATCTTTTGGCCAGTAAAAATATCCAATAACCAACTACTCCAAGATACAAGACAAAGAGGCAATGAATGACATACTCAAAAAGAGAAGATGGAAATGGCTCCGACATGTTATGAGAATGAGACAAGAAATGCCTGCAAGGATAGCCTCACTTGGACACCAGAGGAAAGAAAAAAAGGCAGACCACGGACAACATGGAGCGCATGATGGAAGAGGAACTGGACACCGCATCTCTGACGTGGGGCTCTGCGCTGAAGGTTGCACGGGACAGGAGAGCATGGAAAGTCCTTTCTGAAGCCCCATGTGTCACTAGGCATGACGGGATTAAGTAAGTAAGTAATCACATTAATGCATACACGTCTGTTCTCATACAAACATAACTTAAATATACCCTAATCACATTAATGCATGCACGCCTGCTCTCATACAAACCTAACTTAAATATACCCTAATCACATTAATGCATGCACGCCTGCTCTCATACAAACCCAGGTCTTCTTCACCCAGTTTCCAAATACTTGCAACAGAGACCTGGAAACTTCCAGACTGTGTTAGAAGTTTCTCTGACAATTTAAAATAAAATTTGGAAGAAAAAGCAACTCGGAAATAATTTAATTAAAATGAAGATAAGAGATCTTACAGTAGGAATCTTGGCAAAACCCGACCAGGAATGGGGTAGATACAGGAAGGACCGTGTAACCATTTTGTGCGCGTTTGTGAAGTGTACCGTGTAACCGCACTGTTGATGTGTCACGGTCTGGTGAGTTTCAATGTGTTTGTTAATATAGAAAAATAAAAGTGTGTTCATTGGCAGTTGGAACCATGAAATGGCTACAGAAATGCAGACTCAACAAAATGGAAACATGCTGATATTTCTTTTTTTCTTTCTTTTCTCTAATCTTGTCTTGCCTCACAGGGTCAAGATAAGAAGAGATTTCTAGAACGAGACCTTGTGTGCACTTCATTAATAGTGTCTTTCATCACCTCTGTTATCTCTGAGGTCCACGTTTTGCGTGGCCGGTTTTTGTTTTGTATCCATTGTTTCGGAGCAACATTGCTCTTTGATGTGCACTGTCTGTTGATAATCTGTTTATGTGGTCGACCCTTTTTAATTAACATGCTGATCAGCAGTCGAGATGTGTTCTTTTGCATGTTGCCACACGCTTGCAATGTCTTTAAGTTTATGCCTCCTTCTTTCTTCTTCTTTTGTCGTCACATTGTTACCGTGTTGTTGTCCAGTATCGTGGGTTTATGTTTTTGTCTTGCGCTGTTCTAGAGGGTTGGGTGATTGTTATGTTAGCTCTTTGACAGGATTCTGCTATGCCATCTTCTTATTCTGAGACCAATTTCTGCTATGCAACTACTCCGGTATGTGTCAGGGCGGCGCACTTGAGGTCTTCATCGATCGGTCCCCATAGTTTGATTTGTAGGGTTGTTTCTGTTGGCCAGATTTCCGTTCTCACACTGCTCAAGCTGGGACAGTCTTGCAGGATGTGCTCTGGGGACTGCTTTGGTGCTCCACAGATGCAGACAGCCGAGTCCCTGAGATCCATTCTATGGAAGTGTACTCTGAGACCGCAGTGTCTGAAGACTGTGATTTATATCTTCTTCTTCTTTTGTCGTCACATTGTTACCGTGTTGTTGCTCAGTGTCGTGGTTTTCTGATTTTATCTTGCGCTGTTCTAGTTAGTTAGTTAGTTTGTTCCTTTCGTGCCAAAGGCGGCACATAGGGCAGAGGTTTTAGATCTCCATGTGATACGGTTCTTTGCTAGCAGTTGCAGATCTTGTATGGTTTTACATCCCAATAGTTTACTTTCTTGTTGGATGGTTCTTCGAAGAGTGGTCTTTGGTCTTCCACGTTTTCTTTTCCCAACTGGTGACCACATAAGGACTTGTCGATTTAGTCTCTTTTCGTCTGATCTAAGCACATGACCTAAATATTTCCACCTTCTATTCTAGTGACATGTGTGAATGTTATTTTTGCTTTTTGACAGGATTCTGCTATGTCATCTAACCATATTTTTCGTGGTCTTCCTCTCGCCTTCTTTCCTGATGTTCTATTATAGAAGACTCTGTTTACAGTGGAGTTTGGATGCATTCTTATTAAGTGGCCGAACCACATCATTCTTTGTTTCTCTATGTAATTCAAGCAAGGTTCTGTGTCAACTTTCTTTCTTATGCTGATGTTGGTGACTTTGTTTCTCAATGTAATTCAAGCAAGGTTCTGTGCCGACTTTCTTTCTTATGCTGATGTTGGTGACTTTGTTTCTCAATGTAATTCAAGCAAGGTTCTGTCCCAAATTTCTTTCTTATGCTGATGTTGGTGACTCTATGTCTTTTCTGGTGCTGTTGGTAACTTTTCGTGGACATCGCATTTCACATGTTGTTTCAGCAGGAGAAATAGCAATTTCATGTCTACTTAAAATTTATATCGACATCAATTTTGTGTGTGCGAGCGTTTGTGTGTTTTGAGTTATTTTTTATTGAATTCTGTTTTACTTGTCTTGTATGTTGAGATTTAAAAGAAGATAAATACATGGCCGTACAAACTTAAACTAAAAAAATGTATGGAATAGAAATGATAGACAAACAAGAATGAGAATACTAAGAACATGCATATTCCCAGTGGCAATGTATGGGTGTGTAGCATGGACATTTAATAAGGCAGTGGAAAAACATTAAAATGTTATTATATAAAAGTCGTTAACTGTCGTTACTGCATGTAGTACTACTTTTTAGGGCGGTGTAGAACAGGTGGGACGAGACCATGAGGAATTTAATAGTCGCATGGCTAGTGCAGTTGCCACGAAGCTGTTCAGGTTAGGAATTTTCTTTTTTGCCCACAACAGCAGAAAAAAATCCCTGACCTTACCGTGGATTGAACATGGGTCTCCTGCATGGGAGCCACGCTCTAATCAATTTGACCAGACGCTCCTCTATATATAAGTGTTATCTCTAAACACTATCTCTAACCAAGAACTGCTTGACACAGTGTCAACAAGAGAATATGAACACCATCATACAAATACTATCTCTAACCAAGAACTGCTTACACAGTGTCAACAAGAGAATATGAACACCATCATACAAATACTATCTCTAACCAAGATTGCTTACACAGTGTCAACAAGAGAATATGAGCAACATCATACAAATGCTATCTCTAACCAAGAACTGCTTGCACAGTGTCAACACGAGAATATGTGCAACATCATCTAGAAGAAATGCTTGAGATGGATCGGACATGTGATACGCATAGAGACTAACTCTGTTACTAAATCTGCACTGAGATGGACACCAGAGGGTAAACAAAAACGTGAATAACCAAAAACGAGAATAGTAGAACAAAAACTGACAGAAATGAATCACATCTGGAACAAAATACAGATGATGGCCAAGAATATAGAAGAATGATGTGCATTTGTTGATGCCATAAACGTCAAGAATGCCACAGACTAGAGAGAAAGAGAGAGAGAGAAATAGAGAGAGAAAGAAATAGAGAGAGAGAGTGAATGATAGTGTGAGAGAGTGATAGAGAGAGAGAGTCAGTGAGAGTAAGAGAGAGTGAGTGAGAGTGAGTGAGAGAGTCATAGAGTGTGAGGGAGAGAGTGAGCGATAGAGAGTGAGTGGTAGAGAACGATAGAATTAGTAAGAGAGAAAGTGAGAGAGTGAGTAGGAGAAAGAATGAGCGAGGGAGAGAGAGAGAGATAAATCATTACATCGCTGAAACAGTACAACATCTACAATTAAATAAAAGCAAATATTATAAATTTAAACAGGAAACCTTTAACACACTTTCGTACAAAATTACAGAACTCGCACACACATTAAAAAAAAAAAAAAAAACAATTTAAACTAAAACATTAAAATGCCATCAACATTTCTTTACAATCTGATTACGAAACGCCGTCTTTCGAACATGAATTTGAAATCTTTGATGGAGAGGTCTTGGGGTATGTGTTTACGATCTTGAAGGGAAAAGTTGAAGGCAATGTGCTTGCATGAATTCAACATTGCACGCTTAGTATAACATTCGTTTTCACATTCGAAATGTGTGTCGTATAGTCCTACTACTTCTCTTCTATCATTTACTTCTTTATTGAAGTGTTGGGGAGAAATGTAGTGATCTTGTTTGTGTGCTGGTTCTAATGCACTTTGTAAGCTGTTATTTATTCTCTTAAGGATGTTCTTGCTGACGTCGCTCCATCTTTTGCATGGTCTTCCTCTTGATCTGTACTCGTTATACTATTTTCAATGTTGCTCTCTGTGGTAAGCGATACCAGGGCATTCTTGTCAGGTGTCCAAACCATTTAATCTGTTGTTCTTTTATGAATTGCATAACTGGTTTCACATCCAGTCTCCTTCTGATTTCTTCATTTCTAATTTTGTCTCTTATTGTGACACCTGCAGCTCTTCTAAGACACATCATCTCTGTCGTTATAATTTTCCGCTCATTTGCTGCAGCAATTGGCCATGTTTGACACTGGTAACATAGTGTTGGCCAGACTTACTGTCACACCTGCAGCTCTTCTAAGACACCTTATCTCTATCGTTATGATTTTCCACTCATTAACTGCTGTTATTGGCCATGTTTGACACTGGTAACATGTTGGCCAAAAATCGTTCTTATGAGATTTGCTTTAGTATTTAGATGGAATCTCTTATGTGACAACAGTGGTGTTAACTGCCCCAGTACCTAGTAAGTTTTTGCGCACAGATTGCTGGTTTACTTTTCTTTTTCCAACGCTCCATATCGTCCACTTGTTAACCAACTCTGTGTGATTTGTATGTGATCTGAGTCTAAGAGCGATTGTACGTTATGTCAGTTAAGCGCCTACAAGTCCACATCCGATATCTGCGATGCATTTTATTTACTAGGGTAGCTTCCCTAGAGCCTACATTAGACGCCTCCTACAACATGCGTTGTAGGTTGCATTGGTACTATTATTTGCTCCCCTTGCGAGTCCCGGCACCATACGGGTGGCTGCTTTACATATCAGGAGTGTCGATGTGATATCAGGAGTGTCGTGATATCAGGAGTGTGTATATCAGGAGTGTCGTGCATATCAGGAGTGTCGTGCATATCAGGAGTGTCGTGTATATCAGGAGTGTCGTGCATATCAGGAGTGTCGTGTATATCAGGAGTGTCGTGCATATCAGGAGTGTCGTGTATATCAGGAGTGTCGTGCATATCAGGAGTGTCGTGTATATCAGGAGTGTCGTGCATATCAGGAGTGTCGTGTATATCAGGAGTGTCGTGCATATCAGGAGTGTCGTGTATATCAGGAGTGTCGTGTATATCAGGAGTGTCGTGCATATCAGAGTGTCGTGATATCAGGAGTGTCGTGTATATCAGGAGTGTCGTGCATATCAGGAGTGTCGTGCATATCAGGAGTGTCGTGCATATCAGGAGTGTCGATATCAGGTGTCGTGATATCAGGGTTGATATAGAGTGTCGTCATATTATAGAATCCATTTTCTTGGGAAGTCAGTCTCTTGTCCGCTTTCTATTTTTATGAATATATCACCATGGAGATACGGAAGGAGGAGTATCAGTAAACGAGGAAACATCGAGAGAATATATTTCACAGTGATATGCTATCAAGAAAGGCACTTCTTGTATAATTAACGAAGAGCACAGACACGATTGTTATGGTAACATAATACTTTATCAGTTTACAGCCGTTAGGGATTTATTGTCTGACTATATGTTATGTCTGCCGTATAGAAAGTCTGAATTTCTTCGTTTCTTTAGTATCATTTGATAAAGACCTTTAGGTCGAAACGTCGCTGCATATTGTTTTCGTGGTCTCATTCGACACCTCCACATTAGTCATTTTAGCAGTCCATGATAACACCCTGCGCTGGTGACAACGTGTCGTGAAAATGCCCAGGGTTCGAGGCCAGCTCGGCAACAGCAACAAACATTCTCGGTGTATACACAAGTACGGAGTTTGACTACAGGAGACCCTGGTTCTTTATTTCGGGATCTAAATTACAAGTACCTCTTATGTCGTAGTAAATCTCGCCTGATTAGCGAACGACACTGGTGATAAAGAACGCAAACTTTCACGCAAAAATCAGTCGGATGCGCCATATTAGAGGCAGTGACAAGGTTCGAATTGATAGTAGACAAACGGGATGGGGGAGGTGGAAGGTGTTATTCCAAAATGATGTTCTTCGTCTCGTTCGCTGTTGTTCAATGTCTACACAATGAGTCCAGTTCTCTGGATGTATGTTGTTGTATTTGTTAGTTCCTCAAGGCTTTCAAATAGCTTTGTGTTGATGTCTGTCTCTGTTGGCCAGTGTTCTTTCTGCAGTTGATTCATCAGGTGACCATCTTGCAGAATGTGTTCAGCCGTCTGTTCTCATGCACATATGGGTGATGGAACCAGTCTTAGTCTGTGTAGGTGTCTGTCCAGTCAGTTGTGTCCAGTTCTGAGTCAAAACAATATCATCTGCCTCGCTCTATCTATTCCAAAATGATGAGAACTGAAAGTATCGAAAACTCGTGATCGCCAACGCCAGCAGGAACGGTAAATGATAATGATAATGAATGAACGAAAGAGTGAAGAATTCATCAATGAAAAGAAATATAGAAGAGAAAAGCAATAACATAACACGTAATTCCCATGTACGGACGACATGTGTTTTCAACATGGCGACGAACCCGGTGTTGATGTAACATGAGATACCTAGATAAAAATGTCATTTTGGTTGTAGCAACATTTCGATAACGCACCGCGGTAAAACACCGAATCTGCACAAATCGCCATCTTAGATAATCTGATTATGTAAATTACACAAGTTCATGAACTCAAAATTCGTTGATACCAAAACAAATTGCTGAAATAAATATGAAAGATTTGAAATACTTTTCCAACATTTTAATTATCGTCGTCATTATTTTCATAATGATGAGGTTTCTCCGCTAGCGCGCATTGTAGGGTTGTTACAAAGCGAAATGGAGCATACAAGACAACTACTTCCAGTATGAGGATGGATGGAGGGTGAGGTCGTTACTGCTGTCCTCTATTGTCCGTCTGTGACTCCGTTTACTGAGTGGGGAGGGGCGGGGGGCGTTGTTGTATCAGACTCTTAGCCGATGCTTCGGAAGATCCAGAATGGCAGGTTGCTGTGTGAGCGGGTGTCATCTATAGAGGTTTCTAACCTCCAGAGACTCAGTGGATCTACGCCCGCGTGGTGTCGGGGCCCGTTAGAGAAGCAAGTAATAGTACCACTGCGACCTACAAGGCATGTCGTAAGAGGCGACTGCTGTAGGAGTCCAGGGAAACTATTCTAATAAATAAAAAAGTGTCGCAGAAATTGGATGTGCTGGTCTACTTGTGGGCGCATAACTGTCACAACATTCAATCACTCTTAAGCTTAGATCACATACAAATCATAAGAGTGGTTTAATAAGTGGTCGATATGGAGCGTTCGAAGAAGAAAAACGTGAAGCTATTGTCCCGCTCATGCGGATGTTTACGGCAATGAGAGAGCAGACATCAAATAGCTTGTTCTGAGCAGAACTTTGTCACCTTAAAAGACCTTCGGAATTTCTCTCATCGGTGAGATGTCCTGCCTCTACAGCCGTCATGTTCAAACCATCAATTACATCCTGAATTCATCTTCTCCGTGGTCTTCCTATTCTCCTCTTTGCCGGTATGCCTCCTTCCATGATGGTCTTCTCCAGCCCTTCATGTTTTTTTATATGTTCAAAATACTTTAATTTTCTCTTTCTTATTTGTAGCGTCAGCCAATTTTCTTTGATTTTCAGTTCTTTCTGGATAGATCTATTTGCACTATCAAATCACATACAAATCACAAATAGTAGCCTAAATAGAATTTCGAAGAAAACGAGAAGATACTCAAGTAAAGTATCAGGATTTTCTGTAGTCCAACCTGGTATTGTGTTTTCTCATCCATAGTTTTCTCAACGAAAGCATCGATCGTTGGGGAGTTTAGAATGGATAAGGGGATTGTTCTTCGGTCTCGTCAAAAAAAAGGTCTGAGATGATATAGTAGGTGACATGACAATGACTGAATTTATAGTCAGTAAACAAGAGAGAAAAACACAGCATGGCACGGAAGACAGTCAACAACAGGTTCAGGATTACTAAGTCACAAACTGATGACGGGTGCATATGTGCTGAAGTAAAGATGGTGTTCGTGGTGAAGAGATTCTTCTTCTTTTTTTAAAATTCCATATCGACCACTTGTCAATCACTCTTTGTGATTTGTGATTTGTATGTGATCTGAGCCTACAAGCGAGTGTACGTTGCGCCAGTTATGCGTCTACAAGTAGGTTAGCACATCAGATTTATGTGATGATTTTTATTTACTAGGGTAACTCATTCCCTAGGCCCCTACCTCAGTCACCTCTTACGACATGCCTTGTAGGTCGTAGTAGACTATTCTTTACTCCCCTTACGAGCCCCGGCAACACACGGGCGGGTGGAGAGATTCGATTCACGTGACTGACCTTCCCTTGAAACCACACGTGAATGTGCTGTGACCCCTGAGCAATGTTACTCAAACAAGAATCGACTGACTCCTTCAAACAGCTAATGTCAAGCTGACAGTCTTAGACCAATGGTTCTCAAACTATTTTGAAGGCCGTCACATTTTTTCACAAGTGAGTACAGTCATAAAAATGCTACGAATTATCAAAGTAGCATCTGCTACTTTAGAGGCAAATAAAATATGGAATTCCAAGTTATATAGTTTTAAAACTAAATTTTTGTCAGAATTTTTATTGTTAATCTTTTCTAAATGAATTTTGCCCGGGCAGAAGCTTTTCAGCCTGCTCTCTTCCTCAAGCTTTCAGCCTGTTCATTGCCCGGGCAAAGCTTTTCAGCCTGCTCTTCTCAATTTTGCCCGGGCATAAGCTTTTCAGCCTGCTCTTCTCAATTTTGCCCGGGCAGAAGCTTTTCAGCCTGCTCTTCTCAATTTTGCCCGGGCAGAAGCTTTCAGCTCCTTCCAATTGCCGCAGCTTTCAGCCTCTTCTCAATTTTGCCCGGGCAGAAGCTTTTCAGCCTGTTTCTAATTTTGAACAGCCAAATGTTCATTTAGGTGCTCAAATTGCACACGGAACCTACGTGTTATCGTCCGTCTCTGATAGGACTAGGAACTCGATCTCACCTACACTGAGATCAGGGATCTCTGGAAAAATATCCAGATGGCTCCACGAGGGAGCGAAACTTGGAAAATGACAAAATATATAGAAAGTGAGTTGAATGCATTTTAAAATAGATTTCTGCGGAAAATAACGAACATAAAATGGAACGAATTCAGAAGTGATGAAATCAGAGAAATGTCTGGTAACATCTGTTATAAGAAGGAGAAGATGGAGATATGATGGCATACCTTGAGAAGAAATGTCTGGTCAACCACTAGTAACAACTTTTATAAGAAGGAGAAGATGGAGATATGTTAGGCTTACCTTGAGAAGAAATTATCAAAGAATAACAAAACAGGCATTGAAGTGGAAGACAAGAAGTTCAAGAAAGAAGGAACACCCTAGGAAAACCCCGAAACGAATTTTACTGAGAGAGGCGAGAAATATAAGGTACAATTCCGTAGAAGAGATTGAACAAGTTTCCAGGATAGAGTGGTATAGAAAAATTCTTGCACGCTCTATGTAAGTATAACGGTACGAGAGAGCAATATATATATATATATATATATATATATATATAGGAAGATTGGTTATTAGTTGTTGTACCGACGTCATTCCACACCAGGCAGACGCATAGGTGCTCATTCGTCCCCAACAGATATCGAATAATATGCATGCTGATGGTTCCTGTTGCTCGCTGATTAAACATACTCCTCACTCAGCCCCTCAAGCATCCAGTTCCACTTGTACAACGGGTAACTTCGAACTCTCTAAATAGCTGGATCGATTCAACATCTATTTTAGTGTTTTTGTCTAGCAGGCAGTTGTGAGGAGACCAAAGAACATCCCCCTTACCCATCTTCAACTCCCCGACAATCAATGATGTTGATGCAAGACTTTCCGTTCTCTCATTATTATTTATAAAAGTGAGGTATTCTGCCTTTATCTGAAATATTTCTGCATATTTCTGAAAGTAGAATTTTCTACGTTTTTCTGGTATCGTCGGTAACGAAATTGAATACTATGTGCTAGTGACCACCAGTAAAAGAACGATGTCAACACCCGTTCAGAAAGCAATGGCAAACTACTGAACGCAATAATGCCTAGAAAAATCACTAACAGCGTTAAAAGCTGGGGTTGATTCGCAAAGTCCTGTAAAAGGATATGCAATTAACTAGTGACCACCACGTGTTGAGAAACTTCCTGGGTTCAAGGCCAGCTTGAGCCAAAAACTATGGATGAGAAAACACCATACCAGGTTGGACTACAGAAAATCATGATACTTTACTTGAGTATCTTCTTCGTCTTCTTCGAAATTCTATTTAGGCTACTATTTGTGATTTGTATGTGATTTGATAGTGCAAATAGATCTATCCAGAAAGAACTGAAAATCAAAGAAAATTGGCTGACGCTACAAATAAGAAAGAGAAAATTAAAGTATTTTGAACATATAAAAAGACAAGAAGGGCTGGAGAAGACTATCATGGAAGGAGGCATACCGGCAAAGAGAAGAGAAGACCATCATGGAAGAGCATACGGCAAGGAAGGAAGACCACAGAGAAGATGAATTCAGGATGTAATTGATGGTTTGAACATGACGGCTGTAGAAGCAGGACATCTCACCGATGAGAGAAATTCCGAAGGTCTTTTAAGGTGGCAAAGTTCTGCTCAGAACAAGCTATTTGATGATGATGATGTGATCTGAGCCTAAGGGCGATTGTACGCTGTGCCAGTTATGCGCCTACAAGTAAGCCAGCACATCCTATTTCTGCGATGCTTTTTATTTACTGAGGTAGCTTTCTTAGGCTCCTATCTCAGTCGCCTCTTACGACATGTCTTGTAGGTCGCAATGTTAATACTCTTTGCTTCCCGTGCGAGCCTCAACAACGCACGGGCGTACTTGAGTATCTAAATTACAAGCACCTCAAAGTCGGAGTAAGACTCGTCTGAATTACAAGAGGCACTGGTGACCCCACAAAATCAAGCCTTCACGCACAAACCTGTCAGAGGTGCTATGGTATACACCACGACTACGCCTGAACTCATTTCAGACAACCATTTTTCTATAAATTAAAATTTTAAAAAGCATCTTTCTAGACGTGAGATTTTTAGAATTAAAACATAACAACCATTAACATGCACATCCTCTAGCCATGACTCAATTCTTGAAACATACCAAGAGAAAGAAAACATGCTCATAAAAACCACAGTAGACACCATCTTTCTGCTCCTGAGAAAATATACTGAGAAAGTTGCAGTTTCTCCTTGAGATGAAATGAAGCGTTAAGTTACGGAGGGAGGGGGGAGGTTCATGTATGTTTCATGGAAGGTTGGAGAATTTACACAAAATTACCACCACACTTGTCGTATGATTAACTTAACAGATCTGGTCCACTAAAAAACGAACGTGTACAGAGTTTTGGTTTTCCAGAAGATGATACATTGAGGCAGGGGTTCTCGGCTCGTATACGCTTACAGACCCACCATTCTGGTAGTCAAAGATGAATTGTAAACCAACAAAGAACTGGTGTCTGGGTTTTTTTTAAATATAAATTTGGTATAAAGTAGTTAGGGATTTATTGTCTCTCACTCGCGATCACCGCTTAGACTGATGTACCAGATTTCCCATAAATCTCATTCATGTAGAAACTGATTCATACAGCTTTAGCATGTGTGTGTTTCGTCACATCTTATAGCCCATTTGGAGCTTTGGTGCTTATCCTTCGGCGATGTGTCCGGTTTTAGCCAGCATTTACTGGGTTCGCTCTCTGTCAGCCTTTGGCTGTTCCTAGCCAACCTGCAAGGCAGCAGGTTGCTATTTTCATTTAGAGTAGCTACCCTTAGACAACCTTCCCTCCCTGGATGTTGAGCGGCATCTGTCCAGGTTACCAGTCTTCTTTGGATTATTTGGGTTTTTTCCTACCGTCCAGTTTTGTGTACGGTTTACTCCGCTAGTCTTTGATTGTCCCAAATCGAACTACAAGGCAGTAGTGGGAATTTATTGTCTAATTGTATTTGCTATGTCTGCCGTTTAAGAAGTGAATTTCCTCCCTTCTGGTATATCCTTTGCCTGATAAAGACCTTTTGGTGGAAACGTCACTGTGTATTATTATTATTATTTTTATTTTGTAAAACTACAGTACTTTGTTTTCAATGTGCATGCTACCTCATACCCGTTTTGGCAGACTGTTGAAACCATCATCATCATCATGTGTTCTAATAGATCTCAGTATTATTGTTTTCAAGTGTCGAATTATCTATATATTTTTACATATACAAGGAACTCCGCCAATGTCGGTTCCAAGCCTGAATGAAAAAGGGGGAGAACTTGTGCGTGAGGCTAGCTATCTCACTACAAGGAATTTAAAGAGCTACAGAAACTTGAACGAAATAACGTCATTTGCTGAGAGAGGCAAGAAATATCGGTCTCAGTTCCATGGAGGAGATTGAGCAAATTGCACCAGGATAGAGTGGTATGGAGAAATCGCTTGCAGGCCCTATGTAACGTATAACGGTACGAGAGGAATTATTATTATTATACATTGCCCGTGTGGTGTCGGGGCTCGCAAGGGAGCAAAGAATAGTACCACTGCGACCTACAAGACATGTCGTAAGGAGTAGCTGAAGTAGGACCTAGGGAAGCTATCCTAGTAAATAAAAAGCATGCAGAAATCGGATGTGCTGATCTACTTGTAGGCGCATAAGTGACACAATGTACAATCGCTCAGATCACATACAAATCACACACAGAGTGGTTAAACAAGTGGTTGATATGAAACATTTGAAGAAGAAGAGGAATATTATTATACATATCAAAACAAAAGACAAGCAGATATGAAAAGAAAGTTCGGAAGCGAATAAGGACATATTGAACAATATGATAATCGAATGTTACTTACTTACTTAATCCCGTCATGCCTAGTGACACATGGGGCTTCAGAAAGGACTTTCCATGCTCTCCTGTCCCGTGCAACCTTCAGCGCAGATCCCCACATCAGAGATGCGGTGTCCAGTTCCTCTTCCATCATGCGCCTCCATGTTGTCCGTGGTCTGCCTTTCTTTCTCTTTCCCTCTGGTGTCCAAGTGAGGGCTATCCTTGCAAGCATTTCTTGTCTCATTCTCATAACATGTCCGAGCCATTTCCATCTTCTTTTTGAGTATGTCATTCATTGCCTCTTGTCTTGTGTCTTGGAGTAGTTGGTTATTGGATATTTTTACTGGCCATATGATAATCGAATGTTATCAGTTATATGAAGATTATCATCATATCACTCCAGACATGTCCATAGCTACTCGATCTCCCTCAACAAATCCAGTAGCGCACAGCGGCCCAATACGCTAGTTCGATGTTGATTAATTAATCTCTTTGCATATTTGGTATGTCGTTCTTTTCGGGCTGCACCAATATCGACACCCATCTCTCTCAATATGGTCAGCGAGTGGGTTTTCACAACCCTGACACTTCTCTGTTCGGAAAGACTCTCAATGCGCTCTATATTTCTTAATTTCTAATATCTCAATACCGCTCTATCTTTGGCAACTCGCCCAATAATCTCCTTCATGGAACTGAGACCGATAGTTCATGCTTCTCTCAGCAAATGACGTAATTTCTTGCAAGTTTCTGTAGCTTTAAATTTCTTGTAGTGAGATAACTAACCTCATGCACAAGTCCTCCCCCTTTTTCATTCGAATGTCATTTCGGTTCATGGCAGCTCCCTCTGATATTGTAGCCAAGCCCGGAAATCTATCAGAGTGTTCATTACCTCAGACTCCTGCATCTCTTTCTTACACAGGAAGATCTCAGGTTAGAAGTTAAAAGAGATCTGTTCAGTCAGATATTTCTTGTGTGATCTTTCCCTTTGTACCCATCGTATCGGAGTAGCATTACTCTTTGTGGTGCTGTCTGTTGGTAATCTGCTTATGTGGCCGAACCATTTAATTTGTTGTTTCTTGATGAAGTTTACTACTGATGTTGTATCCATTGTTTTCCTGATGTCTTCATATCTAAACCGGTCTCTTCCTGATACTTCCAGCATTCTGTTAGACACTTCATCTATGTCGTGACTGGTTTTCTTCTATCATTTGATGTCAGCGTCCAAGTACGTCACTGATAGCATAATAGTGTGCTGTACAATGTTCAGTTAGTATTCATGGTAACATGCTTGCATTTCAATATTGGCGCCATCATGAACACTGAAAATCGTGACATATCCTAAAGGACGTAGTCATCAACCACAGTAAACGAGTCGTTAATTTTCTAGGCACCACTTATACGTTCAGTAGTTTGCATTGCTTTCTGAACGGTAAGGTCTATTTTTACCTTTTTGTAAAAATCCCACGGAAACAAATTTGCTTCCAAACTTTCCCACCATGGGGTTTGAATTAGTTAGCTTGGTTTGTGATCGAGCTCACTACCGCTTGAGCTACAGAGGCTCACTCATGAACACTACAACAACAAATTGAATCAACGTGTTCATCAAATGACCTTTATCAAGTAGCAAAGGATACAAGAAGAAATAGCGCAAAACAGTAGATTAAACGAAACACATTCAGAAAACTAATGAGAAATCTATCCGATTTATTTTCAAGTGAACTGATTGATTGATTGATTGATTGATTGACTGATTGATTGATTGATTGATTGATTGATTGATAAGACCATCATCCTTACATTTCAGTGAGTAACCATATGTGCTCCGATTCTTTCTTACACTGGAAGATCTCAGCGGCAGTGCACGAACTCCATAACACCGGCGACTTAAAGTGATTTACAACCATGGGCGTACACATACATTTTTCCCTCTGGATGGGTTGGAGGAGGATGGGGGGGTTGAATTTTTCACTTTTAAATTATTAATTTACTACGTGGAAAAGGGGAAGACCAGATTCATATCAGATTTTGAATTGCGAATCTCCCAATTGGAGCAAAGAATAGTACCACTGTGACCTACAAGGCATGTCGGTACTGAGTAAGGATGGGAAGCTACCATAGTAAATAAAAAAGTCGCAGAAATCTGATGTGCTGGCCTACTTGTAGGCGCATAACTAGCACAACGTTCAACCTCTCTTATGCTCAGATCACATACAAATCACAAAGAGTGGTTTAACAAGTGGTCGATATGGAGCGTTGGAAGAAATGTGGGCTTCATGTATAGAACTACTAACATCTTACCAATATTCAAACTATAACTAGTTTGCTACTAGAGTGACTGAGATGGTATGATAAGATTAGGAACGAGGAAAAGAACAAAGCAGGTACCAGTTGAGAAAGAGCTCAGGAAGAGACGCTGGCGATGGATAGGACATACATTGAGAAGACCGACCGGAAGCATTGCAAGACAGGCAGTGTTTTGGAACCCGCAGGGAAAGAGGAGTAGGCGAAGGCATAGACAGACCTGGAGAAGATAGTGTAGGCTGATTTAAAAGGATAGTTAAAACATGGACAGAATTGGAAGAGATGGCAAGAGAGAGGAAGATCTGGAAGAAGTTTGTTGAAGACCTGTGCTCCGTTGGGAGTTGAAAGGTGAAGAAGAAGTTTGCAACATTGAATCACATTTTTTTTAAATCAAACAGCCATATTTCAGGAAGGGGACGGCGCACTATCCCCCCTACCCCGCTCCTCCTCTGCTTTGGCTCTAGGTATGGACGCCCAGGCTTACAACGAAACGAAAGTAACATTAAAACTGGAAAGCAAGAAACGAAACACAAATCAGTTTCAGTGATAAATGGGGGAACCTGATGCTAAGTGTGTTGCGCAGTTAGAAGTTTAGAATGTAGATTTCATCTGTCAGACGCTGTATAAAGAATATCGTTTAATGTCCTCAAACCTATTCCATTTCCTAATGATAATAATCCAACATTTACCTGACCTCTTATGATATTTTATCTTTCGTATAGAGACAAAGGCGTCGACATACATTTTTCCAGAGGCGCGTCAAATAGAATTGCTTTTATTTAGTTGGTGGTTTGCAAGAGACCATATAAGAAATGAGGAAATTTGAAGAACAGTCGGAACAACACCTGTTGTTAGATTCATTGAAAAACAGAGACTCAAATGGTTTGGTCACTTGGTGAGAATGAACCCGAATATACCAGTTGCAAGAGCGTACAACCTGAAAATGGAATCATCAAGAGGAAGGGGCAGACCAAGAAAAAGATGGATAGATGGAGTTACAGACATCTTAAAACTCCACAATACCAAAGCATATTTTGCGACCGAGATGCACTATCTCGGAAACCGATCATCAGTTAAACCTGCTACGCCTAACGACAAAAATCAGAGACGGACAAAAGAAAGAAAGAAAGTGTGGACAGAATATATAGTAATGGAAGACATGGTCCCTCTAGTACGAGGCAGGGGGATGACTAAGACGACTGTGGCAGCAGGATATCATAGAAGCTGGAAGAGGCGGGAGAACTGGCTAGAGACAGAGAGTTTTTCAGGTGGGCTGTGATGAAAGCGACGTTCCGCAAGACATGTTACTACTTGAGTTGGTAGTTTCGTCCGAGTGGTTACCGGGGCCCGCCTGAGTGGTTACCGGGGCCCGCCTGAGTGGTTACCGGGGCCCGCCTGGTGGTTACCGGGGCCCGCCTGGTGGTTACCGGGCCCGCCTGAGTGGTTACCGGGGCCCACATTTGGGGTGTAAAGAATCGAACCACTGTTACCTGCCACGCATGTCGTAAGAGGCGTCTAATGAGGTTTGGCTGAAATCGGATGCACGTGTCCTAAATGTGTAGAAATCTATACGTTTAGGGGCCTACAAACCAATGTACAAAGTATATACGTTCATTGCAAAAATCAAACATATCACAAAGAGAGATTAAAATTGGTCGTAAAGAACGAACGCAAAGAAGAAGAAGAAGAAGGTAGTTTCACTATCATCAAATAGCAAGTCCTGAGCAGAACTTTGTCACCTTAACAGTCCTTCAGAATTTCTCTCTCTCTCACATAGGTCAGATGTCCTGCCTCTGCAGCCGTCGTTCTCAAATCATCAGCTATATCCTGAATCCATCTTCTCTGTGGTCTTCATTTTCTCATCTATGCCGGTATGTCTCCTTCCCTAATGGTCTTCTCAAATCCTTCGTGTCTCTTTATACGTCTAAAATACATCAAATTTCTCATTCTTATTTGCAGCATCAGCCAGATTTTCAGTTTGTAGTTTATATCTCAGAAATTGAGAAGACAAAATTCAGATCAGTTATCAGTTATATGAGGACTATCATCATAGCACTCCGGACATGTCCATAGGTGCTCCGATCTCCGCCTCAGCAAATCCATCAGCGTCCAGCGGCCCAACACGCCGGTTCGATGTTGATTCAGATCAGATTTTGATTACGGGCTCCATGTATAGAAATATTAACTACTTTTTTTTTTAAAGTAATAATTTCCGATTCAGAAGCACTTGAGCTTTCAGCTCTTCGACTCGGTGTCATGAACATCGTAACTCTTCGGTTCGGTGTCACGAACACCGTAAATCTGAAGAACCTGTGGTTTTTCTGCCAGCCCGCGGAATTGAACCGCACTTATTGGAGGTTTTTCACCCGTCGTCCAACGCGTTACGAACACTCTGGGCAGACGAGTCTTAAAAATGTTTAAACCATAGCTAGCTCTTCTTCTTCTTCACCTTTCAACTCCCAACGGAGCATAAGTCTTCAACAAACTTCTTCCAATCTTTCCTCTATCTTGTCATCCCTTCCAATTCTTTCCACATCTTGTCTATCCTTTAAATGCCAGTCTCCAGCTCTTCTTCTTCTCCAGGTATTTTCAGACCTTCCTCTACTCCTCTTTCCCTGCGGACTCCTAGAAAGGCTCTCAAGTTCCATCAACAAGCTCCCTATGAGTGCGGGTTCAATTCCGCGGGCTGGCAGAAAAGCCACAGGTTCTCCAGATTTACGGTGTTCGTGGTACCGAACCGAAGGGTTACGATGTCCATGTCACCGAGCCGAAGAGCTGAAAGTTCAAGTGCTTCTGGATCAGGAAAAAAAAAAGTTCCATCAACCCATTCTGGCAGTTTTCCGACAGGAAAGAAGGTTATCCAGCATCAATGGATCCTTTAAGCTTTCCCGGCGATACATCATTTGCCTCCCTGTTTGGGTGGCCTTCTTCTGGTTCGAATGGTTGAGTTAGGTTTTTACTTTTAGATGTACTTTCCGTGTTTGTTGAAGGTTTTTTTTTAGCTGATCTTTTCTACAGTAAAGAGGCTCCATGACCCAAAGCTAGTTAGCAACAGACAATCATAGATGTGAGCATGTTGCGTTCCTGTCTGTACTTGAACTTACACAGGTGGCTACATTATCGAACAGTGTCGCTTCTCGGCCTTTCGGGCTAAGATCACAGTGTAGGTCACGATTAAAAGCAGTCGATCTCTCGTGTATTGCTGGGTCCTCAAAGGAAGAAAACAATAGCAACACTGCGACCTACAAGGCATGTTGTAAGAGGCGACTTTGGTAGGGGCCTAGGGGAGTAAATAAAAGCGTCACAGAAATCGGAAGTTCTGGCCTACTTGTAGGCAAATAACAGGCACAACATTCAATCGCAGGCTCAGATCACATACAAATCACACAGAGTGTATAACAAGTGGTCGATATGGAGCGTTCGAAGAAGATCGCGGCCAAAGAGTGGGAGCATTTATAATACACCAAATGACACAACAAACACTCCTTGAACAAACTCCGAACAGTTCTTATTCGTAAGAATGACGACGCTCAGAGTTTGATTGATTGATTGTTAGGAGCATCCACCGGCGAGGGTTTCGATGTAATTTATAAGATGGTGATGTTATTTTGTAGAAGTTTTATTTTTAAACTTATCTAATGAATTTTGCTCGGGCAGCGGCTTTTCAGCCTGCTCTTTTTGATTTTGAACTGCCAATGGTTATTTTACGTGCTCAAATTGCACACAGGACCTATGGTTTATCTTCCGTCTCCGATAGGACTAGGAACTTGATCTCACCTACAGTGAGATCAGGGATCTATAGAAAAATATATCGATGGCTCCACGAGGGAGCGAGTACCTTTGGAACGAAAGGCGAGCAAATAACCTCTATGCCACAGATACTCCCAGACGCTAGGAGTTTACACTTTTTCCCCCGATCCAGACGCACTTGAGCTTTCCAGCTCTTCGGCTCGGTACCATGAACACCGTAACCCTTCGGTTCGGTGCCACGAACACCGTAAATCTGGGAATCTGTGGCTTTTTCTGCCATACCGCGGAATTAAACCTGCACACACAGAAGGATAGTCACCCGTAGTCCAACGCGCTACAAACACGCTGGGCAGACGGGCAAAGAGTTTACACATTAAACCTAGTTGTGGCACTTCCGAGAAGCAATTCACCCCCAAATGTATCGAACATAGAAGACGCTTTAAATGTGCTGGTGGTAAATCGCATAAAACTGGTTAATTAAATAGCCATTTCCAGGCCACGAAGGGGGCGCGGAAGGCACATCTCCCCCTTCCACATTGACCTAACAGGGACGCCTATGTATATATATATATATATATATATATATTAACTTCATGATACTCGTTTAATCAGTTCTACGCACCCAATTTTTCTCGTTCTTTTATTCTTATCGTTCACACTTATCAGTCGCCTCATAAATATGGCATCTTACCATCTCCATTACATTCACCCTCTAACCCTTTCTATCTTTCTACCTAAATATTTCTTTACTTCCCTTAGATTTCTTCCTTTTTCTCTCAATCCGCACAAACATGCTTCGAAAGCATTCTGCTAGAATTTCCGAGGGATGAGCAACGTTTGCTTGCTCGTGTCAGCCTCGGTTAGAAATACAGATTATGCTGACAAGGTCGCCGCGATAAACTTATTCATTGTCTTTCACGACGGTTCTCAACTTATCTCTATCTTCATCTCCTTCTTCGAACCCCAGGAATTATGAGTTTTCACTCTTTTTCCTATATTGCATTGTTGGAGTACCCAGCTTTCTTTTAAACCCAGAAACCTCAACAACTCTAGGCGTGTAGTGCTATACTGCTGCGAAGACTCCTACTCAGGTAGGGTTTAATCTTCATCTATAAAAATGTTCAAAAACGAAGGTTTGACTTCAGTGCACCGGGTTTCCCCTTATGGTCGTGTCTCTCTCGGCAGAAGTTACATGCCGCCTGCGGAGAGTGTAGCACAAGGCACAACCTCACTAGTTCCAGCAACATTCCTATGGATCTCCGGGAAAAATGGTACATGTGACTCGGACCGGATACAAACCGACAACTTTTAAACGTCTCAGCCACTTTGTCATGGAGACCCTCTTAACCACGATATAGTTAGCACATGGTAGAATCTCAAAGGACATTGTATATAGGCAACTCGCGATGCCCGCATGCCAGGCGTATTCGTAGCGCGTTGGACGACGGGTGACAAGCCCTGTGTGAGTGCGGTTCAATTCCGTGGGCTGGCAGAATAGCCACAATTTCTCCAGATTTACGGTGCTCGTGGCACCGAAACGATGGATTACGATGTCCATGACACCGAGTCGAAGAACTGAAAGCTCAAGTGCTTCTGGATACAAAAAAAGGCAACTCACAACTTGCAATGGATATCATGAGCGCCCATTACTACGCTTCATTGACACCTGCAAGCATGATCTAACTTTATGTGGCATAGACAAAGAAAATTTGGAGCGGTTGGTCAAATACAGGCAAGCAAGGCGAGCGGCAGTGAGGGTAACTCAAAAGACAAAAAGATAAACACCATCCCGTATGGAGGCAAAAGAGCGCGCAGAAGGCAAAGAGAACATCCTATGTATCAGCTCCAGTATCTAGTTTTACCTGCAGCAACTGTGACAAGGAATCTTCTTCTTCTCTTCCACCATTTACTTCTTTATAGAAGTGTTGGGAGTGAAACGTAGTGATCTTGTGTGTGCTTGTTCTTCTCTTCCACCATTTACTTCTTTATAGAAGTGTTGGGGGTAAAACGTAGTGATCTTGTGTGTGCTTGTTCTTCTCTTCCACCATTTACTTCTTTATAGAAGTGTTGGGGTGAAACGTAGTGATTTTGTGTGTGCTTGTTCTTCTCTTCCACCATTTACTTCTTTATAGAAGTGGTGGGGGTAAAACGTAGTGATCTTGTGTGTGCTTGTTTTAAGGCACTGTAAGCTGATATTCATGTTCGTAAGGCTGTTCTTGATGCCTTCGCTCCATCTTTTGCGTGGTCTTTCTCTTGCCTTGTACTCATTATACTTTTCTGTGTGGCTCTCTGTGGTAGGTGATACCAGGGCATTCTGGTCAGGTGTCCAAACCATGTCATCTGTTGTTCTTTTATGAATTGCATAACTGGTTTCACATCCAGTCTCCTTCTGATTTCTTCATTTCTAATTTTGTCTCTTATTGTCACACTGCAGCTCTTCTAAGACACCTCATCTCTGTCGTTATGATTTTCCGCTCATTAGCTGCTGTTATTGGCCATGTTTGACACTGGTAACATAGTGTTGGCCAGAAAATCGTTCTTATGAGATTTGCTTTAGTTGTTAAGGATTGCCACTCCAAATTAAAACATTACAGCCACAAAAGACGCTGTGATTCAGCGCAGAACAAACTACATGACGCAAAACCTATTGTCTCCTAAGACAAAGTTGCCGATGACAAAAAAATGATGAGTGGATTGGAAGGAGTTAGTATGGTTCCTCTGTGGCATGGAAGTACTACTGTACTCGAATCTCACTTCAAACGTTCTCGTTTCGTTTCTCACATGAAGCGATTATATTATTTTACTGAAGATCTCTTTATCTCAATGTAGGTGAGGTCAAGTTTCTAATCCTATTATAGACGGATAATACAACGTCTGATCCAGGTTCAAGTTCAACGCAAACAACTCTTAGAGCTGAACGTGCTGATCTTTCGTTCAAGATCTCTTAATCTCAATGTAGGTGAGGTCAGGTTCAACATGTGAAACAACTCTTAGAGCTGAACGTGCTCGACTTTCGTTCCAAAGATCTCTTAATCTCAATGTAGGTGAGGTCAGGTTCAACACGTGAAACAACTCTTAGAGCTGAATGTGCTCTGACTTTCGTTCCAAGATCTCTTAATCTCAATGTAGGTGAGGTCAGGTTCAACACGTGAAACAACTCTTAGAGCTGAACGTGCTCGACTTTCGTTCCAAAGATCTTTAATCTCAATGTAGGTGAGGTCAGTTCAACAGTGAAACAACTCTTAGAGCTGAACGTGCTCGACTTTCGTTCCAAAGATCTCTTAATCTCAATGTAGGTGAGGTCAGGTTCAACACGTGAAACAACTCTTAGAGCTGAACGTGCTCGACTTTCGTTCCAAAGATCTCTTAATCTCAATGTAGGTGAGGTCAGGTTCAACACGTGAAACAACTCTTAGAGCTGAACGTGCTCGACTTTCGTTCCAAAGATCTCTTAATCTCAATGTAGGTGAGGTCAGGTTCAACATGTGAAACAACTCTTAGAGCTGAACGTGCTCGACTTTCGTTCCAAAGATCTCTTAATCTCAATGTAGGTGAGGTCAGGTTCAACATGTGAAACAACTCTTAGAGCTGAACGTGCTCGACTTTCGTTCCAAAGATCTCTTAATCTCAATGTAGGTGAGGTCAGGTTCAACACGTGAAACAACTCTTAGAGCTGAACGTGCTCGACTTTCGTTCCAAAGATCTCTTAATCTCAATGTAGGTGAGGTCAAGTTCAACACGTGAAACAACTCTTAGAGCTGAACGTGCTCGACTTTCGTTCCAAAGATCTCTTAATTTCAATGTAGGTGAGGTCAGGTTCAACACGTGAAACAACTCTTAGAGCTGAACGTGCTCGACTTTCGTTCCAAAGATCTCTTAATCTCAATGTAGGTGAGGTCAGGTTCAACACGTGAAACAACTCTTAGAGCTGAATGTGCTCGACTTTCGTTCCAAAGATCTCTTAATCTCAATGTAGGTGAGGTCAGGTTCAACACGTGAAACAACTCTTAGAGCTGAACGTGCTCGACTTTCGTTCCAAAGATCTCTTAATCTCAATGTAGGTGAGGTCAGGTTCAACACGTGAAACAACTCTTAGAGCTGAACGTGCTCGACTTTCGTTCCAAAGATCTCTTAATCTCAATGTAGGTGAGGTCAGGTTCAACACGTGAAACAACTCTTAGAGCTGAATGTGCTCGACTTTCGTTCCAAAGATCTCTTAATCTCAATGTAGGTGAGGTCAGGTTCAACACGTGAAACAACTCTTAGAGCTGAACGTGCTCGACTTTCGTTCCAAAGATCTCTTAATCTCAATGTAGGTGAGGTCAGGTTCAACACGTGAAACAACTCTTAGAGCTGAACGTGCTCGACTTTCGTTCCAAAGATCTCTTAATCTCAATGTAGGTGAGGTCAGGTTCAACATGTGAAACAACTCTTAGAGCTGAACGTGCTCGACTTTCGTTCCAAAGATCTCTTAATCTCAATGTAGGTGAGGTCAAGTTCAACACGTGAAACAACTCTTAGAGCTGAACGTGCTCGACTTTCGTTCCAAAGATCTCTTAATTTCAATGTAGGTGAGGTCAGGTTCAACACGTGAAACAACTCTTAGAGCTGAACGTGCTCGACTTTCGTTCCAAAGATCTCTTAATCTCAATGTAGGTGAGGTCAGGTTCAACACGTGAAACAACTCTAAGAGCTGAACGTGCTCGACTTTCGTTCCAAAGATCTCTTAATCTCAATGTAGGTGAGGTCAGGTTCAACACGTGAAACAACTCTTAGAGCTGAACGTGCTCGACTTTCGTTCCAAAGATCTCTTAATCTCAATGTAGGTGAGGTCAGGTTCAACACGTGAAACAACTCTTAGAGCTGAACGTGCTCGACTTTCGTTCCAAAGATCTCTTAATCTCAATGTAGGTGAGGTCAGGTTCAACACGTGAAACAACTCTTAGAGCTGAACGTGCTCGACTTTCGTTCCAAAGATCTCTTAATCTCAATGTAGGTGAAGTCAAGTTCAACACGTGAAACAACTCTTAGAGCTGAACGTGCTCGACTTTCGTTCCAAAGATCTCTTAATCTCAATGTAGGTGAGGTCAAGTTCAACACGTGAAACAACTCTTAGAGCTGAACGTGCTCGACTTTCGTTCCAAAGATCTCTTAATCTAAATGTAGGTGAGGTCAGGTTCAACACGTGAAACAACTCTTAGAGCTGAACGTGCTCGACTTTCGTTCCAAAGATCTCTTAATCTCAATGTAGGTGAGGTCAAGTTCAACACGTGAAACAACTCTTAGAGCTGAACGTGCTCGACTTTCGTTCCAAAGATCTCTTAATCTCAATGTAGGTGAGGTCAGGTTCAACACGTGAAACAACTCTTAGAGCTGAACGTGCTCGACTTTCGTTCCAAAGATCTCTTAATCTAAATGTAGGTGAGGTCAGGTTCAACACGTGAAACAACTCTTAGAGCTGAACGTGCTCGACTTTCGTTCCAAAGATCTCTTAATCTCAATGTAGGTGAGGTCAAGTTCAACACGTGAAACAACTCTTAGAGCTGAACGTGCTCGACTTTCGTTCCAAAGATCTCTTAATCTCAATGTAGGTGAGGTCAGGTTCAACACGTGAAACAACTCTTAGAGCTGAACGTGCTCGACTTTCGTTCCAAAGATCTCTTAATCTCAATGTAGGTGAGGTCAAGTTCAACACGTGAAACAACTCTTAGAGCTGAACGTGCTCGACTTTCGTTCCAAAGATCTCTTAATCTCAATGTAGGTGAGGTCAAGTTCAACACGTGAAACAACTCTTAGAGCTGAACGTGCTCGACTTTCGTTCCAAAGATCTCTTAATCTCAATGTAGGTGAGGTCAAGTTCAACACGTGAAACAACTCTTAGAGCTGAACGTGCTCGACTTTCGTTCCAAAGATCTCTTAATCTCAATGTAGGTGAGGTCAAGTTCAACACGTGAAACAACTCTTAGAGCTGAACGTGCTCGACTTTCGTTCCAAAGATCTCTTAATCTCAATGTAGGTGAGGTCAGGTTCAACACGTGAAACAACTCTTAGAGCTGAACGTGCTCGACTTTCGTTCCAAAGATCTCTTAATCTCAATGTAGGTGAGGTCAGGTTCAACATGTGAAACAACTCTTAGAGCTGAACGTGTTCGACTTTCGTTCCAAAGATCCCTTTATCTCAATGTAGGTGAGGTCAAGTTCAACACGTGAAACAACTCTTAGAGCTGAACGTGCTCGACTTTCGTTCCAAAGATCTCTTAATCTCAATGTAGGTGAGGTCAAGTTCAACACGTGAAACAACTCTTAGAGCTGAACGTGCTCGACTTTCGTTCCAAAGATCTCTTAATCTCAATGTAGGTGAGGTCAAGTTCAACACGTGAAACAACTCTTAGAGCTGAACGTGCTCGACTTTCGTTCCAAAGATCTCTTAATCTCAATGTAGGTGAGGTCAAGTTCAACACGTGAAACAACTCTTAGAGCTGAACGTGCTCGACTTTCGTTCCAAAGATCTCTTAATCTCAATGTAGGTGAGGTCAAGTTCAACACGTGAAACAACTCTTAGAGCTGAACGTGCTTCGACTTTCGTTCCAGATACTGAGTTCGCTCTCAATGTGGATTGAGGTCTTCCAGTGACCTTCTTAGGTAAACGACTTTCTTCCAGGATCCTGATCTCAATGTAGGTGACATCTGGTTCTTCCCAGTGATCAATCTCATGTAGTGACATCTGGATTCTTCCAGTGATCCTATCTCAATGTAGGTGACTCTGGGTATTTTCCAGTGATCTGATCTCAATGTAGGTGACATCTGGGTATCTTTCCAGTATCCCTGATCTCAATGTAGAGTGACATCTGGTATTCTTCCAGTGATCCTATCTCAATGTAGGTGACATCTGGTATCTTCCAGTGATCCCTGATCTAATGTAGTGACATCTGGTATCTTTCCAGTGATCCTGATTCTCAATGTAGGTGACATCTGGTATCTTTCCAGTGATCCTGATCTCAATGTAGGTGACATCTGGGTACTTCCAGTGATCCTGATCTCAATGTAGGTGACATCTGGGTATCTTTCCAGTGATCCCTGATCTCAATGTAGGTGACATCTGGGTATCTTTCCAGTGATCCCTGATCTCAATGTAGGTGACATCTGGGTATCTTTCCAGTGATCCCTGATCTCAATGTATGTGACATCTGGGTATCTTTCCAGTGATCCCTGATCTCAATGTAGGTGACATATGGGTATCTTTCCAGTGATCCCTGATCTCAATGTAGGTGACATCTGGGTATCTTTCCAGTGATCCCTGATCTCAATGTAGGTGACATCTGGGTATCTTTCCAGTGATCCCTGATCTCAATGTAGGTGACATCTGGGTATCTTTCCAGTGATCCCTGATCGCAATGTAGGTGACATCTGGGTATCTTTCCAGTGATCCCTGATCTCAATGTAGGTGACATCTGGGTATCTTTCCAGTGATCCCTGATCTCAATGTAGGTGACATCTGGGTATCTTTCCAGTGATCCCTGATCTCAATGTAGGTGACATCTGGGTATCTTTCCAGTGATCCCTGATCTCAATGTATGTGACATCTGGGTATCTTTCCAGTGATCCCTGATCTCAATGTAGGTGACATATGGGTATCTTTCCAGTGATCCCTGATCTCAATGTAGGTGACATCTGGGTATCTTTCCAGTGATCCCTGATCTCAATGTAGGTGACATCTGGGTATCTTTCCAGTGATCCCTGATCTCAATGTAGGTGACATCTGGGTATCTTTCCAGTGATCCCTGATCTCAATGTAGGTGACATCTGGGTATCTTTCCAGTGATCCCTGATCTCAATGTAGGTGACATCTGGGCATCTTTCCAGTGATCCCTGATCTCAATGTAGGTGACATCTGGGTATCTTTCCAGTGATCCCTGATCTCAATGTAGGTGACATCTGGGTATCTTTCCAGTGATCCCTGATCTCAATGTAGGTGACATCTGGGCATCTTTCCAGTGATCCCTGATCTCAATGTAGGTGACATCTGGGTATCTTTCCAGTGATCCCTGATCTCAATGTAGGTGAGATCGAATTCCTAGTCCTATCGATGACTGACGACAAAACGTAAGCCCCGTGTTCAATTTGAACACGAAATAGAACCATTGGCAGTTCAAAATCGAGAACAACAGGCTGGAAAGCTGCTGCCCGGGCAAAATTCATTTGAAAAGATTTAAAATTAAATTCCTTAAAAAAATTACACTTTCTTCAAAATTACATCGGGGACACTCGCCGGTACTACGGAGTTCGTACACTGCAGCTGAGATCTTCCTGTGTAAGAAAGAGATGGGAGCACACATGGTTACTCACAGAAGTGCAATGATGATGGTTCTATCAATCAATAAAACTCAATGAGTAGACTGAAAAACTGCTGATCGGACACAGGTCATTAAACAGTAAAACTTCTGCACATTTCGTCAATCAATTAAGTGTCCTGCATGCCGGTGTAGGCGACCATGTCTCTCCACATTTCTCTCTGTTTCTTCTTCTTCTTCTTTTGTCGTCACACTGCTACCGGGTTGTTGCCCAGTGTCGTGGTTTTCTGTTTTGTCTTGCGCTGTTCTAGTGGCTTGTGTGATTGTTATCTTTGCTCTTTCACAGGATTCTGCTACTCCATCTAACCATCTTTTCCGTGGTCTTCCTCTTGCCTTCTTTCCCGATGTTCTGTTGTAGAAGACTCTGTATACTGTGGAGTTTGGATGCATTCTTATTAAGTGGCCAAACCACTTCATTCTTTGTTTCTCTATGTAATTCAAGCACGGTTTTGTGCCAACTTTCTTTCTTGTGCTGATGTTAGTGATTCTGTCTTTTCTTGTGTTGTTGGTAACTTTTCGCAGGCAAAGCATTTCAGATGTAGTTATTTTTTGTGACTGCGCTTTGCTCAATGTCCATGTTTGGCACTGGGTGCATGTAATCAGTTCTGACGTCGATCTTGTGTCGAACCATGTCAGGCCATCAAACATCTTTTCCCTCTGTCTTCCACGACAAATTTTTAACCATCTCACTTGGGTACAAAAACCTCACTTGGGTACAGGAAAAACACTGGAAAGTAAAGATGTCCTACGTGATATTGACCACAACACCCATCGTGTGCCGACGGTCAGCGAAAAAAACAGACCTAACACTGTATTACTCAATATACCTCTAGGTATGGAAAAGGGTTCCTTTGCTTTTTTTGTACGAAAACATATTGGGGACTTCACCGGTGCTAAGCAGTTCGTGCACTGTCGCTGAGATCTCCCTGAGTAGATAAGAAATAGGAGCGCACATGTTTGTTCAACAAAGTACAACGATGATGGTTCTAACTTTATTCCTTTGCGTTCTCCTCTACATTCTAGTTCTTGCAGCATTTCTTGACAAGCCTCTTCTCTCTCTCTCTCTCCCTCCCTCCCTTCCTCCCTCCCACCCTCCCTTCCTCCCTCCCCTCTCTCTCTCCCTCCCTCCCACCCTCCCTTCCTCCCTCACCCTCTCTCTCTATCTCTCTCTCTCTCTCTCATGTCTACCATGATAATCAAAATATCGTTCAGATATTCGACTCAAAAGTTATTTTCAGAAACGCGCACAGGTAAAGTACTTAGTTGATAGAATTCCATTTTTTTATTTCTTTGCCTTTTGCTTCTATAATGTGTTTCCATGGTGTTTATTTTGAACAAGTTGTGTTAAGGTAAGCAAATGCTGTACAGGGTATGTTCAACCGTTATAATATAATTGGTGTGTCTGTGTTGAATCGTGTGTATAATGTCATCATCAAATAGCTTGTCCTGAGCAGAACGTTGCCACCCTAACAGTCCTCCGGAATGTATTTCTCAATCATAGGTCAGATGTCTCGACCCTGCAGACGTCAAGTTCAAACCATCCAGAATTCTTCTTCTCCGTGGTCTTCCTCTTCTCCTCTTTGCTGGGATGCCTCCTTCCATGTTTTTAGTTTTTTCTTTTCTCCAATCATGTTTTGCTTCACAGCGTCAGATTAACAAGAGATTTCTAGAACGAGCCCTTGTGTGCGCTTCAGAAATAGTGTCTTTCTTCGATTCTATTATCTCTGAGTTTCATCATTTGCGTGGCTGGTCTTTTGATTTGTATTCATTGTATCGGTGCAACATTGCTCTTTGAGGTGCACTGTCTGTTGGTATGTCTTTAGTAAGTGTCTGTATATTTCTGTTCTGTTTTGAAATGTGTCTAGTTGGTGTGAACCTTCTGTGGATGCACTAATAACGTCCATGTGTCTGATGGCACAGTTACATCCCCAACAATCGATGCTGTTGATGCAAGTCTGTCCGCTCTCTCATTACCGTAAGCACCCGCATGCCCAGGACAGTATATCCGCGTAAGCCGCTGGATGTTAGAAACTTCTATAGACGACATCCACTCATACCGAAACCTGCCCTTCTGGATCTTGTGAAGCATTGACTGAGAGTCAGATACAACAACGGCCCCAGTAAATGAAGTCCCAGAGAGCCAATGGAGGGCAGCAGTAACGGCCTCAACCTCCATCCTCATACTAGAAGCAGTTCTCCTGTACGCTCCATTTCGCTCTGCAACAACCCTACCATGCGCATTAGCCAAGAAACCCCAGCCTGACTTCTCACCGCGATGAACCGACCTAGCAAACCCTGATCTATAAAAAGTTAATTGCATATCCTTTACAGGACTTTGCGAATCAACCTCAGCCTTTTAACGCTGTTTGTGATTTGTCTAGGCATTATTACGTTCAGTAGTTTGCCATTGCTTTCTGAACGGGTGGTGCCATCGTCCTTTGTAAAAATCCACGCGAAATAATTTGCAACCAAACTGTCCGCAGCGTGATTTGAACTCAGAGCGTCAGGGTTAATAGACCGAGTCACTATCCCCTAAGCCACAGAGGCCATCTGATCTATAGTCTAGTGATATATGCACCTCATACCACCACATAGACCAAGCTAAACATCTTCCAGAAACATGTAGTTTCACAGACAATGCTGTCATATCAACCATAAGTACCACATATGTGTAAGTTGTTACATAAGTACCACATATGTGTAAGTTGTTACATAAGTACCACATATGTGTAAGTTGTTACATAAGTACCACATATGTGTAAGTTGTTACATAAGTACCACATATGTGTAAGTTGTTACATAAGTACCACATATGTGTAAGTTGTTACATAAGTACCACATATGTGTAAGTTGTTACATAAGTACCACATATGTGTAAGTTGTTACATAAGTACCACATATGTGTAAGTTGTTACATAAGTACTACATATGTGTAAGTTGTTACATAAGTACCACATATGTGTAAATTGTTACATAAGTACCACATATGTGTAAGTTGTTACATAAGTACCACATATGTGTAAATTGTTACATAAGTACCACATATGTGTAAGTTGTTAATGACATGAAGCACCCGTGTGTTGCTGGGGCTCGCAAGGGGAGAAATGAATAGTAACACTGCGACCTACAAGGCCTGTCGTAAGATGCGATTAATGTAGGGTCTAGGAAGCTATCTAGTAAATAAAAAACGTCGCAGAAATCGGATGGGCTGGCCTACTTGTAGGAGCATAACTGGCACAATGTACAATCGTTCTTTGACTCAGATCACAAACAAATCACAAAGAGTGCTTAAACCAGTGGTCGATATGGTGCGTTTGGAGATGAAAGAATGACATGAGAGAGCAGAGACAGTAGTAGTAGTAGTGTAGTAGTAGTAGTAGTAGTAGTAGTAGTGTAGTAGTAGTAGTAGTAGTAGTAGTAGTAGTAGTAGTTGAGTAGTAGTAGTAGTAGTAGTAGTAGTAGTAGTAGTTGTAGTTGTAGTAGTAGTAGTTGTAGTAGTAGTAGTAGTAGAAGTAGTGGCAAAGGTAGTATTAGTTGTTGCAGTAGTAGTAGTAGCAGTAGTAGCAGCAGCAGTATTAGTAGTAGCAGCAACAGCAATGGTAGTATTAGTGGTATTAGTAGTAGTAGCAGCAGCAGCAGTAGTAGTAGTAGCTGTAGGATTAGTAATAGTAGTAGTCGCAGCTGTTGTAGTAGTATTAGTTGTAGTAGTAGAAGTATTAGTAGTAGAAGTAGTAGTAGTAGTAGTTGTAGTAGTATTAGTTGTAGAAGTAGAAGTATTAGTAGTAGTAGTAGACGTAGTAGTAGTAGACGTAGTAGTAGGTAGTAGTAGTAATAGAAGTAGTAGTAGAAGTAGTAGTATTAGTAGTAGTTAATAGCTGTAGCAGTAATAGTAGTAGTAGTAGCAGTAGTAGTAGTAGCAGTAGTAGTAGTAATTGTAGTAGTAGTAGCAGTATTAGTAGTAGTAGTAGTAGCAGTATTATTATCAGTAGTAGTAGTAGTAGAAGTAGTAGAAGTAATAGTAGTAGCAGTAGTATTAGTAGAGCAGCAGTAGTAGTAGTAGATGTAGTATTAGTAGTAGTAGTTTAGTAGTATTAGTAGTAGTAGCAGCAGCAGTAGTAGTAGTAGTAGTAGTAGTAGTAGCAGTAGTAGTAGTAGATGTAGTATTAGTAGTAGTAGTTTAGTAGTATTAGTAGCAGTAGTTTAATAGTAGCAGAAGTAGTAATAGTAGTTAGATGCACTGGGGATATGAAGTTATGTAGACACATGATCGCCTACATCAGCCGGGATGGTCTATAGAAAGTGAGAAAAGAAAACCAGAAAGAGAATGATGAATAAACCGGAAATGACACAACCTGGCCAAGATGCGGAAATGACACAACCTGGCCAAGATACTTGTATATGTCTACCAGTGAACTAATCTTGCATCTAGAATTGATTTAACAAATGTTCAGACTTGGCCTACACTTCCTGCCTCCTTAACAATGGATTCTTCTGTCCTGGGCTGAACCCCTGTAATCTATTACCTTGTCTAACACGGTATATCGAGACCCTCCTCGGTGCTCAATGTGATGACTTGCACCTCATGCACCAATTTAGTTTTTGTTTTATTGACCCACTATGAATTCATGCCTCTTCTTCGTCAGTCGCTCCATATCAACCACTTGTTAACCATTCTGTGTGATCTGTATGTGATCTGAGCGTAAGAACGATTGTACGTTGAGCCAGTTATGCGTCTACAAATAGGCAAGCATATCCGATTTCTTCAATGCTTTTTATTTACTAGGTAGCATTCCTAGGACCCTACTTCAGTCGCCTCTTACGACATGCCTTGTAGGTAACAGTGTTACTATTCTTTGATTTCTTTGTGGCCCCGGCAACACACGAGCGTGAATTAAGACGTACTCTATGACTGATATTTGCGTGAAGGCTCGCTTTCCTTATCATAAGTGTCCGTCGTCATTCAAGCGAGCTTTACTCAGTCCTATCGGAGACGGACGATAAAATATAGGTCCCATGTTCAAGTTGAGTACATAAAAGAAACCTTGGCAGTTCAAAGACGAACAGAGCAGACTGTAAAGCAGTTACTCAAAAAAATTATTTTTAAAAAATAATTTAATTCCTTAAAAATATTGTTAATTACATCGATGAGCCTCGTCGGTGCTACAGAGTTCGTGCACTGCCGATGATATCATCCTGTGTAAGAAAGAGATCGGAGCACTCAAGTTAATCACCGAAGTGCAATGATGATGGTCCTATCAATTCAATCATTTCTGTGTGCCCAATTTAATGTTTGTGTTACTGTCCAATTTAATGTTTGTGTTACTGTCCAATTTAATGTTTGTGTTACTGTCAAATTTAATGTTTGTGTTACTGTCCAATTTAATGTTTGTGTTACTGTCCAATTTAATGTTTGTGTTACTGTCAAATTCAATGTTTGTGTTACTGTCCATGATTGACATCCATAACATTAGTTTACAATAACCTCAATAACATGATCTGCCCAACAATGTGAACGGAGAGAGAACAAGGAGAATTTTGGGCGGTTTTTTTAAAGAACCTCAGGGGAATCGCCGGCGGAAACATGAAAGACAACAAAAGAAACCAGCAGAAAACTACAGACCTTCATAAATGGATGTTTACGTAGAATAGAGGGACTGTGGTGGTATGATAAGATTACAAACGAGAAACTCAGAGACAGAACTAAGCAGATACCAGTGGAGAAAGAACTAAGCAGATACCAGTGGAGAAAGAACTAAGCAGATACCAGTGGAGAAAGAGCTCAGGAAGAGACACTGGCGATGGATAGGATATACATTGAGAAGACCGACCTGAAGCATTGCAAGACAGGCATTGTTTTGGAACCCACAGGGAAAGAGGGGTAGTGGAACGTCTAGAAATACATGCAGAAGAGAGCTAGAGACATTAAAAGGATAGTCAAGACGTGGAAAGAATTGGAAGGGATGGCAAGGGAGAGGAAGAACTGGAAGACATTTGTTGAAGACCTGTGCTCCGTTGGGAGTTGAAATGAAATGTAAAGAAGAAGAAAAAGAACAAGTGTTTGGGACTTCCAGAAAATACAATTTACCAAACACAGAATTCGAACCACAAACTATTTGTCTTACGGCACCCAATGCCTATCCCTACAGATGTACGGTTTAAAGAACACATCCAGCTACCTATCCTGCGTAATCAGATACGAAAATGAAGGAGATTTAATGTTTGTGTTACTGTCCATGATTCACATCCATAACATTAGTTTACAATTCACCCGTGTGTTGCTCAAGAGGAGCAAAGAACAGTAACACTTCAACCTACAAGGCATGTCGTAAGAGGCGACTGTGGTAAGGGTCTAGGGAAGCTAACCTTGTAAATAAAAAGCGTCGCAGAAATTGGATGCGATGGCTTACTTGTAAGCGCATAACTGGCACAACGTACAATCGCTATTAGGCTCAGATCACATAGAGTGGTTTAACAAGGGGTCGATATGAAGCGTTGGAAGAAGAAGAAGCTTACGATAACCTCTGCATCACGAGCTGCACAACAATGTGATCGTAAGCTTCCCCAAACTCTTCGTGTCATAAGTAGCTAGACAAAACTAAGCCAGATACCCAGGAAAATGTGATTCCATGTAGTGGAATGCTTCAAGGGAGAACACTCCATCCCTTACAAAACGAAATTCCTTCTTTAATGAAGCTTTACGTTTTGCAAAGTTCTATCCTAGATATTTCAGAGTTGTATTACCTCCCTGTACTTCCTGTGTCTTATATCTTAGCGTAAGGATGTATTCTTTGTTCGTTTACTCTTGTGGGCATGGGCGTAAACATACATTTTCCAGGGTGGCGGAAGGGGGTTAAAAATTTAACATTTCTAATTGGTAGTTTAGTCGTTAATAGTTTAATTGGTTTTACAGAAGAATGATGAGAATCCCATGGACTGCTAAAATTACTAATGTGGAGGTGTTGAATGAGGTCAAGACACAGAGATGTGGTTTTACAGAAGAATGATGAGAATCCCATAGACTGCTAAATTGACTAATGTTGAGGTGTTGAATGAAGCTGAGACACAGAGAAAGCTTATCATCAATATAAGAAAGAGGCAGTCATCATTTTTCGGACATGTGATGAGAAAGGGAGGTTTAGAACACATTGTAACAACTGGTAAAATCGAGGGGAGACGAGACAGGGGAAGACACAGAGAGAGACGATTTTGTATAGTCTTGACTTCATGGCACGGAAGAGCGTCAACATTTGAGATGATAGCAAACACCAGAGTAAGAGATTTGTGGAGATCCATGATCGCCTACGCCAGCTGGCACGGCACCTGATGATGATGATGATGATGATGATGATGATGATGATGATGATGATGATGATGATGATGAGTTTACTTCACAGAAATGGAAAAGACCAGATTGAGATCAGATTTCAATTGCGAGCTACATGTTCATAGTTCATAAGTACGGTTCCAACTTCACTGCAACGGGTCACCCCATAATTGCTCCGTTCCTGTGCCAATGAATATCACACGAAATGCTAACACCTGTGAAAAGTTTCCTGTGTGAACTAATTCCAGAATGAAACAGCCGCGTACCGCCACAAAAAGCAACCTGCACCGCATAAATGCATATGGCCGTCGCGAATGTAGCAACACAAAACTGTTCATCACTTGAATAGCAATTCTTGTCGAAGGAACATCAATCACGGCAAAATCCAGCTTTCTGCACCCGCAATATAACTGCATACGGCAGATTGAGCTTGTTCGTCATAACCGCTGTCCGCCATTTTCTGAATACACACAACAAACGCACGGTTGACACAGAAAAAAGCATTCCATGTAACAGTCACAGCTCACAGCGTTGCTCAAGCACTAACTCAGTAGCTCGGCAAACGAAACCGGAAAATACCCGACCAAACATGGCGGGAATGCGCTAGCAAAGTCGTGTTCAGAATCAAACCATTCTGACTCTGAATGGCCCTCCCGCATTCCGCCATTGTTGGCCAGATTTTTTCGAGAGCTACATGTACAGAACTAGATGATAATAAGGTTTTTTTTAAGAACCCCAGGGTAAACAACGGAAGCAATAAATATGATCAATAAATGAGAGAGAGAGTACAAGTAGGGGAGCTTCGAAAAACAAATTACAAACGCAGGACTCCAACCACTTACTCTTAGTATATAGTTCTTACGGCACTCATTGCCTAGCCTAGTGTTTGTAAGAGCGCTCGTATTGCTGGGCTATGCAATGGGTACCGTAAAAAATAAAAGTAAATTATTGGAGTCCTGTGTTTGGTAATTTGTTTTGTCCGGATGTATAGAAAATTGACTCTTATAAATGTTTAGACCGTAGATAGTTGGCAACAGTTTTATATTCTTCGGAAGGGGTTAATTCTTAGTTTTACAGATGTCTTCGGAGTATTCTCAGACTGAGATGGTATGACAGGCTTGCAAACACAGACCTGTGGATAAGAAACGGACAGAAACCCATGATGACTCAGGTTAAGAGGAAAAAATGGCGATGGGTCGGGCATACTCTACGGAAGACACAGTCGAGTGTTACTAGACAAGCACTTGAGTAGAACCCGCAAGGAAAACGAAAAAGAGGACGCCATAAACAGACCTGAAGAAGAAGTCTTCTTGAGGAACTGAAGAGTGCTCAACTGACCTGGGAGACCATAAAGAAAACAGACAGAAACCGAGAAAGGTAGCGAACAACTGTTGAGACCCTATGCTCCACAAGGAGCGGAGAGGAACAAGTATGTTTGTTGGCCTACACGCTCTGATATAAACAAAACAAGTTTCGTCCCTAGGTGAGCCTCCCTCGGCTTAGGTTAGCTGCCTCGGCTTAGGTAAGCGTGCCTCGGCTTAGGTAAGCTGCCTCGGCTTAGGTAAGCTGCCTCGGCTTAGGTAAGATTGCCTCGGCTTAGGTAAGCTGCCTCGGCTTAGGTAAACTGCCTCGGCTTAGGTAAGATTGCCTCGGCTTAGGTAAGATTGCCTCGGCTTAGGTAAGATTGCATCGGCTTAGGTAAGCTGCCTCGGCTTAGGTGGGAGTGCTTCGGCTTAGGTAAGCAGCCTCGGCTTAGGTAATCTGCCTCGGCTTAGGTAAGATTGCCTCGGCTTAGGTGAGATTGCATCGGCTTAGGTAAGCTGCCTCGGCTTAGGTAAGCTGCCTCGGCTTAGGTAAGCTGCCTCGGCTTAAGTAAACTGCCTCGGCTTAGGTTAGCTGCCTCGGCTTAGGTAAACTGCCTCGGCTTAGGTAAGCTGCCTCGGCTTAGGTAATCTGCCTCGGCTTAGGTAAGCTGCCTCGGCTTAGGTAATCTGCCTCGGCTTAGGTAAGCTGCCTCGGCTTAGGTAAGCTGCCTCGGCTTAGGTAAGCTGCCTCGGCTTAAGTAAACTGCCTCGGCTTAGGTTAGCTGCCTCGGCTTAGGTAAACTGCCTCGGCTTAGGTAAGCTGCCTCGACTTAGTAAACTGCCTCGGCTTAGGTTAGCTGCCTCGGCTTAGGTAAGCTGTCTCGGCTTAGGTAAGCTGCCTCGGCGTAGGTAAGCTGCCTCGGCGTAGTAATCTGCCCCGGCTTAGTAAGCTGCCTCGGCTTAGGTAAACTGCCTCGGCTTAGGTAAGCTGCCTCGGCTTAGGTAAGCTGCCTCGGCTTAGGTAAGCTGCCTCGGCTTAGGTAAACTGCCTCGGCTTAGGTAATCTGCCTCGGCTTAGGTAAACTGCCTCGGCTTAGGTAAGCTGCCTCGGCTTAGGTAAGCTGCCTCGGCTTAGGTAAACTGCCTCGGCTTAGGTAAGCTGCCTCGGCTTAGGTAAACTGCCTCGGCTTAGGTAAGCTGCCTCGGCGTAGGTAGGCTGCCTCGGTTTAAAGAGGCTTTAATCCCCTATATAACAACCTTAACAAACTATAGAAACATTAATGCTTCTTAGTACTTTCTCTTCCCATGCCTTGTAATCTATATGGGTATATGTTGCATGTATTCAAGTTATATATTTACTAGATTTTTCATTGTTTCTCTTCCGTTCTATTTCTAGTTTTTATGTGTGTTTTTTGTGTTACATTTATTTCGTTATTCGTTTTTATTCCCAGATTTTCGTTTTTATTTCCAGATTTTCATTAGAAACGTTTGTTTTTGGTCGTCCATTTGTTTTTTTAAATTTGTCACTCCTGTTGTTCGTTTGCTTGATAAAGGCCTTGTTGGTCGAAACGTTGCTGTATTACGTCATTGTTTTTGTAATTTGTAAAACTACAGTACTTTGTAATTACGTGTTTTGCTAATCAAATAGTTTTACTGCAGTCTCATCTGTTTTGTTAATATATAACAACCAAACGAAATCACGATGTTTTATCAAAAAGCTATTTTCCTGTGTGGTGCCCCTCTCCCCATGCCCTAACGTGTAGACGCCTATGCTTGTGTGAATTCATTATTATAAGATTCCTCTAGAACAGCAGTTTCCAAACTTTGCATTACCATGGAACCCTTTTAAATACATGTTGCTGCCTATGACCCCCAAAAGATGGAGTTATTATTACACCACACCAATAGTCAAGCTGGCTCCAATTTTTCAAACTACGGGAAACTTTAAATAGTCTTTCATTTTGTCATGTCAGACATTTAGACTCCGGTCTGGTCCAGGTCCTTTGATATCGCAGCGGAACTAGTTTACCACTGTTTTCATATCGAAATAGGGGAAGACTGCAGTAAAACTTGGTAAATAGGAAACACGTACAAACAGTATATAGTTTTACAAAATACAGAAAAAGTGACGATAAACAGCAACGTTTCGACCAAAAGGCCTTTATCAAGCAAACGACACAACAGGAGTGACGAATTATAGAGAATTTCTTGATAAAGGCCTTTGGTCGAAACGTTGCTGTTTATCGTCACTGTTTCTGTATTTTGTAAAACTATAGTACTTTGTTTGTACGTGTTTCACTGTTTTCATACATGTTTAAAAATGTATTTTTCTGTTTGAAATGCAAATATAATAATATTTCTTCAAACGCTTGAGGACCTCCTGCGAGTACCTCTCGGACCTAGGGTCCATGGACCCCAGTTTGGGAAACTCAGCTCTAGAACATCCTCCTGCAATTCATCATTCTGACCACTTGACTTTGAAGTCTGTTTCTTCGCTGCTGTACATACATCTGTTTCTTCGATGGCATCGCAAAGTTACAAACACACGAGCGAAAGCACATACTCGTGCGTATACACACACACACACAACACACACATGTACACACATACACGCATACACTGTTCTCGATGGTAGCGGTTATAACTCTGCTGCTATTTTGATTGCGATTTAATTATTGCCCAGTTTACTTGATGTCATGTTGTTTCTGTATATTGCATTATTTTGTTTCTAACGGTACTGCCATCTTGTTCAGTTTACTTGGTCTCATTTTCTCATATATATATATATATATATATATATATATATATATATATATATATATATATATATATATATATCATCATCATCATCAAGGTGCGTATCCTTTATAGGACGTTGTCTCTTTGCAGCGCATCTATCTCTCTCTCTCGCGATCACTGCTTAGACTGATGCACGAGATTTCCCCATAAATCTCATTCATGTGGAATTCTGATTCACGCAGTCTTAGCATGGGTGTGTTTCGTTACATTTTCAGGGCCATTTGGAGCTCTGGTGCTTATCCTTCGTCGATGTGTCCAGTTTTGGCCAGCGTTTATTGGATTCGCTCTCCGTCAGCCTTTGACTGCTCCCAGCCGACCTGCAAGGCAGCATGTTGCAGCGCATCTGAAATTCACTCTATCTCTAGCCAGTTCACCCACTTCGTCGATGGTCATGTTCATGATTTCTTTAATATCTTGTAGCCATCTTCTTCTTGGTCTGCCTCTGCGTCCTGGGACCCTGCCCTCTAATATTGTTCTCTCTAGGCCATCTTTTTTCCGATCCAGAAGCACTTGAGCTTTCAGTTCTACGGCTCGGTGTCATGGACATCGGTACCTTCGGTTCGGTGCTACGAACACCGTAAATCTGGAGAACCTGTGGCTTTTCTGCCAACCCACTGAATTGAACCGCACTCACAGGGGGCTTGTCACCCGTCGTCCAACGCGCTACCAGAACGCTGGACAGGCGGACCTATGCCATCATGACGCTTGCTGTGACTATATATATATATATTTTTTTTTCCCTGTAAATTAGCCGGTAAACTGGCTTTGCTTCATCTTAAATAAATACTATAAGACAGTATTTTGGGATCTGATGGTGAAAGGGTTATATCAGTATCGACAGAAAACTGATTCAAGAGCTTTAAGAGAGAAGAGCGTAGATGTATTGACAACTGAAGCAGAAACTCTATTGAAAGAGAAAGTACAGAAAAGTAATAGTTCGTTTCACGAATGAAAAAATTGAGGAGTCATGCACACGAAGATGTTATTGGTAGCTGAACTGACCTTCCAGCACTTTGAGCAGACCCATAGGTGCTCAGTCTCATCAAACAGATGTCGAAGGGTATGCATACTGAAGGTTGTTGTGGTTCGTTGGTTAAGCACACTTTTCTATCTGCACCCTTTTCCCCACCCTAAGCATCAAGCTCTCTCTCTCTCTATCTATCTGCCTTTTTAACCCGGATTGGGGCATATGCCAACTCATGCCAAATTTTCCTATCTCTAGCCATCTCCCGCAGCCTCCTCCAGTTCTTCTTTACACTGTTGATCCCGCCTCCAAATCACGTGTCCATGCACTTCTCGGCATCCCATTTCCTCGCCTTTCCCGTGAGCCCCAGGAAAGGACCAATCTTGTTATATTCCACTCAGGTTTTCGCAAAGTGTGACCTATCCAGCGCCAGTCAAGTTCTACTAGTACAAAATGTAATTTCAAACTCCTTAAATTGCTGGATTGATTCAACGTCAATTTTAGATACCTCGTCCACAATCAACTCTAACTAGGGCTAGGAATTCCATCTCACCGACATTAAGCTGTAGCTGTGCGGTAGTGAGCTCGATCACAAACCCAAGCGTACCTGGTTCAAACCCCACGGTGGGCAAGTTTGAAGCAAATTCTTTCGTGGGATTTTTACGAAAGGTTAAAATAGACATCACCGTCGAAAGCAATGGCAAACTACTGAACGTATAAGTGGTGCCTAGAAAATCAACGACTTGTTTACTGTGGTTGATGGCTACGTCCTTTAGGATATGCCACGATTTTCATTTCACCTCTGAAAAATATCCAGATGGCTCCACGAGGGAACGAACCGAGTACATTTGAAGTGAGATGTGAGACTATACCTCTACGCCACGGAAGATGATCAGCTAAATAAGTAATTGAGAAATCTTGCTAAAGTCTAAAATAAAAAAAAATAAAATAAAAAAATGCATGCAACTTACCTCAGTTTCTGCTCGTAAATTAGCTCCAAGTAAACACAGACTCACTAAGGCACACATCAGTAATCTAGTCCGTATAGACATTCTCTTGGGAACTGCTGAGCCCCAGCAGGGCTCTTGTCTCCCTCGGATTCAGAAACTTCTCACTTTTAGAAAATATTTTATCGTTGTCTGTGAAAGTTAAGAAGCATGTACGGTTTCAAATTTACCTTTGGTAGTATGTACCCTAATTCCAACTCAAAAATTCAACACGAAGATAGTGCATACTAAATCTCTACACATTCCGTCCAAGCATTCAAATATCTAATTGTAAGTATTCTAAAATGTAAAGAATTACTTATAGAACACGAAGCTAAGAAGTAAATATACGGTAGTCTTCCCGCTTCGTTGAAGTGAATGCCAGGAGAATTAAGAATTTGAAGCCTCGCAGCACAACCGGCTCTTCTGTCGTCTGCTAACCAAGGGCAGACAAGTCGTTAGCTTATCTAGGTCAGATTGTTCACTTAAGTATTCTCACGCCCTCCACTTACATCCTTAGTTCTAAGTTTAGAAAACTGGAATTCAACAAATTTAGACTAAACTTCAACCACTTGAAAATAAACAGCGCATTTGTTTCATAAATATTTATTATTACTGTGTTGAAGTTTATTAATAACTAACGAAACAGAGGTATTTGTGTTCTGATAAAAGTTACTAGCGGGGGGAGGAAGTTTAAATGATTTTGTTATCGCTTTTGCATGACGGAGGGTTGGAAGAAAGAAGGGTTGCGCTTTGTTCGTCTGTCTGTATGTTACAGTGTGTTCTACTGTTCCTAGGCTAGGATATATCGGGAGAGAAAGAAAAATGGGGAAAATGAATGATAAGGAATGCTTGAAATTTCTTTTTGAGATGTGTATGAATCAGACCAGCAGACGACTTCGAATATGGTTCGAATACTTGTTGGAAACGTCATCAAAGTATAAGTTTCTTCGAAGGATCGACTTCATTGCAACGGGATTCACCATATTGCTCCGTCCTGTCGGAAGAAATGTCACAACATCTACCGGGAGTGTTGGACGAAGCACGAGCTTCGTAGCTCCAGCAACAATCTCAGCATCTCATAACAACATTGCACATGTGATTTGGTTTGGATTTGAGCCCACATTCATCAGAAAGACAGGCAAACACAGTCATAGATCCGTCAAAGGATCGCTATATTTGGTCTACGACAACCGTGTTTGTATTCAGTACAGCAGCGCTGCCCAGTGAGGCGCCAGCGAATGCCATATTAGCCGGGTCGAACATTCTTGGCATCCTATTTTACTTGCCTGCTTTAAGGTTAATCTGATTTCAAGAAAGCACAATTTTCTCATGTTTATTTCTACTGGTCCCATGAAGAGGATCTGCCAGGTTTTTTTTTTTTAAATCTTGTTTTGTTTTCTAACAATTATACTATCCCCTAACCCCTCCCTTTGCTTTTTTTTTTACTAGGGACAATTTGATATTTAAACTATATTAACATTAATCTTGTTAGCAGTAGTAGTAGTTGTAGTAGTAGTTGTAGTAGTAGTAGTTGTTGAGTAGTGTAGTAGTAGTAGTAGTGTAGTTGTAGTAATTGTAGTAGTAGTAGTGTTGTAGTAGTAGTTGTAGTAGAGTAGTGTAGTAGTAGTAGTAGTAGTGTAGTGTGTAGAATGTAGTAGTAGTAGTGAGTAGTAGTAGTGTAGAGTAGAGTAGTGTAGAGTAGTGTAGTGTAGAGAGTAGTGTTGAGTAGTGAGTAGCAGTAGTTGTAGTAATTTGAGTAGCTGTATTAGAGTTGAGCAGTACAGTAGTGTGAGTAGTGAGAGAGTGTGAGAATTGAGAGCAGTAGAGTGAGTGCGTAGTTAGTAGTAATGTAGCAGTAGTAGTGTGTAGAGAGTGTGTAGAGTAGTAGTAGTAGAGAGTAGTAGGCAGTAGTAGTTGTGAGAGAGTGTGAGTAGTAGTGTGAGAGTAGTGTGAGCAGTAGTGTGAGAGTAGTTAGTAGCAGGTAGTAGCTAGTGTGTAGTAGTAGAGTAGAGTGATAGTAGGAGATGTAGTGGTAGAAGTGATGGTAGTAGTAATAGTAGTAGTAGTAATAGTAGAGTAGAATAGTAGTAGTAGTATTACAATCGTCACATAGTGCCCTGGCCTCTATAACTATCAGTCGCATGCACACCAATACATAAAAAGGTTGGACATCATTGCTCGACAGCAGGATCACAAGACACTAGTTAATCGTTCATGTGATTGTGCCTGTGTCATCTGTACTGTTGGATGAAGTTGAGGGTTACATCAATCAATCAAGCAATCAATCAATTAAGCAATCAATCAAGTACATCCTCTGATTCGAAGGTTGACTGTGATGGATCTCCAATAGGTTCTGTCCTTTTCCACTGACAGTACAATCCGACAGAGGATTACCTGACAGTACAATCCAACAGAGGATTACCTGACAGCTATAATCCGACAGAGTTACCTGACAGTACATATCCAACAAGATTACCTGACAGTCAATCCGACAGAGATACCTGACAGTACAATCCGACAGAGGATATCTGACAGTACAATCAGACAGAGGATTACCTGACAGTACAATCCGACAGAGGATTACCTGACAGTACAATCAGACAGAGGATTACCTGACAGTACAATCCGACAGAGGATTACCTGATAGTACAATCAGACAGAGGATTACCTGACAGTACAATCCGACAGAGGATTACCTGACAGTACAATCCGACAGAGGATACCTGACAGTACAATCAGACAGAGGATTACCTGACAGTACAATCCGACAGAGGATTACCTGATAGTACAATCAGACAGAGGATTACCTGACAGTACAATCCGACAGAGGATTACCTGACAGTACAATCCGACAGAGGATACCTGACAGTACAATCAGACAGAGGATTACCTGACAGTACAATCCGACAGAGGATTACCTGACAGTACAATCAGACAGAGGATTACCTGTCCAGCTCTTGATATCCCTCTTCTATCTTCTTCTTCTTCGAGCGCTCCAAATCAACCACTTGTTAACCACTCTGTGTGATTTGTATGTGATCTGAGCCTGAGCGATTGTACATTGTGCCAGTTATGCGTCTATAAGTAGGCCAGCACATCCGATTACTGCAATGCTTTTCATTTACTAGGATAGCTTCCCTAAGACACTACCTCAGTCCCCTCTCACGACATGCATTGTAGGTCTCAATGTTACTATTCTTTGCTTCCATTGCAAGCCCCGGCACCACGTGGGCGTTTCCTCTTTCATACAAGACATCCTACAAGACATGCATACAAGACCTGCATACAAGACCTCCTACAAGACCTCCTACAAGACCTACATACAAGACCTGCATACAAGATCTACATACAAGATCTGCATACAAGATCTGCATACAAGATCTGCCAAGTATTTAAACCAAATACAAAAACGACAGATTTGGCAAGAATGATAACAAGAGAGATAATGCAAAAGTTATCAAGATCTACATCAATTGTCTCTTGGTTGTCGTTCTTATATTTGAATGTTCAATGAAAGAATGAATATCGTGGCATATCCTTTACATGACGTCACCAACACCAACAGTAAACGAGTCGTCGAGTTTTCTAGGCACAACTTATACGTTCAGTAGTTTACCATTGCTTTCTGAACGGTGAAGTCTATTTCTACCGTTTCCTAACAATCCACGGGAAATAAATCGCTTTCAAACTGCCCGCCACGCTGTTTGAACCAGGTACAGCTGAGGTTGTAATTGAGCTCAGTACCGCTTCAGATACAGCTAATATCGACGATATAAAAATGATACAGTTCTCATATCAAATAGTACTAAAGTATTTGAACAGTTAATTTGGATTGATTGATTTATTGGTTGATTGATTGATAGGGCCATCATCATTGCACTTCGATGAGTAGCAATGTGTGCTCCGATCTCATTTTTACAACGAAATATCTGATCAGCAGTGCACAAACTCCGTAGCTCCGACGTGGGTTCATATAGTTCATGGGTTCAGAAGATAGTAGAAATGTGTGTTTGATTCGTATTTCAGACTTTTAATGAATTTGAACTAGGCAGAGGGTTTCTTCTTCTGCATTCTCACTAGATTGGGATTTCGGATTCTCTAATAAAGACAGCCGTCTGCCTCAGATTATCAGTCACGCCATACAGTTTGTCTTGGACGCTAGTGTAAGTGGGCCACCTCTTTCTTTTCAAGTCTGCATACTGGGGGCAGTTCTGTAGGGTATAATTTCTATGATTTCTCTTCCTTCGGACATCGTCGACCTCTTCCCGCAGTAATTTTGGCCACCCTAGTGATGGTAGGTCTGACATTTTTACTGCGTGGCTAAATCTCCGAGACAGATTGGCGACCGTAGAATCCGTTATCCCATTCTCATTGTGAGGGGTCGTTGCACATGTTATGCGCCTTACGGCCTGGTGCATCCGTTTTCTGCAAGCATTTGTTTCGGGTTAGCATTCCTAGCGGACACGTGCATCCGATTTCATCCAAACCTTCTTAGTCGCCTCCTACGACATGCGTGGCAGGTAACAGTCGTTAAATTCTTTCCAACTCAATTTTGGGCCCCGGTAACCACACGGGCGGTCAGTAAGTTTGAAACCTACTCTTAACAAATTGTAACTACTGAAGTTACTTTAAATGCTCAACATGAACACAGGACTTACGTTTTATCGTCTGTCTGAGATAGGATTAGTAAGTTAATCTCATTTGCATCATACGACATGAGTGCCTAGAGATGATAATTTTGGAGGGAATGGTGCCTGAAAGAAGAATGAAAGGAAGACCTAGAAGACGATGGGTGCAAGATGTCATTGACGATCTGAGAATAACTGCTGCAGACACCGGTCAACTTTCACAGAATGGAGAGCTTTTCCAGGACTACTGTCAATGGGAGCCAAGTTCCGGAAGGGACAAGCTATTTGATGATGATGACATTGAGACCAGGAATCTCTGGGAGCATATCCCGATCACTGCATGCGGGCAAGGAACCTAGTAACTTTGGAGTTAGAGGCGAGCACCTTACCTCCGCACCACAGAGACCCAAATGCCCTATCAAGAAAGGAACTCAGTACCTTTAGAACGAGAGGCGAACGAACACCTTACCTTCAATCAATCAAGTGCCATGCCTGCCGGCGTAGGCGATCATGTCTCTCCACAACTCTCTTTGCTTGGTGCATGTAATCAGTTCTGACGTCGATATTTTGTCGAACCATGATGTCAGGCCATCCAACATCTTCTTCCTCTGTTTTCCACAATCTCTCCTTCCCTGAATTTTACCTGTTGTCACCAAATGTTCTAAACCTTCTCTTCGCATTATATGCCCGAAGAACCTTGATTTTCGGATTCTTATTCTTTTGATAAGGTTTCTTTGTGTGCAGGCCTGATTTAAAACCTCCACGTTTGTTTTCTTTGCTGTCCATGGAATTCTCAACATTCTTCTGTAAAACCACATCTCTGTGGCTTCCAATGATCGTATTGATTGTTTGTTCAGTGTCCATGATTCGCTGCCATACATAAGAATTGGTTCAATATAGCATTGGAGTACTCGTTTTAGCAGTGTCATTGGTAGTGAGTTCACGCATAGTGTGTTCTTCATTTTCATAAAAGCTGCTTTCGTTTGAGCTATTCTAATCTCTGTTGTACATCTTCCATCTGATGTTAGGAATGTTCCTAGATACTTGAATCGATGGACTTGTTTCAGTGTTGTGTTATTTATTTTGATATTACATGTTGGTGTTTCTTGTTTCTTGGAGACAACCATAACCTCTGTTTTCTTTATATTCATGCTTTTCTTTTCACTTTCTCTCACTAATCTATCAAGTCTTGCAGATCTTGTTCATTTGTAGCCATGAGAATTGTGTCATCAGCGTATCTTAGGTTGTTTATATTTTGTCCACCGACTGCTATTCCTGTCTTTTCTTCTATAGATCTCATGATGTTTCGCTATATAAGTTGAATAGGTCTGGTGAGAGTACGCACCCTTGTCGTACTCCTAACTGTATCGCCTGATAGATTTCAATCTTACTCTCTAGTCTAATGGCTGCGCTTTGTTGCCAGTACAAATTCTTGATCAGTCTAAGATCTTGACCATCAATATTTATACTTTCTAACATGCTGATTATTTCTCCATGTTTTACTTTATCGAAAGCTTTTGAGTAGTCTATGAAACATAGGTATAAGTCCAACTTCATTTCTATTGATCTTTCCATTATTGTTCTTATTGTATATATTGCGTTGTTTGTTCCTCTGCGTTCAACAAAGCCACATTGTTCTTCCTTAACTTCTGGTCTTATTTTGTTTCGTACCCTTCTCATAATAATGCTGAAAAGTAGTTTTGTTACGTGACTCATGAGGCTGATTGTGCGGTGTTCTTCGCATTCTATCGTTCCTGCTTTCTTTGGTAGTGCTATAAAAATGGATTGTACCATACATGTACCTTACCTTCACGCTACAGAAATCTTCTACAATAATAAGGGAAACAAGCAGGAAAAGAGGATCAACTCGATACAATTTAATTGTTGTTTCCCTTGCCCCACTCAATCCATTCGCTGCCCTCGAGTGTTTTAATTCGAACTTGCATTCTCCGGAACGAGATCATTCTTATTTTTCAGATTCTTCTTCTTCTTCGGATGCTCCATACCGATCACTTGTTAAACTACTCTTGTGATTTGTACGTGATCTGAGCCTAAGAGTGATTGTGCATTGTGCCAGTTATGCGCCTACAAATAGGCAAGCACATCCGATTTCTGCGATTCTTTTTATGTACTAGGGTAGCTTCCCTATGCCACTACCTCAGTCACCCCTTACGACATGCATTGTAGGTCGCAGTGTTACTATTCTTTGCTCCCATTAAACACACTGGCAATTTTTCAGTTTGTTGGCCTACTTATTTTTTGTTACTTTAAAACTGATGTTTGAATATAAGTATTACAGAAGAGTCCTCCGTATATCATAGACAGAGAAGAGAACAAATAGATCTATCCAGAAAGAACTCAAAATCAAAGAAAACTGGCTGATGCTACAAATACGAGAAGAGAAAAAATTGAAGTATAATGGACATGAAGGACACATATAAAAAGAAGGATGTGTGATTCAGTTATTAGTTATATGAGGACTATCATCATAGCACTCCGGACATGTCCATAGGTGCTCCGATCTCCGCCTCAACAAATCTAGCAGCGTCCAGCGGTCCAACACGCCAGTTTGATGTTGATTAATCAATCTCTTTGCATATTTTGTATGTCGTTCTTTTCGGGATGTATCAATATTGATACCCATCTCTCTTATGTCGGTTATAGTTATGGAGTGTGGTTTCTTGGTAGAGAGAGGAAATTGAAGACCACGGAGAAGATGGATTCAGAATATGATAGATGAGTTGAACATGGCGGCTGCTGTGTTGGGACATCTGGACTGTAAGAAAGAGAAATTTAATAGGAAGGTTACAGTGCCAGCGACCTGATCAGGATAAGCTATTGGATGATGAGGATGATGATGATGAGGATACTGATCATGATGACAATGATGAGGATGATGATACTGATCATGATGATACTGATCATGATGAGGATGATACTGATCATGATGATAATGAGGATGGTGATGATAATGATGAGGATGATGATACTGATCATGATGATGAGGATAATGATACTGATCATGATAAGGATGATGATAATGATGAGGATGATAATGATAAGGGTGATGACAATGATGAGGATGATGATGATAATGATGACACTAAACTGTTGAAATACATGTTAAACGTAAAACTGAAACTGTAGCTCTGCTCCTCCTCCTGCTGTTGTTGTTGCAACCATAACTACAACTGCTACACGACTACAACAACATTAGAAACAACTAAAACCCGTGTGATTTATCACTTGATAAAGTTTAATTATGCTTTTCATTAAATCACATGAAATATAAAATAAATCACATTAAACAACACACAAAAAACATACTAAATATACCCAAAAAATCACACTAGACAAACACAAAAATCACACAGAACAAATTATATTAAACAGAAGAAAAAAAATCACACTAAACATAAAATATATAACACTAAATAGCCATTTTTATGTGAAAAAATAACTCAATATTCTCATTCTTATTTTAACATCAACCAACTTTCTTTGATTTCATATCTCCATAAAAGTTAATTGCATATCCTTTACAGGACTTTGCGAATCAACCCCAGCTTTTAAACGCTGTTTGTGATTTTTCTAGGCATTATTACGTTCAGTAGTTTGCCATTGCTTTCTGAACGGTGGTGCCATCGTCCTTTTGTAAAAATCCACGCGAAACAATTTGTCACCAAATTGCCCGCAACGTGATTCGAACTCAGAATGTCGATGTTAATAGACCGAGTCACTATCCCTAAGCCACAGACGCCACCCACATCTCCATTACTGATGGTAATTTAGTGTTGACGTTTTATTGTATGTTTGTGTGTACATAATCTAATCTTGGCATGTCGTCTACAGGTCTGAACATTCAGACACACTTCTTCTTCTTCTTCTTTTGCCGTCACAGTACTACCAGGTTGTTGCCCAGTGTCGTGGTTTTCTGTTTTTGTGTTGTGATGTTCTGGTGGCTTGGGTAATTGTTATTTTTGCTTTGTGACAGGATTCTGCTATGCCATCTAACCATCTTTTTCGTGGTCTTTCTCTCCCGATGTTCTGTTGTAGAAACTCTGTATACTGTGGAGTTTGGATGCATTCTTATTAAGTGGCCAAACCACTTCATTCTTTGTTTCTAAATGTAATTCAAGCAAGGTTAAGTGCCAACTTTCTTTCTTATGTTGAGGGGACTTTTGTCTTTTCTGGTGTTGTTGGTAACTTTTCACAGGCAACGTATTTCACATGTAGTTATTTGTATTTATTCGAAATTTCCCATCTGTTATCATCCCATTCGAAAATTTCAAACATCTGTATAAATAATAATTTGCTTGAAGACATTTATAAAGTCTCTATAACATGTATAATAAATTTTTGTCTTACTAGAGATGAAAATTATAACAGTCTATGGATGTATAACGGTAAGAGATGGATGTATAACGGTAAGAGATGGATGTATAACGGTAAGAGATGGATGTATAACGGTAAGAGATGGATGTATAACGGTACAAGATGGATGTATAACGGTAAGAGATGAATATATAACTTAACTGTGTGTAACTAGTTATTTATGATAATAATAATACTAAACATGTCAACAAATATTAGTTACTCATAATATTTGACGTCATCGTAACACAGTCATAGGTGTACACACGATAAGGCAAAGGAGGGTCACTCCCCTTACCTATCCCCTGGAAAATGGCTATTTGGTAAAACATCCATTTCCGTGAAGAATCATCATCATCAAATAGCTTGTCCTGAGCAGAACTTTTCCAACTCAACAGTCATTCGAAATTTCTCTCTCATAAAAGAGCCTCTGCAGCCGTCATTTTCAAACTATCAGTTACATTCTGAATCCATTTTCTCCGTGGTCTTCCTAATGTCCTCTTTGCCGGTATGCCTCCTTCCATGATGGTCTTCCCCAGCCCTTCATAACTTTTATGTGCTAATACTTCAATTTTCTCTTTCTATATCTTACATCAGCCTAGTTATGCTACCATTTAACCCTTTCACCACGTAAATGTCTTTTTTTAACCTACAGATCCATTTATATTGCAATGTTACTACTGCATTGTAGTGCTGATTGGGGACAATCAAACTCTAGCGGAGCAAACCGTACACAAAATCTGGACAGCAGGCAAACCAAGTAGTCCAAAAAAGACTGGTAACCTGGACAGACGACGTTCAATAACCCGGGATGGAAGGTTTTCTTAGGGTTGCTACCCTAAAAGAAAATAGCAACCTGCTGCTTTGCAGGTCGGCTGGGGACAGCCCAAGGCTGACGGAGAGTGAACCCAGTAAACGCTGGCTAAAACCGGACACATCGCCGAAGGATAAACACCAGAGTTCCAAATGGCGCTAAAGATGTGACGAAACTACCCATGCTAAGGCTGCATGAATAAGTTTCCACATGAATAAGAATTTATAATTGGTAATCAGTCTACGCGGTGATCGCGAGAGAGATATTGCAATGTATACTTCATCATCCATTATACTGGCATTGCGACTAACATCCTTTCGACATGTTAACATTTTTTTATCCATTGTGCCCAAACCACGCCTGGAAAAAATGTACGTGAACGCCTATGAACGTAGTTCGCAAACCGCCCCCAGAACTACTTATTTTACGACTAGACTACTGGACGTTAGAGCGAGGTATGGACGTAATAACAAACACACAGAAATACTGTTGACTATGTTTTAAGTAGTAATAGTTGTATTATTTCCCGTTTACGTATTGGGAACTAAAGTGAATCTTGGAGTGCTCAACGCTGTAAATTTCATCTTGTCTTCTGGGAGGGGCGTGGTTTCCTTCTTCTCGCTCCAATGATGAACGATCTCCTGATCAGATGGGCACGTCTTCCTGAATGTGTCGTTGTTATATGCGTTCTCAAGGTAACGCCATAGCGACGTCAAAGAGGTAGGGATGTCGAAGTCTTTGAACCCTTTCGAAGCAACTCGGATATGCTGAAGTTTAGGCAGAACGTTGCAGTCTAGGGAAGTTAGATCATCACCGCATAAGAACTTGTTATCGGAACGACTTAGAAAACTATCGAGATGAGAAAGTTCCTTGACCAGAGGTTCGGGTGTGTGGGACACGTTTTTGATGAAGAATGAAAATTTGGAAAAGACATCCAGGCAGGCTGTGTGTGCGTCTGGGTTCGTGTAGCGTATATCCGGTTTAGGAAAGTTTGCATCCAGGTACTTTTGAATCTCTTCGGTATCCATGACAACCTGAAAGTTGATAAAGGGAAATAATCAAGTATAACACAACAGAAATTTAGTAATATTAAAAGTTGGATATCATTTCAGAAACGAAATATAGAATTGATCGTTGTAAACGAACAAATGGGACAAGCCGCCCGAGTGGTTACCGGGGCCCAAATTTGGGGTGTAAAGAATAGAACCACTGTTACCTGCCATGCATGTTGTAAGAGGCGACTAAGGAGGTTTGGCTGAAATCGGATGCATGTGTCCTAAACGTGTAGAAGTCTATGCGTTTAGGGGCCTACCAAACCAATGTGCAACGTATACACGTTCTTGGCAAAGATCAAACATATCACAAAGAGTGATTAAAATTGGTCGTAAAGAACGAACGCAAAGAAGAAATGGGACAAGGGAAAGTTTTCACAGATTTATGAAGCTCAATTACAGCAGGTGGAAGAATCAATATTCAATATTGAAATATATCCAAGAGGCAACAAAGCAAGCCAAATCACGGCCAAATGACACCGATATATAATTGCTCTCGTACCGCTATACGTTACATAGGGCCGGCAACCAATTTCTCCATATCGCTCTATCCTGGGCATCTCGCTCAATCTCTTCCATGGAACTGAGACCGATATTTCTTGCCTCTCTCAGCAAAGTTCGTTTCATGGTCTCCTTAGATCGTCCTCTCTTTCTTGAACCCTATGCATCCCACTTCAATGCCTGCTTTGATATTCTTTGATCTTTTCTTCTTAAGGTAGTCCAACATATCTCCATCTTCTCTTTCTTATAACAGTTGTTACTAGTGGTTGACCAGACATTTCTCTGATTTCATCACTTCTGAATTCGTTCTATTTTATGTCTAAGCAGCTTCTCCCAGGTCTAAAACCAGCCTGTTCTTCTCTCAGGGTTGTGTCCACTGCTCCTTTGATTCTATTAAGAATGATTTTGCAAAAAGTCTTGGTCATTACTGATGATAGAGTGATCCCTCTCTAGATGCTGCAATCTTTGAAATCACCTTAAATGACACTGATGCTCAATTGCACAAATATATCTTTGCACACAAAACGAGCCTTATACAATACGACTACGATCTTGGTCTTAACGTTGTGCTATCAGTGACAAGCTTGGAAATTTGCAGCAAATTTTAAAACATGAAAAATTACAACAACAGAAATGAAATGCCTTCGAAAAATATCGAAAAGTATTCTTCTAAGAGCAATGAGTAAGATATGGAACTCAAGGGAGATCAAAACAAACACAAAGCTGACATTCTGTCAATCAAATGTGAAGTCAGTGCTGTTCTATGGCTCGGAAACGTGGAAGACAACAAAGGAAACCATCAGAAAACTACAGACCTTCATAAATGGATGTTTACGTAGAATAGAGGGACTGAGATGGTATGATAATAAAGATTACAAACGAGGAACTTAGAGAAAGAACTAAGCAGATACCAGTGGAGAAATAGTTAGGGAAGAGACGCTGGCGATGGAAAGGATACACAATGAGAAGACCGACCAGGAAGCATTACAAGACAGGCACTGTTTTGGAACCAGTAGAGAAAGAGGAGTAGGGAAAGAGGAGTAGGGAAGAGGAGTAGAGAGGGAAGAGGAGTTGGGGAAGGCCTAGACAGACCTGAGAAGAGAGCTGGAGGCTGATATTAAAAGGATAGGTAAAACATGGAATGGATGGCAAGAGAGAGAAGAGCTGGAAGAAGTTTGTTGAAGACCTGTGCTCCGTTGGGAGTTGAACGGTGAAGAAGAAGAATTCTTCTAAGAAGTTGTCCCTCGACTCCCCATGAGAACTGTCTCAGCCAGGTATACCCTAGAATTCTTCTAAGAAGTTGTCCCTCGAATCCCCATGAGAACTGTCTCAGCCAGGTATACCCTAGTATTCTTCTAAGAAGTTGTCCCTCGAATCCCCATGAGAACTGTCTCAGCCAGGTATACCCTAGTATTCTTCTAAGAAGTCCCTTGAATCCCCATGAGAACTGTCTCAGCCAGGTATACCCAAGTATTCTTCTAAGAAGTTGTCCCTCGAATCCCCATGAGAACTGTCTCAGCCAGGTATACCCAAGTATTCTTCTAAGAAGTTGTCCCTCGAATCCCCATGAGAACTGTCTCAGCCAGGTATACCCTAGTATTCTTCTAAGAAGTCCCTTGAATCCCCATGAGAACTGTCTCAGCCAGTTATACCCAAGTATTCTTCTAAGAAGTTGTCCCTTGAATCCCCATGAGAACTGTCTCAGCCAGGTATACCCAAGTATTCTTCTAAGAAGTTGTCCCTCGAATCCCCATGAGAACTGTCTCAGCCAGGTATACCCTAGTATTCTTCTAAGAAGTCCCTTGAATCCCCATGAGAACTGTCTCAGCCAGGTATACCCTAGAATTCTTCTAAGAAGTCCCTTGAATCCCCATGAGAACTGTCTTAGCCAGGTATACCCTAGAATTCTTCTAAGAAGTCCCTTGAATCCCCATGAGAACTGTCTCAGCCAGGTATACCCTAGTATTCTTCTAAGAAGTTGTCCCTCGACTCCCCATGAGAACTGTCTCAGCCAGGTATACCCTAGAATTCTTCTAAGAAGTCCCTTGAATCCCCATGAGAACTGTCTCAGCCAGGAATACCCAAGTATTCTTCTAAGAAGTTGTCCCTTGAATCCCCATGAGAACTGTCTCAGCCAGTATACCAAGTATTCTTCTAAGAAGTTGTCCCTTGAATCCCCATGAGAACTGTCTCAGCCAGGTATACCCTAGTATTCTTCTAAGAAGTCCCTTGAATCCCCATGAGAACTGTCTCAGCCAGGTATACCCTAGAATTCTTCTAAGAAGTCCCTTGAATCCCCATGAGAACTGTCTCAGCCAGGTATACCCAAGTATTCTTCTAAGAAGTCTCCTCGACTCCCCATGAGAACTGTCTCAGCCAGGTATACCCTAGTATTCTTCTAAGAAGTTGTCCCTTGAATCCCCATGAGGACTGTCTCAGCCAGGTATACCCAAGTATTCTTCTAAGAAGTTGTCCCTTGAATCCCCATGAGGACTGTCTCAGTCAGGTTTACCCTAGAATTCTTCTAAGAAGTTGTCCCTCGACTCCCCATGAGGACTCTCTCAGTCAGGTTTACCCTAGAATTCTTCTAAGAAGTTGTCCCTCGACTCCCCATGAGGACTGTCTTAGTCAGGTTTACCCTAAAATTCTTCTAAGAAGTTGTCCCTCGACTCCCCATGAGGACTGTCTCAGTCAGGTTTACCCTAGAATTCTTCTAAGAGTTGTCCCTCGACTCCCATGAGAACTGTCTCACCCAGGTATACCCTAGTATTCTTCTAGAAAATCCTTCAATGAATCCTCATTGCCTGTTCCATGAGGACTGTCTCAGCCAGGTATACCCTAGTTTTCTTCTAGAAAATCCTTCCCGAATCCTCATTGCCTCTTCTATGAGAACTGCCACACAGAGGTACACCTTCTTCTTCTTCAAACGCTCCATATCAATAACTTGTTAAACCACTCTTTGTGATTTGTATGTGATCCGAGATTTAAAGAGATTGTACATTGTGACAATTATGTGTTTACAAGTTGGCCAGCATCATCCAATTTCTGCGAGCTTTTATTTACTAGGGTAGTTTCTCTAGGCCCCTACCTTAGACATCTCTTACAACATGCAATGTAGGTCACAATGTTACTATTCTTTGCTCCCTTGGAGCCTCGGCTACACACGAGCGCCATGTATACCAAAGTATTCTTCGAAGAATACTTTCTCCAAATCGTCTTAATATTCTTTATATGAATATTTTCTTATCTGCGCTTGATGTAGTGTTAGTTAGTTAGTCTTTCCTCTTGGGCCTGTGGGCGGCGCATAGGGCAGAGGTCATAGCTCTCCATGTCTCGCGGTTCGTTGCCATCTGTTTTAGGTCTTTAATGTTTACTAGGCCCATCGTTGAGCCTTCTCTGGTGATGGTTCTACGCAGCGTCTCTCTTGGTCTTCCTCGTTTTCTTTTTCCCTCTGGTGTCCATATGAGGGATTGGTAAGGAGTCTTCTCTCATCCATTCTAAGTGTGTGGCCGATGTAGTTCCAGCGGCGCTTTCTTATAAAATTTGATACATTTTCTTGCTTGGTCTCTTGTCTTATTTGTGTATTGGGTTTGAAATCTGACCATTTGAGGTTCAGTATTCTTCTAAGACATTTATTCTCAAAGTTATCTAATTTTCTTTCTAGAGCTTTTGTTGCTTTCCAACTCTCGCATCCATAAGTTAATACTGGAATCACACAAGAGTTAAAGATCTTTAATTTTAAGTGCTTGCTGATTAGTGTAAGACTGTAGTAAAACTATGTAGCAATGGCCAAACGTGATTTTAGGGCCGTTATATTCACCAGTGTGTTAGCAGGACTCACAGGGGAGCAAAGAATAGTAACACTGCGACCTGCAAGGCATGTCGTAAGAGGCGACTGAAATAGGGGACTATGGAAGCTACCATAATAAATTTAAAGCATCACAGAAATCGTATGTGCTTGTAGGTGCATAGCTGACACAACGTATAATCGCTCTTAGACTCAGATCACATACAAATCACACAGAGTGGGTTAACAAGTGGTTGATATCGAGCGGAAGAAGAAGAAGAAGACTAAGAAGGTCCGTTATGGATTGATTGTCTGACTGTATATGTTATGTCTGACTGTATTTTGTCTGTCGCATAGAAGTCTGAATTTCTCACTTCTGTTGTATCCTTTGCTTGATAAAGACCTTTTGGTAGAAACGTCACTATATATTGTTTTTGTACTTTGTGTAACTATATCACTTTGTTGGAGTTTTTGTGTGTGTGTTTCGTTATGATCTGTTATCATAAGTCTCGGATCTACAGAGGAGAACAGTCTCACCAGCAAATGTAAGACGAGCACCGTACTTCATTGCTGCAAGTACTTCCGTAAGCAGTCATCAGTAAGAAGTAAGGCATACCGTGGTCCCTGGCAACATAAGGCCGACTAGCTCAGACAGGAAATTAAAAATTCCTGTTTAATGGGGGCTGATTTGTTTATATGTTTGATAAAACACTGTACGATTTTTTTTGCAATTCTATGCGTTCATGCAGGGCCGTGTGGTATATTTTCTCAGTATGATGCAAGTCTTCGAAATGCCGCCCTCATGGTTTTCCTTATCTTTCTTTCTTTTGTCCTTCTCTGCTTTTTGCCGCTAGGCGTAGCAGGTTTAACTGATGATCGGTTTCCGAGGTAATGCACACTCGCTCGCTTGATATGGTGTGGTATTGTGGAGTTTTAAGATGTCTGTAACTCCATCAACCCATTTTTTCTTGGTCTGTCCCTTCCTCTTGATGATTTCATTTTCAGGTTGTACGCTCTTGCAACTGGTGTATTCCGAAATACTGGTGTTTTCCCTTATAATAACCTTAAATTGTAATTGTGTTTTAGTTGCTTATGCCGCCCCTCTTACATTTCCGCCTGATGCGGCCGCCTCTCTGTATCATAGCACGGTACGGCCCGGCGTTCATGGTTCTTTATTGATGAAAAATGTGAACAATATTGATACCCTTTAGCTTGAATACTTGAAACTGAATTTGTCACATAATTTAGCATGATGTGTTGTTTTTAACATGAATTTGTGCCCGTCTGCCCAGCGTGTTCGTAGCGTGTTCGACTACGGGTGACTATCCCTCTGTGTGTGCGGGTTCAATTCCGCGGGATGGCAGAAAAAACCACAGATTCCCAGATTTACGGTGTTCGTGGCACCGAACCGAAGGGTTACGATGTCCATGGCACCGAGCCGAAGAGCTGGAAAGCTCAAGTGCTTCTGGATCGGGAAAAAAAACCACATAAATTTGTTTTTATCGTACATTAATGGTATGTGTGGATCACGCGACGGTTGGCGTCTTATTTTTTTAGAATTTTACCTGAGCCCGTTGGTCTTGTGTTATCGGAGGCAACGGGCGAACATACTCACCTGTAAACGATCCAAGATTAACAAACATATACACACACATCCCCACACACACTGACCTCTTCTCCGTGTTTGAGAACCGGTAATCTATTGGCAAACTTCCGGAATTCAGGGGGAGGTCTGGCAGTATTCACTGTTATTATGTCATAGGTCAAGCTGGCGCCCTTGGCTTTAAGGTCAAGGACCATGTAAAATCTCTGCGAGAACGGGCATGCGCCGTAACCTTTTCCGTCCCATCCTGCCCTGACATACAGAATCACGTGACTTGATGGTTTGACTTCGGAACTCATGACGTCAGAATGCAGATGTGGTGGCAGTCAGAAATGATGTCTCTACCAGAGATACCTGACTCTATACTCTATCAGGAGGAAACACCACAGACCGTATCTGAGAAAGATGAATAGATATATATTAAAATGTTTAATTTGAACAGTTTTGAAATTGGTTATACTCGATGTGTAAGCACATCATCATCAAATAGTTGTCCTGAGCAGAACATTGCCACCCCAACAGCCCTCAATTTCTCGCTGATTTTCTCTCTCTCTCACCATTCACCATCGTTATCGAACATCTTCGAGTCTTCTCTTTTCTCTTGCGGATATCTTCCATGATGTCTTCAGCCTTCATGTATATTCAAAATATCTCAATTTCTTCTTATTTGAGCATCAGCAGATTTTTGATCTTGAGTTCTTCTCGATAGATCTTTGTTTCTTCGTCAATACTAATGACTCTTCTTAAACTTATTGCAATATGTTCCTGCCTATTAAATGCCCATGCTCCCATATTGCCAATATACTGTCATTATAGGTGTTTACTGTTCAGTCAATGTGTCAGTGCTGTTCTATGGCTCGAAACATGAAGCCACAAGAACCACGAATCAGACTTCTAAATGGATATCGTAGGATAAGTTGAGATGGCAGATAAGATTACAAACAGGAACTAGAAGACAAAGATACCAGTGGAAGAGCTCAGGAAGAACCTGCGATGGATGGACATCATTGAGAAGACTGACGGGAAGCATCGAGACAGGCATTGTTTTGAGTCCCAGGAAGAGTAGGGAGTTCTAGACCTGAGAGAACTGAGGCGAATAGGATAGGCAAAACATGGAATTAAGGATGGCAAGAGAGAGACAGATTGAAAAGTTATGTTGAAGACCATCTGCCATGGGAGTTGAAGGTGTGATTATAGGTGTTTGCTTCTTTTAATTCCAATGAAAGTAAGTACCAAAGGCAGAGCACACAAAGTGTAGCTCCGACGGCGAGTCTGGTCGTGCCCTCCCCCGCAACTTATGTTATCGAAGGTCACTGTCTGACCTCCCCTCTTATATTGTGACAACCGGTAAGAGTTATCGAAGACAGACGAGACAGAGGAAGACAGACGAGACAGAGGAAGACAGACGAGACAGAGGAAGAAAGACGAGACAGAGGAAGACAGACGAGACAGAGGAAGAAAGACGAGACAGAGGAAGAAAGACGAGACAGAGGAAGAAAGACGAGACAGAGGAAGACAGACGAGACAGAGGAAGAAAGACGAGACAGAGGAAGACAGACGAGACAGAGGAAGACAGACGAGACAGAGGAAGACAGACGAGACAGAGGAAGAAAGACGAGACAGAGGAAGACAGACGAGACAGAGGAAGACAGACGAGACAGAGGAAGAAAGACGAGACAGAGGAAGACAGACGAGACAGAGGAAGAAAGACGAGACAGAGGAAGAAAGACGAGACAGAGGAAGACAGACGAGACAGAGGAAGACAGACGAGACAGAGGAAGAAAGACGAGACAGAGGAAGACAGACGAGACAGAGGAAGAAAGACTGAGACAGAGGAAGACGCAGAGACAGAGGAAGCGGAAGAGACAGAGAGACAGACGAGACAGAGGAAGACAGACGAGACAGAGGAAGACAGAGAGGGAACGTTTTAGACAGCCCGTTTGTTGTCGGGGCTCGCAAGGGTGCAAAGAATAGTACCACTGTGACCTACAGGCATGTCGTTAGAGGCGACTCAGGTAGGGGTCTAGGAAGCTACCTAGTAAATAAAAAGCGTTATAGAATTCAGTTGTGCTGGCCTACTCGTATGCGCATAATTGGCACAAAATTCAATCGCTCTTAGGCTCAGATCACATACAAATGGTCACAGAGAATGGTTGACTGGGTGGGGCCATATGTTTCTTCTCAGCTCACAAAGGAGAGGACAGTCTTGCAGATATAAAGCAAAGGTCGTCCACGCAAAAGGTGGACTTCAGAGATACCCTAGACCAGCGTTTCCCAAAGTGGGCGGTAGTGCCCCAGTGGGCGCTGAAGCCTTCCAGGGGGCAATAGTGGGTTCAGAAGCATTTGGGGAGTTTTTTTCGAGATTGAATAATAATTAAAAATTTGAATTCTGCATTTTAATTCATCTTATGCCCATCTTTGTGGATGAATTTGTCTACCTTGGAAGTAAGATCAGTAGATCAGGAGGTACAGATGAGGACATTAAGGCTAGGATTAGGAAGGCCCGACAGGCCTTTGCGATCCCGCACATGGTGTGGAAGTCCGCTGCCATCTCCACGAAAACAAAGCTCAGGATTTTCAGCTCAAATGTGAAGTCGGTGTTGCTGTATGGCTCGGAAACTTGGCGAGTCACTAGGGCAAATACAAATAAGATCCAGACCTTTGTCAACGGATGTTTGCGGCGGATTCTCAGATTGAGATGGTATGATAGAGTTACAAACACGGATCTGTGGATAAGAACAGGGCAGGAACCTATGATGACACAGGTCAAGAGGAGAAGATGGCGATGGATAGGCCATACCTTGCGGAAGACACAGTCGAGTGTCACTAGACAGGTGCTCGAGTGGAACCCGCAGGGAAAACGAAAAAGAGGACGCCTAAGCAGACTTGGAGACGAGGTCTTACTGAGGAGCTGAAGAGTGCTCAATTGACCTGGGAGAACATAAAAATAACAGCCAGAGACCGAGAAGAGTGGCGAACAACTGTTGAGGCCCTATGCTCCACGAGGAGCGGAGAGGATTAATGATGATGATGCCCATCTTATATGATCCATTTTTTCATCAATTTTCTATTTCATGTATATAATCATTTGAAATTTGACCATGTATGACAGAAATATATATCAATTTTCTATGTTAAAGTGAAAATAGAGCATGTCTATATGGAGGAGGGGTGAATGAGAGGGCGTTGTTAAGCTGTTATAATGGGAGAGGGGTCGTTAGCCAAAGTTGATGTCGTGCAAAGTTGATGTCGTGCAAAGTGGGCGGTGGGCCGAACAAGTTTGGGAATCTATTCTCTAGACGGTGAAAAACACTATTTCTGAACCGTACACAAAAGCCCGTTCTATAAATCTCTTCTTATCCTGACACTGTGAGACAAAACAGGAGAAAAGAAGAAGAAAGAATATCTGGAGAAAGTTGAGCAAGAGAAAGAATGTTCTGGAAGTAACTATGTCAAAACTTACCTGTTAAAACTCATATCTACACACTATTAGTAGGAACGTTCCAATCTCAGTTCTTTTATCTAACCTTTATCAGCGGCGTGACCAACATGTGGGTGAGGTAAGTATATTGTTTCACACTACAGTTCAATCTCCATAAGGTCAAGTTACCTGACAGTGTCAACACCTCTGTACAGGTTACCTGTAACCTTAACCCTGTTATCTACATCTATATTATTTATGGGCGTAGCATATTGATGGTAGGCATATCTACATTATTCATGGGCGTAGCTAACTGGTGGGAGATATATTTACTTCATTCATGGGCGCAGTCAGCTAGTTGAAGACCTACATCTACCTTACTCTTGGGAGCAGCTAACTGGTGGTAGACATATTTACCTCATTCATAGGTGTAGCAAGCTGGTGGGAGACTTACGAATAAAACACTTCATTCTTTCATTTAAACTTATTATCCTGCAAGACTGTCATCTGAAGAATCAACTGCGGAAAGAACACTGGCCAACAGAGACAGACATCAGCACAAAGCTGTTTGGAAGCCTTGATGAACTAACAAATACAACAACATACATCCAGAGAACTGGACTCATTGTGTAGACATTGAACATTCAGCGAACCAGAAGAAGCCTTGATGAACTAACAAATACAACAACATACATCCAGAGAACTGGACTCATTGTGTAGACATTGAACATCAGAGAACCAGAAGAAGCCTTGATGAACTAACAAATACAACAACATACATCCAGAGAACTGGACTCATTGTGTAGACATTGAACATCAGAGAACCAGAAGAAGCCTTGATGAACTAACAAATACAACAACATACATCCAGAGAACTGGACTCATTGTCTAGACATTGAACATCAGAGAACCAGAAGAAGCCTTGATGACTAACAAATACAACAACATACATCAGAGAACTGGACTGTTAGACATTGAACATCAGAGAACCAGAAGAAGCCTTGATGAGCTAACAAATACAACAACATACATTCAGAGAACTGGACATTGTGTAGACATTGAACATCTGAGAACCAGAAGAAGCCTTGATGAACTAACAAATACAACAACATACATTCAGAGAACTGGACTCATTGTCTAGACATTGAACATCAGAGAACCAGAAGAAGCCTTGATGAGCTAACAAATACAACAACATACATTCAGAGAACTGGACTCATTGTCTAGACATTGAACATTCAGCGAACCAGAAGAAGCCTTGATGAACTAACAAATACAACAACATACATTCAGAGAACTGGACTCATTGTCTAGACATTGAACATTCAGCGAACCAGAAGAAGAAGACTTAAATTTATTCAAATCAGAATTTTGTTCGGAAACTTGAAATGTCCAAAAATGACATTAATAAGTTAATTAAACAATCACATATTTCGCTTTGTTGTCTGTAACTCTCTCTCTCTCTTTGTCTCTCTCCCTCCCCACCCCTCCCTTCTTCCAGTTTCCAAAATACCTGTCAGGCGAAGGAGAGGATGACTAAGGAGCAGATGGGTGTTAGCTGTCAGTGAGATGTTTGGAGCTTTAACAATAGCGCTAACTGGTAGGTTACAACATTTTTGCGACTACGCTTTGCTCAGTGTCCATGTTTGGCTCTGGTAATACAGCGTAGTGTGGCGTCTGTAACTTAGGGAATAGTGACTCGGTCTATTAACCCCGATGTTCTGAGTTCAAATCACGCTGTGGACAGCTTGGTTGCAAATTGTTTCGCATGGATTTTTACAAAAAGAACGATGGCGCCACCCGTTCAGAAAGCAATGGCAAACTGATGTTGCTCGTCCATCACGGGTGATGATGACCACACAAATTTTCATCCAAGGGAATGTAGTTGCGCTATGTTTGTCTGTGTGTGCATAGATGACTAGTGAGTCCGATACGGGCTTGAAATGTTCTTGTACAGTGTGGGCAAGGTATACTTGCACTTGTGGGAAGTTTTACTGCCTTTCTATTTTGACGTTTTTGCTCCATCCGTGCTGTTCTATCTGCCTCGCAGGCCGAGGAACCGTGTCGAAGAAGTGTGCGGCCAGGCTGATCTGTCTTGAGCAGCATTCTCCCAGTTGTTGACATCTATGTCAAAAGATTTCAAATGGCAAACTACTGAACGTAATAATGCCTAGAAAAACCACAAACAGCGTTAAAAAGCTGGGGTTAAGTCCTGTAAAGGATATGCAATTAAATTTTTTGTTAAATACAGCGTAGGCATGAAAATGCTGTTGATCATGTGTTGTTTAGCTGTTAGTGAGATGTGTGGGTGCTTTAACAATACGGTTAGCTGGTAGGTTACAGCACTCGCCGTTTGCACTCTAGCATCTATCTCTCTATCTAGTCTTCCATCTTCTGTTATTTAGCTGTCAGTGAGATGTGTGAGTGACTTAACAATGGGACTAGCCGGTAGGTTACAACATTTGATAGCTGATTAACTTACAAATGAATAAAAATCGTGGCATATCCTTTGCAGGACGTCGAACTCAGCCACAGTAAACGAGTCATTGATTTGATTTTCTATGAACCACTTATATGCTCTCCCATGAAGTCATTACCTTGTAGTGGGGTTCCTTCTTGCGTACCTCAATGACACGGAGATATATGCCGGCAGGGTTACCCAAGTCGGACAAGTCAAGGGCGAGAGGTCGAACTAAATGTGGCCTCCTGGTCCTCCAGGTTGGGGGTTGTGCGATGGGCTAACTCAGAGCCAACTATAAACTTATCTAAAGTTGGATGTGACTAACTACCCATCTATTTAAAAAATAATTTCATTACAGAAACTGAAAACAGATTGTTCAAAACTAGCTCAAGTCTTGGAAGGACTAGGACTCCATGCATGAGACGAAGTTTTCTTGAGAAACTGAAGAGTGCTCGGTTATCCTGTGATACCATAAAGGAAGGACTAGGACTCCATGCATGAGACGAAGTTTTCTTGAGAAACTGAAGAGTGCTCGGTTATCCTGTGATACCATAAAGGAAGGACTAGGACTCCATGCATGAGACGAAGTTTTCTTGAGGAACTGAAGGGTAGGTGCTCGGCTATCCTGTGATACCATAAAGAAAACTGCCGGGGCCCTTGAAAAGTGGCGAACAACTGTTGAGGTCCTATGCTCCATAAGTAGCGGAGAGGAAAATGTCACTTATACGTTTAGTAGATTGTCATTTCTTTCTGAACTGTCTAACAACATGACCACACACACAAAAAAAGATTTTTAAATGTAAGTCAAATTAACTTACCGACACACTTTGACAGAACTATACAACAATGTGAGTTTGGCGATTTGTTGCAGTATATCCGTACATCGTTATGAGAAGCAGTAATGTTAATGTTAAAGCTAACACGCAGTTCCCCCACATACCAGGATCACGATTACTATAAATAATGATTTATCACCATAAATATTGTATAGCAATTTTTAATCATGATATCAACAGCGATATCTGATTATTAATATGGAGGATTGTTGATAACTTTAATATCAACAAATTACTCATGAATATTGAGTGTGTACGGGGAAAAATATGATAATGAATCCTAATCTAGTATGAAGATACACGAGATAACACTTCCAAGCGTTTGTGTATGATTTGGTATCGGACGGTAATTAGTAATGTAAGCTAACTTCCTGGAGTAAACAAATACTAATTCGGTCATGCAGATATCACATTGGAATCTAAAATGATTTAAAAAAATAACAGAGCAGTTTGCTTTAGTTGGGTAGCAGTAATTTTGACATCACAGGAGATACTAAAAAAGAAATTATGCTACGAATTGTCAAAGTAACTTCAGCTTTTCCTTCATTCCTTTCGTTCGCTTGAAATTTGTCTATATATTCAATGTTGTCTCGTGTATGAACTTCACTATCTTTTGTAGCTCACACAGAGGTCCGTGTAGTTTTCACTTGAGCATTTAAAAGTCTAAATAAAATATGAAATTGCAAGTTATATAGTATTAGAACTAAATTACGAATTTTCAATTCAAATGTTGTATCAATCCTAACATATGTCAGCGAGAGTTGGAAAATAACTAAAAATATAGAAAGCAAGTTGAATGCATTTGAAAATAGATGTCTGCGAAAAATGATGAACACAAAATGGGACGAATTCAGAAGTGATTGGGTATACCTTGAGAAGAAATGTCTGGTAAACCAATAGTAACAACTGTTATAAGAAGGAGAAGATGGAGATATGTTGAGCATACCTTGAGAAGAAATGATCACAGAATCACAAAGTAGGCATTGACGTGGGAGACAAAGAAGGAGAGGACACCCTAGG